>CM060906.1:28432500-29632500 GCA_030737815.1 Allium fistulosum
TCTTACGAGATACCCTTGATTTCAAATGTTTCCAATTTAAAACAATTTAACCGTTTACTCACACCAGACCCATGTCTGACCTAGAGTTTATTTTTCTATTTTTCCTAAACTCTTGGGTACTCAAATTTTTATGAGTAGCCAAGTGATTCCAGGTTTTCTCTCGACGTATTTTGAAGGAGGAGTTGGAGCAGGTGGCTTCGACATACTTAGCTATATCTATATTCCGCTGAATTGGTATCTATGTTTGTATTTTGGCTTGTAATGAATAGACAGGTCACTACGACTGTCTGGATATGATACATGTATAATTATGACTCTGATGTATTGTACTAGTGACTATGTGATATATTTTATGTACTATATATTATCTGTTCCGCTGTGAGAATCTGTGATTTGTTTAGTTCTTTCTTTCTACCTACTTCTTTCTCTATTACGACTCGCTTTCGGAGTAAGAAGGGCGGATCGTCACAGGACTCAAGAAAGGTAACAAAGGACAATGAATATTGATATTGTGTTTAGAAATGAGATTCTTATGGAGTTGAAGCACCGATGCTTGACCCAATGTTGATAACGACCGTGATAGGCCAGCTATAATGCCACGAGTCTTTATTTACTATAGGAGCTCGGTAAACATCTTGTTCAAACAAACCTTTAAAAATATGTGCCTCAATGTGAAAGATCTGAACCCTTGTAAATCCCGCACCAAGGATTTATTGGAGAGTCTAAAGAGCCAGTGGGGTGTATGGATTTTCTAGTTGAGTTGGCACAAGGTGACCGCAAGGTTGTGTGGGTGTAGACTTTTGTTACGGTGGTTGGTTTTTCAGCTTACAACGTTTTTCTAGGCCGAGTGGCCCATGCTAGTTTCAAATTGCAATCGCTCCATGGTGTATGATGATGAAATTTATGACCATGAATGGAGTAAGGCGATCCAAAGAGACCAAAGCACAAGTCGAGAGTGCTATGTTGCTGAGCTCAGAGAGGAGAAGCGACATGAGAATTGGAAGGGTGTAGAGAAGCCTTTCTACGATAAGTCTTTTGATGTATAGTAACTATCGCCTAAGCCACAACTCTGTCTAAACAACAAGTTTCATAAACCTATGGACCTACAAAAAGAGTCCGAGGATGCGAGGGTAGTACTAGTAGAGCTGACAATCGACATTCCAATCGATTATTAGGATCTGATGAAGATTCTAAAGATCAGGTCTCAGCTCCGACTAAAGATGAGAAAGGAGTTGATAGGTTTCTCCAGTCAAATAAGGATGTATTTGCTTGGACGAATTCCAACATATGTTGAATTTCGTCGGAAATAGCGTGTCATGCATTGAATGTGAACCCAAGATCCATCCTATGAAGCAAAAGTGGCGCAACATGGAACCGAAGCGATTTGCTACACTGAAAGAAGAAGTGGATAAGCTGAAGAAAAATGACTTCATGTGCAATGCATTATACTCGGAATGGGTATTGAATCTTGTGTTGGTCCAAAAAGTGAACAAGCAATGGAAAACATGCATTGATTATTAAAACCTGAATTAAGCTTGCCTAAAAGACTGCTACCCCTTGTTGAGGATCGACCAACATGTAGATGGAATAACCGGACATGAACCACTATCCTTTATGGATGCATACTCTTGTTGCAATCTGATAACGATGCAAAACCCAGATTAAGAGCATATGAGCTTCATCACTGATTTGGGACTGTATTATTGTCGAGTCCTGCCATTTGGTCTGAAGAATGCTGTAGCAACTTACCAGTGACTAGTGAGCAGGATGTTTAAAGATTATATTGGACGTACAATGGTGGTGTATGTGGATGATATGCTTGTGAAGTAACAACGATCGATGAATCACACGGGCGATTTCTTAGAGATGTTCGATGTACTTCGAAAGTATGGGTTGAAGCTCAATACACTGAAGTGTTTTTTCAAAGTTGCATCGGGCAAGTTTTTGGGTTTTATTGCAAACTCAAGGGTCATTGAAGCTTACTCGGAATAAATTAAAGTTTTAAGAGAGGTTATTTCCCCAAAGATGAGGAGGAAAATGCAGAGCTTGAATGGAAAGGTCGGATTACTAAGTAGATTCATCTCGAGGGCGACCAATAAGTGCATATTGTTCTTTAATGCCCTCAAGAAAGATAATAGAAAGTTTACATGGATGAAGGAATGTTAGAATGCTTTCTAGAATTTGTTAGACCATATGGAAAAGCCACCAATTCTTCAAAGCCTTTGGAAGGAGAAGATTCGATTGTTTACTTAGCGGTGTCTGCTCACACACCGAGTGTAGCCTTGGTATGTGAGCAGTGCAGAGTCCAAAGAGTTGTGTATTATATCAGTAAATGATATATTGAAGTTGAAAAGAATTATCTAAAGCTGGAAAAGCTAGCGTACTATTTGTTGATAGTTGTAAGGAAGTAAAGGCCATACTTCTAGGCTAATTTGATTAAGGTGTTGATTAATCAACCGTTGAGACAAGTATTACATCGATCCGAGACCTTGGGAAGATAAATAAATGGAATAATGAGCTGAGCCATTGCGATATATCTTGCCATCCTAGGAAGGGGATTCGAGAATAGGCATTGTCAGATTTCATTGCCGAGTTCACCGTCTGGGATGGGGTAGTGGAGGAGGATTTTGTTCAAGTAATTCAATGGAAACTGTACGTAGATAGGGCCTCCAATGAGCATCATCCTGGGGGCAGGAGTAGTTCTTGTGCCCATGAAAGGACGAAGGATATGTTACGTGTGACAAACCACACCCTAGTGGGCCTGAATTTTCGCTAAATTGAAAACCCAAGTTTACTAAAGTACAAATCATTTTTTTGGTACCCTACAAATAAATAAATGCATATCAGAGCGCTATCGATGCAAATTCACAATGGAATAGTAAAGTACAATAGAACATATAGTTACTGACCAAGATTGACACTTCCAATATTTACCATCCTTATCAGTGCCAAACATGCATAAGATAACCTGTTCTTACATTATTCCCGCCTTACACCAGTATTCTATCTCGCCTTGAGGATTTACTACTTGTATGCTTCCAATTGTGGATTAAATCCATGGACTATTGAGGACTCAACTCCTCAGACTATAGAGGACTTGGCTCCTCAGACTATCCCACTCGTTTTGAAAGACCTCACTAAAGGGTTATCTAGCCTCGCCTCTAACAAAAAAACTAGCAAACAACTGTGGCAATGCATGACCTAACCGTGACCTACACTAGTAGGAGGTGTAGCCGTTTAGGTGTAACCCTCGTCTTTTCCGCTGACCACTCAGGACCGAGGACATTCTCGACCTATGTATAACACCTACTCCCTAATATGATACAAACATACCGAGATGATGCCGATTCTTGCTCACCGTCCCATTTAGATTGTCTAATGCAATCAAGGCAACACCCCTCCTAAAAGATTGAAATAGACCCTACTACGGTATTCCTTTACCTATACGCAATCATATATAATTCCATATGTCCTATAGTTGGATTTGTCCCACATCAGTATAATGTATACACAACTGTTGGTAGCCCCTTGCGGTGGGCAGACTTCTGGTGTGTAACACTACCGACCTCGCATTCCAACTTATTCTAATGACTGTCATTCTTATCTATCTGGGTTATTTACTAACTTTAATAATTTACAACCGTCATAAATGCATACTTGAGGCCATGTGTGTGTGTGTATATGTGTGTGTATATATATGTGTGTGTGTGTGTATTCATTCATATTTGTTTGATTATTAAGCCTCAATGTTCAACTGTTAATAACATTCTTTACTTTTTAATGCGTTTACTTCCCGTTCAATTAATGGTCATTTATCGCTTCCTTTTAAATGATCTAAATATCTTTTCTCATTTACTTCAATTTCTTTTTATTGATCTTTTCCTTCTATTCTTTTTAACATTTACCACCCTCCCTTGTTTAATGAACTTCCCATACTCTTTTAAATTTTAAATTATTACTTGCCTACCTTTTCATCGTTATCATTTGATTTCTGTCTTCCTTATATTGCATATATATTAATTCTTCTCTTAGACAGTTATTATCATCACATTTATAATTCTTTAATTACTCCTTAGGGATTTCTGCATTTTAATACATTAGAATTACATCTCTTCCGTAATGAAAGTTTACACTGTAAATTTCTATGTCTTGTCCAAAAGGAGAATTTTTGTTACATTTGGAATTACAAGGAATTATCCTTTTCATAGTTATTGAAATAGATAGTACAGAATACGGTTAACAACCCTATTTTGTACATCACTTTCTTTTAGGCGTATTTCTTGTTATTTCAAATGATACACTTTTATTTATGAAACTTGATAATCTATAGAAATTTACAGTGCAACCACCTACATTCCAATGAATTAAGATACTACTTAAATCCCTACAATTTTATTTTTATAACTCTAACTTAAATTAACTTGCATAAGTCATTTAAGTCTACAAACCTGGAACTGCACATAATTTATCAAATTCAAGGACTACAACTAATTAATACTTTCCAAATTCACATACATTCAATATATAATTTAAGTTATATATCATAGAATATGTAGGCAAGGTTTATAAATTCATTATATGTATACAATTTGAGCCTACAACTCCAATTTACATTTTAGACATATATGAATAGATTTACAATGATATAAATCCAATATTATATAAAAATATATAATTTTCCACTCACGTTTTTAGCTTTCGAAATCTCTAGATCTAATCTCTATTATTCAGTTTGACTTCCTTTTCCTCCCTATTTGAATGGATATACCGGAAGCATACATATACCTATCAAAAATCTAGATCAGAGAAGTGATTTGGATTTAATTTAGATTTTAGATCCAGATTTATAATTTACCTTAGCTTTGACGATTTGATATATACGACCTTATTCTTCTTCTCAATCATCCTCTACTATTCTTCATTTTTATAAACGTATGTAAACTATAACTATTTTTTAGCAAAGCTAGCGGGGTTGACTGGGCCCCTACCAGATTTTATTGCAAGAAAACAATAAAATAAAAATTAGCTCAAAACACGCTCCAAGCTATGAAACACAAAAGAGAAACACAAGGAGAAAACAACACTCACACAAACAATGAAGAAAAAAGCAAAAAAAAAACACAGCAGGAAACCCGAAACAAGGCCCATGCTAACTCCAAGCAGTGATCAAAGCATCAGAGAAGACTGCCATCCTCTTCATTGCAATTAACACTTCATATTTCAAAACTTTCCAAAGCATTTCACCGTTTCTCCTTTTTTCCTCGAAGCAGATGAGATTTCTTTCCCTCCAAATCAATGACAAATATTTCTTAAGACACGGAGCTTTTAATCGAGATCCCATAGTACGCCATCTAGTCGAGTTATATATCATATTCTAGTCAATATCAGAAAGTCCTGACAGAGAGATGCTACCTGCCTTGATCATCATCCTTCTCCATAATGGAAGATTCTCAACACAACTAAAGAAAATATGGTTGCAAGTCTCATTGTGCACACCACCGAAACAACATGAATACCCATAATTCAGACTAAACTTTAACAAAACATCTCTCGTTAGCAATGCCTGGTTAAGCACCTTCCACAACATCAGATTATCCTTGGGTGTTGTATCAGTGTTCCATATTATCTTGATCCACCTGCATTGCGGCAAGGATTCAGACCCTGATATCAACTTGTACACAAAGGCAACATAGTGTGGGTTATCCTTCCAAACAACATGATCATGTCTCGCAGATGGATAACAGGTAGCCTGAAGCTGACCCCAGGAAGCTCTGATGACCTGGTTGGCGGAATAGGGTAGTTGTAGATGGCCGTTCAATATATAGTCAGTTGCTTTAGCCTCCTTAGCTATACCAGATTGTATTATATGCTGATTAGACAGAAGATTAGACAGAATCCTCCCTCTAGCACCCCATGGCTCTGACCAGAATTTAACAGGGGAAGTATGTGCCATCTTCATCAAAATGAAAGGAAGGAAAGAAGTTCTCAAACACAGCAACTTTCTCCAAGTCCAACTACACGACTGAGGAACATCCATACACCAAAAATCCTTCCTACCAATGCTATGAGTCCATATCAATTTCACCCACACACTCTACTTCTTAGAAAGTAGCGAGTCAAAGTGTGTAATGAAAGCAGCCTCATTCCATTGCGATATGTTCTTAACTCCTAACCCTCCTTTACTCCTAGGCATTTCAAATAAACTTAACGAGTATGGCATTGGTTTCCTCATATAGATACTACCACACCAAAAGAACCTCATCATAGCACTTCTGATCATCCTCAACAGCTTATTAGGCAAGATAAAGGCTCTGGCCCAGTAAACCACCATAGAGAAGCTAATAGACTTAATGAGAATGAGGCAGCCGGCCTGTGAAAGGAATCTATTAGCCCAGCTGTCCATAGAAGAACTGATTTTGTTGTATAGGGGAAGACAGACAAACAAAGTGATCCTGGAGGAAATAAGGGGCAGACCTAAATAGGATATGTCATTATTCATCCATTGAAAGCCAGAAGTATATGACAGATCGGAAGAAAGTTGCGAGGGAACTCCACAGAATATTATGCTTGATATAGACTGGTTGAGAATTAGACCTGTCATTGCTGAGAAGGATAACAATATGGACAGAATGCAGTTAATATAAGGCAGGTTAGGTTTAGTGAAAATCATTATGTCATCAGCAAACATAAGAGTGGATACGTGGGGGTCACTACAGTTCGGGTGATACCTTATGAGATTGTTACTATACTTTAGAGAAGTTAGTCTTGTGAACACTTCCATCACATGGATAAAAATATAGGAGGATATTGGATCACCTTGATGTATACCCTGCTTGCTTTTAAAGTAGCCAACAGATCGACCATTAATTATAAGGGAGAAACTAGGAGTAGATATACACTCATAAACCCAACCAACAAATGGTTTTGGAAATCTCATGAGGGCCATGATACGGACTATAGAAGTCCAGTGAATAGAATCATAAGCTTTCTTTATGTCAAGTTTCATCATGGCAGCAATAGAAGCATTAGCTCTACCATAACCAAAAAGAAGCTCCTGAGCTAGAAGAACAATGTCTAATATATTTTTCTTTGGCAAAAATGCAACCTGATTATTGGAAATAAGGTCAAGGAGCACTTGAACAAGTCTCGTAGCAAGAATTTTAGAGATACACTTGTAAACAACATTGCAGCAAGAGATTGGCCCGAATGAGAAAACTGACGATGCATGAGGAGTTTTTGGAATGAGAACAAGGTTTGTTGCATTTACTTCAGAGAGGAGTTTGCACTTGTCAAAGAAATTATGAATAGCTCTACAAAAGTCAATTTGTATCATATCCCAGCTATTAGTGAAAAAGAGGACATTGAACCCATCAGGACCCCCACATGATTTCTTATTCATAGAGAACAAAGTGTTTTTTATTTCTTCACCAGTAACTTTATTGATCAGCAAGGATGCATGGTCAGAGTTGAGCATAGGAAGAGGAATATCATTAATCAAATTCGGTCAAGAGAGAAGTTGGACGAGTTTCCAAGGAGATTATTGAAATACTTAAGGAAAGCACCATCCACCTGTTCAGGAGAAGAGTAGTGGCAACCATCCTCTACACGAATAGAGTGAATGTGCTCTCTTGCTTGCTTGATTCTGGTAGAAGCATGAAAAAAGCAGTGTTTCTGTCACCATCTTGGAGCCATTTATTATGTAACTGCTATTTTTTAATGTTGCTTTCAATATCAAGAGCTTGGTTGAGGGATATGAAAAGCTTTCCTTCCTCTTCAGCCACTTGAGCATCATCAAGGTTGCTTATCATATTTTCCTATGCCACTTTGAGCTTTTCCTTTATAAGGGTAGACTGTTTGGTACCATCTCCATATTTCTTATTTGCCCAAGACCTGAGAGTTGCCTTAACATTTTTTAGCTTCCTGCAAAAATTAAACATAGGGTTACCATAACTACCGGATGACCATGCAGACTTGACAGTTGTTTCATAATGAGGGGACTGAATCCAAGCATTGAAAAATTTAAAGCTACTTTTCTCTTTAACTTTGGGACAACCAGAAGAAAAGATTAGAGGGGAATGGTCTGATAATATAGGAAAGGGAATATGCACAGAGAGATTTGGCCAGAGAGAATACGAGAAAAAGTTACAAAAGGCATGATTAATTGTTGAAAAGGTTCTCACACCACTCCTACTCCTATTGTTTCATGTGAATTTAGCACCAGAAGGCATTATTTTGATGAGATTCAACTCAGAGGTTGCAATGTTAAGAGGTTGAATTTCTTTAGGTAAAAGAGGAAGGCCTCCTTGCTTGTCATCTAAATTAAGACAACGGTTGAAATCACCATAACAATCCATGGGTTTGTTTCCTGCCTTAGACGGGGAAGGAAATTAAGAAGATTTTGTCTCGAGACAACAGAATTATCAGCGTAGATTATAGTGAGGTAAAAGGAAATAAAAGGATGAGTACATGTTACATGAAAGTGAATATATTGTCTAGACGAGATGATAGTTGTCATAGAGAATGAGTTTGGATCATGAAGAACAACAATTCTACCATATACAGCATCATCGAGATTATGATTAAGTGACCAGGAGGGGTTGATGTAGCTAGCAGCTCGATTGGTTAAAGGGAGATCAAGTTTTGTTTCAAGTATGGCAACAAGTTTGAGGTCATGAGAAGAAATGAGATTGTGATCAAGCTTTAAATGATTGTGAGCACCTCTAATATTCCATACTCCCATGTTAGGTATCATCATAACACTAAAGTGATTGATGGTTAGAAATTTTCATGCTCGTGGTTGCAGGAGATTGAGAATTGGAAGTGGCAGAGAAAGCACTGTGAGATTTTGATGCTGGCAATTTCTTTTTCTTACTTGATAGATTGACACTATCATCGTGAATGAGATCAGCAGATGTGTGGGGGCCAGCAGCAGAGATATTTAAAGGAGAAGATACCCAACCTGGAATGTGTGAATTGTTAACGCAAGGAAAAGATGGTGTGGCAGTTGGTGGATTTGATCCATGCAGGCATTGAAGAGGAGAAGAGGAGGGACAGGGTGGCAAAGAAAAGGAAGCAGATAATGAAACTGTTGGAACAAATTGCTCATGCATGGTGAACTATATCTATTTTTAAGAATTAAGAATTTTATGGAGAAGAGAATAGAAAAGCTCCGATGTTGCTCCAGAAAATATGAGAAAAAAATGAGGGGCTAGATCCGAATTTATAGGGGTTCGAATCAATGCAAGCCATTAGATTCTTTTATTTTAAATCCAGGCCGTTCAGCAACGTCAAAATCTCATAATTGATGTCTCGATCGGTCGACCGCCGCCTCCTATCTGTTGACCACTAGCGGTCGGCCGACCCTAGTTAGGGGTCGACCGGTCGATATGAATTATGTTAATTACCTACACCATCCAATTTCGTTGATTTAATTCCTTTTAAAACCAATCGATACATTTTCTTTCCACTGTTAACTTACTTAAAGCCTAAGTAACGTTAACTACCAGTTAACTGTAATTGACGGTAACTATTAATTTTTATTATTTTAATTACATATATAATTATTTTCGATTCAAAAACTTCAAACCTCTATAACTTTTTTGTTTGAACTTCAATCGGAAAACTTCATATATGAAAATTGATCAGAAAATCACCACGAACCTAATGGTGCAAGTTTATTAGCCAAATTTCAAAGTTTGTAAAACTTCTTTTTTCGGTGTAACTAACTATTAATTAATTCTTTTTTAATTAATTATTGTAAAATTTACAAGGTGATACATTCTCCCCCTTAAATGAATTTCATCCTCGAAATTCCTTAAGGACAAAATCATATAACATAACGTGAAACCATTCTAAACTATTCAACCAATTAGTGTACAACTAATTTTGTAACATATCGTGTACAATTACATAGTGTTTCACAACATATATGATATGCATACTAAGCAATTCTAAATCGGTGCCTCCTATACGAATGCATCTTTTAAAATAATTTTGAAAATATGGTGCAAAAAAACTATATATAATGGTAGTTCTACATATATGCAAGTTTTGAAAAATCAAAAACTTTTTTGCATCTAAAATTTCCCACGCTTCTATAAATAGAAGTATAGTTCGACCAATTTTTCATCCAATTCCTACCATCCAAAATCCTAGCACATCATTGCTAACATCCAAAATTTTGAAAATCGGGTTTTCTAAACCTAACTCTTATGTCGGAAAAGGATTTAGATGGAGAATTCCATATTTCCATCCTTCTCCTTTGTACCCTTTTTTCACTATACCTAGGAACTTCTCTTTTGCCCCCAAAACTTTTCTAACTTTTCCAAGTAAAATCCACATAAGAAAATTTAAATTTTAAAATTTTGAAATAGTGTTATTTTGAAACAAGTTTGGTTCACCAATTGACACGGTATGGAAAAAGAGATTTCATAGCTAAAACAGCTTTTCCCCCTTACCACTAACTACCTTTTACTTTTACTGCCACTTCTGCGGCACAGTAAAGTTCATAATTGTTAACCTATCAACATTTTCTCTATGCTAAGCATGTGGCATTTCAAAATCAGAAATTTTCTTCTTTTCTATTCAAAACCTTTTTAAATTAAAATTTTGAAATTGTTGGAAAATCTTCAAAGATTCTTTTTTTTCCTTCAAAGTTTTTCATAAAAGCATTTTATTCTTAAAATCAAAGGATTTTGAATAAAAATTTTCATATGTATATTCTTTTTCCATAACAATTCATGCCACATCCTACGCAGTCGAGTTTAGCCAATAGTTTAACATCCGTAATGGACTCTAATCTATTCTACTACACGGTAAATGTCAATTTAAAAAAAAATCATTTATTTTAAAATAACAACTAGCACACTAGTTCATTTATAAATTTCAACCTTTAAGTCACATAAACACTGACCCATGGCTTTGCAACAAACTTTCCTTGTCCTTCGCTCACTAAAATTTATTTCCAAAATTTTAAGGCTTTTGGGACTTAACGTTACTTTACTTTTTATAGCTAATAAGTTTACTAATTTATTTTATAAATTTCCAGTCTTACTTGCATTAGTTAAGTGTCTACATGAAAATTCCTTACTACCATAGTTTTCCAACAAATATGGCGGTCCATCCAGAAAACCAATTTTTAAAAGGAATATTTCTTATAATATCATATGCATTTTACAGAAACAACCAATTCTTACAACCTAGAACTCAAAGAAATAGTTGCTGGAAGCTGCCCTTCAATATCAATTGACAATAACGATGTTGTGACCATATCACTTCTTACTGAAATTAAATGGATCTTCACAACATTTCATTTCACTATAACCCACATATCTTAACTCACCTTTCTGGAATTTAGTAAGTAAGGTACACTCATTACCTTTAACTACTACCACTAAATATATGCTGAACTGTGCATTTCCATATTGTAGTGGGCCAAGGAATACAAATATGCACATTTAGGATGACTTACCAAAATAATTGACTCGACGAAATAACTTTCTTACCTTCCATTCTGTTGTAACGACCCAGAATATCCATCATTTGAAATTCGTATATTTAATTGATTTTAAATATTTAAAAGTAAGATCTATAAGCCGAATGAATTTAATTTCGAATATAGTGATTTAATTGGACGATTAAATTATTAATTTAATACTTGAAATTGGGTAAATAATTGAAATCTGAATTAAATGTGATTAATAATGATTTATAAAGTTATAATAAATCATATTGGAGTTATAATGATGTTATAGAACTTTTAAATTTGAATTTAAAGTTAAATTGTGAAAATTGAATATTTTAATATTTAATTACGACTAAAAATGACCATTTTTCAAACGGTCTCGGATTTCGACGAAACTAGTTTCATCGGATCCGTAATGTGAAATTATTATAATATTTCAAATTTTGTGTCAATCGGATGTACGGTTTGTCCGGGGCAAGCCAAAACGCATCAAAATCGGTTTAAATCGATTTGATTAAAATTTGATTGTTTATTTCCGTAACTCGCACATACGACCGAATTAGCTCCTGAAACATGTTCCATTGTGTTCGGAACGCGGAGTAAACCTTAGAAACGCCAACTGGCACGCTCGATTTGGAGTTCGGAAAATTTTCGATGAATAGTGTTTTGCCAATTTTGTATAAAAGGACCTAGTTTTCTCCATTTGCAAACAAACCTAGCTAGGGTTTCAATACAAAGCCTGGCCGCCATTTTCAGTTTCAATGGCCAGAGATTCACCTTGTTTCCCCTCTGATTTCATCCAATCCATCAATGATTACAAGAAAGTCTCAACTACAAAGTTATAGATCTCGGCATGACGAGTAAATCCAACGGTCGATCTGCGTTATCATCGACGAGGGGAAGAGAGAAGGGGCCGCGTTCATCACCGGTTCGAGCACGAATTGCGAGACATTGGGGCCACCGAGCTTCACGTGGGTCTGGGCGAGGATGGAGTGGAGTGTGGGCTTCGTGATGGCATGCTCTGATCGACGTCTAGTCGAGTAAAGGTGGAGCGATGTGTAACCCTAGATGGCGGCACGTTGGGTATGTTCGAACGTTGTTTGTCGTGAAAGAAACGAAGGGGAAGTTGTTAGAACGAGCGGCCATGATCTGTAGTCACGAAAATCTACGGCCAGGAATAGTTAAGGTTAAAATAAATATAAAAGTTGTAAATTATTTATATTAATAAATCATTCAATCTTTAAAATGCAATATCTTTGTCATACGATATCAGATTTTGACGAATTTGGAAGCGCCAGGATCGCAGCGATGCGATCTACGCTGCAGTGCAGATCCGGGACTGTTTCGAGCTCGTAAAATTTTTGGTTAAATCGAACGCGCTCGATTTAATTTAAAAATTTGAACGATTGGCAACGTAATTTCAAGGTGAGTACTTCTCACTCAATCGAATGTTTTGTTTCGATTTAAATTTTAAATAGTTAGATTTAAAATTGTTGGTATTGTTGATTGTGATGATTGGATGATAAATTGTTATCTATTGTGTTAAATAGACCCTATACGCCGTATATTAAGCGGATGTTATTTATTAAAAACATATACCGCGATAATTTCACGTCGAAGTGGAATTTGTATTATATATGTATTTGGAGTTGATTTCCCGCATTATATAGCGGATGAGACCCTATTGGGCCGCATAATAGTGGATAATATTTGTAAATCCCATATACCGCGATAATTTCATTGTAAAGTGGAATTGGTACTGTGCTAACATCTGTGGATGCAGGGAAACAGGTTGGAGGGATCCAATTGGATTCCTCAAACATTTAAATTTATTTCAATGTTGTGTGTTGATTAATTTATAATCGCCGTGTGATTATATTGTGATTGAAATTGTTGTCGGCTATAATTTAGCCGAATATATTTTTGGTATCGATGGATACCAGAAATAAGTAAAATTGGATTTTTGGAAATATAAGTTGAAAATTTATCGAAAAATTTGTTTTTGATAATTGGATAAATTTAAAAGGAGTTTTATAAGATAAAAGTTTTATTTTTGAATTATATTGGATTTAAATTTCAAATTTGGGATAAAAGGCTTAATAAATGGATTTTAGAAATATTAATTATAAATTGAAGAATTTATTTGAAATTTGATTTTTAAATAGATTTAAGAAGATAAAGACATGTATTTTAAAAGGGAAATAATTTGGAAATGTTTGGAAATTTATTTGGTGTTTTGAAATAAATTGAAAAATTGATTTGAAATTTATTGATTATTAATTTACTATAACTAGTAAAATTGATTTATTGAAATTTATCTGTTTTAAATCAATCAGATAATTTAACTTATCCTATCTATGGATGTTTGGATTATATTGGATGTTGAATTGTTTGACATCTTTGATGTGTGATGTTTTGCGATATACCTTGATTTGTGTTATGATCTGGGAATTGTTTATCTGTGATATTTATATATCTGTGATCTGTGAATGATAGATAAGCGTTATAGTTTATACCGCTTATCACTTATATTGTTATATTTGATCTGTGATGGTTGAATGTTGTTGCACTGTTGTGTTAAACCCGTGGACTACACAATACACACACAAAAGTGGATTTCACGTGGAAATCAGTTAAGTCACAGATTTTTTTATCAATTTTGGAAAAATTGAGTTTTTGAATCCAAAATAGTTTTGGAATTGGAATTGAAAGTTTTTGAAATGAATTTCAGAAATAAAAGTTATTTTAAATAACTTAATAGAATTGGAATTTAAATCATTTGATTTAAGTTTGAATTCAATATTTTGGAATTGAATTCAATAATTTGGGAATTTTTGTTTAAAAGATTTTTATAATTATAAAAGGTGTTTATATGGGTTTTTAACCATTTAAAATATGGTTTTGGAAATACAAATGTATATTCAAGTTTTATACTTGGATGGTTTTAAACTGTGTAATTGAAACCAGTTTTTCCCAAAACGAAAACTATCTGTTTTCAAATAATAATGGCTTTCATATAAAGTGAAAGGATTTCCAATTTGTATCAAAACTTTTCAAGTTGAACTGAAATTGTGAATAGTTTAGAAAAACTATGAATTAACCTTTGTGAAGATGATTAAACCTTATTTTGAAATCAAAGGCAATTTTAAAAGGTGTATCTTTTATATCATAAAAGACTTGAATTGTGAATAGTCTTGAAAGCTATAAATTAAATCTTGACTTAAAGATTTAATGGGTTAATCAAATTGAAATGGAAATTGTTTTGGAAAATCTGTGAATGAATCTTTGTGGAACTGGGTAAACTTTGTGAAGTAAATCTTTTTGTTTAAAGATTTAAAATGGTAATTTGTTTAAACCATTTAAAGGAAAGGATTTGGGTAATAAGTTGTGACTTAATTGAAATCCCTATATCCGTATGTTTTAAATATTGTGCTCTCTATTCGGGTTAGCCGGGAAAAGACCTTTGTGTCATAAAACCCATTCCGAATTAGTGATACAACGATATGGATCGTATTGAAGACCGGTGGTGAAGACCGGGTATTTGTGAAAATGATAGGATGGCCTATCGATTGTCTCTGCACCGTTAGCTACGGTATAGAGATTTCCTTTGTGATGGGAAGTTTTATTGGGATTGTGAATACCCGGATTGCAAGGGCTTCTTCGGAAGTGCCTTCGGTTCTGTTAGAACCCGAAACAGGCTTGTATGGTTACATGTCTGACATTACATTTTGAGATATAAAGCTGATTTCTTTCAGATGCATTTCTGTTGGTGGCGGAGAATTTATTCTCTTAGCTTAACACCCTTCTCTGAGACGTACGAGCTCAGAGGTTATGTAGTTGAAATTTATCAATGATATACTCCCAATTTGGTAGTGTGGCATGCTGAGTGTTGCTATGTGATGATCATTTATTGATAATTTGTGATCAAAGCGTGGCTTTGTGAAAAAGCGTAGCTTTGTGGACGAGACCTCTTCGGACCTCACAGCCCGGAAATGGTCGAAACAGGAATGATGCGGCAAGGTTATAAGGGTCGCGCCCTTTAGGTTATGTCATTTCCTTCTGGAAAAGGGTAGTATCATGGTACGGAGCCCAGATACTTACTCATGTGGACACACTCTATTTATTATGTGTGATGTTGGTTACCGAGCGCTCGGATAAAGGTCCCAAAGGACCGGGGAATGGCATATTCGTGAGTTACCTAGTTACAGGGGTAACCCGGCCTTGTGTTGGCAGAGAGCTAGTTAGTTCTCGGGACGTCCAGCCAGAGGCGATCCCATGTGGCGGTAGGCAATTCCTTAGCCTGACCATTTGTTGGCAATCTATCTTCCAATACGAACCTTGTACGGTTTTAGTTGTAGAACCTGCTATTTAACATAGCAGCTATAGTAGGCATAATATAATGGTACCTATGCTGGCTAAGATTAATATTGTATTTTCGAAATTATTTTGTACACTATGCACTAATAATAATATCAAAAATGATTTGTTTTGCGTAGTAAGCATGTTTGACTATCATAAGAAGAAATCTCCTCCAATTCTGCGTTTGCATTGTGTGTGTGGCGGGAGGTCTTATGGTAGTTTCATTTTCCAAAAGCATTGCGAATATTTTCCACTTCCATTGTTGTTGTTGTTTAAAGATAAATAACTGTTTTAGTTCTCACACCAGTCACCATGACTGACCTGGAGTTTATTGTTTCCTTCCTAAACTCTGGGTGCCCACCAATTTCCACACGGGCAGTCTAGAGTCAGGTTATCAGGTCATTCTGGATTCAGGAGATGCTGTGGAGCTCATTGGTGAGCTGGATGGCGAGACGTATCACTTGTATATGATATTATTTATTCCACTGTGTATTCTGTATATGGACAAGTTCATATAACTGTCCAGTGTTGCGTTGTATATTGTTGTTGTAAACTCTGATGTGATGTAATGTATAAATAGATATAGTTCTTTGATTTAAAGATTATTCATTGATCTATTATATATTGTTCCGCTGCGAATGTGAGATTCTGATATTGTTCTGTTTCTGTGTTTTTCTGTTGTTTCTTCTTTCTTTTTCTTCTGTCTTCTTCTACCTCTTCTTTTTCCCCATAACAATTCGGTTTACCAGCATTCGATTGCTCGGTAGTTGATACAGTGGACGTATTAATGTCGATTTTCGAGCGTCGAAAAGTCGAAAACCTTACATTTGGTATCAGAGCATATGGTTAAGCGATAACTTTGGCTCTGTTGGGAATTACTCATTAGAGATAGAGTCAGCAGTACTCTAGAATGAGTGTGAGTGTAATAATAGATATGAGCGCATATTTGTTAGTGAATATGAAATTGTTTTATATTGTGTTTGCTTATCCGTTGAGCTGTTTGTGAATTCTGGTCGATATGTGGGACGCCATATTATCGATAGGGGTTTCTAAACACTTAAACGAGGCAAGTCGACATAGTATCATTTTAAATTGGGTAAATGAAATAAATTTACCTCGATTATATTTTGTATATAAAGGGAATAATTTTTCAAAATTATTAAAGTGTATATAAATTGATTGTTTGGTTGTTGAAAATATCAGAATATATATGAGTTAATAAAAGTTGTTTGAATAAATTATATAAAAGCAACAATTGTATAAGTATAGAATTATGATTAAAATGATTTACAATTGTAAAATAATCTTGTATAAGTAAAGTAAAATAGTGAAATTATATGAGAAAAGGATTTATAAATAAAAGGAAATTTTAAAAGAATTTAAGCACTGAATTCACTATTGTTACTGGGAAATAATAAGGGTGATGACTGCAGCATCATCAGTATCATTTTCGAGTTTCTGTGTGATTGATTTGCTACCATAGTAAATTGAAAATTGAAGTTTTGTTGTGATAAACAAATTTAAATTAAAATCCAAGTTGTAATTGATAATTATAAGTGAAATGAGTTTTATACTTATAACATGATTTGGGAAATTAAATAAATAAGTTGTGTAACTTATAGAATGAGTGAATGTAAGCAAAACCAATTGTAAAGGTTAAACAAGTTTTGTTAAGTAAAATAAAATTTGATTTTGATTAAGTAATGAATTTGACTTTAATTAAAAGTTAAATGAAACTGAATTTAAAATAAATTTGAAATGGAATATGACTTAAGTAACGATGAATGAATTTGATTTTGGTATCGAAGTGAAATAATGAAGTGAATTAAATGGATATGAACTTAAGTTATATAAAGGAGATTCAACTTTATTTGTAAAATGAATTAGCAATTGAATTGAACAAATGGATTGAATGTTAATCAATCGAATGTAAATAAATTGATATGGAAAAATGAATGTAAGTATTAATTCATTAAACCTAATAAATTGGAATTTGAATGAATTGAATGGAAACCAATTTAATATTAAACCAATTGGAATTAAAAGTGTTAAACCAAATTGAATGTAAATTAATAAATTTGGTTGTGTTGAATGACATTGATTGTTATATGATTGTTGGTTGATTGTATATAGTATATAATTCATTAAGTGTTAATGAAATTGAATTGATAAAAATTGAAAGCTATGTAATTGGATTTAAATTGAAAGTGAACCAACTTGAATTTAATTAGTGAATGTAAACTAATTGAAAATGAAGAATTGAATGTCGTTGTATATGAATTGGTAGTAAACAATTACAAGTGATGTCGAAATTTTATAAGTTGCTTATAACCTTGTTTAGTATGCATTTCTTTTAAAATGCATGTGTTGTAGTTGTTTAAAAGAGTAAAATTGTTAATAACTTTATGTATATGTTACTTACGTGTTTAAACTGAGTAAGTACGGGTGCTATGGCTGCCGTTCGGCTGATTTGGTTGCGCTAAAATGCTTAATTAATAACTGCTTTGCTTAAAAATGCTAAAAAGGTACGCCTACGCAATAAAAATAGTAAATATGAACTGTTTTTCTGCTTTTCTGACCGGGTGGGTCGATGTATACATATTTATGTCTATTGTGATCCTACTACGATTGAACCGCACAAAGGAGACGCTGGCGAATTTTTCTGAAAATTTAAGGCGTTAGAAAAATTTTGGGAAATTTTGGAAAATTTTGTTAACGGGAAATTGATTTCCAAATTGTAATGAAAATATAGGAATTGAACTAGAAAATGGAAACCATTGTTTTGGTTGAAGTTAAAGGTTTTGGAAAAAGGTGAATATAAAATTTTCACTAAGTGAATTTTTGAAAAGTTAAGGAATTTGGGACATTTTTCTTACTTTGTAATTTCGAGGACGAAATTCTTTTAAGGGGGGAAGTTTGTAACGACCCAGAATTTCCGTCATTTGAAATTCATATATTTAATTGATTTTAAATATTTAAAAGTAAGATCTATAAGCCGAATGAATTTAATTTCGAATATAGTGATTTAATTGGACGATTAAATTATTAATTTAATACTTGAAATTGGGTAAATAATTGAAATCTGAATTAAATGTGATTAAAATTGATATATAAAGTTATAATAAATCATATTAGAGTTATAATGATGTTATAGAACTTTTAAATTTGAATTTAAAGTTAAATTGTGAAAATTGAATATTTTAATATTTAATTGACGACTAAAAATGACCATTTTTCAAACGGTCTCGGATTTCGACGAAACTAGTTTCATCGGATTCGTAATGTAAAATTATTGTAAGATTTCAAATTTCATGTCAATCGGATGTACGGTTTGTTCGGGGCAAGCCAAAACGCATCGAAATCGGTTTAAATCGATTTGATTTAAATTTGATTGTTTATTTCCGTAACTCGCACATACGACAGAATTAGCTCCCAAAACACATTCCATTGTGTTCGAAACGCAGGGTAAACCTTAGAAACGCCAGTCGGCACGCTCGATTTGGAGTTCGGAAAATTTTCGATGAATAGTGTTTTGCCAATCTTGTATAAAAGGACCTAGTTTTCTCCATTTGCAAACAAACCTAGCTAGGGTTTCAATACAAAGCCTGGCAGCCATTTTCAGTTTCAATGACCAGAGATTCACCTCGTTTCCCCTTCGATTTCATCCAATCCATCAACGATTACAAGAATGTCTCAACTACAAAGTTATAGATCTCGGCATGACGAGTAAATCCAACGGTCGATCTGCGTTATCATCGACGAGGGGAGGAGAGAAGGGGCCGCGTTCATCACCGGTTCGGGCACGAATTGCGAGACATTAGGGCCACCGAGCTTCGCGTGGGTCTAGGCGAGTGTGGAGTGGAGTGTGGGCTTCGTGATGGCATGCTCTGATCGACGTCTAGTCGAGTAAAGGTGGAGCGAAGTGTAACCCTAGATGGCGGCACATTGGGTTCGTTCGAACGTTGTTTCTCGTGAAAGAAACGAAGGGGAAGATGTTAGAATGAGCGGCCATGATTATTAGTCACGAAAATCTACGGCCAGGAATAGTTAAGGTTAAAAAAAATATAAAAGTTGTAAATTATTTATATTAATAAATCGTTCAATCTTTAAAATGCAATATCTTTGTCATACGATATCAGATTTCGATGAATTTGGAAGCGTCGGGATCGCAGCGACGCGATCTACGCTGCAGTGCAGATCCGGGACTGTTTCGAGCTCGTTAAAATTTTTGGTTAAATCGAATGCGCTCGATTTAATTTAAAATTTTGAACGATTGGAAACGTAAACTCAAGGTGAGAACTTCTCACTCAATCGAATGTTTTGTTTCGATTTAAATTTTAAATAGTTAGATTTAAAACTGTTGATAGTGATGATTGGATGATAAATTGTTATCTATTGTGTTAAATAGACCCTATACGCCGTATGTTAAGCGGATGTTATTTATTAAAAACATATACCGCGATAATTTCACGTCGAAGTGGAATTGGTATTATATATGTATTTGGAGTTGATTTCCCACATTATATAGCGGATGAGACTCTATTGCGCCGCATAATAGAGGATAATATTTATAAATCCCATATACCGCGATAATTTCACTGTGAAGTGGAATTGGTATTGTGCTAACATCTGTGGATGTAGGGAAACAGGTTGGAGGGATCCAATTGGATTCCTCAAACATTTGAATTTATTTCAATGTTGTGTGTTGATTTATTTATAATCGCCGTGTGATTATATTGTGATTGAAATTGTTGTCGGCTATAATTTAGCCGAATATATTTTTGGTATCGATGGATACCAGAAATAAGTAAAATTGGATTTTTGAAAATATAAGTTGAAAATTTATCGAAAAATTTGTTTTTGATAATTGGATAAATTTAAAAGGAGTTTTATAAGATAAAAGTTTTATTTTTGAATTATATTGGATTTAAATTTCCAATTTGGGATAAAAGGCTTAATAAATGGATTTCGGAAATATTAATTATAAATTGAAGAATTTACTTGAAATTGGATTTTTAAATAGATTTGAGAAGATAAAGACATGTATTTTAAAAGGGAAATAATTTGGAAATGTTTGGAAATTTTTTTGTTGTTTTCAAATAAATTGAAAAATCGATTTGAAATTTATTGATTATTAATTTACTATAACTAGTAAAATTGATTTATTGAAATTTATCTATTTTAAATTAATCAGATAATTTAACTTATCCTATCTATGGATGTTTGGATTATATTGGATGTTGAATTGTTTGACATCTTTGATGTGTGATGTTTTGCGATATACCTAGATTTGTGTTATGATCTGGGAATTGTTTATCTGTGATATTTATATATCTGTGATCTATGAATGATAGATAAGCGTTATAGTTTATACCGCTTATCACTTATATTGTTATATTTGATCTGTGATGGTTGAATGTTGTTGCACTATTGTGTTATACCCGTGGACTACACAATACACACACAAAAGTGGATTTCACGTGGAAATCGGTTAAGTCACAGATTTTTATCAATTTTGGAAAAATTGAGTTTTTGAATCCAAAATAGTTTTGGAATTGGAATTGAAATTTTTTGAAATGAATTTCAGAAATAAAAGTTATTTTAAATAACTTAATAGAATTGGAATTTAAATCATTTGATTTAAGTTTGAATTCAATATTTTGGAATTGAATTCAATAATTTGGGAATTTTGGTTTAAAAGATTTTTATAATTATAAAAGGTGTTTATATGGGATTTTAACCATTTAAAATATGGTTTTGGAAATTCAAATGTATATTCAAGTTTTATACTTGGATGGTTTTAAACTGTGTAATTGAAACCAGTTTTTCCCAAAACGAAAACTATCTGTTTACAAATAATAATGGCTTTCATATAATGTGAAAGGATTTCCATTTTGTATCGAAACTTTTCAAGTTGAAATGAAATTGTGAATAGTTTAGAAAACTATGAATTAACCTTTGTGAAGATGATTAAACCTTATTTTGAAATCAAAGATGATTTTAAAAGGTGTATCTTTTATATCATAAAAGACTTGAATTGTGAATAGTCTTGAAAGCTATAAATTAAATCTTGACTTAAAGATTTAATGGGTTAATCAAATTGAAATGGAAATTGTTTTGGAAAATCTGTGAATGAATCTTTGTGGAACTGGGTAAACTTTGTGAAGTAAATCTTTTTGTTTAAAGATTTAAAATGGTAATTTGTTTAAACCATTTAAAGGAAAGGATTTGGGTAATAAGTTGTGACTTAATTGAAATCCCTATATCCGTATGTTTTAAATATTGTGCTCACTATTCGGGTTAGCCGGGAAAAGACCTTTGTGTCATATAACCCATTCCGAATTAGTGATACGACGATATGGATCGTATTGAAGACCGGTGGTGAAGACCGGGTATTTGTGAAAACGATAGGATGAACTATCGATTGTCTCTGCACCGTTAGCTACGGTATAGAGATTTCCTTTGTGATGGGAAGTTTTATCGGGATTGTGAATACCTGGATTGCAAGGGCTTCTTCGAAAGTGCCTTCGGTTCTGTTCGAACCCGGAACAGACTTGTATGGTTACATGTCTGACATTACATTTTGAGATATAAAGCTGATTTCTTTCAGATACATTTCTGTTGGTGGCGGAGAATTTATTCTCTTAGCTTAACACCCTTCTCTGAGATGTACGAGCTCAGAGGTTATGTAGTTGAAATTTATCAGTGATATACTCCCAATTTGGTAGTGTGGCATGCTGAGTGTTGCTGTGTGATGATCATTTATTGATCATTTGTGATCAAAGCGTGGCTTTGTGAAAAAGCGTAGCTTTGTGGACGAGACCTCTTCGGACCTCACAACCCGGAAATGGTCGAAACAGGAATGATACGGCAAGGTTATGAGGGTCGCGCCCTTTAGGGTATGTCATTTCCTTCTGGAAAAGGGTGGTATCATGGTATGGAGCCCAGATACTTACTCATGTGGACGCACTCTATTTATTATGTGTGATGTTGGTTACCGAGCGCTCGGATAAAGGTCCCAAAGGACCAGGGAATGGCATATTCGTGAGTTACCTAGTTACAGGAGTAACCCGGCCTTATGTTGGTAGAGAGCTAGTTAGTTCTCGGGACGTCCAGCCAGAGGCGATCCCATGTGGCGGTAGGCAGTTCCTTAGCCTGACCATTTGTTGGCAATCCATCTTCCAATACGAACCTTGTACGGTTTTAGTTGTAGAACCTGCTATTTAACATAGCAGCTATAGTAGGCATAATATAATGGTACCTATGCTGGCTAAGATTAATATTGTATTTTCGAAATGATTTTGTACACTATGCACTAATAATAATATCAAAAATGATTTGTTTTGCGTAGTAAGCATGTTTGACTATCATAAGAAGAAATCTTTTCCAATTCTGTGTTTGCATTGTGTGTGTGGCGGGAGGTCTTATGGTAGTTTCATTTTCCAAAAGCATTGCGAATATTTTCCACTTCCATTGTTGTTGTTGTTGTTTAAAGATAAATAACTGTTTTAGTTCTCACACCAGTCACCATGACTGACTTGGAGTTTATTGTTTCCTTCCTAAACTCTGGGTGCCCACCAATTTCCACACGGGTAGTCTAGAGTCAGGTTATCAGGTCATTCTGGATTCAGGAGATGCTGTGGAGCTCATTGGCGAGCTGGATGGCGAGACGTATCACTTGTATATGATATTATTTTGTTCCGCTGTGTATTCTGTATATGGACAAGTTCATATAACTGTCCAGTGTTGCGTTGTATATTGTTGTTGTAAACTCTGATGTGATGTAATGTATAAAATGATATAGTTCTTTGATTTAAATATTATTCATTGATCTATTATATATTGTTCCGTTGCGAATGTGAGATTCTGATATTGTTCTGTTTCTGTGTTTTTCTGTTGTTTCTTCTTTCTTTTTCTTCTGTCTTCTTCTACCTCTTCTTTTTCCTCATAACAATTCGGTTTTCCGGCATTCGATTGCTCGACAGTTGATACAGTGGACGTATTAAGGTCGATTTTCGAGCGTCGAAAAGTCGAAAACGTTACATCTTCCTTCTTTAATCCTAAGCCAAACAACTTCCTCAATGTGTGAAATTGTCATCTCATTACCCTTTATTGTTATCTTCTTTAATATGATTCTCTTAATAATATTCTAAAATATTTCTTTATCCTTGATCTTTTACGTGAGCATACTCTAGAACTCATAGAAGCATACTTTAATGTCATTCATCATTTCTTTGTGGGTTCTTCTTATGGCTTGCACACATGTCTAATAAAATATTCCTAAGTTCTCACCAATATTCCTTAAACTCTACGAGGATTCCTTATTACTACTTTATGAGTAGCCATCGCTATCTTCTTCATAGCCTTATCTTTTATCCCGTCTTACCTAGGCAGCCATCCTTATCTACTCTATATAAAATTTTGGTTTGGTTTTTGCCACTTTTTTTCTCAAAAACTAAAACTTCAAAGTTATGAAGTACTTAATTCCAAAACTTTTATCTTTAAAAGTACTACTTAGAAACTTTTTACTAAATTCAAAAATAACTTGGTTTCCTAACTTTTAAAATTATAATTTAGGATTGCTAAATTTGGCTTATTCATCAAGTCCAAAAGAAAATATTAACAATTTAATTTTAAAAAGTTTCTTTTCTTTTTCTTCAAATCAACTTTTCCTTTTAAAACCCTTTTAGCAACAAAGATTTTTTCTTTTGGGATTTTTAACTCAAAAATTTTATTAAGTTTTGATTTTAAAAACTCAGTTCTTATACCAAACCATTTCTTTAAAAAAATACACTTTATAATGTTTTCAAAACATCTTTTACAATTTTAGACAACAAAAACTGAAGTAGACAAGGAACTTCCATCCTATTATTTTCTTATTACTCATTATATCTCCACTTCTAATATTGGCGGAATCTTTAATAACATGTGAGGGGGACTTTTTAAAGACACATACAATAAATTCGCACAACAGTGGAAAATATCCATTTTCCCTTGTTTTTCCTTTAATTCCTATGCTTCTTCTAATTAGATTACTAACATTATTTGTAATAAAATTTTCTAATATTGTTTCTATTTATATTCCATAATGTCACTTCTATTTAACCTTCTAAATGGATTATATTTATATAGCTTTCCTCTCAATTGACTGTCCTCTTGGTTGAACCATTTTAGTGTTCGCCTAGTGCTTTTATTTCCAGGATCTAGTCTTTTTTCCCGTACTATTTAACCCATTTAAAACTAGTACCACTTTCTATTGTCCACCCCTAAAAAGAATTTTACAATTTACATTTTTTCATTTTAGAAAAATCATAGAGCTATGCATACGCACTATACAATCTTTTTTCAAAAGAAATAACTTATTATTAAAACCCCATTTACTTAAATTTCCAATTAAACTAATTTTAATTTATGCTAAAACTTTTTATTTAACTAAAATGTAGATATAATATTTTTCTAAAAATTTATATTTACTTACTTTTCAAAAATAAGGTTTTACTCCCTTCAAACAATTCCTTTGAAAAATCATTTCAAATATATTATTTACATTTTTTTTCAAACCTTTATGTTAAAATCATTTTAACTTTTATATTAAATTCTTTCATACGGGGTCAGATTTAGAGTGGATTTTTACTTATCACTTCCTTTGGAATTTTCTTCTTTCTACTTACTTACTTACTGACTTATCTTTTTCCGAAATATTAAAAATCCGGCTATTATCATGGAGTGACTACTACACACCTTCCCTCGGGAACATATTTTATTCTTGCTTCCATATTTCTACAAGATACAGACTCTTACTTTCCCTTATCTGGACCTACCATACATCATCAATCGACAACCCTACGGGGATCTACAACGATTGGGCATCAGGGGATAACTAGGGAGTCACATACTATCCAGCTTCAAGGACCATCCATATGCTGCACTCAGGATCTTCTTAAGTCAATGCCCTTCCCATATGACCTATTTCCCATGGGGATGTCAGGATAGGTATATATCTTAAACTTCATCCATTGTTCCGACTCAAAATCGTCTTTGCCATCTTTCAGTGTATGGTTGCAACCACTTAATAGTCGGAATTCATCGGATTTGACATATAATATGCTTATATTTATAGGAAAAATACAAATACATTCACTAAGCATTTCCTTATTTTTGAAGATCGACTAACCTAGCTCTGATACCAAATGTGACAGCACATTCTCCAGTAGGCCTGAATTTTTGCTAAATCGAAAACCCAAGTCTACCAAAGTACAGATTGTTGGTTTTGTATCCTGCAAATAAATAAATGCATATTAGAGTGCTATCGATGTAAACTTATAGTGGAATAGTAAAGTATAGTAAAACACATAGTTACTGACCAATATTGACACTTCCAATATCTAGTGTCCTTGTCAGTGCCGAGCATGCATAAGAAAATCTGTTCTTCCATTGTTCCCACCTTGCACCAGTACTTGTCCCTTTAAGCTGTCATGTGGGTTGTAATGAGGAAGAGTCAGAACAACGTTCTGATGACTAGTAAATTATACACTTTATATATAACACTAGTTTATATCGATTGCCTTCATTACAAGAAATCCAACCTTTACCTACCAATATTTTGCCTACCAATATATATGTGTAGGTAAAGGTAACCTTTATCTACCAATATTTAATGGTAAGATTTATTGGTAGGTAAATATTGCCAATATTATAGCATTTTGGAAGGATGATTATCTGCCAATAAATATAAGTAAGTAAAAATTGTTACCAATGCATATACCGGAGGGAAAGTTTTTTGCAATTGGTGCCTATATTTCCCTCCTATCATTTTAACTTTTCATTAAAAATGACGCTGAGTTATGTGATGATGTGTCAAAAAAACCCTATCATAGCAATTTTGTTTTTGGAATGAAGATTCGTTTGCATATTCTAGCAATGTTCCTTGTAAAATCACCTATTTATTAATTATTAATAATTATTTTTAAGTATGAAATAATTATCAATTAATAATTAATAAACAGTAATTAAATTTTAAATAATTAATATTAAATATTCAATAATCATTTATTAATAACTAATCATTTATTAAAAACTTTTTGTATATTGCAATTTTTTTTCAAACAATTGACTATTAAAATGTAAGTGTTGCAATTTTTCTAAAAAGTTTCACAATTTCATACCAATATGTCATCATCCAAAATAGCTAAAACATATTCTCCCTAGTTTATTAGAGAAACACAATCTGTACCATCCCCTCCAGCTATAGATCCAACCGTTTATTTTAAATCAAATCTAACTGTACAAATCTCAATGCGTACACTACCAAAATTAAGAGTATTAGAGGCACTTAATTAAGGGAAAAATAAGACAATTGCCTTTAATAATGTAAATTTAGAGGAAAAATAAGATAATCTATTCTATTATATATAAAATTGAATATTTGACCTTTTGTATCCTCCATTCTCAATTTACCTTAGTTGAAATACTACTCTCTCATTGATTTGAGTTATATTTTTGCAGTTGTCCCCTTTAATTTTTATTCAGCCACTATATTATCGCCAAATCCTTCCACTTCTATTCTAAACTTCTTTAGGTTTCTTTCCCTAATCGTTTATTTATTTCTTTCCCTAATCGTTTGTTTATTTCCCTAATTGTTTATCCCTTAATTTTCAAAACCAGCGTTAATACAACCGTATTATCTCTTATTCATTATCGTCTTTTTATTTTTCTTTTATGCTATATTGTCTCTCTTCAGCTCCTCCGTAATATTTCATGTCGCCTATCAACCTTTAGTTCTACTCCACCATTTTAGCTCCACCATTTTAGCTCCACCAATTTAGGTCATGAAAACTAATTCCCCTTTCATATCCTCTCATAAAGGCCATTCTCAAATTATTATACCTCTTCAACCTGAGATCACTGAACTCTATTTCGTAATTACCCTAGATCTATTTACAAACCTAAAGCTTCATCCATTCAGTACACTCCATAAGGTATATTTTTCCAATTCATTTGGAATAAATTATTTAATTGAATCAAAATTTATTTTTAGGTTTTAGTTTTCAAGTTTTTTGATGTATATTAGATTATATGTTTATTATCAAAACTAAATATGTGTAATTCTTTCTTTAGGTTCCTTTCTAATAAGGAACGACTGTCAACTCCCTAGAATTAAAAGATGATGGAAGAATAGTCCCTCCTGAAAAAGTTATGAAAATTAGGTCCCTATTTTTAGTTTTTGCCTAATTTATGTCACTTTTGCCACTGATTTCCATGCTAGGCCTATTTTTTGGAAGGGGAAAGTATGGTAAAAATTAACAAAACAGGGACCTAATTTACATGGATTTATGGGTATGGACTTTTCGTGCATGAGCTTTAAGAATAGGGACATTTGGTCGAAAACCCCCCTTTCTAATTGCTATTTTAGACAAATAACATAATTTAATTTTAGACTTTTTTGCTGATAGAATAAATTGTATCCTCCATTCTCAATTAATCTCAGTTAAAATACTACTCTCTCATTGATTTGAGTTATATTTTTGCAGTTGTCCCCTTTAATTTTTATTTTGTCACTCTATTATCGCCAAACCCTTCCCCTTCTTTTATAAACTTCTTCAGGTTTCTTTTCCTAATCGTTTGTTTATTTCTTTCCCCAATCGTTTGTTTATTTCTTTCCCCAATCATTTGTTTCTTTCCATTATTGTTTATCCCTACATTTTCAAAACCAGCATTAATACAACCGTATTATCTCTTATTCATTATTGTCCTTTTATTTTTCTTTCATGCTATATTGTTTCTCTTCACCTCCTCCGTAATATTTCATGTCGCCTATCAACCATCAGTTCTCCTCCACCATTTTAGCTCCACCAATTTATGTCATGGAAACTAATTCCCCTTTCATATCCTCTCATTAAGGCCATTCTTAAATTATTATACCCTTTCAACTTGAGATCACTGAACTCTATTTCGCAATTACCCTAGATCTATTTTCAAACCTTGAGCTTCATCCATTCAGTACACTCCATAAGGTATATTTTTCTAGTTCATTTGGAATAAATTATTTAATTGGATCAAACTTTATTCTTAGGTTTTAGTTTTCAAGTTTTTTGTTGTATATTAGATTATATGTTTATTACCAAAACTGATTATGTGTAATTCTTTCTTTAGGTTACTTTCTAATTGCTATTTTAGACAAATAACATATAATTTTAGGATTTTTCGCTGATAGAATAAATTCTTTGTTTTATTCTTTTATATTTTCATATATGGTAAAGAAAAGTTGAAGAGTACCTAGCGGCTTAATGAAATTAATTTGAGCAATGTGATGCAACGGAATCAATCATATTCTCTGGAATAGTTTAGTGTTAATCGCTTTTGTTATTTTATTCAATGTATTATGTGGGAACATTGAATACTTCTCCACATGGACTTTAAGAAAAGTTGATTAGTTGAACGGAAATAAGTAAGGTTAACAAATACTGATGGTTTTGAAAATATGTTGTAGCATTGGAAGTTAATGTGACTGATCTAGGAAATATATTGTAGCATTGCAAGTTAATGTAACTTAGTGGGACAATTTGAAATGAGAACGGAGCACATGAACATGGATGATGAAGAAGATCCATTTATTTGTAAGAATTTTAATAGGAAAGCCTTGGCTTCTCTACCAAGAAAATTGCATAATTTAGCCTTAATGATTTTTTGAATGTAAGGTATTTAAGTAAGTTCAGATAAGTATTAATCACTTGAATATTTTTCACCGTATACATAAATGTACCGATTTTCCTTTTCTCTATTGTGGTGTGTAAGTTGAAAAAAGCACCCGAGGACTAACTATTGATATATAGGTGGTAATGGTACTAAGGAACTCTATTGTGCTATGCTCTAATTTGATATGGTGTATTATTGAAGCGAAAATAGGAGATGATGAAGAAAAAAGAGAGTTGCAAGTATACAAGATACCATAAAGCGGCTTCAGTGATTAATTAGATGTGAAATTTTGGGTTGTTATTCTTACCATCTGCTCCAAGCAAGTCTAAGAAATCACATAATTATCATGTGTTTACTTACGTGTTTCAATCAATTTTCAGTTTTTAGATTAGTATTTCTTTGTATGATTATGATTACACATTTGAAAGTCCATGACGTGCATATATTAGCACAAAAGTGGATGTTGAGGTTAAATTCAACATTAACAAGTTGAATAATAGGACGTACCATTTGATATTTAAATAGAAAAGTATTTACATGTTTTTTTCATCCAAGTTTTATTATCAATTTGAAATTACTAGCAAATTTTATATTTAACTTACTAAATGTTCGAGAGCTTTACCATTTGAAATATAATTATTTATCCATCTTTTTTCATAAAAACGTTTGTTAGTAATTGAAGTAATTAATGTAATAACTTTATGTGTAGCATTCTTTTTTTTCTTTCTAAATGAATTAAACTTAAGAAAAAAAATCCAATTTATATAATGGGAAATTCTATTAGAACACAAGTTTGTGACATAGTTGATGACAAAACAAATATGAACCATTGGATTCCCTTCTGAATTCAAACCTTTGTGTAAACACATCGAGATCCGATGGTTAAGGTATGTAACGTCAGATTTTGTGTTAGAGTTTATGTCTGAATAGCGGCTATAGTAGTAGATACACTTAATTACTATATAGTTAGGTCTTGCTTTAGAATAGACAAACTTATCACAACTATATGTAAGTGTCAAATACACATTGAAAATGTAACGACCCACTATTTCGTGTCATTCGCATCCGCACATGTCGTACTTGAATTTCTCAAAATATCAGATTGTTAATTTATATTTGTCAAAAACTCAGCATATAGAGTAAATAAATCAATCATAGAATCACAAACACAGAGTATTATAAAATAAGCAGTGGAATAGAGAAATAGTAGTTCATGAAGCTACTATACAAACAACAGGGCTTGAAATAAAATACAACAGAATATCTCAAATACAGTAATGTCTCGAATACAAACAGATGACATCTCTGAACAAATCAATTGGAAAAGCTGAAAGCTGAATAGATGCAAATGGATCTCCAAGTGAAGCTCCAACTCCAAAGGTGAGTCTCAAATGCTGTGACACTCAGTCTGACCCGAGCATAAAGCAAAACACAAAACAATCGAGTCAGGATTAACATTTTTATATCAATAAATCCAACTCAAGTGAAATATCAATAGAAAAACAAGTAATTTAAAGGATGTTTGGGATAACCATCCTCTAAGGATCTGTGGAACTATCTACTATGTAGTAATATACGCTATTATAATATATCTATAGTAAAGTAAAGGTATTAAAATAGCATTAAGGCGTTACCCATATCCCCCTTAACACATTTTATATATTCCCATAGTCTATATAGTATCGTACGCTCCTCCGAGAGGTTTACACAGAAGGCACTCCATAGGTATGGTACAAACCAAACTCGTAGAAGGCACGATAGGGCATGTGACACGACACTCGAGGCAATGCCAGGGTAGATATACCATTTGCACTCCCGGACTGGTGGTAACGCATAGCAGCTACTACCGCCCACCTCATGACACACTCCCAAATCAAAGGGTGAACCCAATCAAATCACAAAAGCAATAGAATGGTATCGAAGAAATGTGCCCGATCGAAAGAATGACCTCACTTGGCCCGGTATAGCTCCTGTTTTAGCCACATCAAGCTGACTCACGGGAGTCAGGGCTACGTAAATACCATACAGAATCGTCACTAAACCATCCTACTTCATTCTTGAATCTCCACCACATACACAGTTGTTAAAGTGGTTTTCGGTATTGGCAGAGAGTATGACAATATCCGATCCCGGTCTCTTTAACAACCAAACGTTATTATAACACCGTGGTCATTTCATTTTAAACAGTTCATAATTCATATCAAAATATCATTTCAAACCATATCAATTTGGTATCATTATACACTTCATATCATATTCATTTCCAAAATCGAACACTTTCAAAATTTTAACACTTCTGAAATTATGACATTTTTTTGAAACCACAACACTTGGAAATCATAACACTTGGAAATCACAACACTTTGAAAATTCATATTACTCCCACTTAAAAAGTTTAGATATTAAAATAGTACATATAATAAAATAGTTTATATAATAAAATAGTTTATATAATAAAATAGTTTATATAATAAAATAGTTTATATAATAAAATAGTTTATAAAATAAATAATTAGTATATTGAAAATAGTTAAAAATTAAAATAGTTTATATTTAATTAATTTATAAAATAAAATATTAAAATGGTTTTAAATATATTCTAAAATACTTTATATAATAAAATAGTTTCCTCAAATTTCATAAATCGATTCAGATCAACTCAAATTCCAAAATTCAATTTAATTTATTCTCAATTCACCCATTTCAATTCAGTTCAAACCATTTAAAATTTATATCGATTTCAAATACATATATAACTACAATTTAAACCATTTCAATTTCAATAGATTTCAAAGCTTAAATTCATTTATATTTCAAATTCAACCTTACCATTATTTAATATTGAAAAAATTCACTTAGTCAATCCAATATCATTTAAATAAAACCTTAAATTACAATTTATGTAGACTGAATATTCCCTTCAATTTATTTACTCAAAATATCCATTTATTCACTTTAAATCAAAATCAAGTTACAAATTATATCATTAAATATCAAATTTAATAAGTTTCAAATCAGTTTTATTTAAGAAAAATTCAAGTAAATTTCAAATTAATTTCTATTTCTCTTTCCAACTTAATTTATTAAAATTATTATAAAATCAATATTTATTAAAACCACATATATTTCTTTTCAAAACCATAGAAATCTTTTTCAAGATATATATATATATATATATATATATATATATATATATATATAGACCAACAGTGCCTGTATATAATTTCTATCTTATGGTTAAGTGATACAGATATTTATCATTTCAATCCGCAATTTAAATATATACGGGTATATATCCTTTCAACCCGCAATCCCAAATTCAATTCAATGAAAATCGCTTAGGTTTATCATTTCAACCCATAACGATTTTCTTCTATTCTAGAAGATCGTTCGGGTATATATAATTTCAACCCATAGGGAATTTTATACTAACAGGGAACTTGCAGAGTGAGAATAGTAATGATAACAGTATAATATTCAGTAACAGGCATATATCATCAATATAAATAAAAATAATGGTGTCAGATGTCACAGGTGAACAGCTACATATAATAGCATATATATAGCAATTTATATAACTAACAGCAGCATATTTCAATTGTCATTCCAATTGAAATCAAATTTAATAAATATAAGAATGTTAATCGTGAGTGATTGCTCACCTTTCGAGGCTAGAGAGATTTGAAAAAGAAATGAGCTACGAATTCCAAAGCAACGCTAGATGGACACGATTCGACGAACGAAGCTGATAACTAGGAATAGATGAATCAAATCAGAACTAGATCGATAAAGACAATTTGTATAAGTGAACTTATATATATTTATAACTATATATATATAAAGTCATATTCTAAATTCAAACATATGTTAAATTAAATATATATATATATATGTATTTCAAAATCCATTGTTTCAATTTAACACACATATATTAAACTCAACATATATATATACATAATATATTTAAAATCAATACTTATATATTATATTCATTTCAACCTGACATATCATGTGTATATTTTAAAGTCCTATATTTATACTGCCACATTCAAAATTAGTGCTTATAAAAAAATCGATTTAACATACATTAAAATAAATATATATATTATTATTAAAAACCAGACTCATGCATACCTATACATATACTTTGAAATCAAAATATATATAACAAATATATAAAAGCAAGACAGCTCAAAAAAAACATTTCAAAACATATATACATACGTATATACAGCAAATGTATATATATAGGTTCACACATATATAATAATCAAATCGAATACAAAATAAGATTTGTAAAACATATAGACTTAAATATCTAGAAGTCAGATACCATCATTTATCTTATATATAATTTGGAGACCAGCCACATGAAAAAAATTATGTATAGAAACTGATATACAACATATATATACTATTATGTAGAACCAATATATAACTTCATAAGATATTCGCATATACCTTTTTAAACAACTCTATATATCTACTGGTTATGCCTACAGATCCGGCTTTATATTTAAAAAAATCAAGTAACTTACTTTATTAAAATATATCTATACTTAAACAGATCATATTAGCCTATCAAACTTATAACATAATATTTTTATAAAACAATATACAAAACATACATATCTAAATCCAACAGTAAGAAATATATACAAAATGAATACATATCTAAATCAAAATATAACAGAGTATATGCAAAATCAATATATATACAGCTATAGACAAATATGTGCAGACCAGAGAATACATAAAACAAAACTTATGCAGACTAAAGATATGCATGTAGGCACTATATAATATACAGCTACATGCTATTCTTATGCAACAACAATAAGAAAATATGTAAATAGGCTAATATACATATGTGTATATATACGCAGATTATAATACATACATGTGGAAAATATATAATATAACCAAACATACATGTTAGACTAATAGCTAGGCAGACAAATCTATTCGAAATATATATATAAACCGGTGTAAAATATAAAGGCTGGAAATAGAAATGTATACAGTTTACTTATTATATATATTTTACTTCAAACATATACAAACCCTTATATAGTGAAAGAGGCAGCAGACTATGGAAATGCTAGGCCTGGACGAGAGGGAGGGCAGGCGATAGGTTGATGGAGAGGCTGTGCTTGGTTGCTGCAAATTTCGGTGGTCGGGTCTGGGTGGTCGCACAAGGTTGTGCTTGGGAGAGGGGCTGCAAGCGTAGACTATAGGTAGGCGGATCGAGCACCAGCTTGGTGGAGAACGGGAGGGAGATGGTCGACTGACGTGTGCTTGGAGGTCGGAAGGTGGTTCGACAAGAGTGGTCGGTAGTATGGAAATGGGTTTCAGCAAAAACTTAGATAAATATATATACACAAATTTTCGTTTGTTTAGAATAGAGAAAGATGAAGGGAGGAGAAAAAGAATGCAATGAAAATGAAAATGGATTTTAGCATCAAGTATATGAACAGAAAAATGAAAAGGTTGCACAAATATCTGAGTATAGAAAAAGGTAGTGACTCGGTTTCCAACAGGTGAGTAAATGAATGGTCATTGAAATCGAAAAGGCAAAAGGTGGACGTTGAACTGGAATATAATAATAACCAACGGCTATCAGGTTTATACGTTGGAAAATGGAAAGGCACAGAGAAAACAAGAGACTGAAACGATTATCGGTACGGTTACCGATTGTCGGTTTCACCGCGTACCGGACTTCAAAACACAGAATTGAGTATACCACAGAGATCAGCACGATGAGACGATCAAAATGGTATACATATATCAGTGGTACGACCATCCTATCAAAAGTCGACATCGGTACCGAAAACGCTACAAATCTGTCGAAAATAAGATAAACGAAGCAATAGAAGTCAAAATTTGGCGAAACGAAATATGACGTCTCACACAAAGATGATTTACAAATTTATTATGTAAAAATATTTAGGTTTGGAAAACATTTTATTACCATCATCAAATATTAACTGATTTGAATTGAAATAAAATTACACAATAAAATAAACTTCCATATTTTCAGATGAAAATTTACCATTTGCTATGTTTAATTTGACGTATTCCAAATATCAAATTTATATTTCAAAATTTAAATATTTAAAATTTCACAAAAATTCAGTTAATTACGTTATTAAAACCATTAAAATTTACAGGTCGTTACATTCTCCCCCACTCAAAACTTTTCGTCCTCGAAAAGGAAGGAGGTAGGAGAATAGAAGCAACCGTAAAGAAAAATAGATTGAAATACAACAATACACAATTAATTTAACCATATAAACTCCATTTATTTTAAAATTGGTTTACATTTAATTAATTGATTCCAATTCATTTTATTTAATCAATCAAATTTATTGTGTTCACATTTGATTGGTTTCATTTTCATATATATATTTTTTAAATTGATTTGTTTCACATTTAATAACATTTATTACAAAAAATTTCACAACAAAATTTGTTTTATTATACTCATTTATTAAATTTATTAGATCAACCATAGTTAATTCCGCCTCAACGTTTAACTCCAACAATTCAAAACCATATAGATTTCAATTTTAGATAAATTAATATTCAATAATTTGGTTCAATCCATTTTATTCAATTAGTAAATAGTCATTCAATTTAAAATTGATTGTCTTCCATTTTGTCAACATTTCTTTCAAAAAAATTCATTTTTAAATCAACACATTTATTTTATCCATTTATCTTCAGCTAAGTTGATTCCACAAAAATTCACTTTCAACTATTCTTAAGTCTATATTTGTTCTCTTAACTAGCATTCTTCTTTATTTATTAAATTTACTTCACTTAACAAAATTTTCCACATATATTAAGGGTAATAAATATATTATAACCATTTATTATTCAACCCATTAATTCCCTTTTTTAAATGGTCAACTCATTGTTCAATTTATTATTTATAAATTTCCTTAACAAAATAACATTTTGATATCCTATTGCTCACACTTATTTTTTTTGTATATTACTCAATTACCTATTCACATTTAACTATTTCTAGGTAAGTTGTATTAAGGTTCTACGTGTAATTAAATATTATACAAATTTTCCTTTATTTATACTTGTTATCCCGCCTTTTGGCAAGGCCGTGACACCAAGGACTTGACTAGAGACCGGTGACAGATCGTGTCGGAAATCTGTTACGCGCAAGGATCGCTATGGATATCGGTGGAATTTGTCCGAGTCCGGATCGGGCTACAATTGATAAGGCCCGTCAAATGAAGTCGTAGAAACCAACATTCCAAATTTTGAGTCAATCCGAGTTCGTATACTCAAGATATCACCAACGGAAAATGGAGAGGACAGCCTTGTATTCGAATCCATAAAAGAACCCTGTGTTCGAATCCAACGAACCCCTACTTCGAATCCATAGAGAGAAGGTGCCTCGAATCCACGGAGCATAGCCTTGCTTCGAATCCATGAAGATCACATTTACTTCGACTCCATCACGCGTGTCCTCTCTTCGAACCCAACAAGGTAGGAGATCTTCGAATCCATACAGTTAAGGATGCTTCGACTCCATTGCCTCGAGTCCATTGGAGCACTCCCCTCTTCGAATCCATTCAGCAATAGTGTCTTCGTATCGATCGACTATGGGGAGCCCTGATCGATACGAGGGAAGCGGACGACTCGATCGATTCGAAGAAGCATACCCTCGAATCCATCGCCTCGAATCCACCAAGTCGTAACAAATGAAACCATGGATTCGACCCTGTCAACCCGGAGTAAAAAGCGGCTCGATGCGAAGCATACGCACCACGTCACCATCTTCACGTACAAGAGGATCGGTTCGAACGAATCGATTCGAGTGTATCGATTCGAACGACTCCAGGAAGCGGAAATCACCAACTTGAATCGATCATAACTCGAGATCCACAAGTCCAAATGCAATGAAATTTTCACAGAAGCTTAGACACATGATGAAGAATGTCCACACCAAATTTCAACTCGGTTAGACACTTTCTTGATCGATTCGAACCAAGGGTCGAATCGATCCTAAAGTGGGCCCGGTTCTCCAGATTTCGGCCATGTGGCTCCCTCACGTACCAGAACTGGTCTCCCCGAATTTTAGGCGAAATATCAGCCTCCTACACCTATAAATAGAGCCCCTGGTCATTCAGAAAAGGGGTCGGACAATTCTAAGTACTAAAGAGCGCCCAGATTCTGCCAGATTTACTCCAGAACACCACCGCTGCTTTAGATTGAGACTTAGCATATAAATTCAGTTGTACTACAGCATAAAGAATTGTAATCTTCAAGTATCGAGCAATAAAATCATCAAACTTCATAGTGGACGTAGGCAAAACGCCGAACCACTCTAAATCGCTTGTCTTTGCAATTTACTTTCTGCTATTTGGAGTTTTTGTTAGATAACCCACAGTTTTAATTTTCATTCTTCACTTTTATCTCTTCAAAAACTTCCGAATAGTGTTGTGCCCATTTTTGGTACAAACACTTTGGTGCTTTCACTGAGAAAAAAACCTGCTTTTTTCTCCTGCTCCTTGGATCTACCATCGATACCGGATTGCACAAATCCAAGAGGAAGATCCAGATCTCTAATTCATAATTCTTCCATTCTATTCAGATTTGCATAAAGTCTAGGAAAAGGATTTATCATTCAAAATGGTTAGCACAAGAACCACTTCTACAGCTGCTGGACAAGAAGGAAGGGATGGACAGAATCCTGCTCAACAGCAGCCATCCAACCAAGACAACACTGCTCATTCAGGTCCGTCTGGGGCAGTCACCAGACAAGAATTCCATGTGTTGCTTCAGGAACTGACATAGAGTCGTCAATAGTTGGCCGAACAGTTGCGTGCAAATATTGAATTGACAAACCAACTGAACCACCAGGGGCGTAGGAGGTCCAGAAGGGATGATGTTTCCCGCTCATCCACTGAAAGCTCTGCTTCATCTGATTATCATCATAGATCTACCCGTCCCCGGTTGGACGGAAGTCATGCTCAAAATACCGGACATCAACCTGCCTTGACTGTCGGACAGTTGAGGGCAGGACCGTCAACCAGCTTCCAAGCTGGGCCCTCGGCACGAGGTGGTCATACTCCACAATATACTATGGACAATCATGTCACAGCTGCCATAGTGGGAACAAGGGTCGATACCCGACATCTTCCAGATTCGGGTGATCAACAACATGGACGTACTTCAGAACCATACGTCCCAGAAGATGCTGAGCCAAGGAGGCGAAACTTGGACCGTCGACAGCGCCCGGTCCAAACTCGCGCTGTGGAACCCGACCGCACCTTAGCTCAGCATGCTCAAAATGTAGCAATGCCAGACATTTCAACTATGGTACGTCAGATGATCCGCGAAAGCCAAGGCCTCACCAATGACGACTGGGGAGTTTCCCGTAGTCATACACCCTTCACAGACGAGATACTGTACGCTGAACCTCCTCGGCGATTCAGAATGCCAACCCTTCCTATGTACGAAGGAAATTCTGATCCCAATCAACACATTTTGAAATATGAATGGTCGATGAGCGCCGCAAGGGCCGATGACGCGGTAAAATGTCGAAGTTTCCCCATCTCTCTAGGTGGAATTGCAACGATGTGGTTTACGAGATTGCCACCTAGGTCTATCTCTTCATTTGATCAACTGGCTAAGAAATTTGTTGAACAATTTCGCATGCATGTCGTTAGGCCGAAAGATGTTAACACCCTGTCCAGTGTGACCCAAGCTCATGGGAAAACATTAAGGCGTTACCTGGAAAGATTTAATACGGCATGTGTGGAGATTAGCAATCCCAACGATAACTCGATTTTGATGGCGTTAACGAAGGGGATTGATCCTGATTCTGAATTTGGAAACTGGTTAGCTGGAAAACCACCCGCATCGTTGGACCGTTTCTACTCCAAAGCCGCACAATTCTTACAGCAAGAGGACGCAAAACAGTCTAGGAAGCAGGACGATGCGGGACCCAGAAGTGAAGGAATACAAAGTAATGTAGCGGTTAAACAGTCCGGTGACAATTCTGGAAAAGTTCAGCTAAACATACAGAACAAACAAACTCAGCCAAGAAACAACAGTGTTCAGGATAGGAAAAGAGATCCAAATCGAGGCCCAAGGCGTAGGGCTCCGATGTTCGAAAATTATACACCATTGAATACCTCGTTGGAAAATGTGTACTTACAGACTTGCAACACTGAACAGTATAAGAAGCCTGCTCCGAAGCGATCATCGGAAAGGCAGATTCAAACAGGGAAGTTTTGTAGGTTTCATGAAAGTTATGGCCACAATACTAACGACTGCCGTCATCTGCAGGACCTCATAGAAAAGTTGATCAGGGAGAGAAAGTTAGATCAATTTGTACGAGCACCGCAGTCTGGTGGCGCGGGCCCATCAAACCCAAACCGTACACAAAGTCAAGAAAGACAAGAGGAACCCGCTCGTACAGGCGGGAGGCTAGTTATCAATACCATAAGTGGTGGTCCTCATCCAGCAGACAGAAGCTGGAGGGAAATGGAGTCGTATGCTAGCTCTATCAAGCATGCGAACTTTGAATGTTGCAGTAATTGTGAGGATGGAACTCCGGCTAAACAACAAAAAACGATGTCTGACGATATCATATTTAGAAGTAGAGATGCTGACAAAATCGAAGCCCCAACAATCGATCCACTGGTCATATCTGCACAGGTTGGTCCTGCTTGGATGAAGAGGATCCTGGTCGACAGTGGGAGTTCTGTAAACATTTTATTCAAACGAGCTTATGATTTAATGAAGATGGAAGCAAAGGACTTGAAACCCTGCCAATCCCGAGTTCATGGCTTCAATGGGAGTGCTACAATACCCACTGGAATAGTGGAACTACCAGTAGAGTTGGGGATTGGAGAACGCAGGAGAATCCGACTGCTGCAATCGTTGTTCTAGATATCGCTTCACCGTATAATGCATTCCTGGGCCGACCAGCCCTTGCTGAATTCAGGGCAGCCATTACCCCGTGGTGTTTTACTTTGAAGTTCCCTACTGATCATGGGATTGGAGTTATTCAAGGAGATCAGGCAGCCGGAAGAGCCTGTTATGTTGCTGAATTGCGGGAAGCGCAGAAGAAGGAGAAAGGGAAGGTCATAGAGGAATCTCTCTGCGTCCGCTTTACGGATAATTGACAATTAGCGCCTGGGCCCCGGCCCGGGCACCACTACCAATTCCTTAAGGATCTTGACCCTAGAGATAACGAAGATAAAGATGAAGTTAAAGAGAATTAAGCATCACCAGCCGAACCGACTGTGGACGTCCCAATCAGTGAGGATGACAACGCAAAAGTGCTAAAAATTGGATCTCAACTGGGGAAACAGATACAACAGGAATTGGTTGAATTTCTCCAAGCAAATCTCGATGTTTTCGCTTGGACGCATTCTGATATGTGCGGAATCTCACCAAACATCGCAAGTCACTCCTTAAATATTGATCCGCGACATGTTCCGGTCAAGCAAAAAAGGCGTGGTATGGATCCAGAGAGATCTGCCGCCCTTAAGGAAGAGGTTGACAAATTGCAATCAAATGGGTTCATCCGAGATGCTCTGTACCCGGAGTGGGTGTCAAATCCAGTGTTGGTTCGAAAACCAAATGGGAAATGGAGAACTTGTATCGACTACTCCGATTTAAACAAAGCTTGTCCAAAAGATAGTTTTCCGCTTTCACGAATTGATCAGCTCGTAGACTCGACGGCCGGCCATGAATTGTTATCTTTTATGGATGCTTATTCTGGTTATAATCAAATACCTATGCATTTACCCGATCAAGAACATACCAGTTTTGTGACCGATCTGGGACTCTACTGTTACAGAGTCATGCCCTTTGGTTTAAAGAATGCCGGAGCGACATATCAACGTTTGGTCAACCGGATGTTCGCCGACCAGATCGAGAAGACCCTGGAAGTTTATGTGGATGATATGTTAGTGAAATCCCAATTTTCCACAGATCACGTCAGAGATTTAGAGTCAATGTTCCGTATCCTACGAGAATATGGAATGAAGCTTAACCCATTGAAGTGCCACTTCGGCGTTGCGTCCGGAAAGTTCCTCGGTTTCATCGTCAACGCTCGTGGGATAGAGGCAAACCCCGAAAAGATCTGGGCAATAAGAAACTTGCAAACTCCGAGAACCATAAAGCAAGTCCAGAGTCTCAACGGGAAGGTAGCAGCATTAAGCAGGTTCATTTCGAAATCCATTGATAAATGCATTCCTTTCTTTGATTTGATCCGGAAGGGAAGACGAAACTTCGAATGGACCGTGGAGTGTGAAGGTGCATTCCGATCGCTGGTTCAACATCTCTCTACACCACCGATCTTGTCAAAACCGGTTGATCACGAACAATTATACCTTTATCTGGCAGTATCAGAGCATGAGATCAGTGCAGCTCTGGTCCGAGAAGAAGATCGAGTGCAGAAACGGGTCTATTATGTTAGTAAACGATTGACCGGAGCTGAAAGAAATTACCCCAGGTTGGAGAAACTGGCTTATTGCCTAGTCATTGCCTCAAGAAAGCTTCGTCCTTATTTCCAAGCTCATCCGCTTACTGTGTATACCGATAAGCCGTTACGACAGGTCCTCATGCGGCCTGAGACGTCTGGTAGGTTACTCAAGTGGAATATCGAACTCAGTCAGTTTGACATCACTTACGCTCTGCGAAAAGCCATTCAAGGGCAAGTCCTAGCTGACTTCATAGCTGAATTCACTGTTCCGGACGACTTACCCGAAACCAGCGAATCTCCTGAATATGTCTGGAAACTTTATACAGATGGTGCATCGAACGATCGGTGTTCGGGTGCTGGTGTTGTACTTGAGACCCCCGAAGGCCGATCCATATGTTATGTTGTAAAGTTTGATTTTCCTGCAACCAACAATGAAGCGGAGTATGAAGCCCTATTGACTAGATTAAAACTTGCCAGAGATTTGAGAATTATCGCTGTGGAAATTTATTGCGATTCACAGTTGGTTGTGTGTCAGGTACGGGGAGAGTATCAAGCAAGAGAACGGAGATTAGCTGCTTACTTGGTTCGAGTTCTAGAAATACTGGATCAGTTTGATTATTACGCCATTTACTATATACCTCGAGATCACAATCAAAAGGCCGACTCCTTGGCAAAGTTGGCCAGTATAGGTGAAGCACAACAAATGGGACTTGTCCCCGTCGAAACTTTGCCCTCTCCAAGCATCGATCAAATAAAAACGAATGATGTGTTAGAAACCTCTCCCGACGGAGAATCATGGATGACTCCGTATCGAGATTACATTGAGAATGGGATGTTGCCTGAGCACCGAAATGAGAAAAGGCAAATTCTACGAAAGGCTTCACGGTTCGTCATTCAGGACGGAATCATGTATAGAAAAGGTTATTCTGTTCCTCTCCTTCGGTGTATCGCTCACGACGAAGTCAAACGAGTATTACATGACGTACACGAAGGAGAATGTGGCGATCACACCGGCGGACAAGCGCTGGCTAAGAAAATACTCCAATATCGGTATTACTGGCCGACAGTGAACCGAGATGCGGCCAACTATGCTAGAAAGTGCGACAAGTGCCAGAAACACGCTTGAATTCCAAGAGCCCCACCTACCGAAATAACTCAAATGATCAGTCCCTGGCCGTTCGCTATGTGGGGCATCGATATCATCGGCGCTTTACCTCTGGCAAAAGGTGGTGCGAAGTACGCCATCGTCGCTGTTGATTACTTCACGAAATGGGCCGAGGCCGAAGCTCTCGCAACGATTACGACAAAGAAGGTAATAAACTTTGTTGTTCGCAATATCATCTGTCGATTTGGACTCCCGCATACCATCATTACCGATAATGGGACCCAATTCGAGAGTTCGGAGTTCAAGAATTTCTGCCAACGGTTTCATATTCATAAAAAGTTCTCAGCGGTCGCGCATCCACAAGCAAATGGTCAGGTCGAAGCTGTTAACAAAGTTATAAAATCCATTTTAAAGAAACGGCTGGAAAAGGCTGGGGGCAAATGGGTTGATGAACTTCCTATGGCATTATGGGCTTATCGAACAACTCACAAGACCGCAACTGGACACGCCCCATTTTCCTTATCTTATGGCTCGGAGGCCGTTATTCCAGTCGAGACAGAAGTATTTTCTCACTGCGTAACTTATTACGATCCAAAAACAAATGCAATATTACTCGCCGAATCTTTGGATCTATTGGATGAGAAACGGGAAGAAGCTGATTTGAGAGCAGCTGCGTACCGAAGTCGAGTCGCCCGGTTGTATAATACCAAAGTTCGACCCCGAACCTTTGAACTCGGCGATCTTGTCCTCAAGAGAATCTATCCGGTTCCATCACACATGAAACCAAATTGGGAAGGACCATACGTGATTACACAAAGACTTGGAGATGGCACATTCAAACTATCAACCGTGGACGGTCTGGTTTTACCAAGGGCCTGGAACAACGAGAGTCTCCGTCGCTACTACATATGACATGCTTTATCCATTTTATTGTTTAGCAATGTTCTTTTTTGCATTTCAATTTTAGAATTTGTAATAAGGCAACTGACTTTTCCATATTTTCTTATTTCAGCAATAAAATGCCATCTCTTCGAGCCAGAGCTGTGATTCATTAAATACAATGTACAGCATCACGATGCACGAAGAGCTAAATTCCATCACATAGTGGAATTTATTCAAGTAGGGAGTGGCTATGAAGCGATCTACCACTCACTAAATGAAACCCGAGCTCGGGGGCAAGCCATCACATCAGGCCAGAAACGGGTTGATACACGACAACCCTCCACTTAACTCTGTACTCCCAGAGTGCGAGGCGGAGTATAAACATTTTCCTAAATCCCAGAGTACTCCGAGAGCGCGAGCTGGGTACAAACTTTTTACTTAACTCCGTACTCCCAGAGTGCGAGGCGGAGTATAAACATTTTCCTAAATCCCAGAGTACTCCGAGAGCGCGAGCTGGGTACAAACTTTTTGCTTAACTCCGTACTCCCAGAGTGCGAGGCGGAGTATAAACATTTTCCTAAATCCCAGAGTACTCCGAGAGCGTGAGCTGGGTACAAACTTTTTACTTAACTCCGTACTCCCAGAGTGCGAGGCGGAGTATAAACATTTTCCTAAATCCCAGAGTACTCCGAGAGCGCGAGCTGGGTACAAACTTTTTGCTTAACTCCGTACTCCCAGAGTGCGAGGCGGAGTATAAACATTTTCCTAAATCCCAGAGTACTCCGAGAGCGCGAGCTGGGTACAAACTTTTTACTTAACTCCGTACTCCCAGAGTGCGAGGCGGAGTATAAACATTTTCCTAAATCCCAGAGTACTCCGAGAGCGCGAGCTGGGTGCAAACTTTTTACTTAACTCCGTACTCCCAGAGTGCGAGGCGGAGTATAAACATTTGCTTAACTCCGTACTCCCAGAGTGCGAGGCGGAGTATAAACATTTTCCTAACTCCGTACTCCCAGAGTGCGAGGCGGAGTATAAACATTTACTTAACTCCGTACTCCCAGAGCGCGAGACGGAGTATAAACATACGCCAACTCCACGCTCATCCCTGATACTGGGGGCAGAATCATAACACATAACAAGTTGAAGACAAAAAGGGAATAAATTTGCATTTCCACTATCAACAAAAAGAATCTGATTACAAAGTGTTTCAAAAAGTTTCTGCTAGCGGAAGCCGAATCCACATCTATACACGGCTATAAAAAGAATCAAAATCAACAAAATGCTACCCTACGCAACAAAGATTTAAAGAAAGAGTTCAATCTTTCTTCTTCCTTATCTTCTTCTTCGGGGTAGCTCCACCAGATCCGCTGCCTGATTTTCTCCTCACCCGCTTACTCTTTTCAGGCTTGTCCTCCGGCAGCGATATAATGTCAACGTCTTCCTCAGAACTGGAGGCGACAGAAATTCTTCTGGGAGGTCGAGCTGGAGGCATAGGAGTAGTAGCAGGAGGAGGGACAGGAGCAGCTTCAATCACTACAGTACCGCCCGGTGAAATCACCATTAACGGGGCAGGCCCGGGCGGATTCATACCAGCATTCCCTGCTGCCATCTCAGCATCAATCTCAGCAATAATTTCGTCCTCACGGGATACTTGGGCCGCATCGGAAGTGCCAATAGCTGGCATAGATGAACTAACGGCCGGAGCAGCCCCACTCATAACATCGGACGGGTTGACGGAGGGATCGATGGTTTCATTAAGAAGCTCCTCGATCATTTGAGCGCTGAAAGAAAACATGCTTGCATCTCCCTCTTCGCCAACCAAGGTAGAAGTCGTGATGGCTTCAGTAACAACAGCCCCTTGCGTTTGATATGGAACTGATAGTGCAAGAGGCGCAGAAACGACGACTTCAGTCACTGAAATGCGACAAAACGAAGATTGTTAGCCAAGTGCATTGCTTAAGATTCTTCACAATTAAAATACAGGAAGCATTCAAATACCTTCCTTAGTTTGGACCGGGACATGGGCAGAAGCACCGGCGGAGGATAATAGCGGCTGGTCGGGGTTATATGCAGGAACGAACTGGGGATCTACCGCACCAGTGGTTTCAGGCAGCGTTGGAATTACAGCTTCAACATTCGCCTCGTGATGCGCGATCCCCGAGCCTTCACCCGTCTCTGAAGGTTGAACACCAAGCCTCTCTTTTGCTAAAGAAATCACCGCCTCATGAAGGACCTTCCTCTCATCCTCGGTGAGCAAACGCATCTCCAGCTCAAAGTCATCAAGTGATTCATCTGGATGCGCTACCCTCTTCTCGTCCACCAGCCGGGTCCAGGCGTTATATAGAATCATGGAGTCATCTCCCAGCCACGCTAAATTTCTGTGCTCCAGCACATTTGCGTTGTACGTGACCAAGAGATCGTCAAACTCAGCGTCCAGCCTGGACCTCTCCTCCAAAATCTTTTCCTGGATTTCTGTTTCCGCAGACTTAGACTTGACCGCCACCGCAGCAAGTTCGGCCCTGAGAGATACTGCTTGATTGCAAGCGTCTTGTGCAGTGGCGTTTGCATCGTCCTTCTCTTTCACCATTTCAGCGAATTTAGCCTTGAGCTCATTCAGCTCTTTGACGGCTAAGTCTCGCTCAGCTGCAATGGTGGTGTTGCGGTAGCCCATCTCCTCTACCGTGGCGCAATGTTCTTGTTACATCCTAGCCATTTTGGCCATGGCGTCCTCGTGCTTCTGGAGAGCTTGAAGTTCAGAATCCCGGGACGTCTCCATTTTAGATTGAAGAACTTCAATGATGCGGTCCTTCTTGACAATGTCGTCATCACGCTCAGCGATAATCTTCGCCCGGTCAAAAGCTACTCTGGAAGCCTTCACGGCTGCCTTATACCACTCCTTATACTGAGCGTAGAAATCACGGATATAACTATGAGCAACGTTCTCAGTATCCGAGGGAATTCTTTTTAGATTAGGAGGGAAGACATAGCCATCCATGCAAATTTCAGGGAAGTCATTTTTCATTTGGGCGAGTTTAGCGGCTCCCTCACTTGTCAACTCAGCCGGAGCTTGTTCAATTATAGCGGCTGCTGTCGGTTCCATTCTTGGCCGCTGAGTATCAGGTCGAGAAGATTGAGAAGGCGGCTGCTGATGCTGAGAAGGCCCGGGAAGGTCAGTTGGGACCCTAGGAGGCGGAGGAGAGCGAGATCGGTGCTGATATCACCGATCTCTGTCAGAATAATCATGGCCAGAGCGGCCACGCGAGTAATCTCTATCTCTATCATAGCGGTCTTGACTTGAATAGCCTCGCCCGCGACCACTGTCTGATTCTCTCCTGCGGGAATCATAGTATGGAGAAGATTAGCGCACATTCCGGAGCCTATCCAGAGTAGAGCCACATCCTGACATCTCACCTGCGATAAGAAAGGATTACGGATTAAGATCCAATGAAGCAATGTTTACTATGCAAAAGTCATGAAGTGCTGTGGAAGTGTGTGTAAATGTGTAAACCCCCAAACCGACCGGAAATGTTGACCGCACTAAAAGGGAAGGGCTCGGTCATGTAAAGGACATCTTGAAATTCCTCCAACCCAGGATTATGAGAAATCGATATATAATCTGGGATGGGAATATCGTCAAGCCCTTTGAAAGAATCTCTCGAACGAGAAGGGGCGGCCTCAGAAATCATAACTCCGGAAGTGGGAGGAGACACATCCACAGATTTCCACCCCTTAGACTTAAATTTTTTGGAAACGGCGGCCTTGCCTTTCCGTCTTTCTCCCGATTCTTTGAAGTTTCCCGAGAGATCAGCCATCGGCTCAGAATCCGTATGGGTTCTTTCCTCGTCACTCACTTCGGTTATTTTAATTCCGGGCATTTCCTTCGCCACTTTTCTTTTCTTTCTCTTCTTGGTATTCTTCTTATCTTCCTTCTTGGAGGCGGGCTTTGCCAAGCCTTCAACGACTATACTTTGATTGACGTCGATCAAACCAAGAGTTCTTAAGTTATAATCGTTCAACACCGAGTTGATATGTCTCAACTCGCTTGGAACTTCTTGAAGACTTCGTACAATACCCCTGAAATGCCCGCCATCGGGTCTGGAGATAATGGCTGTAAAGGAAATGAAATGTCAATTTTAATACCAAAGAGCTATTGGTCAAGAAAACAGGTTAAGGCGCTTACGTCTAGACAACCATCGCCTAGCGAAACCCGGAGGGCACCGAACATAGAACCACTCGTTCTTGAAATAACTCAGTCGGGTCCAAGCTCCAACTACAACTTGGCAATTCCTAACTGCCTCCAGAAATGTAAAAGACGGGCTATCACCCCTATCTTGAAGTTAAATATGTGTATGATCTCGGTGGGCCTTGGCGGGCGAAAGCGACAGTCCATAAATATGACAAAGGCACTGTTCAACAACGCGTGCCCGTTGGGATGAAGTTGCGAAGGAGCAATTCCTAAGTATGATAGCATCCCTCTGATATATTGATTGAAAGGAGGGAGAGTTCCGGCCGCGCAAGCATGGCGGTAGAAAGCTGTATATCCATCGGGCGGATTGTGCGGTCTATCATCGGCTCTCGGTAATAACACATCATCCAGAGATATGTTATGCTTCAAGCATATTCGGCCCAACAAAGATTCGGAAATGTTGGATTGGACAGAGTTGACAGGGTCCTCGATAAATATCGCCTCCGGTAACTCGTCCGGAGCCGGGTCGATTACGTCGGCAGGAATATCGGGAATCTCAAGCACTGAAGGAGTTAAGCTCTGTACCTCTTGTTGTTGGGACCTCGAAGATTCCATAATTAACTAACTCATCAGAAAGCAACGTTAAGTTCATAAACAGCCCGCGCATGCCCCAGTGTAGTGTGTATGAACGTGTCGTGCAGTGCAAGTGCTGTGCATTACTTAAGCAGATTTTACAGATTAAAGCAAGATGTCCGTACGACAAAAACTTGAGGATTTGAGAACGAAGATAACCGTCATCGCTGACCGTCACTTCCACACCATCCAGAGGCTGCTGACCACTTCAAGCATAAATCTTTCAGTTGTATTATTGGTTAAGTCATAATTCCATCGACGAGCCTCAAAGGAAATTCAAGTATAATCTTTCAGTCAAGTTCAGTTATGCAAGGCCGAAGCTCGTCGGAGTCAAATATGCTAAAGTTCAGTAAGTTCGTCAAAGTTCAAACTTGAGAATGGCCGCAGTCTAGATGTTGAGACAAATCAGAAGAGTAAAAGCCTTTGAAGCAAGGGTGTTCGAATCGATCGACTCGAAACGATATGAGTCGAATCGATGAAGGTCAAATCGATCATGATCAGTACCTTCGAATCGATCTCAGGATCACCGCTTCGAATCGATCGATACAAACCACTCCCCTTAGCAAGCTCGATTCGAAGGCCCCGTACTTAAGATCGATTCGATCTGCCCCATGTTTCGACCCTCGATTCGACCCATCTCATTCAGATCTCACGACCTTTCGAAGTTTCCGGAAGACAAAGTTGAAGACCAAAACGAAGATTCCCAGTTCCATCGTTCTCGACTCGACTTAATTCCATGTTTACCTGATCTTGTGTGGTTACGAGTGAGGACGTGAAGGATTTGTTCGATTCGTAGAAGCGTTTCTCTCAAGGTCTGGAAGATCGATACGAGGAAGGAGCAGAGCAATAATAAAAAGTAAAAAGAAGAAGTTAGCCGAGCCTCGCGTATTTATATGGACCCCAGACAGGAAATGGGACGATTTGCCTCCCGGTTAACACTGACCGATCCTTACCGATCAGCTGCTGATCGATTCGAACATCCACGTTCGAATCCATCGGCTCTTCGAATCCACCAAAACGACATTTCCACGAGGCTTCGTCGATACGAAGCTGCACCGATTCGATCTTCCATCGATTCGAAGGAGTTATCCAAAACGGAATTAAAGCCGCCATATTCCCATCGATTCGGAGCACCGACCTCATATCCCTCGACTCGCAGCGATTCGAAGGTCATCGATTCGAATGGGCACTTCGAATCCATCAAAGACATCTATAAAAATAAACACGTCGCTTCGACATGAAGGGATTACTGGATTACCTTTTTACCTCGATTCAGGAGAGGATCGATACAAGAAGATAATCATAGGCAATCGTCAAAACAATGTTTTAACTCGATTCTCAAACTGGTTCAGGAGAGGACCGATGCAGATTTCGATAGCAAACCGAACTGACAACGACTTGCGATCACGCAACGTTAACCAAAGTCAAGATAATACATGTATGCACGTATTTCTGACTAATGTTTGATCTTTATCATTTACAGGGATCAAATGTTCATCTCGTCATGACTCAAAAAACTAACAGCCAGTCACAATTATACGACGGTCGATTACTGCGATACAGAATGCGACTTTCGGTAAAGCATGTCATAGCTGTCCAGTGAGAGACTGCAACTTTTCAAAGCACGTCATGTTTACACAAGACGTACTTTGGGGGGCAAATGTTATCCCGCCTTTTGGCAAGGCCGTGACACCAAGGACTTGACTAGAGACCGGTGACAGATCGTCTCGGAAATCGGTTACGCGCAAGGATCGCTATGGATATCGGTGGAATTTGTCCGAGTCCGGATCGGGCTACAATTGATAAGGCCCGTCAAATGAAGTCGTAGAAACCAACATTCCAAATTTTGAGTCAATCCGAGTTCGTATACTCAAGATATCACCAACGGAAAATGGAGAGGACAGCCTTATATTCGAATCCATAAAAGAACCCTGTGTTCGAATCCAATGAACCCCTACTTCGAATCCATAGAGAGAAGGTGCCTCGAATCCACGGAGCATAGCCTTGCTTCGAATCCATGAAGATCACATTTACTTCGACTCCATCACGCGTGTCCTCTCTTCGAACCCAACAAGGTAGGAGATCTTCGAATCCATACAGTTAAGGATGCTTCGACTCCATTGCCTCGAGTCCATTGGAGCACTCCCCTCTTCGAATCCATTCAGCAATAGTGTCTTCATATCGATCGACTATGGGGAGCCCTGATCGATACGAGGGAAGCGGACGACTCGATCGATTCGAAGAAGCATACCCTCGAATCCATCGCCTCGAATCCACCAAGTTGTAACAACCGAAACCATGGATTCGACCCTGTCAACCCGGAGTAAAAGGTGGCTCGATGCGAAGCATACGCACCACGTCACCATCTTCACGTACAAGAGGATCGATTCGAACGAATCGATTCGAGTGTATCGATTCGAACGACTCTAGGAAGCGGAAATCCCCAACTTGAATCGATCATAACTCGAGATCCACAAGTCCAAATGCAATGAAATTTTCACAGAAGCTTAGACACATGATGAAGAATGTCCACACCAAATTTCAACTCGGTTAGACACTTTCTTGATCGATTCGAACCAAGGGTCGAATCGATCCTAAAGTGGGCCCGGTTCTCCAGATTTCGGCCATGTGGCTCCCTCACGTACCAGAACTGGTCTCCCCGAATTTTAGGCGAAATATCAACCTCCTACACCTATAAATAGAGCCCCTGGTCATTCAGAAAAGGGGTCGGACAATTCTAAGTACTAAAGAGCGCCCAGATTCTGCCAGATTTACTCCAGAACACCACCGCTGCTTTAGATTGAGACTTAGCATATAAATTCAGTTGTACTACAGCATAAAGAATTGTAATCTTCAAGTATCGAGCAATAAAATCATCAAACTTCATAGTGGACGTAGGCAAAACGCCGAACCACTCTAAATCGCTTGTCTTTGCAATTTACTTTCTGCTATTTGGAGTTTTTGTTAGATAACCCACAGTTTTAATTTTCATTCTTCACTTTTATCTCTTCAAAAACTTCCGAAGAGTGTTGTGCCCATTTTTGGTACAAACAATACTATTTTTATTAAGCAAAGTTAAATTTTAACAATTTATTACCTAAGTTTTCTCTTGTATAACCTCAATTACATATTCACTCTAACATTTTAACTTTTGAATATTTTAGGCAAGTTATATATTAGAATACAATTTAGTATTATACAAATATGTTTCATTCAAATTTTACCATTTCAAGTTGTTTAAATTCCACTTCTCATTTTAAACAACCCCATTATTCAAAATTTTACTTTATTTTAAAATTTGAAAACCATTACCTAACATAGAATTTAAGAGTTAAATTTCTGGTTTTACTTTAAACAAATTTGAAATACATATATATTTTGTACATCAATCATACTCAAGAAAATTAAATCAAATTCCTTTTTCAAAATAGAAGTGTAGCAAAGCTACTAAGTGGCCTCTCAACTTCGAGACTCGAAAACGAATGTCGATGATGCTGTAGTCATCACCGAAATTATTTTCCAGCGACAATAGAGGAGAGTACTAATTTAATTCATTTTGAAATTCTTTGAAAACAATTTATATTCGAAAATACTTTCAAATAATATATTTTTCAAAACATTAAAAACCAAATTTAGAAAAGTACCAGAAATTAAATTCTTAAATCCTTTAATTTAAGTTTATTCCATTTTCAATTATAAATCAAATTTATAAACCATTTTATCAAATTCATCTCCTTATAACAATAATAGTAGATGGTTTAGAAATGTTGACAAAACAATAAATGATGATCTAGTATTATCATTTCTGACAACTAATTCATTTAATTATTTAATTTCAGAAAATTATACTTATATATATAATACAAAATTCATTTCATTTACCAAATTTGGAAATAATATTGTGTCAGTTTTCTCTGTTCAAGTGTTTTGGAATTCCTATCGATAGCATTGATTAGACGAATCGATTGAAACCCAAAATTAAAACTAAACAACTCAAACAACACACTATAAAACATTTTTAATATAAATTACAAATACACTCCCTCTCTCAATGATTCCAGAATGGATTTTAAAACAAGGATAGAGATCCAAATTAGGAGATACCCTAATCAAAGAGAATTCTAACCAGAAGGTAGCTTGAAACAAAGATAAGATGATTACAAAGAGAAAAAAGAATGGATGGACTTATATAAATCGCGGGCGACCTTAACCGGGTCAACCGTTACTTCAAGAATAAGATCGATGCACAATTCTGAGGCAAATCGACGTTCGATCACAAGAGAATAGAATGCGGGTATAGCAAGAGGTAGCAGCATCTAAACTGAGGATACAGAAATCTTCGGTGAATCAATGCTCGTTGTAAAGGTGTTTCACCCCTTCATAATTCATACGGTGGAGCTATGGGATGCTCCCGAATCAAGAAGAACACGAATAGAAAGAGACAAGAATGGATTTCAGAGCGAATGGAGAGTTCCAAAGTTCAAAGGAAACTGAGTCAAAGAGGAAGAGATTCAAGCTCGAATGAAGGTGATTCTGAAATTAAATTTACGACATATGCTAAGTTTTGCCTAAAACCAGAGCTCTGATACCAACTGTAACGACCCGCCATTTCGTGCCATTTGCATCCGCACATGTCGGACTTGAATTTCTCAAAATATTAGACTGTTAATTTATATTTGTCAAAAACTCAGCATATACAGTAAATAAATCAATCACAAAATCACAGATACAGAGTAATATAAAATAAGCAGCAGAATAGATAAATAGTAGTTCATGAAGCTACTATATAAACAACAGGGTTTGAAATAAAATACAACAAAATATCTCAAATACAGTAATGTCTCGAATACAAACAGCTGACATCTCTGAACAAATCAACTGGAAAAGCTGAAAGCTGAATAGATGCAGATGGATCTCCAAGTGAAGCTCCAACTCCAAAGGTGAGTCTCAAATGCTGTGACACTCAGTCTGACCCGAGCGTAAAGCAAAACATAAAACACTCGAGTCAGGATTAACATTTTTATATCAATATATCCAACTCAAGTGAAATATCAACAGAAAAACAAGCAACTTAAAGGATGTTTGGGATAACCATCCTCTAAGGATCTGTGGAACTATCTACTATGTAGTAATATACGCTATTATAATATGTCTATAGTAAAGTAAAGGTATTAAAATAGCGTTAAGGTGTTACCCATATCCCCTTAACACATTTTATATATTCCCATAGTCTATATAGTACCGTACGCTCCTCCGAGAGGTTTACACAGAGGGCACTCCATAGGTATGGTACAAACCAAACTCATAGAAGGCACGATAGGGCATGTGACATGACACTCGAGGCAATGCCAGGGTAGATATACCATTTGCACTCCCGGACTGGTGGTAACGCATAGCAGCTACTACCGCCCACCTCATGACACACTCCTAAATCAAAGGGTGCACCCAATCAAATCACAAAAGCAATAGAATGGTATCGAAGAAATGTGCCCGATCGGAAGAATAACCTCACTTGGCCCGGTATAGCTCTTGTTTTAGCCACATCAAGTTGACTCACGGGAGTCAGGGCTACGTAAATACCATAGAGAATCGTCACCAAACCATCCTACTTCATTCTGGAATCTCCACCACGTACACAGTTGTTAAAGTGGTTTTCTGTATTGGCAGAGAGTATGGCAATATCCGATCCCGGTCTCTTTAACAACCAAACGTTATTATAACACCGTGGTCATTTCATTTTAAACAGTTCATAATTCATATCAAAATATCATATCATTTCAAACCATATCAATTTGGTATCATTATACACTTCATATCATATTTATTTCCAAAATCGAACACTTTCAAAATTTTAACACTTCTGAAATTATGACATTTTTTTTGAAACCATAACACTTGGAAATCATAACACTTAGAAATCACAACACTTTGAAAATTCATATTACTCCCACTTAAACAGTTTAGATATTAAAATAGTACATATAATAAAATAGTTTATAAAATAAATAAATAAATAGTATATTGAAAATAGTTAAAAATTAAAATAGTTTATATTTAATTAATTTATAAAATAAAATATTAAAATGGTTTTAAATATATTTTAAAATACTTTATATAATAAAATAGTTTCCTCAAATTTCACAAATCGATTCAGATCAACTCAAATTTCAAAATTCAATTTAATTTAATCTCAATTCACCCATTTCAATTCAGTTCAAACCATTTAAAATTTATATCGATTTCAAATACATATATAACTACAATTTAAACCATTTCAATTTCAATAGATTTCAAAGCTTAAATTCATTTATATTTCAAATTCAACCTTACCATTATTTAATATTGAAAAAATTCACTTAGTCAATCCAATATCATTAAAATAAAACCTTAAATTACAATTTATGTAGACTAAATATTCCCTTCAATTTATTTACTCAAAATATCCATGTATTCCCTTTAAATCAAAATCAAGTTATAAATCATATCTTTAAATCTCAAATTTAATAAGTTTCTAATCGGTTTTATTTAAGAAAAAATCAAATAAATTTCAAATTAATTTCTATTTCTCTTTCCAACTTAATTTATTAAAATTATTATAAAATCTATATTAAAGATATAATATCTAAAAATCAATATTTATTAAAACCACGTATATTTCTTTTCAAAACCTTGGAAATCTTTTTCAATATATATATATATATATAGACCAACGGTGCCTGTATATAATTTTCTATCCTATGGTCAAGTGATACGGATATTTATCATTTCAATCCGCAATTTAAATATATACGGGTATATATCCTTTCTACCCGCAATCCTAAATTCAATTGAATGAAAATTGCTTGGGTTTATCATTTCAACCCATAACGATTTTCTCCTATTCTACAAGATCGTTTGGCTATGTGTCATTTCAACCCATAGGGAATTTTATACTAATAGTGAAATTGCAGAGTGAGAACAGTTATGATAACAGTATAATAATCAGTAACGGGCATATATCATCAATATAAATAACAGATAATAGTGTTAGATGTCACAGGTGAACAGCTACAGATAATGGCATATATATAGCAATTTATATAACTAACAGCAGCATATTTCAATTGTCGTTCCAATTGAAATCAAATTTAATAAATATAAGAATGTTAATCATGAGTGATTGCTCACCTTTCGAGGCTAGAGAGATTTGAAAAAGAAATGAGCTACGAATTCCAAAGCAACGGTAGATGGACACGATTCGACGAACGAAGCTGATAACTAGGAATAGACGAATCAAATCAGAACTAGATCGATAAAGATAATTGGTATAAGTGAACTTATATATATTTATAAATATATATAACTATATATATAAAGTCATATTCTAAATTCAAACATATGTTAAATTAAATATATATATGTATTTCAAAATCCATTGTTTCAATTTAACACACATATATTAAACTCAACACACATATATATATATATACATACATAATATATTTAAAATAAATACTTATATATTATATTCATTTCAACCTAACATATCATGTATATATTTTAAAGTACTATATTTATACTGCCACATTCAAAATTAGTGCTTATAAAAAAATCGATTTAACATACATTAAAATAAATATATATTATTATTAAAAACCAGACTCATGCATACCTATACGTATACTTTGAAATCAAAATATATATAACAAATATATAAAAGCAAGACAGCTCAAAAACAACATTTCAAAACATATATACATACGTATATATAGCAAATGTATATATATAGGTTCACACATATATAATAATCAAATCGAATACAAAACAAAATTTGTAAAACATATAGACTTAAATATCTAGTAGTCAGATACCATCATTTATCTTATATATAATTTGGAGACCAGTCACATGAAAAAAATTATGTATAGAAACTGATATACAACATATATATATACACACTATTATGTAGAACCAATATATAACTTCATAAGATATTCGCATATACCTTTTTAAACAACTCTATATATCTACTTGTTATGCCTTCAGATCCGACTTTATATATATAAAAAATCAAGTAACTTACTTTATTAAAATATATCTATACTTAAATAGATCATATTAGCCTATTAAACTATAACATAATATCTTTATAAAACAATATACAAAACATACATATCTAAATCCAACAGTAAGAAATATATACAAAATGAATACATATCTAAATCAAACTATAACAGAGTATATGCAAAATCAATATATATATGGCTATAGACAAACATGTGCAGACCAGAGAATACATAAAATAGAACCTATGCAGACTAAAGATATGCATGTAAGCACTATATAATATACATCTACATGTTATTCCTATGCAACAACAACAAGAAAATATGTAAATAGGCTAACATACATATGTGTTTATATACACAGGTTATAATACATACATGCGGCAAATATATAATATAACCAAACATACATGTACAAGCTACTATATATAAAGACCCATATATAAAATTTACAACTAACCTATATATGTATAGGCTAATAGTTAGGCAGATAAATCTATTCGAAAAATATATATAAAAACCGGTGTAAAATATAAAGGCTGGAAATAGAAATGTATACAGTTTACTTATTATATATATTTTACTTCAAACATATACATACCCTTATATAATGAAAGAGGCAGCAGACTATGGGAATGCTAGGCCTGGACGAGAGGGAGGGCAGGCGACAGGTTGATGGGGAGGCTGTGCTTGGTTGCTGCAAATTTCGGTGGTCGGGTCTGGGTGGTCACACAAGGCTGTGCTTGGGAAGAGGGGCTGTATGCGTAGACTGTAGGAAGGCTGGTCGAGCACCATCTTGGTGGAGAACGGGAGGGAGATGGTCGGCTGACGTGGGCTGTGAGGTCGGAAGGTGGATCGGCAAGAGTGGTCGGTAGTATGGAAATGGGTTTCAGCAAAACTTAGATATATATATACACAAATTTTCGTTTGTTTAGAATAGAGAAAGATGAAGGGAGGAAAAAAAGAATGCAATGAAAACGAAAATGGGTTTAAGCCTCAAGTATATGAACAGAAAAATGAAAAGGTTGCACAAATATCTGAGTATACAAAAAGCTAGTGACTCGGTTTCCAATAGGTGAGTAAATGAATGGACATAGAAATCAAAAAGGCAAAAGGTGGATGTTGAACTGGAATATAATAATAACCAACGGCTATCAGGTTTATACGTTGGAAAATGGAAAGGTAGGGAGAAAACAAGAGACTGAAACGATTACGGTAAGGTTACCGATTGTCGGTTTCACCGCGTACCGGACTTCAAAACACAGAATTGAGTATACCGTAGAGATCAGCATGACGAGACAATCAAAACGGTATACAGATATCAGTGGTATGACCATCCTATCAAAAGTCGATATCGATATCGAAAATGCTACAAATCTGTCGAAAATAAGATAAATGAAGCAATAGCTGTCAAAATTTGGCAAAACGAAATATGACGTCTCACTCAGAAGATGATTTACAAATTTATTACGTATAAATATTCAGGTTTGGATAACATTTTATTATCATCAAATATTAACTGATTTGAATTGAAATAAAATTACACAATAAAATAAACTTCCATATTTTCAAATGAAAATTTACCATTTGCTATGTTTAATTAGACATATTCCAAATATTAAATTTATATTTCAAAATTTAAATATTTAAAATTTCACAAAAATTCAGTTAATTGCGTTATTAAAACCATTAAAATTTAAGGGTCGTTACAGAAAAAATATTCAATGAAGTTTTAATACATATATAATCAAATACAAAAAAAAGCAACTTGAAACAACTGCACTTCCGTAATGCTTATATATATACACTTAGTATTCATGGTTCATGACAAATGGATCATAAGATGAACAACATGGTGTATTACACTGACCATTTTAAATTATGACAACTCTATAAAAGTCATCATATCACCTTAATTGTAATTATAAATGTTAAAATATTTTAAAATAATATTATACGAATAAAGAAATCAAACTAATAGAAACAACAATAATATGAAAATAACAATATGTAGACACGTAATACATTCAATTTTAAGACCTAACATTCTTACAATCGTTGGACAATTGACCACTAATCAATGTCCTTACTAGTCTTTTGAGCGGAAGACTCGTTAGAGAGAAGATAGGACTTGCAGTACAAAGTCAGGTAACATACAGTCAAATCATTGTATTATAGACTGATATTTCATAAAACTAAAATTGATATTTAGATCATATATATGTTCTGTGTAGACGAACGCAATAGACTCCCCAGTAATCAAATTCCTCTACATATTTGATACAGAAGGCATAAAAGGCATGTCATAAGATACGGTCGATAAAATTGGAACAATTAAGATATCAATGGAGAACAGTTTTTATGCATCAGAGTCAGTATACTGCTCAATTTGCTTTTAGGTATGACTTCTATTGAAAAATATTTTCTTGATATGTTAAGCCTAATTATATATTAATGATTAATGAAGTATTCATTTTTTTTGCATGATTTTGAAATCGAAAAAAGCACGAGGAGTCTACCAATGTAAATATGTTTTTCACGTGCAGTGTATCGATAGTCGGCTCATCAGGCATGCTTCATGTCAATTGTGTAGGAGAGACATCTAATTTTTTCAAGTTATTTTCTGTAAATTATATATACATGGGCATCAGTTGTTTGTACATATATAAGTGCAAATTTCATGTACACTACATATATATTTGATTGAATATCACAATGACTACAACTGCTTTGATTTGGTTATTTGGGTTATCGATATATTAGTTTTGTAGATAATAATAATGTATGTTTTTTCTAGTTTATTTCTAATATAGAACATTTATAAACAACTGTTATTATCTTTTACCTACAAAACCATTAAATTTGACCAAAATATGAATTGTGTAATAGACCAATAAAATGATGCCACATGGGCGAATAAAATAACGCCACGTGATCCAATAATATTATGCAATGTAGACTAATAAAATGATACCACATGACAAATTAGATAATGCCACGTGGACTAATAAAATGATGCTACATGGCCTAAGAAAAATGATGCCAATGTACTAATCATATGATGACACATGGATAAATTGTTGTTTGATACATGGACCAACCACAAGATGCCAAGTGGCGGCATTGATGTATGCTATGTGTATGCTACTATGGCAAATATGTCAGCAGCCACGTAGGATGACACACCATCAAACACATCAGCCGATGACTCAATATTTTATTCACAACTTAGTAGGGTCTACCGATTCTTTTACCTACCAATATTAATAAGTGTAGGTAAAGACATTTTCCCCACTAACCTTTACCTACCAGTGTCTACCAATTCAATATTGGTAGCTAAAACATTTTACCCACCGTTAGGCTAGTTTTACCTACACTTACAATTGGTACGTAAAGACCCTATTTTCTTGTTGTGCTTCCATCACATGTTATGTCCTTTTATTTTACTTAGTTGGCTTCATGTATGCGAACGATACGCCCTATCTACCCGAAGTAGCTCATAACTACATACGTGTGTGTGTGTGTGTGTCTAATATAAGTACCATAATACCCTTATGGACCAAGATACTATCCCAGCTAGCACCCATAACCCAGCACCCTCTCAGGATCCATCATCAACACAGTATCATGTCCTCATCGTCGTGCATACCAAGGAACTCCCATAGTGTCTAATAATAGCGTCATAATAGTTTAGTTGCATTCTATCTTGTCTTAGGGATTTACTACTTGTCCGCTTCCTATTGTAAAATCAACTCCATGGATTACTGAGGACTTAGCTCCTTAGATTATAGAGGGCTCGGCTCCTCGAGCTACTCCACTCGTTTTGAAAGACCACACTAAAGGGTTATCTCGTTTTGCCCCTAACAAACAAACTAGCGAACAACTATGGTAGTGTATTACCTAAACATGACCTACACTAGTAGGAGGTGTAGCCTATTTAGGTGTAACCCTCGTCTCTCCCAGTCTCCCTCGTCTCTCCCGCTGACTGCTTAGGTCCGATGACGTTCTCGACCTATGTACAGCTCCCACTCCCTAATATGGTACCAAAACACTGACATAGCACCGATTCTTGCTCACCGACCCATTTAGTTTGCCTAATGCAATCAAGGCAATACTCCTCCTAAAAGATTGAAGCAGACCCTACTAGGGTAATTCTTCACCTATATGCAAGCGTATATAATTCTATGAGTCCTACAGTTGGATATGTCCCACATTAGTATAATGTATACACAATTGCTGGTAGCCCCTTGTGGTAGGCAGACTTTGTTATATAACATTGCTGACCTCACATTCCGACCCATTCTAATGACCGTGTCATTTTTATCCATCTTAGTTATTTACTAACTTCAATAATCCATACTAGTTATAAACGCATACTTAAGACCACCTGTGTGTGTGTGTGTGTGTGTATTCATATTTGTTTGATTATTACGCCTCCAATGTTCAACTATTAATAAATTCTTTACTTTTCAATGCGTTTACTTCCTATTTAATTTAAGGTCATTTACCGCTTCCTTTTAAAAGATCTAAATATCTTTTCCCATTTACTTCCATTATTTTATTGAACTTTTCCTTCTATTCCTTTTTAACATTTACTACCCTCCCTTGTTTAATGAACTTTCCATACTCTTTTTATTTTTGAATTATTACCTGCCTATCTTTTTATCCTTATTATTTGATTTCTGTCTTGCTTATATTGCATATACATTAATTCTTCTCTTAGACCGTTATTATTATCACATTTACAATTCTTTAATGAATCCTTAGAGATTTTTGCATTTTAATGCATTGGAATTACAACTCTCCTATAAAGAAAGGTTAACATTGTAAATTTCTATGTCTTATCCAAGGAGAATTGTGTTATGTTTGGAATTACAAGGAATTATCTTTTTCTTATTTTTGAAATAGACAGTATAAAATACGGTAAATATCCCTATTTTATACATCTCTTTCTTTTAGGCATATTCCTTGTTATTTCAAATGATACACTTTTATTTACGAAACTTGATAATCTACAGAAATTTGCATTGCAACCACCTACATTATATTCTAATGAATTAAGATACCACTCAAATCCCTATAAGTTTTTTTGGTAACTATAATTTACATTTTACTTGCATATGTCTTTTATATTTACAAATTTGGAACTATACATAATTTATCAAATTCAGCAACTACTACTACCTAATACTTTCAAGATTCACATACATGCAATATATAATTCAAGGAATCTATCACAGAGTATGTAGGCAGAGTTTATAAATTCATTACACGTATACAATTTTAGCCTGCAACTACAATTACATTTTAGCTATACATGAATAGATTTACAATGATATAGATCTAATATTATATAAAAATATATAATTTCCCACTCACCTTTTTAGTTTTCCAAATCTCCAGATCTAATCCTTGTTATTTAGTTTGACACCCTTTTTTCTTCCTATTTGAATACACATATCGCAAGCATACATATACCTATCAGAAATCTAGATCATAAAAGAGATTTGTATTTAATTTAGATTTTAGATCCGCTTTATAATTTACCTTGGCTTTGACGGTTTGATTCGACCCTATTCTTCTTCTCAATTATCCTCTACTATTCTCCATATATATATATATATGCATGTAAACTATAACTATTTTTAAAATTAAGAGCTATGTGGAGAAGAAAAAATGAAAGAGCTCTAACGTCGTGCTAGAAAATATGAGAAGAAAGTGTGGAGTTAAGTCTGTATTTATAGGGTTCGAATCAATGCAAGCCGTTAGATTCTTTTATTTTAAATTCGAGCCATTCGACCACATAAAAATCTAACAATTTATGTCTTGATCGGTCAACCGCACTATCGCTCCCTACTGGTCGACCACTAGCAGTCAACCGGCTCTACTTAGGGATCGATCGATCGATATGATTATGTTAATTACATACGCCGTCTAATTTCATTGATTTAATTCCTTTTAAAACTGATCGATACATTTTCTTTCCACAGTTAACTTACTTAACGCTTAAGTAACGTTAACTATATGTAACTCTATCTGACCGTAATTAACTTTAGTTAATTATTTTTACTTCCTTAATGACATATGTAATTATTTTTGATTCAAAAACTTCAAACATTGAGAACTTTTATGTTTGAACTCCAATCGAAAAACTTTATATATGAAAATTAATTAGAAAATTTCCATTAACCCAATGGTGTAATTTTTGCAGCCAAATTCTGATATTTGTAAAAATTCTATTTTTGGTGTTACTAATTATTATTTAATTCCTTTTAATTAATTATCATAAAAATTTTGGGGTGTTACATTACACTTTGAGATTAGAGTTTGTCACGATAAACAACGAAGTCGAATACAAAGCATTGATTGTTGGACTCAAGGTAGCAAAGGAACTGAGAGTCAGGACGTTCCTTACATTTAGTGATTCTTGGTTAGTGGTATACCAAGTTAAGAAGGAATTTCAGGCTAAGAGAGCGAGACTTGCCCCTTGCTTGACGAAATTACTAGAATTACTAAACAATATTGAATATTATACGGTAACGCACATCCCTAGTGAACAAAATATGAAAGTTAATCCACTAGCGAAATCAGCAAGCTCTAGGGATGTGATCCTTTTGGGTATCATTCTAATTGAGACTTTAATGGCTCTCGGCATAGACGAAATCGACACTGATTGGATCTTGATTACCAAGGAAGAGAAGTAGTCGTGGATGACTCCGATTACAGCATATTTGCTAGAAGGGAACCCCGAGTGGAAGAAATGAACGATGAAAAATCCCGCGCAAACTACCCCGATTTGTTATGCAAGATGGAGTGCTGTATAGAAGAGGATTCTCAATCCCCTTGTTGGGGTTGTTACCAAAGACGAACTATGAAAATTCTTACGGAAGTCCATGAAGGTAGCTATAATAATCACACCAAGGAGCAATCATTAGCAAAGAAGGTTCTTCGTGATGGATACTTCTGGCTAACGGTCGGTCGGGATGCAGTCAACTCTAGAAAATGTGACAAGTGCTAAAGGTTTGTGAAGATACCAAAAGCGCCATCCACTGAGCTTACGCAAACGGTTAGCCTGTTGTTTATGGTGTAGAGAATATATATCATTAGTGCGCTACTGATGTCGAGAGAGGGAACAAAATATGTAATGGTGGTTGTGGATTACCTCACAAAATGGGCTGAAGCGAAACCACTAACAGCGATCACTTCGAAGAAGGCGATCAACTTTGTAGTAAAGAACATTTCATGTAGATACATAGTTCCATATAAAATCATCATAAATAATGGAATTTATTCGAGAGTGTTGATTCAAGGAATTCTATGCTTGGTACTGGAAAGGGAAAACCTTCTTGGCAGTGGCACACACCGCAAACAAATGGATAGGTAGAGGTGGTGAACAAGATCATCAAATTCATCATTAAGAATAGACTAACAAGAGCCAAGGATAATTTGGTTGATGAGCTTCCACTTGCATTATGGAGTTATAGGACAACCTGAAGCTCACTACTGGATATAGTATATTCGCTTTGACCTACGAAACCAAGGCCATGACACCGATCGAATTTGAAGTCCCTTCTCACAGAAGATTGCACTTTGATCTCAAGATGAATGAGGAACTCTTGCTTGATTCTCTTGACATGGTTGAAGAAAAATGAGAAGAGGATGATTTTAGTGTAATTGCTCACTAGATAAGAGTAGCAAAACAGTTTAATGCCAAGGTCAGAAACCATACCTTTGAGTTAAGTGACCTCATTTTGAAATGGGTCTTTCCTGGTACCAGGGCACTTGGTCAGAATTGGGAAGGTCCCTATGCGTTTACCAGATACTTGGAGATAGAACTTTCAAGTTGTCGACTGTTGATGGGACCCCGATTCCATGAGCATGGAATAGCGAGCATCTACGACGATAGTTCACATAGTTTCATTTTTCCAAATAAAGCATCTCATTGATTGGTATTTGTGTAATAAGGTAGAGATTTTCAGTCTTTCATTCGTAAATAAATTTGGAATTTTCAACCAATGAAATCGTCTTCTTAAAGTCTGAATTTGAGGTACATGATCAGCGGCAAAATAAGATAATTTATGTTTTGTAAAAACGGATGTCTAGATACCCAGAGATAGGAACCGATGAACTCATTTGATCCATGATCTACGTGGGAGTGTAATCATGTTGGGGTCGATCGGAAGGTTTTCCTATACACATCTAATCTTTGACCAGTGCCCAAAGATAAGCAAGGTCAAAGATTGATGCCTAGAGATAGGCATCTAGATCCTATAAATGGGAAAAAATGTAGAACTATATTTTTTTGCATATGCAACCTTGTTTAGAGCCCAACAAGATAAGTTTGACCGGTGACAAGCAAAGTTGGTTAACGAAATATCTACGGTTAATGCCCGTAGATAGGTAAGGTCAAGAGATGATGATCGAGATAGGCATCCAAGACACTTATTCTCGAAGATAGGAGATGATGTATAATTGAACCTTTTTGTAGGTATGACTTTATTTACAGTCGAATGAGATACGTTCAACCGAAGATAAACGAAGTTGATCGATGAAAAACAATGTTGTTTAAATCAAATAGGAAATGTTGTAATAATGAAAGACAAAACTGAAAAACAAACTAGTACCGAGAAATTGCAGACATTTATTTATATGTATAGAGTAAAGCAGATAATGGCATTGCATAGATTATAGGCACATGCATGCATAATATACAAGTAATTGAATTACATATGAATATGTTTATACATGTAACCAAATATATAGAAAATATAAGTAAAAGATACATTAATGTAAGTGAGAGAAAGCTTGAACAAAAAAACAATCTTTTGTTTACGTTTCTTTTGTACAAGTTTTGCGGGGACATCTCCCGCACAAAGATGGCCTATATACATGATAAAGCTAAAAAGAATGAAACCCAAAAAGACAAAAGTGTGTCATCTGAAAGCAGTAACAACTAGCTACTTCTTCCTCCCTCGCTTGCCTCCATTTTTATGCTGCTTAGGAAGGCATTTCTTCTGAACCTTTTTCTCCACCTCATTCCCCTGGGTTCTCTTTTATGAGTGGGAAATCTCTTCGTCGATAGTACAGTAGATGGGAACCTCGGGTTTGTCATGAGCACTAGGATGGATTTACAAGTGCCAATAGCAGGAGCGGTAGGTGGCTTGCCATGACCAGTAGGAATTTTAATGTGAATGCTTAAGCTGGGTAAGGATGTTGATGCTGGAGGAAAGGGATTCTCCATGCTCAGATAAACTTTGACCCTTGTCTTGGACATGTCGAACACTAGTCTCTTCGCAATGGAAGTAAATCCAGACCCTTTTTCACTAACTATAGCCATGTCTTCATGGATCGATACTTCAACGTCCTCAAGGCCTTCCAGTGCTCATATCTTCTTGGATTTAGTACTGAGGCCAGAGCTGGAGGGGAGAGGTAGAGGAATGAAGGTTTTAGCGACGATAGTAGATGTAGTTGTGATGGCACTATGACCTGAAGTGTGAATGGCTAGTTGCGAAGGAGGTAGTGTAGGCCGTTGACTTGTAAGTTTACAGACAGAAAGGTAGAAATTAGAGATATCCTTGTTAATACCACAAATATTGGTTTTGATGACAATAACCATATAAATACAGGTAGTAACATTTTTCCAAGTTGTATAAAATATTTTGTAGGATATTATACAAGTTTGTACAAGTACAGGATAATTGAGATTGAAGACTGATCAGTAAAAAGACTAGAGATAAAGATTTAGAGATGATCAAGATATTTGAAGACCAATGAGTTTAAAGACAAGGACGCAAAGAGTTCAAGACTATAGTTTATAGTTAATAGCCAATAGATTAACTTTTAAAGTCCTTGAATGGCAACTTTATTTTCTTTGAATAAACTCTTATCAATTTATTTATTTTATTATCCAAATATTTATTTATTTTCAAAATATATTTCTACAAATATTTTATAAGAGTTTTATACATTAAATGTATTTAAAAAACCATCTTTAAAAGTTTTACAAATTATTAAAATTTTATAAACACTTTAAATGGATTATTGTTTTCCAAAATTAACAAGGGTATGTCGACATAGACAACATAGGTATGTCAACATATGTACCGTTAAAGTGGTGTCATTTGAATTTTTAATAGTTATACTTTTTGGTTACATCTCTTCACGAAAAGATACGTCCCTTCAAATACTATATAAAGGGATTAGAAAATGAATTTAAACAACTACTTTCTCTACTTTCTTCTTACTCCAAATTATCATTATATATTTCACAAAATCCACTTTCTATACTTTTCGAATTCACTCAAATTCAATCTCTATTTTACTACATTCATTCTCTACAATCTACTCATTGATTTGAAAGTATTCTCTCATCAATTCAAAGATCAAAGTGCTATCAAAATGGCTATAGGATATTCTATATCCAAAGTACAACTGTTTGTATTTGGAATCAACAACTCTCTACTATTATTTGTTTGGGTGTGCTTGTTGCCTGTTCAAATCAAGTGGGTGTGCTTGTTTCCCATTCGAATCAAGTGGGCATGCTTGTTGCCCATTTAAATCAAGTGGGCGATCTTGTTGCCCGATTAAATCAAGAGAGTCTACCCTAAGCTCGAAAAGTCGGGAGGGTGTATTTCATTGCCTTGAAATCGTGACTGTATTCTAGTTTACTTGCTACATATTTAAAGTAGGCATTGGAATGGAAATCTGCACATAGACTGTACATAACTCGAAGTAGGATTGTTTAACCCATACTAGTATAAAACTCATGGTGTCATCTCTCTTACTTTTACTTTACTTTTATTGCATTTATATATATCTATAACTGCCTGCTAATATATATCTTTGTTGCTTGTCAGTGTTTGAATTTAAATCTTGAAATAATTTAAAAAGATCCATATAAGTTATAAAACAGAATTTACCCCGCTCTAGTGTTAAAGTAGCCTTAAGATCCATTCACATTAGTACTAAACCGTTTTTCACATTTGGAATATGAGCATTAGGTTTTCAAAAACTCATTATTTGAGTTTTGAATAGTATAGATGGCTAGTAACACTGATAGAACACTTTTTAACATTTTTGTAGAAGACCAATCAACTGTTAGACCTCTATTATTTGATGGTAGTAATTATACTTACTGGTTATGTAGGATGGAAATTTATTTATAATCCAATGGTTTAGATATTTGGAACATTACATGAGTGAGTATACTGAACTCCAAACTGAATACTCAACATGGACACCAGAACAAAAGACACAAGCACTCAATAATTCTAAGGCCATGAATATTTTATTTCGCTCTCTAGATAAGAATGAATTTAATCAAGTTTCTATTTATAAGACTGCTTATGAAATTTAGAGAACATTGTAAATTACACATGGGGGTACTAGTAAAGTAAAACAAACTAAGATTTTCATGCTAACCAACCAATTTCATCTTTTTAAAATGAAACCAAATGAGTTCAATTCTGACATGTATTCTAGACTTTAGGATATAGCTCATCCATAAGTATCATTAGGTAAAATTTCTCAGAAGAGAATCAAGTTAGAAAATTCTTAATTCACTCTCTTCTGAATGGGATAAAAGACAATAATAATAGAGGAAGCCGTTGATATTAGTTTATTGAAAACTGAAGAATTAATTAGTAATCTATTGTCCTATGAAGCATAGTTGTAGGGTAGAAGAGGAAACAAGGCAACTAAGAAGAAATCAATTGCATTCAACGCATGCCACAATTGATGATCAAGATTCAGATGACGATGATAATGATGAGTAGATTGCTCCTATGACTCGAAATTTTAGAAAATTTATGAAACATAGAAGGACGAACAACTTTCATAAAATTGGAAACAAAAATTCCGAAAACAAAAATGTTTTTAAGTGTTACAATTGTAGTGAATCTGGCCATCTTCGAAGAGACTGCCCACAGCAAAAGAAAATAAAGAGTTCACCAAACACCGATTCCTTCAAAAAGAGAAAAATGGCTTATAATGCAACTTAGGACAATTCTGGTACAACATCTAGTGACAACGAACCTGACATCGAAAATATCAACATTTGTTTCACGGTGATGGAAGATTAATTAGATCAAATAAAGAAAACAAAAAAATCAACACTTTTTACATTTCATATTTTACTTTTTAGTTTTTTGGAAGTTATTTAATATAGGAATAGATGTATAATAATAATAAGTATACATGAATATAAATATATATAATATGATAAGTATGTAAATATGTATAATATATTTCTTTAATTTCAAAATTTGAAAACTTCAGCTTATATGTCGACATATGTCACATAGGTATGTCGACATATCAGATAGAATTTAGAGAATCTTTTCAAAATTTGAACTTTTGATCTTCCCTCTCTTTTGCATTAATTTCAAAATTTGAAAATTCACCATTTCACCTGTCACATGATAATTCAACTTCTATTTATGCACTCTCTCTTATCTCATCTTCTACATGCATATTATTTCAAAATTCAGACTTATTCTTCAATCTCTTTCCTTTAAAACAATTCAATAATGACTTCCTTAAATCAACCGTCTTCATCCAAAGCCATTAAGCTTACCAAAAGAATCAAAAGTCAACTTTTCAATGATCAAGAGTCCATTGAAATCTATATTGAGTATGCTACTTATGGTAAAGTATTTTTGGGAAGGTTTGCAAATATTAATGAATTGTACTCTTATGGTTTACAAGATCTTACTTTCGAAAATAGTATCTTTGGTTTAACCGGTTTATCTCAAAATGATTTTGATGTTATCCCAATTTGGTTAAAATGTTTTATGCTAATTTGAATGGAAAGTTTTTCCAAGGAGAAGAAGGTCGAATTTAGAGCAGTGTCAAATATACTATTATTGTTTTAGATTGTCAAATTCTTGGTCAAATTTTTGGTTGTAAAAGCAGTGGAAATGACCTCTCCACTTTTAAAATTGATTATGGTAAAAGAGAAGCTATGCATGATTTATTTCAAATGATGAATAGCATGGTTTTAAAGGCAAGAAACTTAGGCCTAAAGCAAGACTAATGAGTCTTATTTTACAATAAAGTATTATACCGAGGACGGGGAATTACAACAATCCCACTCAAAAAGTTTTCAAAGCTCTTTTTGAGAAATATGATATAAATTGGGATCAAGTGATTTTGGATGACTTTGTTCAAAAAAAAATTTCTAGGCATGAAAACACACTTTACCATTGTGTGTACCTCATTATAATTTTCAATAATTTTGGTACTGATCTAAGAGGTGAAAACATTTTTCCTTAAAATATTTTGATAAAACAAACCTCTCTGTTATGCACATCCCTCTCGAATTTGAACCTTATGAGTCTCTTACCGAAAAGGAAGAGAGATTGGCAAGAGAGGAATAACAAGAAGTTCTTTAAGAAAAAGAAAGTAAAGATGTGGAAATCGATAAGGAGGAAGAAAAAGAAGAAGAGGAGGAGGAAATTGACATTTCCCTAGAATGCTTTGACAAACTATCCAGCTGTTCTAACAAAGAAATTCTTAAAAACCAAGAGAAGCTTCTTAATAATCGAAAGAAGCTTAAACGTTCTTTTAGGAAGAAGTTCACCGGCCTCTTGAACAAAGTGGACAAATATTTTGGGAAGATTATTAGAAAGCTTGGTGGAAATTATTCATCTTCATCAGCATCATTCTAGATCTTTTTAGCTGTCATGTTTTCTAGCATTTACTTATGTTATTTTCATGTATTTTTTCATTATATGTCTTTCTAGTTTATTAATGAAATTTGCTTAGAAACTTTATTTTTACTGCCAATAATGCTCTTTTGCTCTCTGGAATCATAAACTAAAATAATATAAAATAAAAAAAATTAAAATAGAAATAAGAAACATGCAAATTACTACATATATGTCGACATAGGTCACCTATATATATCGACATACACTGGCAGTCTTCCGAAATTTTGAATTTCAAAAATTAGTTCTCTTTTTGAAGGGATTACTTTTTGAAGGGATTAGTTACTAATCCGACTTTTCACTTCTATAAAACGATTTGGCATTTCAAGGAACGCATAATTTGGTACTCTCCTTGGGTCAACAAGGGCTGATTCTTTCCAATATTCTTAATCCTAGTTTAAGGAACATGACTGGAATTCACGACCAAGCTAAGGTTCTCTCTTATTATAATGATGGACATATTTTCTTGCCTCATTCCAGTTCTACTAAAATCAGATCTGTTTGGAGATTAATTGAGAATAAAGATTTTGAATGTAATGGCACTACTATGACCTGGTGTGGCAAACAACACTCTATCAATCTTGTCTAAAGGAAGTTAGATGTTGAAAACCAGGGTCCTTTCTTTCCTTGGTATACAAGGGTTTGGACTGGTAAATCCAAACCTAAAGATAACATATCACTCTAGAAAATTATTCGTAATGCTAATCATACTCAAGATAATCTAAAACAGAGAGGAATTTTGATGTCCTTTGTCTGTGTTCTATGTGGTAAAGCTAATGAAAACAACCGTCACTTGTTTTCTAGTTGTTCCATCTATTCAAAATATGAAGAGCTGTTTTAATGAGTCTTAATCTTTATCATCCTGTCATTCAATCCTCTATTGAATGGTATTGTATCTTTAAGGTTACAAGATGGAAAAGTATAAATGGACAAAATTGCTTTACTACTTAAAGAAACCAATTGCGGTAATATGGAAGAAGAGGAACAATAGGATCTTCAATAACCTAAAATCTACTGAAGAGGATCTGATTGCTGTTTTGTTGAGATAATTGTTGATTGCATTTTATTAGGTGTTCTAATGACTGATAATTTTGTTCTGTTTGGTATTATTATGTGCTTTGCTGTTTGTATCATATAGTTTTTTTTCCTCAACATAGGATGAGTGTTCCTATGGCTTCCTTCTTCTTATCTAATCCTGGTAAGGGCCAGTTAACCCTGTTAGATTTGCTAAAAAAACAATTTTTCTTCTAGAAAAACTCAAAAAATAATTCATCTTCTTATCTTATTCTTTTCTACACATTTCTTTCCATAAAAATGAATTCAAACAACAATTTTTCTAAACAAAATCCAAGCGAAAATCTAGAAGAAACTCTTCGATCTTTCAAAATTGCTCTTTGTTTCATTCTTCGCAATCAACGACACTTGGAGTTGATTGAAATGCAAATGATCAAAGAACATGAAAACAATTTGATTCTCTTCGACATTTTATTTCTAGTTTCGTCAAACAAGTTCAAAGCAATGCTCCTAAATGCTGGAACTCTAAAGCAAAAGTGGATAATGAAGATTGGTAAATTATCAACACCAATCTTATCTTTGGATTCGAAGGACAGGTAGATGTTCCAAATAAAATCTAGGTTTTAATTTATATCTATAATTTGCAATATATATTATACATTTTTGTCTGTACAATTAACTTTAGTTGTAGCTGTACCTTTTGTGTAATTAGTTGTATAAATATATATATATACACACACACATAGATGTAAAATTTGTGACGTATGCTTAAAACATATATAGTTATAATTGTATATATATTTCTCCAAAATATTTTTTTTCACTTAGTATTTGTTAATCCTTGAGATGATGGTTTTGATGACAACAACCTTAGCACTTGTTATAAAATATAAATACTAACATTATTGTTTAGATATATATGTATACGTAGGATATATATACAGGTACCAAAGAATGAAGACTGTACAGTATAGAGATTCAAGAACTGATGAACTCAAGATTGAAGATATCAAGATTCAAGACTCATGAGTATCAAGTTTATCAAGAGTTCAAGATTTCAAGATAAGTAATTTAGTTAGGGATTTGGTTAAAACTCCTAGAAAAGCACTGACATCTTAAAATCCATTTTATTCGTGGAATGGAATCCACTTCGAGCCCGTTAAAGGGATGGAACCCTAAGTAGGATGGAACCTACGAAAAATCTAGTGGAACATTGTTTTGTATCCACTAACTTTTATTCAAATGTTTTACAAAATTATATATTGTTTTCAAAATGATTTCAAAATCTTCCTTTTAAATCAAAAACATCTATCCTGGTTTTAAAATACTTTTACCCTCAAAATAATCTTTATTTTCAATATCAAATTATATTTGGCTTTAAACTACCTTTTAATTATAATATATTTAACTTTTAATATTTATACTTAGATTTAAATATAAAATTATAGTAAAATTTTATATATACCAAAATATTATTCTCTATACTTATTTATGTATTTTAACTATAGTTAAGTATATTTATAAAGTTTAAAAATACTTTTAATACTTTATATACATTTTTACCATTACTCTGCCGAAATCACCATTGAGTCTAACTAGATCATCTCTAGTTTGATTCTCTATCACTATCTCAACAAGATCCCAGTGCTATTCAGAGTTATAGACTTCTTTGTGTTCAATCGAGCGAGAAAAGGTGTGATTGTAGCCTGGAAAATCAATCGGGTGAACTTGTTGCCCGTAAAATCAAGTATCTCTACCCAGAGGATTGTGAATCTGGAGCGGTGTACCTCATGGCCTTGAAATCGAGGGTGTAATTGTAAGAATTGATTTTGAAAGAAAATCCATACTTGTGTTACGGGACTGGATGTAGGGTAACTCCGAACCAGTATAAAATCCGGTGTGTTCTTTCCTTTATTGTTTTACTTTATATCTGCATCTGTGTTTGATTCTGTGATCATATCTGTGTCTGAATATTGCATACATTTGTGTTCAAATTAATATAAACTCAAAAAGAATTAGTAATTCCTTAAAACACTATTCACCCACCCTCTAGTGTTAATTCTAGCCTTAAGATCCGTAATCCACATTTCTCACATTTGGTATCAGAGCTAGGTTTTCAACGTTTTCATAATCTGAATTTTGAAAAATTTTAAAGTGGCAATTTTTTTTATAAAATTATTAACACTATTTTCATATGAATATGTCACAGAATCATCATGATATTGTTGTTTAAAACTATATTTATTTATTTTGAAAATTCATTTGATTCTTTAAAAGGTTATGTTGTTTTGCAGGAGAAGAGTTATGTCTGATGACTGTTGGTTAAAAGATACCATATAATCATTCATCGATCAAGAAGAACAAATGGATATATAATGGCAATCGACAATGAAATGGGTACCAAATCAATACAAAACTTTTGATTCTCATCTACAACTGGATTTGATACTATACTTCTCTCCATCTTCTTCACAATGTCACTGGTTTCGTGCGAATCCGTCAAGAAATGACCAAGTTATGGTCAAATGAAGTTTTGGTGAACAAAGAGAAAAAGAAAGCAAAACTATCAATGGTATTCTTCAAATTGAATCCAGAGAATTGAGTATTTTTGTCCCAAATCCTTTTCCAGATTGTAGTTCTTGTTCTCACTGTCTTTTTGATGGGTGGATCATCAAATTCCGATCAAAATTGAATGAGATATGACAGTTTGAAGTTGGCTATCCAAAACTGAAAACTGTGTACGGGATTTCCTGCATTTTTCTTACTGTTCGGCCTGTTGCACCACAATACCATCCAAATTCATCACCAACCCATTACTAGATCGTAGCCCTTGCCTTCCTCTTCGATTTGCCGCTGATTTCATCCAATTCCGTTAAGAAACGAAGGAGATATGCCTCCTAGAAGTTTGATAGTAAATAGAAAAACGGGAAGAAGAAGAAGATAAAGTTTTGGCACTGGTGACTGTTGGGCCTATTTATAGTGGTTGAAGTTTCCATTCATTCAAAATTCAAATTCAAATTTTTGGCACCATGTTGGTCAATCTACTAAATCATCTGTATCTTTCTCATACGGTCTTCAAATTCAGCAAATGAATATACTACAATGATCAGAAAAACAAGCCCGTCGCAATAGAACAGATCTCGTCGTCAAATTATGAAAGATATAAATGTGTGGTTCACGACAATGGAAGAACAAAAAAGTTAGAAAGATAGAGGAGTGCAAAAGTGGTACGCTTTACTATTATTTCATCTTTATTGTTGCATTTAGGAATATATATTTATGCATTTAGTTAGGTATAGAAATTTATCTCTTTTATATGTTTTGATATTTTGGTCCATATATCGACACACCATGGTATACATATCGATATACCAGTCTAATTTTTTTTTAAAGTCTTTTAAAATGTGTTTCCTTTCAACTAAAATCTTACAACTAATTTATTACAACTATACTAAGTAGAAAAGCATACTTTCATTCGTGATTTCAACTTTTCTAATGTTGTTTTTACTTCTCGTACTCTATTTCTTTTAAGATACTAATTTTATGTCTTTAAGAAATTAATAGAAAGAATTTAGAATGTTAGAATATATTTATAGATTTCTTCATTTAATAAGATTGTGCCACATCACATGACACTTGTCATATAAATAGATAGTGACATACATGCAAAATGACACATGTCATTACACTTGTTCTCTAATAAAAACATTTTTACATGCATAATGCCAAGTGTCTTTACACATGTTTTTTCATTATGTTTTTTATTTACTTTAATTATATTAACTACTATAAAAAAATTGGGTCAAAAATCAATTATTTACTTGTCAAAATCTAGTCGTAAAATTAGTGCAAAATCATGTTAAAAACAGACCCAGAACTTTAGATACCATTTCTGAAATGATGTCTTTGCTTCTGTTAACGTTTTTTAAGCACTACAAATTCGTTTTTATAGCATTATTGTGCTATGGAACGCTGTATTTTTCAGAACCTTTTCACAGCATTTGTTAAATGCTGCAGTTTCTGTTTTATAATGTTTAGAATATATTTTATTGCAAAAACTTTTTATAGCATTGTGTAAATGCTATCTTTTCTATTTGAAACTTTAAACTACGTAGAAATGATATTTACATTAAGTATTTTTCTCTATTCTTTTTAGAGTTATTTTCTAACTTATATTAGAATATTTTAAAATTAATTTCATGTTTAAATATTTTTTAATAATTAACTAAATTTTTTAATGTAAGAGGCCTAAATATAACGCATGTTTATTTTAATTTTTCAATCTTTGTTATTTTATTTAATATTTCATTATGATATTTTTTAATTTAAACGGTGTTTAAACATGTTTCTAAATATTTTAATCAATAATAATTTAATATATAGGTTTTAATTAGTAAGTTAAGTATTTTATAAACATGGAAGTTTGGATTCTTAAAAAAACAATTAAGTTAAAAAAACTATTTTAAAAAATTAAATAAGGAGGGTATTAATTTTTAAAAACCATATTGATCATATATATAGTTTAAATCCATATTTCTTAGCAATTTGATTTTGATATTGAGTTTGATTACTACCTTTCATGAACATGTTATAGTTTTAATATCATTTATTACCTTTAAACTCTTGCCTTTACCACTCTTTTAGTCACATTCATTAGTTTCCTTAACCTAAGTCTAGTAATTGGTGTGTATTACCTTTGTTTGGTTGAAGTGATTTATAATAAATAGTTTGATATATGTATACATACATACATATATATAAATGCTTGTCAATTAGATATTACTTATCACTCATGTTTATCTTATAATCTGAATATCTCTTACCATAGTATATATATCATCATATCATTCTGCATGTTATTATTTTTACTTCATTATCATTTTATTTCATATTACATATCATTATGCATCCTATTTCATATCACATTTCATTGCATATTACATCATAAATAACAATGCATGAAATATCATAATCATTTGCATCATAAGTTGCACTTCATTCTGCATATCATCTCATGCTACATTGCATATGTCATACATTTCATACTGCATTACAAACTACATATTGCATACATATACACATAACAAGTGTATTTTATTTATGGAGAGTTTATATTATTGTCTTATAGTATAGGGTTATTAGTTTTTGATTTGTTTGATATGTTTTGATTGACTTGATTGACTTGTTTGACTTGATTGATTTGTTTGACTTGTTTGACATGATTGAATTTGATGTGTGTGTTGATTGGATTGTTTGAAATATACTTATACATATTTATGTATTGAATAATTATAATATAATTATGTTAATGTCTTTCACATTCCATTTACTATACTTTGTTCTAGTATTAGTTTAAGGGGGAGTTTTATAGTTTTATGGTTTTAGGATGGTTTTGTTGACGACAAAGGGGGAGAATTATAAAATAGGATAGTTAGGCATAGATTAAGGGGGAGTTATTAGTTTTAGGGGGAGTTATAGTGAAGGTGAAGTATATTTTATAAATATAGGTTGTCATCATCAAAAAGGGGGAGATTGTTAGTCCTTGAGATGATGGTTTTGATGACAACAACCTTAGGACTTGTTATAAAATATAAATACTAACATTATTGTTTAGATATATATGTATATGCAGGATATATATATATATACAGGTACCAACGAATGAAGACTGTACAGTATAGAGATTCAAGAACTGATGAACTCAAGATCGAAGATATCAAGATTCAAGACTCATGAGTATCAAGATTATCATGAGTTCAAGATTTCAAGATAAGTAATTTAGTTAGGGATTTTGTTAAAACTCCTAGAAAAGCACTGACATCTTAAAATCCATTTTATTCGTGGAATGGAATCCACTTCGAGCCCGTTAAAGGGATGGAACCCTAAGTAGGATGGAACCTACGAAAAATCTAGTGGAACATTGTTTTGTATCCACTAACTTTTATTCAAATGTTTTACAAAATTATATATTGTTTTCAAAATGATTTCAAAATCTTCCTTTTAAATCAAAAACATCTATCCTGGTTTTAAAATACTTTTACCCTCAAAATAATCTTTATTTTCAATATCAAATTATATTTGGCTTTAAACTACCTTTTAATTATAATATATTTAACTTTTAATATTTATACTTAGATTTAAATATAAAATTATAGTAAAATTTTATATATACCAAAATATTATTCTCTATACTTATTTATGTATTTTAACTATAGTTAAGTATATTTATAAAGTTTAAAATACTTTTAATACAAGATAAAAGTTATTTTCAAAGAAAAACAAATTACCAAAAATAACTTAGGCTTGTCGACAACCCCAAGGACCCCTTGTCGATAAGGTGACAGTTTATTTCAAAAGTTTGAATTTCAAAGGAAGTGTCTATTCGTCATATCCTTTCACGAATGGACATGGCTATTGTTCTACTATAAATAGGGATTGTTTTAAACGAATTTACAATCATATTTTCTCTGATTTCACTCCTCTTCTTCTTCCACGTTTCTTTATATACATTTTTACCATTACTCTGTCGAAATCACCATTAAATCTAACTAGATCATCTCTGGTTTGATTTTCTATCACTATCTCAATAAGATCCCAATGCTATTCAGAGTTATAGACTTCTTTGTATTCAATCGAGCGAGAAAAGGTGTGATTGTAGCCTGGAAAATCAATCGGGTGAACTTGTTTCCCGTAAAATCAAGTATCTCTACCCAGAGGATTGTGAATCTGGAGTGGTGTACCTCGTGGCCTTGAAATCGAGGGTGTAATTGTAAGAATTGATTTTGAAAGGAAATCTGTACTTGTGTTGCGGGACTGGATGTAGGGTAACTCCGAACCAGTATAAAATCCGGTGTGTTCTTTCCTTTATTGCTTTTACTTTATATCTGCATCTGTGTTTGATTCTGTGATCATATCTATGTCTGAATATTGCATACATTTGTGTTCAAATTAATATAAACTCACAAAGAATTAGTAATTTCTTAAAACACTATTCACCCCCTCTAGTGTTAATTCTAGCCTTAAGATCCGTAATCCGCATTTCTCATAGTATTGATTTTGATTCCTTCTACTATATTATAACATTTAAAAGTATTAGATATTTGTCACACTTAGGTGGAGTTTATTTTTCTTTACCCATTTTTGATGAGAGAAAGGGGGAGAAAAATATAAATATAATATATGCATATACTAAGCAGGAGTTAGCCAATTTAGGGGGAATTACATTATATTTTATAATAAATATATTTATATGGTTATCATCATCAAAAAGGTGGAGATTGTTAATATCATAAACATTGATTTTTATGACAATAACCTTATAAATATAGATACTAATGTTTTTCCCAGTTGCATAGAATATTTTGTAGGATATTATACATGTTGATATAATACAAGATAATCGAATTTGAAAGCTGATCAGTAAAAAGATTAGAGACAAGATTCAAAGATAATCAAGATATTTGAAGACTCACGAGTTTAGAGACAAAGACACAAGAGTTCAAGACTATAGTTTATAGGTAATAAACAATAGACTAACTAGTTAAAGTCCTTGAATAGAAACTTTCTCTTCTTTGAAAACTCTCTTATCAAATTATTTATTTTATTATCTAGATATTTATTTTCTAAATACATTTCTACAAATATTTTATAAGAGTTTTATATATTAAAAGTATTTAAAAAAGCTATGTTTAAATGTTTAACAAATTATTAGAATTTTAAAAACAATTTAAATGGATTATAGTTTTTCGAAATTAACAAGGGTATGTCAACATAGACTACATAGGTATGTCGACATATGTACCACTAAAGAGGTGTCTTTTGAATTTTGAATAGTTGTAATTTTTGGTTACATCTCTTCACGATTAGACACATCCCTTCAAACACCGCATAAAAGGACTAGAAAACAAATTTTAAAAACTACTTTCTATACTTTCTTCTTACTCCAAATTCCTATTATATTTCATAAAATCCACTTTCTATACTCTTCAAATTTACTCAAATTCAATCTCTACTTTACTACATTCATTCTCTATAGTCTACTCACTAATTTGAAAGTATTCTCCCATCGGTTCAAAGATCAAAGTGATATCAAAGGTTCTATAGGATATACTTTATCCAAAGTACAATAGTTTATCTAGAATCAACAACTCTCTACTATTATTTGTTTGGGTGTGCTTATTACCTGTTCAAATCAAGTAGGTGTGCTTGTTTCCCATTTAAATCAAGTGGGCGTGCTTGTTGCATGTTTAAATCAAGTGGGTGATCTTATTGCCTGATTAAATCAATAGAGTCTACCTTGAGCTCGAAAAGTTGGGACGGTGTATCTCGTAGCCTTGAAATTGAGATCGTGTTCTAGTTTGCTTGCTACCTATTTAAAGTAGGCGTTGGAATGGAAATTTGCATATACACTGTATAGGACTAGATGTAGGATTGGTTAATCCAAACCAGTATAAAACTCATGGTGTCATCTCTTTTACTTTTACTGTATTTATATTTATCTGTGACTGCCTATTAATATATATCTATATTGATTATCGTGTCTGAATTTCAATCTTGAAATAATTTAGAAAATTTCCATATAATTTATAAAACACTATTCACCCCCTCTAGTGTTAAAGTAGCCTTAAGATCCATTCACGTTAGTACTACACTGTTTCCCACAGTCCTTTGGCGAGAGCTAAAGCTTCTCAAAGATCGGGAAAACTAAGGATGTACCTTTGATTGGCGAGGACTCCTTCAAAAGAGACTTAGAGATCTCCCCTTCCTATAGAGTTTTTGAAGATATAGGCAGAGTAGGAGGACTTGCTGGAGGAACGAAGGCTAGAGTGTTGGGATTGTAACCCTAAAAAGTGCTAATATCAAAAGCTGTAAGTACAGGTATTTTAGTTTCAAAAACCCCTAAGGTGCTTACCGTAGAATAAATGATATCTATTGAAGACTCTTATTGAGCTAGAGTGGAGCATTCCGCATGATCTAGAGAGTTGGAATCAACAGGAGTCTCAGTAGGCACATGTTCTTCGATTGTAGCCACTGTTACCATTATTTTCCTGCCATCTTCAAAGGCTACTAAATCCTCTTTATCCAGAAACTTGATCTTCAGTGTCTCTTCATCAACCTCATTGCCAAATTCTCTATCTCTTCATCGCCCTTGGTGGGCTAGGGCAAGTTACCCAAAGGAAAGCTAAAATCGTGAGGGCTGGAATTTAAGATATCTTCGAAGTTCAAGCCCACCGAAATGGAAGTCAAAGAGGTTCTTATGGTCGCTGAAACAACTAAAGATGTTATCGGATGCGCCTGCATGAGGATTTGACTCTTCATCAGTGTAACAGCCCAAATATTAGCAATATTTTATTCTTTATTTATAACTCTGGGGTTTTATTTTTTCAAAAAATTTGATTTTCTAAATTTACTTATAAATAATCACCCAAGATTTTTATTTGTGTGAAAATTCTAAAATTCTTATTTTGGTTAAAACTTAACATTTATTGAAGTTATAAATCTTTAAATTTTAATTTTTTAATCTTTTGGTTTAATTTAATATATTTGTAACAACGTTTATTTCACCTTTTGTTCTTAAAAAAATTGATTTTTACTTTTAAAATTTAATATTTAATATTTTACTTGTATACATTTTTGAGAATAAATAAGTAAAGTATAAACTAATAGGTAGAGAATAAATAAGTAAAGTATAAATTAATAGGTAGAGAATAAATAGGTAACGTATAAATTAATAGGCAGAGAATGAATAAGTAACGTATTAATTAATAGGTAGAGAATAAATAGGTAACGTATAAATTAATAGGCAGAGAATGAATAAGTAACGTATTAATTAATAGGTAGAGAATAAATAAGTAACGTATAAATTAATAGGTAGAGAATAAATAGTATAAATTAATAGGTAGAGAATAAATAAGTAACGCATTCAATATTGTTTAAAAATCTTATTCCAAAATCTAATCTTTATACATATTTTAATTTATTTCCTCTATTCACCATCATTCAATCTTTATACATATTTTAATTTATTCCTCTATTCACCAGCATTCTATCTTTATACATATTTTAATTTATTTCTTCTATTCACCATCATTCTATCTTTATACATATTTTAATTTATTTCCTCTATTCACCATCATTCAATCTTTATACATCTTTTAATTTATTTCCTCTATTCACCAGCATTCAAACTTTATACATATTTTAATTTATTTCCTCTATCTATCCATGCCATTTCAAAAGTTAAAACGTGTAAAATACTATACGTTATTTCGCATTCATTGATTTCTTTTATTTATTTTTTCCTTTCTTTACGTTTTCATTTCCATCTGATTTATAACCTTCCTTATTCTCTTCGTACATTCTATTTATTCTAGCCTACCCACTCCGTTTCCTATTCAATCTTCATAGAAAAAAATAATATAAGAACAACGCATATATTTTGCCTGAGCCTACATATCTTCTTCCTCCTTTCACCACTCCCACTTTTATAAAAACCCATTTCGCCTCCCTCCTCCATTTTGCTCCGCCTCCAAACAAAAAAAATGAAGCGAACCTCTATTTTCTCCGTCCTTCCTCTTCCCTTGCGTTTCTTGTTGTCTTGCATGCAGTGTAAGTATGCCTTTAATACAAACATATTTGTTCAAGCTGTTTCCTAGTCTAGCTTCTTTTTGTTTCAAACAAATATTTCTTTCATATAAATACAAGCATGCAAATTCTTTTGGTTGTGCAGTATAATTTTAAACTGAGTTGGGTTTGCATACATTGTATATTGTTTTATCATAGTTTTATACATATAAAGTGTATATATTTTAAGATAGGCTCGGTTTTATAATCGTTTGTGATTTTAAAGTTGTGTTGTTTCTGTGTGTATATCTATATATTACAAAGTCTGCATATATCTTAGTTTAGTTATATATTAAGTTAGTGGTTGTATGTCTATTTTAATAAGTCTGCATACATCACATCTTTCAGAAGTGTTTCCAGCTTTGAAAAAAAAATTATTACATTTCTGAACTAATGAAAACATTCTTTCATGGTACGCCAACATTAGTTGTAAAGTAGGTATTTTTCTTCTATCAACCACACCTCAATAATTGTAATTATATACTAATGGACAAATATTCATTCTAAATACATATTTTATCTTTACAGTAGAACTTAGAAGAGTTATTTGGATATTTTAACAATCACATACGCCCTTACGGCAGATGTTAGCATTTTCCTGGTAGAAGTTATGATTATGCAGGAATTACAAATGACACTTGACTGTTAGTAAATAAGAACTAAGATGTACTGTTTTATATTAGTCTATAAACTTTAGATTTGTTGGTTACAGTCTACCTTGGGTACATATAGCCTGAAGCATATTTGGATGTATACTTTCTCTAGTGTTCGCATATAATATTGTCTGCATTTGGTTAAAAAAAAGTTAATTTGGTTTTGAGATGTACATATTACATATGTAGAGTTTGATTTCTAATGTATGCATTTAAAATTTATGTTCAAATGTACATATGTTTCATTTTAAAATGCATATCTTGATTTAAACATTGATTTTTGAAAGGAAATAATAAGATAATAATATAATATACTATTCGTTCGAATTTATCATCATCAACCAAATTCTGATTTGATTTCATCGATTTTTCGTTATCAGCTTTGATCGTCGGATTCGTGCCGATCTTTCTTTGCTTTGATTCGTAACTCCACTCATCGATTTTTCGTTATCAGCTTTGATCTCTCTAGCCTCGAAAGGTGAGCAATCACTCACGATTAACGTTCTTTTATTTATTAAATTTGATTTTAATTGAAACAACAATTGAAATATGAGGCTGAAGTTATTTAAATTGTTATATATGCTATTATCTATAACTGTTCACTTATGGGATATGACACCATATCCTATTCTTTATATTTATTTTTAATGATATATGCCTGTTGTTATTATTTTCATATCTGTTATCACTCTGCAAGTTCCCTGTTAGTATAGAAATCACTATGGGTTGAAATGGTACATACCCGAACAGACTTTAGAATAGGAGAATTTCGTTATGGGTTGAAATGATAGACCCAAGCGATTTTCATTTAATTAAATTTGGGATTACGGGTTGAAATGATATCCACCCGTATATATATATTTAGTGTACGGATTTGAATGACAAATATTTGTAGTACTTGACTATATGATAGGAAATATATATACAGACACCGTTGGTCCATATAAATAAAATTGAAATTAATTCCTACAGTTTGACAAGAAATATATGGGATTAAATAAATATTGGTTCTTAAAATATTATATATAAATTGAAATTTTATATATAGATCTAATAATAATATTATTGAGATTAAATCATATAATATGTTTAAGTATTATTTAAGATTTAAATTTACTGTTGTAATAAATTGAAAAATTAAGATTGGGAGATAAATTTGGGTTTATTAAAATGGTATTTAAATAAGGATCTATTTAATTAAATGAATTTGAAATTATTGAATGGGAAATTTAAAGGTATGATTGTATAGCTGGATTTTTTTGATTTAAGTGATTTAATGAATATTTCACGTTTAAATAAATTAAAGTAATATTGAGTAAAATGTAATTTAAGGTTACTTAAATGATATTGAATCTAATGAGGGAGTATTTCAAGACTAAATAATAATGAGGTTAAATCGAGATCTATATTAAATATATTGAACATTTAAATATTAAAGCCTTGAACTATATTGGAATTTAAATGGTTTATTTTGAGATTCGGATATGTATTTGAAATTAATAGAGTTGAATTTGTTATTTAGTAACTAAATTGAATTTAAGTGAAAATTTTGGATTAAACTTGAATTTATTATTTAGAAAACTAAATTGGATAAAATTTAGTTTGAAACGTTGAATACTTAAAGTTTTGAAATATATTGAAATATAAAGGGGTATTTTGTGATTTCAAATCCGAACTTGAGATCGATAAAATTTAAGTGGTTAATTTAGGGACTGAGTTGAATTTACATTGATAAATTAAGATTGAATTTAATTTGAATGGGAAGGTCGGGTTGAAACGATTTGTTAAGTTGAGGAAATTGAAAATACTTTACTTTATAAATTATTTAATGTATATAAATACTAATTTGGGAAATATAGAGATATTTGAAATGAACATGATATTGGTTTTGAAGTATAAATAACCATGGTGTTATAGTGTTTATTTCTACCTTGTAGATAGTTCTATGGACCCTTAGAGGATGGTTATCCCAAACATCCTTTAAGTTATTTGTATTTCAGTTGATATTTCACTTGGGTTGGATTTATTTATATAAGAATGTTAATCCTGACTCGAGTGTTTTGTGTTTTGCTTTACGCTCGGGTCAGACTGAGTGATACAGCATTTGTGACTCACCTTCGAAGTTGGAGCTTTGCTTGAAGATCCAGCTATCTATCCTTTCCGTCATCCAGTTGATTGGTTCAGAGAAGTCATCTGCTCGTATTGAAGATTTCACTGTATTTGAGATATTCAGATGTACTTTATTTCTAGTGGAAATTAGGGAGGCATCCCTATCATACTTTCATATTGTAAAGCGGGTCCCTATCAAAGTTTCATTGTAAAGCGGGTCCCTGTTTTCTGGAAACGAAAAAAAATTATTGCTGAAATGTCAGCAACTTTTATAAATAAGTGCTGATATTTCAGCAACTATCCGTGTCAAAGTTCTATTGTAAAAATAAAGAAAAATTATTGCTGAAATGTCAGCAACTTTTATAAATAAGTGCTGATATTTCAGCAACTTTCATAAACTGTGTTCACAGTGTACATAAATGTTGCTGAAATATCAGCAACTTTTATAAATAAGTGTTGATATTTCAGCAACTTTCGTACACTATGTTCACAGTGTACAGAAATGTTGCGGAAATGTCAGCAACTTTTATGAAATGTTGCATCATGCTCTGTAATAATCGTGAATAAAAAACAAGGACCTAATTTACACTGAAATTTAGTGAAGGACTTTTCGTGAATTTTGAAACTTAATAAGGACCTGTGCCAAAAGTACCCTTATTTCTAACTCTGATGTATATAGTAGCTTCATGAACTACTATTCCTTATCTATTCCGCTGCATTATATTACTCTGTGTCTGTGATTCTGTGATTGATTTATTTACTGTATATGCTGAGTTTTGCCAAATTTAAATTAACAATCTATTGTTTTGAATTATTCAAGTCAGACATGTGTGGATTTATTGTCGATTTGAATGGTCCAAAATACTGGGTCGTTACAATCAGGGTAGTGCAAAAGGGGCAAGGAAATCCTCTTTCACTCAGAAAGCATGATAATGCAAAATAATCTTCAAATGTAAGCAAAGATATAATTCTTATTTACTTTAAATCTTAATTTTTCCTTCATATTTGAAATCTAAAATTCTGGCACTACTGTAGTAAAACTGTTACACCCAAAATTTCAAGAAGTTAGTAGACAAAATGCCATCATGTGAAATTGGCAGTCATCGCGTCCTATTTTGGGGGTGCCTTCATATCTTAATAGAAGCCATTGTGCCTAATCTAAGCCATCACGTATAGTTGAAGCCATCGCGCATAAGAGAGCCTTGTACATACATTGGATTATCATGAATGAATGGAGTCATCGCTAGCAAATTAAGCCATCGTAGTATATCATAAAGCAATCACTTAACAAGATAAAAAACTATCGCAAATAATCCTGCAAGGCCCTTATGATCCATCTCCAAGAAAACAAAGTAATTAAGCCATCGCATGAAAATTAGCCAACACAAACTAATATCATAAATAAATGTTATCGTGGGAAGTTTGATAGGGTCATCATGAAGAATCTCCAAAAAACACTAGGAACTGTTCTCTTGAAGCCGTCATGAAGAGTTTAGTGGGTCCATAAGATAGTTCCTAAAAGTTGTTATGGCAAGTCTTGTGAAGCTGTCATGAAGAGTCGAATAATCCAATATGGTTGAGTTATCACGAAGAATTAAACACAACCATCGCCTGCAATCTTCAAATGATAAATAAGAGCTGTCGTGAAGTGTCATCACGAAATGTTTATATAACGCCATAATGACAAAAGGCATTGCTAGCTATCGAGAAATGATATGGTAGAGCACCGTGAAGGACCTTCAAATACTATTCTCAAAGATAAAGCCATCTCCAAGAGTCTCTAAAAGTCATCGCATGTTATTCTCAAAGACAAAGCCACCTCTAAGAGTCTCTAAAGGTTGTACCATGCTATTCTCAAGTATTACGGCAAAGCCATTGCTAAGAGTACCATAGAACTATCGTGAAGAATTTTCGCGATGTGTTCCTATAAAGCAAAATTACAGGGTCATCGCTATGGATCACTAAACTAATCATTCGGAAACCATCACGAAGAGCAATCGCCAGTTAAATCTGCAAGTTGAAATAAGAAATGGAAGTGATTTTAAATGTTTCTTAGAGCCATGGCATACCAATCTCCCCGCGATGCTAGCTTTTTCATATGGAAATCACATCCACCTTTCACTTACTCTAGGAGACACGTGGCGCCGATCCAACAGCTGGAATCCTCTATAAGTACAGGAGGACCCCCTAAAAGGGAGGAATTTTATGATTTCATCTTCTTATTCATTTTTTCTATCTTGTAGAAAGAAAGCTTAAGTAAAGAACTTTAATGGCCGACAACGCCTTCAATGATTTATAATTTAGTATGAAAGGACTTTGACAATAATAAAATTGCATAATAAAATCTCAAGAATGCAAAGCTATCATCCATTAACTCGTGATCGACATATTTGACTAAGTGTAAAACCCTACTCAAGTATTCCAAATTATCTTAACCTAATTATATTACTAACATTAAGTGGTTCTTTCATTAATAGCATTTATATTATGGGAAAATCGACGAAGAAAGTTAATGTACAAACACAAAAAGAAGTTGCACTTCATGTTCATCTCGAGGACAATGTAAACCAACAGTTCGACATAGGAAACACGAAGGAAGGGCAAACATCCATACTTAAAGAGACACCAAAGGAAAAGGATAAACTTCAAGTTATAAAGTGAAAGTTGGAAGTTATGCATAGGTGTTTTGAAGCTTTAGTTTCACAAAAATCTTCATCAAAGAGAGAAAAAGAGACGAAGGAGTGAATCTCCACCCAAAAATGCGATGAAGTCAAACCTAAGAAGTAAAAATATAGCAAAGAGAAATTCAGGAACGTAAAAGAAGGAAGAAAGTCCTCAAACCCAAAAGCCAAATAAAAGTTCGAAATCATAATCTGCCAGCTCCGCTTCGCTAAAAGTATTATAAGCTAAAGCGGGAAAACTATGAGGATGAAGAAGCTTGCTTCAGAGACATAGTGAATAAAATGACAAAGGACATAGCTGAATTAAAAGGAAAAAGAAAGATGGATCCTAAAGTCCACAACAATCTTAGGGGGCACTGTTCACCGAAAGGATCACGACAGTACCATTGCCCTCTTATGTTAAAATCTCGACTATTATGTATGACAGTACTACTAATCTAGATGATCACTATATGGCATTTGAAAGTCAAATGGATCTATGTAATGCCCTAGGCACAGTGCGGTGCAGATTATTTCCGACCACATTCTTCGGAGCTGCAGCGAAATGGTGTTAGCGTTACAGAGAAAAGGCAATCTATTCATGAGAACAATTCTCATTTTTCAGCTCAGTTTTGCACTTTAAAAGAACCAACTATAGATGCGAGCATACTGGCCAACATAATACAAAAACTAGGGGAATTTCTTAGAGACTATTTAAAGCAATTTAATGCAGAAGCTAATAAAATAGAGAGAGTAAGCGATAGAGAGAAGTTAATGGCATTCAAATATGGCTTGATTGAAAATCGACCATTCTGGAAAGAGCTATACATTCATGACTACCGAGTTCTACAAGATTGTCACTTCCAGGCTGATAACTTCATATAGATGGATGAGATATTCCATACCATAAGAAATCAAGGGGAGAAGAGAAACTTTTCAATCCCAAATAAGATAGGAAGATGGAAAGAGTTTTCCAAGGTGAATGCTATTAGACTAAATCAGCCTATCTCCTATATATGTTGTTACAAAGGACGAACTCGATTACTCAGTTTCTTTCAAAGCAAAGATTAATCCAGTACCGAATAGAGGAGGAGATAACTGTGCTAACATAAGGAAAACGGTCACAAAATGGATGAGTGTAGAGTCTTGGAAGGAATTATACAAAATATGATCAGGAAGGGAATCCTTAAAGAATACATGAAGATCGATCAAAATCTCACTCATAACGAAAAGCCACCCATCAACAACACTAACATCATGGAAAATGAGCTTCTGCCTTGATTACTATAGCCAATGAATCATATTGATGTGATCCATAGAGGACCACATATAGTTGGATCGAGAAGTAGGTATGTGAGAGAGGCCAAAGAGGGAATCTACTAGAGAAGCGATGAGCCTCTATTGAATCCTTTCAAAAGTGCGATCAAAATGCCAGATTTGGTGATAACTCCTCAAGAGCTGAGAGGAATCCGACATCCCCATAATGACCCTCTTATGACAACTGCTCAAATAGGACTGTCAATTCTATCCAAATTCCTAATAGACATGGGCAGCGCAGTGAATGTCGTCTTTAAAGTTGCTTTTGAGCAAATAGGGATTGCGGAAGAAAAGCTTGAACCTAGCCTAAAGCCGAGCTTTAGATCAATAATAAAGGCTCTACTCTCATAAGTCAGATTAAATTATTTGTACAAATCGGCACTCCTCCATATTCAAGAATGTTTGAGACATTATTCATGATCATGGACCAACCTTCCTACTACAATGCTTTCTTTGGATGACCGACACTTGATGTGATTTATGCTTTCATATCACCAAAACATCTGTTGGTTAAATTTCCCTGCAAAACAGGATGGGGTATTGTTCGTGGTAAGTAGTTTAATTCCCATGTAATGTATTTCGCTACACTTGAGTAGTTTAATAAAATGAGGGGATCTTACTATAGACCCGAGCCAAGTAAATGTAATCAAAACCAAAAGCTTTTGCATATCAGTCCACTAGAATTGGTATCTAAGGCACATAACCTAAATTTCCCTTTGGAAACATGCCAAGTGATCAACAAAGAAGGTAGGTTTGAAGCAAGAAATAGAAAGTATGTTGAATTGAACCAAGTAGATAGTGATGAGAATGAGGTTTTAGAGGAAATAGTCCCAAACATAAATTTGAGGAATGACTGAGAAAACGCACAACAATCAGAAAGCTTAGAAGAAGTAAAATTAGACCCTCAAGACTCAACCGAATAGTGAAAATAGGTAATGGAATGAACAAAGAAATCAAAGAGAAGTCAATCCATTTTTGCAAGCAAATACAGATGTATTTGCATGGACCCACGCTAATATGGAAGGAATTGATCCATCTGTAATGCACCACATGCTTAAAATCGACTCGAAATTTGTTCCAATAAGGTAGAAGAAAAGGTTGTTTGACAAGACTTGCACTGCAGCACTGAAGGAGGAAGTGAAAATGTTACTGGAAAACCTCCCTACACCTTTGGTATCTAGTATATCGATATGATGTGCTGTGGAGGTACCCGATCAATGTAGGGCGGTTGCCAATGGTGAGAAGTAGAGGAAATCCAAACACAGAACCTATAGAACATCTCACAGTGTACAGATAAAATATAATATAACAACATAGAAGTAAAACTGGCAAGATAGTGATATAGTCAAATGAACTATAAATAAGAACATCAAAGTACATTAGGTTCACAGAATATACAAAAGTCAAAATAAAGAGTTTATGCATCCCAAGCCTCCATAATAAACTCTATAACTATCTCTAATAATATGAGTACTGGCATAACTCTATAGTGCTGCATAATGGAATATAAGTGATAGTAAGCTCCTAGTACAGATATATGAAAGCGTAGCCTCCTGCTTCGTACAGCTCCATGTGGCATCCAAACCTATTATCCATAATCACTCATTCAAGAGTACCCAAGATAATAAGAGGCAAAGCATAAAACCTCGGGTCAGACAACAGTCTGGTTTGAGCGATACATCATCTTAAAATACTATAAAAATCGTATATAGTAAATATGGAAATAGGGTATGAAGAACCATACCTGACATGTCCCTACTACCAAAGGGTTAGCACATAATAGTCGATATATGCTAATCTACTATCAAAGCCATATAAGTGTACTACAATCGAAGTATAATGTCCACTGTCTAGTTATACGGTCGAAATATGTAACGACCCACCTTTTTGGACGTTTAAATCGACAATAAACCATGCATGTCAAACTCAAACCATTCAAAAGGGAGGATTGTTATGGGGTAAATAAGAAAAATAGAGGAAAGAAAGAAAACAAAACACAAAATCTCACAGTGGAATGACAAAATATAATAATCAAATAACAGTTCATGAAGTTGTTTACAAATAACATTTTATTACACTTTTACAATACAAATCAGAGTACATACAACAGGAATAAATAAATAATGTAGCGGAACAACATGATGTAGTAGTATAAATATAACAAATAGCATACAAATCTTCGTCTTCGTCCTCCAGAGATAAATGGTCTTCAATACACTGAAAAGCTCAGACTGACCCGAGCGTAATGAAAGACAAAACACTCGAGTCAGAACTAAAAGATCTTATGTAAGTTAAATTAACAGTAAATAAATAGGAGTGTAATGGCTTCAGAAATGTTTACAGGGTTTCACATCTCCTATCAAGTTTCAACGTGAGTGCAATAACTTAAGAGATGTTCGATATTTCCATCTCCTAAGGATCCGTTAAACTATCTACATGCATAATACAATACGCTATTATAATAGTGTCTACAGTAAAGTAAAGTATTAAAATAGCGTTAAGGCATTACCCATATCCCTCTTAACACATTTTATATATTCCCATAGTTTATACAGGTACTGTAAGCTCCACCAAACTGGTGGTTTACTCAGGGAGCACTCCATAGGTACGGTACAAAACAAACTCGTAGTGGGCACGATAAGGCATGTTACAAGGCACGCGAGGCAATGCCCAGGGTAGGATACTACCGTTTTATGGATTTGGACTAGTGGTAATGCATAGCAGCTACTACCGCCCACCTCGGAACACACTCCCATAATCAAAATCGAGGGGTGGCCACCAAATCAATCACAAAGTCATAATATAGTATTGAAGAAGCATGTCCGATCGGAGGTGCGACCTCACTTGGCCCGGCATGGCTCCTGTTTTAGTCACATCAAGCTGACTCGAGGGAGTCAGGGCTACATTAATACCTCATACAGAATAGTTCGCCAAACCATCCTACTTCATTCTGGAATCTTCACCACGTGCACAGTTGTTAAAGTGGTTTTTGGTATTAGCAGAGAGCATGACAATATCTGATCCCGGTCTCTTTAACAACCAAATGCTTATTACACACCAGATGGTTCTTTTACATTTCCAAAGCCATTTCATATTGATATCAAAATATCATATTCTCAAAATCATATCACTTTCGAAATCATATTTTCAAAATAGGTTAAACCCTCATTTCAAAATCATCATATTTACTCAAAATATGTCATTTCACTAGAAAATATGATTTCAAATCCCAACTTAGGTTATAACATCATTTAACCATATTCGCTTTTAAATCCAGGATTTAAATATAAACAATTCAGCCTTGCACAGTTTGAATTTTTTGAAAATAGTTTAGATAGTCATAAATAGTTTCAAAATAATTTAAAAATAGTTTTAAAATAGTTTAAAATAGTTTAAATGGTTTAGAATAGATTTAAATTAGGTTAAAATAGTTTAAAATAGATTAAAATAGTTTAAAATAGATTAAAATAGATTGAAATAGTTTAAATAATTTAATAGTTTAAAATAGATTAAAATATATTAAAATAGTTTAAAGTAATTAAAATAGTTAAAATAGTATAAAATAGATTACAATAGCTTAAAATAGATTAAAATAGGTTTAATATAGCTTAATAGTTTAATATAAAATGGTTTGAAAATCAAACAAGCGAGAAGCTTTCTCCAGCATCAATGGGAACTAGGGTTTTCACCCCGCCGCCTCTCTTCTAATCCATGTTTTCATCAGTTTCCCCCTTTATTTTCTTCGATCTCCCCTCCCCTAACCTAGTTTTCTCCATCGCTGCTAGTCAAGCTCCAACCCGTGTCTTCAGTGTCGAGATTTAGTGCATTCTCGTCCTATTTGAGTTTATCTTTTGCCTCCCTGATTTTGATCGTGAATTGCCTACGTCTCTCCTAAGTCTGCCTCATAAGCTTGACCTTTCCGCCTCCTCACTGCGTGTAGTTAGAGCCTAGGTGCTGGTTAATGATCATATTCCGACGTGCTTCTGGCGTTTTAGGGTTTTGTTGGTTTTTTTCTCCTTTGAAGTCGGCTCGGGATTAGGTGTGGGTCCTTTGCTGTTAGTCTTGAGGTTTTGGCTTCGTTTCCTATCACAGCTGACACTTTAGCCTTGCAGGGGACCTGGCGGTGGGTTACTTTGGGCCGTTGGAAAAGGTAATTGTTAGTTTCTCTATGATATATTCTCCCTGGTTACTGCTGCTTGTCATCTAGTTTGTTGCTTTTGTGCAACTTGTGTGAGTATTGTGTTTCTTTTGCTTGCAAAGTCTGGTTTATAAGCTTGGGACTACCTAGGCAGTCGTCAGAGTTGTTTTGTCTGAGTGGAGTGCAGTGTGTAGACTGTGTTGTATTTTGTTGTTAGCCTTCTTTTCAGTGTACACCCTACGTGGTGTATGTCTAGTTCTTTCTAGGCTGATTAGTTGTGGCTAAAGCTTTGTAATATGTTTAGAGTTGATAGGCATTCTTCCTATCACCTATGTTTGTATTTTCTCATTATTTGTTATAATGAAAAGTGGACGGTCCACTTTAAAAATCGGTTGGCCTTGCCAAAAAATGGTTTGAAAATCTAAATAAATCTGAATTTAAAATAATATATTTTCGGTTTATATTAAAATAATTAATTTGAAAGTAATATCAAATTAAACTATTTCCATTTCGACAAATCTAGACCATATCCAGCTTTCAAATTAACAAACTCAATTTTTATCTTTCAATTCAAATTCCCAATAAAACCATTTAAATCTATGTCGATTTCAAATCTATGTTTAAACTATAAATTTAAACCACTTCAAATTTAGTAGATTTCAAAGTTTAAATATTCAAACATTTTCAATAATTCAATTTCGATAAACCTCATTTATACTTCAAATTCAACTTTAAAATTTCAATTTAAATCCTTTAAACAATTCATTTAAACCAATTCCAATTTCAACATTTAAAGCTTGGATTTTCGAAAATAATTCAGTTTATATAAATCAAATTTTATTTCAAAATATCATTTAACTGAATTCAAAATTTAGGATTTACAATCATTTAATTTAACCAATCCGGTGTCCGTATATAATTTTCTACCCTATGGTCAAGTGATACGGATATCTATCTTTTCAACCCGCAATAATTTAAAATTTACGGGTATATATCATTCAACCCGCAATCCCGAGTTAAAATTCAAAATCCATAAAATCGCCCGAGTCTATCATTTCAACCCATAACGATTTTTCCCTAATCTATAGATCGTTCGGGTACGTATCATTTCAACCCATAGTGATTTTTCTAATAATAACCAAGGGAATTTGCAGTGTGATAACAACATGTAAAATATACATCCATCCAATCATCCAAATATCAACAATTTAAACATACAACACAATCATCATTCAAATCAACCAATAAATAACAACAATTAACTGATTATCATTAACAGGTATTTAACTGGCAATTTAAATTCAATATTAAATTAAATGGCAATTAAATTCGATAAAATTCTGATTTAACGGGAATGATGAATTAAATATACCAAACAACAAGCAATCAACTTCTAATCACATCGTAAATTTAATTAAACTAACATAGGATAGTTTAGTAGTCGTGAGTGGGTTAAAACACTCACCTTTGGTTTCAAATCGATTTAAAATCCAAATATAGCCCAAAATTTGAACAGTCTTAGAATTTGACCAAACTAGTTCCATAATGTCTGGAATTTCGATACGATCGCAACGGAGAAAACCGCACGTGAATCCAAGCTCGTATGAAAAGGTTATTCGAGCTAGAACATTTGAATTTTAATATATATATAAAAAATTAATTAATTAATAAAATAAAATATTGTACCCTTCCTCATCGATTAGACCATCGAAGATGAACCCAGGCTGCACCTTTGACCACCCAATATGCCACGCTCCGACCACCAGAGACGACCATACCACCACCATCGTGCACGACCTTCCACGCCGCCCTTGTCAGCGCCCACCACGCGGCCTCCGGCCCTTACCATCAACGCCGCCGCCTCCACAAAATTCTAGGGTTTCAAACCCTAATTCATCAATTCCGACCACCACACGCCATTTTAGGCCAAATGACAACCGGCGATGAACTCTAGACGACGAGCTCCACAAAACCCATATCCCAATTTCATCGATTGATGCTCAGATTATAAACCCCCAATTTGACTTTGACCGTGATTTTCCGTTGACTCGAGCACTATTTCAGAAAACGAACACTTGCCATAGATTCGTATTGTCAAGAGCTTTGAAAGGGTATATAATATGACAGGGTTTGGAGAGTTTAAATTTTCGATTTGATTTTGATTTGAAATTGGATTTGGAATTTAGGGTTTCTGCCATTGGAAAGAAGGAAGGGGAAGGTGGAGATAAGCAGTACGTATAGAAATCGGAAATCAGAAATGAGAACAATAAGGGTTTATAACAGCCTATATATAGGCAGTGCTGAAATAGAAAGGATGGACCAGATCGATTTGGATTGAAACGATAACGACGATCCAAAAAGCCAGTTTCATTCCCGAAACGAAAGTGGGTCATCCAATATATCAAAATAGATGTTTTCGATATTTTTAAACTCAATGGAACTGGTTTCAAATCCAAATTCCTTTGTATACAGAAGTTAGCTTTTAAAATCAGCTTATTTCAATTGAATTCATTAAATTGATTTCTACGTGTTTCAAGCCCGCACGATCAAACGGCAAGTCCGATCGCTACGAAACTTGAAATCCTACATTAATTCACTGTTACGGATCCGATGAAATTGGTTTCATCGAAATCCGAGACAGTGGCCAAAATGGCTATTTTACACGTTAATTAAATAAATTATTATTATATTAATTAATTACCTTTCAATTCAAATTTAATGGTTAACCATTTTTATCATTTTTGATTATCTAGAAATTTATAATCTTTAAAACAAATTTCCCATGTCAAATTCAATATTAAATATTACACTAATTGTAGTGTTCAATTTCCATTGCAATAAATTCAATAATTAAATTTTAAATTCAAATAAATTCATTCATTTTGATTTACATCTTATTATTCACTCAACTATCATCTTATGGATATAATTGACATTGGTTTACATCTTATTACATTAATATTCTACAATTATCATCTTTTATCATATTAACTGCAATATTTAGTTAGATTAGTTGCAATTGCTTTCCAATTTCATTTCAACAGATTAAATAAATAGGTGATAAATAATAATTGTTAACTTTTACTTAATTTGAACACATTTATAACTTTATTATCTACAAACAAATGTTATAACTTCTTACACGACACTGATTATATTAAATTTCAATTAATTACATACTATCTCACATTTAATATAACATTTAATTTACTTCCTTATTTACAATTTCTAACCAATTTAACTTTGCAATTATTTCAGTTACTTGAGATTACATTCAAATAGTCATCGATTACATTAAATTAGCATTATTAAATTTTATTCTAATTGTTTTCTTATTAACAAATCATAAATTTTTAATTTCTCACCATATTAAATTCAAAAAATCTTATTTAAATTAATATTTTAATTATCAAGAATTACGGGTCATTACAAAATACCTACATCACGTGACACTCTGGAGTGGCAAATAACCATGGCAAACATAGCATTCATCAAACATTCCTCACCATCACTTGTGTGCGTTAGATATATGATAACTCGTATGGCACAATCACAAACCAGGGACCCAATCGTAATCTCAGCTTTATTGATGCTCGAATCAATGCCGCTCTGAAATGCTAGGAACCAAGCCCACAATCGTAAAGCCCAAGGTAATCTACTATCGCAAGATCCGGACACAATCGCAAATCCATGTGGGCATCCCCACATACCCCTTCTTTATGAGTACACTAGAAACCTCTGATTATCAATGATCCCTTTGCACGCATCTCTACAATGGAACTCAATCGTTATTCCATCTCGGTTATCTCCACAGTAGGACACCATCGCAAATCCCACTCGCAAGCCTCCATTGTTAAGCTTGCCCTTGTAGATCTCCACCACGACTCCCATTATTAAGTCATCATCTTCAGAACACCTTTAGACCTCATCGTACGTCATAGAGCCATCGTACCAAGGTTCCGAAGTCATCATCATCGTCGATGCTGAAGTACCATGCAATTGCTTCATGTAACACCATTAATTTTGATTGACATTATTTAGGACATTTAATTAGATAAATTAAATACAATATTGTAGAATGATAAAGGAAAAGGAGATTTGATCAATTAATAGGTCATGCCTTAAGAATTAAATTAGCAAGAATGATTAAGTTTAATTAAAAAGGAGGATTAGGAGGAGGGCAAAATAGGAAAAGAGGCGCATTTCCTAAAAAATAACCTTCACATTCTCATTTCCTCCTTCACTTTCATTCATACAAACAAAAATATAAATAAGGTCGGTCATTATCAAGGATTTCAAGAGAAGAAAAGCTAGGAAACAAGATTAAAGATAAAGGGAAATCAATTCAAACTCAAATCTCAAGTTTCTTAATCAAATCAAGGTGAATAATGATACCCATCTCATAATAGGCTTGTTTACTTTTGGTTTTTGTATTAAAACCTAAAATTATATGATTGATGTTTTGCCATATTGGAATGTTTAGATGATTATATGCTTATTGATGAATTTATGGAGTTTATTTATGAAATTAATTAATAAGTTTGAGTTCGAAAACCTATCATATGATACCTAAACAACTTGAAATTTGGATATGATGTTGGAAACATAATTTTAGAAGTGGGTTTCTAATATCATAATTTTTCGATTAAGTATAGATATTTTATGATTTACTTAAGTGAATAAAATGATTTATTTTGGGTTTTAATTATTAAAAATAATTAAATAATGTTGTTGGCCTTGAAATTGTTATATATTGATGAATATATAAAAATCTGATTTACTATGATTTTAAGGATTTTTTCGATGTTTTTATAATTCATTATGAAATTTATTATACTAGGGAAGCATAATGATTATATTAAAATATTAATATAAAATAATAGGTTTGCAAATGTTTTGGGAATGATATTTTTGGTTTGTGATAGATTTCTAAAAAGTAATTGATATAGAAAATTATTATCTAATGAGATTTTGACAAATAATAGGAGTTGGTGAAAAGAATTTACTTTTAATAACAAATCAGCAGTTTTTAAGGTAATTACAAGTATGCCACGCCGAAGTCAATGATGTCGCCTTCCACTGAAGCATGAAGCATAGCATCAAGGTCGACGTCATGGACTTTGACATAAGCATTACCGCCTGTTTTCAACATTGTCGCCAACTCCATAAGGAAGCTATGTCGCTAGTTACCTATTCCCATTTATAATTTAGTGATGCCACTCCTATCCATATTGGCATTGGTATCTATAGCGGTAACGACACCGCCTATCTTCTTTATTATAATAAGGTGGTGACGCTGCTCTTATACTATTATTTTTGACGATGAATTTAAATGGCAATGATGTCACATATTCTAGATGTCGCCATTCCTCTATACAAGTTTACCAACCTTGAAACAACCCGCAAATCTGTACCCCTTGAATCGACACTATTCTCCAACATATCGACTCAAAGTGAATGGAAATACGAACCATTAGGGTTAAAGAAGAAGGAGGTAGAAGAAGAAAATAGAAAACAACAGCAGAATCTCACAATCGTAGCGGAATAAAATATAATAGATAATAACTGATCTTTACAGAAAGAAACTATATCTATTTATACATACATCCTCAGAATACAACATAAGAGCATAATACAATCAACATCACAAATTCAGGACAGTTATAATAACTTGTCCTCACAAGATGACTATACCACTTATGATACACAGCGGAATACAACAAATACGGGTAATATGTCTCGCCATCCAGCTCGTCTCCTGCGCTCCACAGCATCCTATCCTGTATCTGTAATACTCGGTCTGACCCGAGCATTATAATAAAATAACACCCGAGTTAGTCTGGAAAACCCAGCGTGAGAAAACACACTCAATTGGATTATTAAAGTCTCAAAATCCTTTGAAATCAAAAGCATCTCGTAAGACCACGCCACAAATAAACATGTCGGGTTTTTACCTTACGATAGCCAAAACATTTTTATCAAAATCTCCTGATATTATAATAGTGTCTATATATAAATACTTATTCAAATAGCCGAAATTGTTACATCTATTAAATTCCAGCTAATAGGTATACAAACAAAACCGTAAAGGCACGTAGGGAGAATGGATTTCAACCTAATGACTAGGCACTTGGTACCACCTGTCACGGTACCTGGTCTAGATCAGCGTATCGAGGACCACGCCCGATCCCCTGCAACACAAGACCGAAACTACCCATTACTGGATAATTCCGAGTAAGATCACCCCACGGTTGGGATCAACAACCGCACCACTAAGCCGAATAAAAAGGGACATCTAGACAGGGATGACCTCACCCTAATGGGCGCTACCCACATAGCCTTGCTGCATAACCCCTGATTTTCAGTCATTACCGGTTGATGAGGCTTGAGGCTAAGCGTTACCTTTTTAGAACATATCTCTTAGAATGCCCACCGTCCACCTTACGATGTTCCGGAAGCATTCATCCATACAAGTCCGTTCCGAGTTCGAAGGGAACCGAAGGCACTATTCCTACTACATCCATTTTGGAGTCACCCTCAGGATTAGTAGCGACTAGCCCTTGCACTTCATTGTACCATCTTCGATTCAAACTCGTTTTCCACGAAAACGTACAAACCGGATCGAAGTGGTTTTCGAGAAATTAATCCCGATCTCGGTCTCTTCGAAACTATCAGCGCATTGGCCAATATTGATAGTCGGTTATTTAACTATCAAATAACATTCACAAACATCCATCAAACAATAAATAATTTTTCAAATTATTTATTTACCTCACAAATATCTTCACAAGATATATTTTCATTTTCAACCCTTTGAAAACGAATTTCAAACCGCTCTTCTCTCATGGAATAAATTTCCCAAATATTTTCTATTTCCACTAAAAACACCCAGTACAATTACTTTAGATTTTTAAAATAATTTAAAAACACTTTATTATAAAATACACTTTAAACATTTAAATTAAAATTAATTTAATACTTTATTTAAAAATGTATACTTTAAGAATATTTAAAATAAACTACTTTATAAAATATAAAACTACATTTTTATCCCATTAAAACACAATACCAAGTTACCTTTAAATAATTACGGCTAAATTAAATTTGAGAAATACTTACTTTTAAACTTTAAACATTTAAAAATAATAAATTTTCTAAAACATACTTTAAAAACAACTTTAAAACCTTTAACTCATACTTAAAGTTTGCTTTGGAAACGTACTTGGCTATCCAGGGAAATACACTTCTCTTTCACATCTTTAAAAATAAATCACTATTTATTTTTAAACAAATTTACCCATTTCTTTAATAAATTCCCACCGTGAATTTATTCTTCCAAATATCCACTGATATATATTACTTATAAACCCAGTTTATAAATTTCATAGTCTCAACTTCCTTTAAAATTTCAATTTCAACCACTTAATCAAATTTCCAAATTGATTTCCAAATCAATTCCATTTTGAAATAAATCCTTTTACTTACTCAAGTTTACTTTAAAATCCGTTAATTTCATTAATTTCAGATTCATCTTCTAAATTGGGATTTTAAAATCTTATTTAACTTGAAATTACAAATTTCATGTTTATTTCCAAATTTCTTTCTTGACTTTCAAACAAGTTTAAACCTTGAATTTTTTTTAAAATAAATTCTTTACTCCTTTTAAATATTATCACTTGAATTTATTTATTCAAAATATCTCTTTTCCCAAACTTTGGACTTACTTGTTCAATTTAAGAAAAACAACTTTTATTCTTCCCATTCATATTAAGTTATCCAAATTCCTTATAATTATTTTATTTGATAGTTTCCTTTTTATTTACCTTAAAAATTCCAAAATTCATATATATATTTTAAATTCCCAAAATTCCAATATATATATATATACAACCAAGCCAGAGTAATCAATAAATTCCAATTCCCAATATGATCAATAAAATTCATCACAGATCATCACATAGTCATAACGTTGAATAAACAAAATAAATTCACGTTTTGAGGAATCCAGTGGGATCCCTCCAACTTATTTCCCTACATCCACAGACGTTAGCACAATACCAATTCCACTTCGAGGTGGAATATCGTGGTATATGGGATTAATAAAATATCATCCGCTATTATGCGGCGCATAGGGTCTCATCCGTTATATAATGCGGGAAATCAATCACTCCAATATATATATATATATATATATATATATATATATATATATACTACGATATATAATATAGCACATCAAATCAATTCAATCATTCAACCAATTATTTAAATTTAACTATTTAAATTTAAATAACCCAGATAAGTGAGATTAACTCACCTTTGATTTTGATTTGCAACTTATTTCCATCTCGGCTTGCTTTCTTCCAGATTTTGACCTTGTATAAACATTTATATGGTTTATTAATATTTGAATTAGATTGAAAATAAATTGCCATTTATTAAATTAATTTAATCCAATAATTTAATTTTAACCCAATATTCATTATATAAAATACTTTTATCGACTAAGATAATTTAATAGGTTTATTAAACAAATTAATCACTTCTAATACATTTTTTTAAAACAAGCTAATAGATTAAAATCTGTACATGCATGTTTATTTTTATTTTTGGAAACACTTATACTTATAAAATAACTTACAGATTTCAAAAATCTTATTTTATATAAACTTTCAACATTTCCAAATTCCTATTTTCCAAACCTTAAAAAAAAATTCTGTTTTCTGTATAATCTTTTCCAAAATTACCTATATTCCTATAGTTAACTAATTTTCAGATTTATAGTATATAATTTTAGGTTAGTTACCTCCTACCCAAATCGAGAATGCTGACATCCAAAACCCTCTCTCTCGATCGACATCTACCCAAATGCCCTCTGCCGCCACCAATTCGCCTACAGCATCCATAGAACCCATCAAAAGCAATCATGCGGCACCTCCACAACTACCGCCTTGACTCGAGAACACCAGCAAAAATCACGTCTTGATGATTACTTCGAACTTACTCCTGTAACTCGAGATCGTGCTAACAATTTCGAGCTCTCTTCCCAATATCCTGATCGATACCTCCTTGCTGCCGTACCCATCGACCGAGCTCGCGAGTCCTGCCGTAATCGAAACGCACACGACCCCAACCTTCTCTTGGCCATCACCTGCTCGTGCGATTCGATCTCCAAAATTCCTTAATTAAACGACTACCATTCGATTAGGGATGGAAGGAAGAAAATTGAAGAGGATGTACTGATAAACTAGCTCGATTTTGATCGCTCTGCCCTTTAATTTGTTCTGATTATTATTTGTTTTTAAAGGGGCTTCGGCCATTAAAAATATTGAATTTGATTTTCGAATAAGAGGAGGGTCGCGATTTGAAAAGAATTAAGCTCGGCCATTAAATTTCTCTGAAGGAATTTTTAAAAGAAGGAGATTGTCTCGGTTTTAATTTGAACGAGATAAAAGTGATTTTTTTAAAAAAAGAAAAGAGGAAAAAGAAGAATAAGACGTTGGCGTGTTGAAGAAGGAATTGTTACAGTGATTTAGAAAAGACTGGAAAAAGGGCTTATGTGAAATAATTTCAACTGCAGTTGACTAGTATAAATATTCAATTTAAATTCAAATTCAAATCGTTTCGATAAATGCTACTTAAAAACTTGACCTCCTGTCGAGGCGTGCCACTAGGCGTTTATAATGTTATACCCCTATTCCGAACACAATGGAAAAGGCTTCGAGTCCTAATTCAATCATATGGAGAAGATAGCTTTTTAAACCCAGTTATTATATTGAATTCGATATAAATTTCAGCGCGTTTATATATCGTACGCTCACACGACAACTCCAAACGCTCCGAAATTTGAAATTCGATAATAATACAATATTATGGATCTAATGGAACTGGTTTCGTCAAATACCGAGACTGTGCCCCGGAAGGCTATTTTTAAATATCAATTTAAACGATATATTTTCAAAACTAAACAAAACACCTTTAAATTCAATTTTAAAAGTTCTATCACTTTCAGTATTATCAATATGAATTTTATAAGCCTTCATATTGTTTTTAACAATCATAAAAATCAAGATTCAATATTTTACCCAACTTCCAGTTATTAAATTCAAATAATTAAATTATCCAATAAATAGCGGTATTTGAAATTCAAGTCAAAATTAACCTTTTGAATATTTAAAACCAATTAAATATTCCCATTTCAAATATCCAAAATTCCGGGTCGTCACATTCCTCCCCCCTTAAAAGAATTTCGTCCCCGAAATTACTAGTTAGGAAGAATGATTCAATCCCCGTTAACTATTTTCTCAAATACAAATAGTTTCAAACAACTTTCCAAAATAAATCTTTTTATCAAAGACACACTAACCCTCTTTCTAACTTTCTAGCTTATCCATTAGTTCCAAACAATATTACTTACTTATCAATTCAAATTTAAATTTGAAACCAAATTTTGAATTATCAAAATTTTCTCAAAATTTTTCTAACTCCTTAAATTTTCAAAAATTTTTGCCAGCGTCTCCTTTGCGCGTCGAGCTCGGTACAACTACAAAATGCTTCTACGGGCTTCCAAATTTCCAAAGAAAACAAAAGGCCAAGTGGCTAGACAAGAAAATCATCAAATTTCACACAGAAATTTAACCACATACCTTTTGTCGGGCCATTAAATTTTATCTTTTGAAATCAAAAATCCCAATTCCTTTTGCTTTTTAAACACCTGTGTCCTACTCAGCAATAATATCCAATCACAGTTTCCAAAATCATTTTATTCATTTCTTTTCAAAGTTTCAATATCTACTTTACTTAAGCCCGTACGATGCACATATATCATCCGTACGCAATACCAAATCTGATCGCTCTCTCGATCACACAATTTCTACTTCCGAACTAGTATCGTTCACCCGACTCTCTAGTGCGGACTCAGATCTGGTTTCTAGATCAGAAACCGTCATTCTCCTTGCATAGCCACAAACTATGATAGAGAATATCCAGAATCAAATCAAAATCCATATCCAGGGTTCGCCGTCAAAAATCGAGTGAAAAATCCCAACTCGGACCGATATAACTATCTCTAAATTTTGTGCTCGAATCTGGATCAAACCATTATGCGAAAAAAATAATATACGTAGATCTTACGTATTAATTTCAATTGATTATCAATTATATCAATTTCCTCTTTACTCACATTCATTTTGATTGTTATTTACTTATTCACAATTATCCCATTTCCCAACTTTCAGTTTTAATCTTCATTCGATTATTCACTTAGAATAATTTTTTCAATACCAAATTTACTTAAGAATCTCACCATTCATTTCTTAAGTTCAATATAAATATTTTATATACTTCTTATATTATTACTTTCACTTTACCACTTAGTTTTTATTTACTTCTATTCAAATTAGATTCCAATTCCATATAAAATCAATTTGCTTCACTTTATTAATTATTTCAAACTTCAATACTTTTATTGCCATCTTTTATCCAAGTTTTCATTTTCAATTCTGCTTGAATTCAATTTATCTTCAAACTTTGAATATTGAATTTTATTCACCTTATCTCCACCCATAATTAATTAACCATTTCCTTTTATTAGTTTCACTTACTAATTCATTTAAAATCTCAAATAAAAGTTTATTTGCAAACATTTTCTTCCTTTAGTTTCTTCGAACAATTTCTTCGATTTCACCTTACTTTACATACACAATTTTAAATTAGATTTCAATATCCAGTTTCAATTCTATTTGCTTACAAATTTTAAATCATTTGCCGTTAGTGAAAATTTTAAAAAATTTCTAACTCCCAAAATTTTCAGAAAATTTTGGCAGAGTCTCCTTTGTACAAAGGAGCTTTTGCAAATTGACAAAGGATATAAATATATATACATCGACCCACATGGTCGGAAAAACACAAACAGTTCATATTACCTATTCTTATTGCGTAGGCGTACCTTATTTAGCATTTTAAGCAAGCGGATTATTATTTTAGCATTTTGCATAACCCAACCCAGCCAAACGGCTTCCCTGAACCTGTACTTACTCAATTTAAATGTGTAAGTGCCAAATATATGAAATTTTATTAACATTTCACTTACTTTCAATAGCTAAACACATGCATTTCATAAGCAACAAGCACTAAACACTTCCATAAGAAATTTATAAGGTTTCGACACTAGTTTTAAATTGTTTGCAACCACATCACATACCATTCCATTCAATCCGAATAGTTTCCAACTTACATTCTTACATTCAATTCATTTTTAAACGAAACGAACTCATATTCATTTCAATTGATTCCAAAATCAATTTATTAAACTTAGAACATTCCATATTGATTTCATCAAATACTCATGCTATAATTTATTTATTACCCAAACATTTGTCACTTCAAATTGGCATTCAACTTGCATTCCATTTCATTAACCCAACAAGTTTTATTTAGAATCATTTTATAAAATCTCGACAACAACCATTTCACAATTTACTTAAGTCGAGCTTTCATCCAATATTAATTTACAAGGCCATTTCAATCTATTTCTACTCACTTGAGTTTTATTTACAACTCAAACCATCACTATTTCAATCCAACTCTATTTTATTCAACAACATTTCCAATTATATTCAATTCACCAACAATCCAAGTTGAATTTTATTTATAACTCGAGTTCATTTCCAACTCCATTGCTAACTCACAATTCAACTTTCATTTAACCAATTCAAATTCCATTTCCATATTTCATTAACTAATTAATTATCAATTAGTTTATTCCAATTTTATACCCAATATTTGATTTTTATTTCAAAAATCACTTTAACTATTTTACTTGAGTTCAATCTATTTTATAATTCAAGTTTTGGATTTTTATTCATCTTCCAAAATACAAAACAATTTTATTTTAGGCTTATTTATCCCACTTCTAAATTTTATAAGTCACAATTTATTTATTATTCCATAAACACTTTAAATAAGATTCCAGAGTTTAAACAATTTCCTAAAATTTCAAAATCACCTTTGAAATTAATCATATCCAACTTCTTGGGTATATCCAATTATCCCTTGGTATCAAATTATCTTTTGAAATTTAAAAACCAAAAACAGTTTTGAAGACATTACAGTATAAAACAATTTGGTAGCAATTTCTCTCCTAGAAACTCGAAAATGAACATCGATGATGCTGCAGTCATCACCGAAGTTATTTTCCAGCGACCGAAAGAGAGTTAAATGCTTTTATCTCTTTAAAAACATTTTCAAATATTTTTAATTTCCAAACCTCACAAAATTTCAAATTCAACTCAAAAATATTTCTGAAATAATACTATTATTTCTCCAAAACCTTTGAAAACCATTTTCAAATCTAAAGGAATTTAAACTTCCCAAAATTCCAAATTTCAAATCCATCCAATTTATATTCAAACATTACTCTGGAATTTTTATTTCAATTCCAATTATAAACTATATTTGTAGTTCACATTTACAAATTTTATTTGTATATGAATTTATTTTATTTTTTTTACTTGTAGTTATGATTTCAATTTCTTATTACATTTTCTCACAATAGTGATAATAACTTAATATTATCACTCCTTAACAACCAAGCATCCCTATATAACTATAATAATTTCTGAAAACTATTTCTTTCATATACAAAAATAATTTGTGTAAAATTATTTCATTTACCCTATTTTAAAACAATACTGTGTCGAATTGTTCTATTCAAGTGTTTAGAGATCCCTATCAATAACGTTAATTACTCGTATTGACCAGAATCCATAAACTACTCAATAAACCAACCAACACAATATAAAACCATTTATATTCACTAACAAATATGCGCTCATATCTATTAATACACTCAAACTCATTTTAGAGTACTACGGACTCTATTCTATGAGTAATCCCCACCAGAGCCAAGGTTATCACCAGCCTAAGCTCTGATACCAAGTGAAACAACTAGCAAATCCGCACCCCTTGAATCGACACTATTCTCCAACATATCAACTCAAAGTGAACGGAAATACGAACCATTAGGGTTAAACAAGAAGGAGGTAGAAGAAGAAAATAGAAAACAACATTAGAATCTCACAATCGCAGCGGAATAAAATATAATAGATAATAACTGATCTTTACAGAAAGAAACTATATCTGTTTATACATACATCCTCAGAATACAACATCAGAGTACAATACAATCAACATCACAAATTCAGGACAGCTATAATAACTTGTTCTCACAAGATGACTATACCACTTATGATACACAGCGGAATACAACAAATACGGGTAATACGTCTCGCCATCCAGCTCGTCTCCTAAGCTCCACAGCATCCTATCTTGTATCTGTAATACTCGATTTGACCCGAGCATTATAATAAAATAACACCCTAGTCAGTCTAGAAAACCAGCGTGAGAAAACACACTCAATTGGATTATTAAAGTCTCAAAATCCTTTGAAATCAAAAGCATCTCGTAAGACCACGCCACAAATAAACATGTCCAGTTTTTACCTTACGATAGCCAAAATATTTTTATCAAAATCCTCTGATATTATAATAGTGTCTATATATAAATACTTATTCAAATAGCCGAAATTGTTACATCTATTAAATTCCAGCTAATCGGTATACAAACAAAACCGTAAAGGCACGTAGGGAGAATGGATTTCCAGCTAATGACTAGGCACTGGGGTACCACCTGTCACAGTACCTGGTCTAGATCAGCGTACCGAGGACCATGCACGATCCCCTACAACACAAGACCCGAACTACCCCTTATTGGATAATTCCGAGTAAGATCACCCCACGGTTGGGATCAGCAACCGCACCACTAAGCCGAATAAAAAGGGACATCTAGACAGGGATGACCTCACCCTAATGGGCGCTACCCACATAGCCTTGTTGCATAACCCCTGATTTTCAGTCATTACCGGTTGATGAGGCTTGAGGCTAAGCGTTACCTTTTTAGAACATATCTCTTAGAATGCCCACCGTCCACCTTACGATGTTCCGGAAGCATTCATCCATACAAGTCCGTTCCGAGTTCGAAGGGAACCGAAGGCACTATTCCTACTACATCCATTTTGGAGTCACCCTCAGGATTAGTAGCGACTAGCCCTTGCACTTCATTGTACCATCTTCGATTCAAACTCGTTTTCCACGAAAACGTACAAACCGGATCGAAGTGGTTTTCGAGAAATTAATCCCGATCTCGGTCTCTTCGAAACTATCAGCGCATTGGCCAATATTGATAGTCGGTTATTTAACTATCAAATAACATTCACAAACATCCATCAAACAATAAATAAATTTCCAAATTATTTATTTACCTCACAAATATCTTCACAAGATATATTTTCATTTTCAACCCTTTGAAAATGAATTTCAAACCATTCTTCTCTCATGGAATAAATTTCCCAAATATTTTCTATTTCCACTGAAAACACCCAGTACAATTACTTTAGATTTTTAAAATAATTTAAAAACACTTTATTATAAAATACACTTTAAACATTTAAATTAAAACTACTTTAATACTTTATTTAAAAATGTATACTTTAAGAATATTTAAAATAAACTACTTTATAAAATATAAAACTACATTTTTATCCCTTTAAAACACAATACCAAGTTACCTTTAAATAATTACGGCTAAATTAAATTGCAGAAATACTTACTTTTAAACTTTAAACATTTAAAAATAATAAATTTTCTAAAACATACTTTAAAAACAACTTTAAAACCTTTAACTCATACTTAAAGTTTGCTTTGGAAACGTACTTGACTATCCAGGGAAATACACTTCTCTTTCACATCTTTAAAAATAAATCACTATTTATTTTTAAACAAATTTACCCATTTCTTTAATAAATTCCCACCGTGAATTTATTCTTCCAAATATCCACTGATATATATTACTTATAAACCCAGTTTATAAATTTCATAGTCTCAACTTCCTTTAAAATTTCAATTTCAACCACTTAATCAAATTTCCAAATTGATTTCCAAATCAATTCCATTTTGAAATAAATCCTTTTACTTACTCAAGTTTACTTTAAAATCCGTTAATTTCATTAATTTCAGATTCAGCTTCTAAATTGGGATTTTAAAATCTTATTTAACTTGAAATTACAAATTTCATGTTAATTTCCAAATTTCTTCCTTGACTTTCAAACAAGTTTAAACCTTGAATTTTTTTAAAAATAAATTCTTTACACCTTTTAAATATTATCACTTGAATTTATTTATTCAAAATATCTGTAACGACCCGCCATTTTGGACCATTCGCGTCCATTATAAGTGAATAGGTAGACACTCATGCCGGAGTTGAATTGCTCAAAATACCGCGTTGTTAATTTAAATTGGCAAAACTGAACATATACAGTAAATAAATAATCACAGATCACAGACACAGAGTAATAAGTGCAGCGGAAATAAAAGAGATAGTAGTTCATGAAGCTACTATATGAATATATAAGATACATCAGAGTTTACAACAGAAGAGTAATACGATACATCAGAGTTAAACTAAATACAACGGAAGAGTAACAGATACAAATCAGAATACATCACTGGAATCATCGAATATCTGAAAGCTGGATAGATAGCTGGATCTCCAAGCGAAGCTCCAACTCCAAAGGTGAGTCTCGAAAGCTGAACTACTCAGTCTGACCCGAGCGTAAAGCAAAACACAAAACACTCGAGTCAGGATTAACATTCTTATATTAATAAATCCAACTCAAGTGAAATAGCAATTGAAATACAAGTAACTCAAAGGATGTTTGGAATAACCATCCTCTAAGGATCCGTTAAACTATCTACTAGGTAGTAATGTACGCTAAGTAGATAATGTCTATCAGTAATATAAGAAGATATCAAAATAGCGTTAAGTCATGGCCCATTCCACCCTTAACACATTTTTATTCCCAAAAGCATATACAAGACCGTAGTTTCCCCAAAACCGGAAGTCACCAGAGGGCAATCCATATACTAAAGGTACAAATCAAAATCGTAGTGGTCGCGCATAAATGGAATACAAGTATGACAAGGTACATGAGGCGATACCAACTAGGATACTAGTAGTTGCCTGATCCGGACTGATGTTGGGCATAGCAGCTACTACCCCAACACCGCAAAACAACACTCCCAAATCGAGGGGTGCACCCAAATCGAATCACAAAAGTAATAGATATGGTATCGAAGAAGTGTGTCCGCTAGAGATGGCGATCCTCAATGGCCCGGCGCGGCTCCTATTTTAGTCATGTCAAGGGTCATCCAAAATCGTTCTCTTTCTTCAGTCAACGCGTTCACCAAACCATCCACTTCATTCTGGATCAACACTTCGCGTATAATAGTTATCAAAGTGGTTTTCGGTTTAGATAGAGAGTATATCCATTACCGATCCCGGTCTCCTTAATAACTTTCGTAATTATTACACCGATTGGTCGTTTATATATTTCAAACCAAATCAATTTCGATTTCAAATAGAATTCGTAAATCAACATTTCATTTGTCTTTCAAAACCAATTTCCAATAATTTACGTTTCAAAACTTCCAAATTCACAATTTCAAAATCTTATAATTCAATTTCAATTTCTATTTAAAACAATTCAAATATTGATTCAAGTTCGTGAATAAGTTTCATTCCGAAATCATTTAAATTAATTTGATTTAACATTTAAATCAATTTAAATTCATTTATCGATTTCATTCAATATTCATTAAGTAAATTTGCCATTCAAAATAATTTCTATTAAATTTCCAATTCATTAAATCAATTCTTAAGTTCAACTTCAATAAATCAAAATTTACAATTTTGAATTAAACTAAATTCGTCAAATCAATTCTTTCAATTACAAGTCTTACATTAATTCCAAAAATATCACACCTTCATTTCTTGTTAAATAAATTCCATTTCACTTATTTACTTTCTTAAATAATTTTCCAAAACTTACTTAATCAAGAAACTCAATTTCAATTATTTACGAAGTAAAGTTCACTTATTCAAAAGTTCAATTTTACTTATTAAAGAGTTCAATTCAATTTAATCATTAAATAATCCAATCTTATTTAATTATTAAATAATTCAAAACTTAATTATTAAATAGTTTCAAAGTTAATAATTTCAAACTTAATTATTAAATCATTTCAAAGTTTAATAATTTCAAACTTAATTATAATTTCAAACTTAATTCGATAACTTCTCAAATTAAACCACATTCTTTCATCAATTACATTGTTAATATTTTGTTTCAGATTATTATATATTAACATTTCCTTTCATTAAAATTCAAATTTCAACTTCATTTCAAAAGCATATTATTTATTCAAATAAATCTTCAATTTATTTTCAAATCAAATTATTGACCAATCGGGTTTTATTTAATTTTCTTTCCTAGGTCAAAGTTCAATTTTGGGTATTTATCATTTCAACCCGATTCCAATTCAATTCCAAAATCAAAACATAGTAAAGGGAACTTGCAGTGTGATAACAGGGATGGTGTCAAAGTAAATAAACAAGCAATAACAATAATCAATATCAATCCAATAATCAATTCAAATAATCCCGAAATAACCGTATTAATTCGCATTGTTATTGTACGAATTAATATAACTATTTCTAGAATCTACACTATCATTTCATGTAGATTAAAGATTATTACATTACGGTTTTCACTTATCGTCTATTTACAATTTCCTACATTATCAATTTAACAACATACATTCAGTGGTTCAAAATGAAATTAAACAAATCCTACGTGTCGATAATTTCAACAGTTAAAGGGGTCATATTATACAAATGTCAGTAAATCAAATTTAACATTTAATTATACTATATCCAGTTCAATTTCATACTATTTATCAATTTAACATTAACAATTTAACGTCCAATATAAATATCAACAATCAATCAATTAACAACCAAACTGGATTATCATTTCATATATATAACAGATAATGGTGTCAAATGTCACAGGTGAACTGATACAGGTAATAGCATATATAACAGTGTAATTAACTAACAACAGCATATTTCAATTGTCGTTTCAATTGAAATCAAATTTAATAAATAAAAGAACATTAATCGTGAGTGAGTGCTCACCTTTCGAGGCTAGAGGAGTTTGATAACAGAACAAGCGACGAATTCCAAATCAAAGCAAGATTGGCACGAATTGACGAACAAAACTGATAAATAGAAATGGGCGAAATCAAATCAGAACTGGATCGAGATGATAAATAGTATAAGTGAATTGATATAGATATAACACATAAAATTTTATATATATGCATAGAATCATAAATCATATTCTAATTTCAAACAATTTTTTTTTTATAAAATATATATATACATTTTTAAACCCATTATTAAAATAAATAAAATAACCCTTGTTATTTTCATTTCAAAATTCATCAAATAGCATCTAAACAAATAATGAAACCAGAACTTAACCGAACATATATATTTATGATTTAACAACTTCGTGTATATATATAATGCTATACAAACCCCAACTGTTTAAAATAACCTATGCATGTGAACATACTTGTCACTCTATATTACTAATAAAAAATATATATATATATATATATCTAACCTGCATGCTAACATATGACTCAATTATATACATATACAACTAAAATCTAATAGTAATTAAACGCACGTATATATACTTATATACATATATTAGATTATATTCAATTATGTCTAGCTTTATATATTTAACACATATATCTGGTCTTCTATAACGACATATACAAACTTAAACAACATATAATAACAATATTTATATAACTCTTATACAACTTAAAATATACGAACTTTCCTATTGACAAATAACTATGCAGACTTATGTTATGATACGTAAACCAATGTGAGCAAAATTTCCAACATATAAAGCTAACCAACAATATACTGCAATATATATGTGACTGGCATGACACATACAATATAACTATAAATATATGCCTATACATATTTTGAAACAAGCACTGTTATTTATGAATAAAACAGTATACATAAGATATGTTTGGATTTGCAACTTTAATAACTTTATATATAAACTAATATATAAGATATACATACATACCATATATATTTGTATGCAGCGAGACGTTCGACTGAAGCATGAGAGGGAGGAGAAACAGAGACCGGTCGGAGGCTAGCGAGCTCTGCTACGCGTAGGAAGTTAGTTCGGTCAAGGTGGCTGAAGTGGAGGGCATGACTACTGGTTACGAGGTTCAAGTGTTTTAGAGGAGAAGGAGGCACTTCTTTGGTGGTCGGCGAGGCTGATGAGGTGGTTTCAGTGGTTGTGCAGGCGTGAAGGATGGTGAGGAGGTGATGGCCACTGCTTGGTGGAGGTTGATGGCATGGTGGGATCTCAGCGGTGGTTGTCGAGGCGGAGGGGAGGTGCGAAGGAGGAGTTGGGAAGCTTGGGTTCGGCAAACAATGGTGGCAGTGGCGTGACGTTTGGTGGCTCAGGGAGTGGATGATGGGTGGAAGGGCAGGAAGGTGGAGCAAGGGGCGGAGCACGGCAAGGGGTAGGGCTCGGTCGGTTGGCATTGAGGTGGTGCGAGGTGGGAAGGGGAAGAGAACGGTTGGAGATTGCCTGCGAAAGTAAATTATAAGGAGGGAGGAGATTGGGAAATTATTGCCTCCGTGAAAATGAAATAGAAAAGTAAAAAGAAGATGGAGTAGCTGTAGACTTCAAATTGCATTTCCAACGCACAGACCAAATTAATAAATGAAACATTGAGAATCCAAGAGTCAAATTGAACGGCACCAATATCCTAGCGTGCAAAAAGGCTAATAAACATTTGTTTCCCAACGGATGAGTAAATGAATGGTCATGGAATTAAGAAGGCAAATTGGGGAATCGATACGGAAATCGTTCCGAAGATTTTCACTGTTTCCCGAACTTCAAAGCCCACAAACAATTATACTAAAAAGATCAGCACAACGAGATGATCAAAACGGTATACGGATATCAGTGGTATGATCATCCGATAAAAATCGATATCGGTACCAGAATGCTGCTATTTTGTAGAAAATAAGAACGACGGAGCAATAGATGTCCGAATTTGGAAAAATGACGAACTGACATCTTTGCTCAGAAGATGGTTTAGAATTTTTCTAGGTAAAAATATTTATATTTCGGAAACATTTTATTTTCATTATTTTTTTACTGACTGAATTGAAGTATATTTACGCGCGAAATAAACTTTCATATTTCCGGACGAAAATTTACCAGTCGCTATGTTTAACTAGACGTATTCCAAAGATTAAATTTTTATTTCAAAATTTTATCGTTTAAAATTTTACAAAATTTTAACTAATTGCGTTATTAAAACGGTTGAAATTTACGGGTCGTTACACTCTCCCCCACTCAAAACTTTTCGTCCCCGAAAAGGAACGAGGTAGGAGAATAGAAACAACCGGAAAGAAAAACAGATTTGAAATACGAAATAACAATTAATTTAAACCATATAAATTCAAAATTAATAGATATTCAATAATTTATTTAATCCATTTGATTTCACTAAAATCAATCTCAATTATTTCTAAATTCATTATCCTATTATCCAATTATCTTAAATTTACAATTTCTAAAACCATAAATTTGAATAGTCTTTTATTATAATCATATTTTTTCAGTAATTTAAATTCTTCTTTATTCCAAATTATTGTTAAGTTTATTTCACTTAATATATCTTATTACATATATTTAAACCATATAAATTAATTTAAACCCCTAATTTATATTTACTAATTGCTTTCAAATTCAAAGTATTTTCATAAGTTGATCAAATTTCAATTTATTAATTCTTCCAAAACAAATTTATTTCCTTATTAACTGAGTTTTACTTATTATCCTATCTAACTCTATTAACATCTTTATAATCAAAATTTAGTGTATAACATTTATTATAAACACTCAAATTTTATTTATAAATTCAATTTATCTTATATATTATACAATTACATATTCAACTTCTGAATGATTTAGGTAAGTTGTATTAGAATGCAGTTGAACAACATAAATAAAATTTTCCCAATTCAATTATTCAAGTTTAAATTTTTATTCCAAATTTTGGTTTTATTTATAATTAAAATCATCCTTTAACAAAATTTAAGAATTAGATTTCCGATTAACTTTAAACAATTAGAGATATATATGATATATTTATATCAAATCAAATTAAATTTTAAAATAAGATACTTATATATATAAATCAAATTATACTGAAGAAATTCAAATCAAAATATTTTCAAAACAAAACCGTAGCAAAGCTATAGAATAGTATCTTCACTTCGAAACTCGAAAATGAATGTCGATGATGCGGCCGCCATCACCGAAATTATTTTCCAGCGACAAAGAGAAGAGCACTGATTTCAACATTTTAAAATCCTTTGAAACGATTTTTATTCGAAAATACTTTCAATAATATATACTTTAAAAATTTTAAAACCAAAATTCGAAATCACCGGAAACTAAATTCTCAAATTTCTGAATTAAATTCATTTCAAATTCCAAATCAATTTATAAACCATATTATAAATTCATTTAGAATAATAAATGATAATCAAATATTATCATTTCAAACAACCAATTTAATTAACCTCTAAATTCCAGAAAATTTTACTTATATTTTTACAATATAATCAAACAAATTTGAAAACAATATTGTGTCAGTTTGCTCTGCTCAAGTGTTTTGGAAATCCTATCGATAGCGTTGATCAGACGAATCGATCGAAAACCCAAATCAACATCAGCAACTCAAACAACACAATATATAAAACATTTTTAATACAAATTTACAAATACAATTCCTCGCTCGACGATACAAGAATGGATTCAAAGCAAGGATAGAGATTCAAATTTGATGGACTTAAATCAAAGAGAATTTTGATTCGATAATAAGTTCGAAACAGAAGATAAGATAATTTAATTTCCAAAATCGGGAGATGGAGGAGTTTATTTAATTCACGGGCAACCTTAACCGGATCGTCCGTAACTTCAAGAATAAGATCGATGCTGAATTCCGAGGTAAATCGACATTCGATCTCAAGAAATAAAATTCAGGTATAACAGGAGATAGATAGCACCGTAAACCGAGGATACAGAAATCTCCGGTAAATCGATGCCTACTGTAAAGGAGTTTTGCTCCTTTATGAATCATTCGAAGATTGGCGAGACCGCCGATTCATTATAAGGGTCATTCGAAGTGGAGTTATGTGATGCTCCAGAATTGAAAAGAGACGAATAGTGAGGGACACGAACGAAATTCAGAACCGTAGGGGACGTTCCAAAATTCAAAGAAATCGAGTCGAAAGGAAGAGATTGAAACTCGAATGAGAGTGATTCTGTAAATACATTTACCCTATATGTTGAGTTTTTCCTAGAGCTACCAAAGCTCTGATACCAACTGTAACGACCCGCCATTTTGGACCATTCGCGTCCATTATAAGTGAATAGGTAGACACTCATGCCGGAGTTGAATTGCTCAAAATACCGCGTTGTTAATTTAAATTGGCAAAACTGAACATATACAGTAAATAAATAATCACAGATCACAGACACAGAGTAATAAGTGCAGCGGAAATAAAAGAGATAGTAGTTCATGAAGCTACTATATGAATATATAAGATACATCAGAGTTTACAACAGAAGAGTAATACGATACATCAGAGTTAAACTAAATACAACGGAAGAGTAACAGATACAAATCAGAATACATCACTGGAATCATCGAATATCTGAAAGCTGGATAGACAGCTGGATCTCCAAGCGAAGCTCCAACTCCAAAGGTGAGTCTCGAAAGCTGAACTACTCAGTCTGACCCGAGCGTAAAGCAAAACACAAAACACTCGAGTCAGGATTAACATTCTTATATTAATAAATCCAACTCAAGTGAAATAGCAATTGAAATACACGTAACTCAAAGGATGTTTGGAATAACCATCCTCTAAGGATCCGTTAAACTATCTACTAGGTAGTAATGTACGCTAAGTAGATAATGTCTATCAGTAATATAAGAAGATATCAAAATAGCGTTAAGTCATGGCCCATTCCACCCTTAACACATTTTTATTCCCAAAAGCATATACAAGACCGTAGTTTCCCCAAAACCGGAAGTCACCAGAGGGCAATCCATATACTAAAGGTACAAATCAAAATCGTAGTGGTCGCGCATAAATGGAATACAAGTATGACAAGGTACATGAGGCGATACCAACTAGGATACTAGTAGTTGCCTGATCCGGACTGATGTTGGGCATAGCAGCTACTACCCCAACACCGTGAAACAACACTCCCAAATCGAGGGGTGCACCCAAATCGAATCACAAAAGTAATAGATATGGTATCGAAGAAGTGTGTCCGCTAGAGATGGCGATCCTCAATGGCCCGACGCGGCTCCTGTTTTAGTCATGTCAAGGGTCATCCAAAATCGTTCTCTTTCTTCAGTCAACGCGTTCACCAAACCATCCACTTCATTCTGGATCAACACTTCGCGTATAATAGTTATCAAAGTGGTTTTCGGTTTAGATAGAGAGTATATCCATTACCGATCCCGGTCTCCTTAATAACTTTCGTAATTATTACACCGATTGGTCGTTTATATATTTCAAACCAAATCAATTTCGATTTCAAATAGAATTCGTAAATCAACATTTCATTTGTCTTTTTAAACCAATTTCCAATAATTTACGTTTCAAAACTTCCAAATTCACAATTTCAAAATCTTATAATTCAATTTCAATTTCTATTTAAAACAATTCAAATATTGATTCAAGTTCGTGAATAAGTTTCATTCCGAAATCATTTAAATTAATTTGATTTAACATTTAAATCAATTTAAATTCATTTATCGATTTCATTCAATATTCATTAAGTAAATTTGCCATTCAAAATAATTTCTATTAAATTTCCAATTCATTAAATCAATTCTTAAGTTCAACTTCAATAAATCAAAATTTACAATTTTGAATTAAACTAAATTCGTCAAATCAATTCTTTCAATTACAAGTCTTACATTAATTCCAAAAATATCACACCTTCATTTCTTGTTAAATAAATTCCATTTCACTTATTTACTTTCTTAAATAATTTTCCAAAACTTACTTAATCAAGAAACTCAATTTCAATTATTTACGAAGTAAAGTTCACTTATTCAAAAGTTCAATTTTACTTATTAAAGAGTTCAATTCAATTTAATCATTAAATAATCCAATCTTATTTAATTATTAAATAATTCAAAACTTAATTATTAAATAGTTTCAAAGTTAATAATTTCAAACTTAATTATTAAATCATTTCAAAGTTTAATAATTTCAAACTTAATTATAATTTCAAACTTAATTCGATAACTTCTCAAATTAAACCACATTCTTTCATCAATTACATTGTTAATATTTTGTTTCAGATTATTATATATTAACATTTTCCTTTCATTAAAATTCAAATTTCAACTTCATTTCAAAAGCATATTATTTATTCAAATAAATCTTCAATTTATTTTCAAATCAAATTATTGACCAATCGGGTTTTATTTAATTTTCTTTCCTAGGTCAAAGTTCAATTTTGGGTATTTATCATTTCAACCCGATTCCAATTCAATTCCAAAATCAAAACATAGTAAAGGGAACTTGCAGTGTGATAACAGGGATGGTGTCAAAGTAAATAAACAAGCAATAACAATAATCAATATCAATCCAATAATCAATTCAAATAATCCCGAAATAACCGTATTAATTCGCATTGTTATTGTACGAATTAATATAACTATTTCTAGAATCTACACTATCATTTCATGTAGATTAAAGATTATTACATTACGGTTTTCACTTATCGTCTATTTACAATTTCCTACATTATCAATTTAACAACATACATTCAGTGGTTCAAAATGAAATTAAACAAATCCTACGTGTCGATAATTTCAATAGTTAAAGGGGTCATATTATACAAATGTCAGTAAATCAAATTTAACATTTAATTATACTATATCCAGTTCAATTTCATACTATTTATCAATTTAACATTAACAATTTAACGTCCAATATAAATATCAACAATCAATCAATTAACAACCAAACTGGATTATCATTTCATATATATAACAGATAATGGTGTCAAATGTCACAGGTGAACTGATACAGGTAATAGCATATATAACAGTGTAATTAACTAACAACAGCATATTTCAATTGTCGTTTCAATTGAAATCAAATTTAATAAATAAAAGAACATTAATCGTGAGTGAGTGCTCACCTTTCGAGGCTAGAGGAGTTTGATAACAGAACAAGCGACGAATTCCAAATCAAAGCAAGATTGGCACGAATTGACGAACAAAACTGATAAATAGAAATGGGCGAAATCAAATCAGAACTGGATCGAGATGATAAATAGTATAAGTGAATTGATATAGATATAACATATAAAATTATATATATATGCATAGAATCATAAATCATATTCTAATTTCAAACAATTTTTTTTTATAAAATATATATATATATTTTTAAACCCATTATTAAAATAAATAGAATAACCCTTGTTATTTTCATTTCAAAATTCATCAAATAGCATCTAAACAAATAATGAAACCAGAACTTAACCGAACATATATATTTATGATTTAACAACTTCGTGTATATATATAATGCTATACAAACCCCAACTGTTTAAAATAACCTATGCATGTGAACATACTTGTCACTCTATATTACTAATAAAATATATATATATATATATATCTAACCTGCATGCTAACATATGACTCAATTATATACATATACAACTAAAATCTAATAGTAATTAAACGCACGTATATATACTTATATACATATATTAGATTATATTCAATTATGTCTAGCTTTATATATTTAACACATATATCTGGTCTTCTATAACGACATATACAAACTTAAACAACATATAATAACAATATTTATATAACTCTTATACAACTTAAAATATACGAACTTTCCTATTGACAAATAACTATGCAGACTTATGTTATGATACGTAAACCAATGTGAGCAAAATTTCCAACATATAAAGCTAACCAACAATATACTGCAATATATATGTGACTGGCATGACACATACAATATAACTATAAATATATGCCTATACATATTTTGAAACAAGCACTGTTATTTATGAATAAAACAGTATACATAAGATATGTTTGGATTTGCAACTTTAATAACTTTATATATAAACTAATATATAAGATATACATACATACCATATATATTTGTATGCAGCTAGACGTTCGACTGAAGCATGAGAGGGAGGAGAAACAGAGACCGGTCGGAGGCTAGCGAGCTCTGCTACACGTAGGAAGTTAGTTCGGTCAAGGTGGCTGAAGTGGAGGGCACGACTACTGGTTACGAGGTTCAAGTGTTTTAGAGGAGAAGGAGGCACTTCTTTGGTGGTCGGCGAGGCTGATGAGGTGGTTTCAGTGGTTGTGCAGGCGTGAAGGATGGTGAGGAGGTGATGGTCGCTGCTTGGTGGAGGTTGATGGCATGGTGGGATCTCAGCGGTGGTTGTCGAGGCGGAGGGGAGGTGCGAAGGAGGAGTTGGGAAGCTTGGGTTCGGCAAACAATGGTGGTAGTGGCGTGACGTTTGGTGGCTCAGGGAGTGGATGATGGGTGGAAGGGCAGGAAGGTGGAGCAAGGGGCGGAGCAAAGGGCGGAGCACGGCAAGGGGTAGGGCTCGGTCGGTTGGCATTGAGGTGGTGCGAGGTGGGAAGGGGAAGAGAACGGTTGGAGATTGCCTGCGAAAGTAAATTATAAGGAGAGAGGAGATTGGGAAATTATTGCCTCCGTGAAAATGAAATAGAAAAGTAAAAAGAAGATGGAGTAGCTGTAGACTTCAAATTGCATTTCCAACGCACAGACCAAATTAATAAATGAAACATTGAGAATCCAAGAGTCAAATTGAACGGCACCAATATCCTAGCGTGCAAAAAGGCTAATAAACATTTGTTTCCCAACGGATGAGTAAATGAATGGTCATGGAATTAAGAAGGCAAATTGGGGAATCGATACGGAAATCGTTCCGAAGATTTTCACTGTTTCCCGAACTTCAAAGCCCACAAACAATTATACTAAAAAGATCAGCACAACGAGACGATCAAAACGGTATACGGATATCAGTGGTATGATCATCCGATAAAAATCGATATCGGTACCAGAATGCTGCTATTTTGTAGAAAATAAGAACGACGGAGCAATAGATGTCCGAATTTGGAAAAATGACGAACTGACATCTTGCTCAGAAGATGGTTTAGAATTTTTCTAGGTAAAAATATTTATATTTCGGAAACATTTTATTTTCATTATTTTTTTACTGACTGAATTGAAGTAAATTTACGCGCGAAATAAACTTTCATATTTCCGGACGAAAATTTACCAGTCGCTATGTTTAACTAGACGTATTCCAAAGATTAAATTTTTATTTCAAAATTTTATCGTTTAAAATTTTACAAAATTTTAACTAATTGCGTTATTAAAACGGTTGAAATTTACGGGTCGTTACAATATCTCTTTTACCAAACTTTGGACTTACTTGTTCAATTTAAGAAAAATAACTTTTATTCTTTCCATTTATTTTAAGTTATCCAAATTCCTTATAATTAATTTATTTGATAGTTTCCTTTTTATTTACCTTAAAAATTCCAAACTTCATATATATATTTTAAATTATCAAAATTCCAATATATATATATATATATACAACTAAGCCAGAGTAATCAATAAATTCCAGTTCCCAATATGATCAAAAAAATTCATCACAGATCATCACATAGTCATAACGTTGAATATACACAATAAATTCACGTTTTGAGGAATCCAGTGGGATCCCTCCAACCTGTTTCCCTGCATCTACAGACGTTAGCACAATACCAATTCCACTTTGAGGTGGAATATCGCGGTATATGGGAATAATAAAATATCATCCGCTATTATGCGGCGCATAGGGTCTCATCCACTATATAATACGGGAAATCAATCACTCCAATATATATATATATATATATACTACGATATATAATATAGCACATCAAATCAATTCAATCATTCAACCAATTATTTAAATTTAACTATTTAAATTTAAATAACCCAGATGAGTGAGATTAACTCACCTTTGATTTTGATTTGCAACTTATTTCCATCTCGACTTGCTTTCTTTCAGATTTTGACCTTGTATAAACATTTATATGGTTTATTAATATTTGAATTAGATTGAAAATAAATTGCCATTTATTAAATTAATTTAATCCAATAATTTAATTTTAACCCAATATTCATTATATAAAATACTTTTATCGACTAAGATAATTTAATAAGTTTATTAAACAAATTAATCACTTCTAATACATTTTTTTTAAAACAAGCTAATAAATTAAAATGTGTACATGCATGTTTATTTTTATTTTTGAAAACACTTATACTTATAAAATAACTTACAGATTTCAAAAATCTTATTTTATATAAACTTTCAACATTTCCAAATTCCTATTTTCCAAACCTTAAAAATAAATTCTGTTTTCTGTAAAATCTTTTCCAAAATTACCTATATTCCTATAGTTAACTAATTTTCAGATTTATAGTATATAAATTTTAGGTTAGTTACCTCCTACCCAAATCGAGAATGCTGACAGCCAAAACCCTATCTCTCGATCGACATCTACCCAAATGCCCTCTGCCGCCACCAATTCGCCTACATCATCCATAGAACCCATCAAAAGCAATCATGCGGCACCTCCACAACTACTGCCTTGACTCGAGAACACCAGCAAAAATCGTGTCTTGACGATGACTTCGAACTTACTTCAGTAGCTCAAGATCGTGCTAACAATTTCGAGCTCTCTTCCCAATATCCTGATCGATACCTCCTTGCTGCCGTACCCATCGACCGGGCTCGCGAGTCCTGCCGTAATCGAAACGCACACGACCCCAACCTTCTCTTGGCCATCACCTGCTCGTGCGATTCGATCTCCAAAATTCCTTAATTAAACGACTACCATTGGATTAGGGATGGAAGGAAGAAAATTGAAGAGGATGAACTGATAAACTAGCTCGATTTTAATCGCTCTGCCCTTTAATTTGCTCTGATTATTATTTGTTTTTAAAGAGGCTTCGGCCATTAAAAATCTTGAATTTGATTTTCGAATAAGAGGAGGGCCGCGATTTGAAAAGAATAAAGCTCGGCCATTAAATTTCTCTGAAGGAATTTTTAAAAGAAGGAGATTGTCTCGGTTTTAATTTGAACGAGATAGAAGTGATTTTTTTAAAAACGAAAAGGGGAAAAAGAAGAATAAGACGTTGGCGTGTTGAAGAAGGAATTGTTACAGTGATTTAGAAAAGACTGGAATAAGGGCTGATGTGAAATAATTTCAACTGCAGTTGACTAGTATAAATATTCAATTTAAATTCAAATTCAAATCGTTCCGATAAATGCAACTTAAAAACTTGACCTCCTATCGAGGCTTGCCGCTAGGCGTTTATAATGTTATACCCCTATTCTGAACGCAATGGAAAAGGTTTCGAGTCCTAATTCGATCCTATGGAGAAGATAGCTTTTTGAACCCAATTATTATATTGAATTCGATATAAATTTCAGCGCGTTTATATATCGTACACTCACACGACAACTCCAAACGCTCCGAAATTTGAAATTCGATAATAATACAATATTACGGATCCAATGGAACTGGTTTCGTCGAATACCGAGACTGTGCCCCAGAAGGTTATTTTTAAATATCAATTTAAACGATATATTTTCAAAACGGAACAAAACACCTTTAAATTCAATTTTAAAAGTTCTATCACCTTCAGTATTATCAATATGAATTTTATAAGCCTTCAAATTGTTTTTAACAAGCTTAAAAATCAAGATTCAATATTTTACCCAACTTCCAGTTATTAAATTCAAATAATTAAATTATCCAATAAATAGTGGTATTTGAAATTCAAGTCAAAATTACCCTTTTGAATATTTAAAACCAATTAAATATTCCCATTTCAACTATCCAAAATTCCGGGTCGTCACAAACCTTATACTATGCAAACCTAAGAAATTATATACAATGCTATATGATATAGTTATTATCGACTATATAGCTTTGTGTTTTACACATTAAAGACTTTAACATATTTTGATATTGAAGAGGGGTGATGACCCATGCCAGCTATATCCATGCCGCGGTTATCAATATACGAGGTTTTATTGTTTTGGCTTATAGCCTATGTTTTGAGGTTCTTTAACCTCTAAGTGGTTTCGAACTTCATCAATATTTTTTTATAAGAGCATATGTCTTGGCATAAGTATTTTGAGTAAAGTAAATGGCTATGTATTTTCCTTGTTTTAAATATGATTTCAAGGATTAAATTATTTACATGGTTGTGTTTTCAAGAAAATGGTAAAAGGTATTTAACTCAGAATTTACTAAAGGTTTATTATTCTTATCACCTTTAGATAAATTATGATAGGATGAATTGACTCGGAGATTAGAAACCCAAATGGTACTGGTGTAGGGTCACACCCTATACTTCAGCTGTTAGCTCCTAGCTAATATAAGTCCAAAATTCCAATGCGTAGGGCTTTGTCATGGGTAAGACTAAAAGTAGGTTTACGCACAAAAAGGAATACCCAGAGATAGATAGGTTATTTGTTGGCCCGCAAAACCTTTTCGATTAGTCGACCATAGTAATAGTAAGTTCCGGACATACCATCCTATTTTCCTCTAATATTAAGTTAGAATATTTGATATATCTGGTATGTCCGAGTCAGCCATATAGGTTTATAGTCACCCTGAGAAAACTATAATATTAGGAAAGGTAGTCCATTAATTTAGAAAGATTTGTCATGATTACTCATGTTGCATGCATGCATATGATTATTGTGTTATTATCTAGCTATTGTGATTGCAGGAGCATGATTATGATTAACATAAATTTAGAGAATTCTAGTGAGGGGAAAACCGGTTCCACTCAATGGCATGGTCTCACTAGATATCCATTAACCGAGATGGCACATTAGTATTCACACCAGACTTTTTGTCTGACCTGAGTTTTTTATTTTCCCCTTTAACTCTCGGGTACTCATTGAGTAGTTTGAGAGTAATGTTTTTAGGTTAAGTAGGTTTTGGCGAATAAAGCTTCCGAAGACGTGCATGAGGCGAAGTAAGCTATGTAGGAATCTGTCTATTATTTATGTCTACTGTGCGATGTCATTTTGTTATATGTATGTAATGGTAGAAACTGTAGCTGTCTAGTAGTAAACTCTGATCAACTAAGGGGGCATCTTCATATGTCGCACTCGGAGTATTTTGTAATAATTATACTTTATCTGAACTTGGGCAATGTTTGGGGTTATGTAATGAATATGAAATATTATCTTTGAAAAGAAATGCAAAAGTTTGTTTTGAAATTGTGTTTAAGAAAATTTCGTATTCACGTGCTTTGATGTGATTGATACTATTAACATAACCGCATTTTATCACTAGAAATTAATACTATAGATGATTGCAGCATCTGTAGCAGATAGTTTCAGACCTCAAAATTGGGGATGTTACACTTCACTAGACGCTGCACGAAGTCCAAAGTCATCCTAAATTATCCTGGAGCCATCCATCCTTGCTCCCCATCAACTCATCAAAGATCCCCATACTTCACTTCTGTTCGGCCTAAGTCCTGTCTGACCTACCACCATGCTACCCCAAGCACCCTTTCTTGCACTATACTTGGGTATAACTCCACCGGATAGAGAAGTCTGTCCAGTCTCCTATTGCATCACCGAACAGTAATTTTTTTTTGGTCCTTCATCCTAGTACCAGACAGCAAATGTCGTCCGGTCCCTTCAATGCCGAAACAAGGAATCACTGGACAAGAAATCCCATTCGACCCCTTCCTTCTACCGAACCAAATGCCCACTGGATAGGAACTCTTGTTCGGTCTTTCACCACCGCCGAACTGTACCACCCGAGCCAATCTCCTTCCAAGCCTAAAGTTTAAGTCGAACCAGCCAGTCACCGAGCAAGACTACCACCGAACCAAACACTTGTAGTGACTCCAACTTCCATTTTCACGTCGATTTCACCATTACGCTCCATTCTTTCACCCTTATGCATTCCATATGCAATGATACGACTCCCAAAAATCCCGATCAACCGATCGAAACCCGATTTCACGGTTTACTAACTCTAAGTCGCTCAGATGAGCGTTTCAAACATACAAGCATTCACACAAACACAACATATGTACAATCACATCTAATCATCTAAACATCCAAACATATATCAAACCATAGAAAATCATCATGCAATTACATCTTTAATGTGACCTATCACACACAAAGACAACCATACTCCAAAACAACATGATTAAAGCACTTTAAATATTTTAAAATTCATTTTGCTATAGGTTTGATATTAAAAAATTTTAAAACTTTAATTTGACTTCAAAAATGAGTTTAAAGCATATGAAAACCCATAGAAACAAATATAGTAAAGTGAGAGATGATAAATCACTCATCAAAACCTAAAAAAAATGAAGGTTTGCACGCAAATCAAGGCAAATCCAAGAATCAATAGCAAAGATTTGATTTTTCTTTCCCAAAAATGTAGATTTGAATATCTCTAATGAATCCCCTCAATAATCTAACCCTAATCTATGATTAGATTTGATTTGGAGGAGGAAAGAGAAGATTTTGGGTAGAGAATGAGTTAATGGAGACTTAGATCTATGGAAGAAGGTGTAAAAGTGATTTGGGGACAATGGTTCAGCCATATAAAGTCTCGAAACCCGAGAATGGTTAGTGAGCTTGCCCCCAAACTCACTAATTACCAGCTAAGCTGCTCCAAAAACTGCGAATCTTCAAACAGCCATATCTCATAGCCAGTAAGTCCAAATCATAATTATGACCACTCTACGGAAAGGGAAACCATCATATCTTTTCAATGAATGTAGTATCAGATGCTAATTCGACTCCCAAAAGTTATAGCCGATACAAGTTTCTAGAGGTAAAATCGTGTGGAAAAATTCTAAAGATAGGAAAATGTCACTAATAGGCATTTCCCAAAGTTTTAGAGTCTTACGATCTAATATGGATTTAAAATAATATTTTATGATCCCCCTAATAGGAAAAATATGGGTTGCTACACTCTCCCCCCTTTAGGAATTTCGCCCTCGAAATCCCTAATACAAACAAGGTAAAGTCAAACATAGCTACCCTGCATGCCTACCATCCACGAGCAAACATGTCAAATATCAAAAGTAAATGCGATAAACATAAGTCTCACCAAGTAAAGAGCTCTAGATAAGTAGTCCTCATGCGCTCCTTGGTCTTCCAAGTACAATTGCCTTCGCTCTCCACTAAACCTTCACCAGCTCCACCATCTTCCTCCTAAGCTACTTCATATCACGTTCGACGATACGAATAGGTCTACAAGGTCTCAATGCTTCTGGTTCAATCTCGATATCATCAAGCTAATTCAGTTTAAATATCATGCTTAAGCCGTGCACAAACTTTCGAAAGTGAGATACGTGGAACACATTGTGCACGCCCGCCATCTTCTTAGGCAAGTCGACTCTATATGCTAGACTCTCTATCCTCTTAAGTATTGGAAAAGAACGAATGAATCTTGATTCCGACTTCTCTTTAGTACCGAATCAAATAACATTATTCAGCGGAGAGACCTTGACATACACCATATCGCCAACGAAGAACTCAAAGTCACGTCTTCTCCTATCAACCTAACTTGTACAGTATAATCGCAAACTAGGGACCCAATCGTAATCTCGACTTTATTGGCACTCGAATCCATGCCACCATGAAAGGCTAGGAACTAGGCCCACAATTGCAAGCCCAGGGTAATATACTATCGCAAGATCCGGACATAATCGCAAATCCAGGAGGGTGTCCCTACATATCCCTTCTTTATGAGCACACTGGAAGCCTTCGAGTTATCAATGATCCCTTTGCTTGCGTCTTCATAATGGAATTGTTATTCCATCTCAGCTATCTTCATAGTAGGACACCATCGCAAATCCCACACGCAAGCCCCCATCGTTAAGATAACCCTTGTGAATCACCACCATGACTCCCATCGTTAAGTCGTCATCTTCGGAATGCCTCCAGACCCCATCGTAAGTCGTAAAGCCATAGTACCAAGGTTTTGAAGTCATCGTCGATGTCGAAGCACCACGCCAGTACTTCACTAGTCGCTGCATGAAGTCTAAGTTCATCCTATGTTATCCTGGAGCCATCCATCCTTGCTTCCCATTAACTCATCAAAGACCCACATACTTTACTTCTGTTCAGCTCAAGTCTTGTCCAGCATACCACTATGCAACCCCAAGTACCCTTCCTTATTCGGTACTTGGGTATAACTCCACTAGATAGATAAGTTTGTTTGGTCTCCTATTGCATCATAGAACAATAATTTTTGTTCGGTCCTTCATCCTACTACAGGACAACAAATGATGTCTGGTCCCTTCATCGCCGAGCCAAGGAATCAATGGGCAAGAAATCTTGTCCGGCCCCTTCCTTCTACTGAACCAAATGGCTACCAGACAGGAACTCATGTCCAGTTTTCCACCACTTCCAAACCATAGCACCCGAGCCAATCTCCTCCCAAGTTCAAAGTTCAAGCCGAACCACCCAATCACCAAGCTAGCCTACCATCGAACCAAACTCTAGTAGTGACTCCAACTCCCCTTTTCACGTCGATTTCATCCTTATGCTCTGTTCTTCGACTCTTGTGCATTCCATATGCAATGATACAACTCCCAACAATCCCGAGCCAACCCGTCGAAGCCTGGTTTCACGGTTTCTAACTCTGAGTCGCTCTAATGAGCGAATCAACCATACAAGCATTTACACACACAAAGCATATGCACAATCACATCTAATCATCTAAACACCCATTCATTCATCAAACCATAGCAAATCATCATGTAATTACATCTCTAATGTAGTCTATCACATACAAAGGCAACCATACTCCAAAATAACATGATTAAAGCACTTTAAATATTTTAAAATTCATTTTGCTATAGGTTTGATGTTAAAAATAGTTTTAAAACTTTAATTTGACTTCAAAAATGAATTTAAAACATATCAAAACCTATAGAAACGTATATAGTAGGGTGAGATATGAATCACTCACCAAAACCCCACAAAAAGTGAAGATTTGCACGCAAATCCAAGAATCAACTATAAAGATGTGATTTTCTTCCCTAAATATGTTGATAATCACCTCACTAATCTAACCCTAATCCGATTTAGACTTTATTTGGAGGAGAAAAGAGAAGGTTTTGGGTAGAGAATGGATTAATGGAGGCTTAGATCTATGGGAGAAGTTGTAAAAGTGATTTGGAGATAATGATTCGGCCATATAAGGTCTCTAAACCCGAAATGAGTTAGTGGACTTTCCTCCAAACTCGCCAATTACCCGCTAAGCTGCTCCAAAAACAATCAATCTTCAAACACCATATCTCCTAACTAGAACGTCCAAATTACTATTATCACCATTGTACGGAAAGGGGAACCATCATACCTTTCCAATGGAAGTGGTCTCGGATGCTAATTTAACTTCTATCAAAAGTTATAACCGATACAAGTTTCCAGGGGTAAAATTGTCTGGAGAAATTCTAAAGATAGGAAATTTCACTAATAGGCATTTTCCAAAGTTATAGAGTCAAAGACCTTATACGGATTTAAAAAATAATATTTTACAACCCTTCGATACGTAAAAATACAGGTCGTTACATATTGCAAGTGCTAGAGGAATCCAAATCATCCCAAACCAAATAAAAGCAAATAGAGATACGACAGCACCTAAAACATGCAAGGAGATGAATAGATTAAACGGATGAGTCATAACCCTTAATCGGTTTATGTCCAAAGCAACGGATATGTGTATTTTTTTTGACGTAATTAAGAAAAGGAAGACCTTGATTGGACATAGAAATGTCAAAAAGCTTTTCAGTAGTTGAAAAATCATCTAGAATCACCATCGATACTTTTGAGCCCTGTAAAAGGAGATGTCTTGTTTCTATACATGGTCATATCAGAACATGCCATCGGCTCGTTTTTAGTAAGAGAGGAAGATTGAATCCAATTCCCAGTTTACTATACGAGTAAAGATTAAAAGATCTTGAGACTAGATATCTAGTTAGAAAAAAGTTAGCATATTATTTGTTGTTGTCAGTACGGAAGCTAGGGTCTTATTTCCAAGTTTATTCAATCAAGGTTCTAACCAACTATCCATTGAGGAAAATTCTAGGTAAACCCGAAGTGTCAGGAAGATTGGCAACATAGAGTTAAGCTAATATGATATTGAAACCTACCCAAGACATCAATCAAAGGACAAGCTTATGACGACCCACTATTTTTAGCATCTAAAAATAGTTATGAACGCCAACAAAATACGCTAACAACTAGTTTCAAACGTTAGCTAGTGAATCGTCAGTATATAAAAGAGTCTTCAACAATGAACATAAAAAGGAAAACCTCACAGCAAAATAAAATAAATATTGTACATATCACTATATGACATAGAAGGTAAAATATATCATCTTAATCTTTATATACATTAAACATTTATAAATATAACAGTGATACATAAAGAATAATCTTATGTAAATAACCAGTGGATGCAGCATACGACCTAAGCTCCTTCTTTTCCTTTTGCTTTCTTTCACCCGCCAATTTCATAAATAAGTACAAAAGAAAAGGATTTCAACTATGTTTAGACTATGCCTAACCTTATACACCCCAGCCCAACCTAAGGGATCCGGTCGCTATTGCATGGGAAAAGACTGCATAGGTACCCCTTTTAGGGGATCAAGCCCACGTAGTTCTATTTCCTAATCTTCTCCTGCATCCAAATATTGGTTAGTACATTGTAACCATAGCATACATACAACCATTACAAACAATGCAACCAATGAAACAATTGCAACCATCATAACCAACGCAATTAGTAAAAGCAAAAAATAGTATTCCTACTCATCCATCACAATAGATCGTTATATAGGGCAACATCAACAATTGGACAAGTAACAACCCACAAATTCATCACTTTAATAAATTAAGATTATTTTTTAAATATTAAAATGTAAGGATTTATAACCCCAACAATAATGTTTCGAACCATAAATAAAAATGGTAAACCTATCTAAAAATATATTAACAAAGATTTAATTGATTAATGACATTATTAGTGATGCCAATATATATAATATGAAAATTTATAGGGTCTTTATATAATGCAACTTATATATAAGTGTGAGAGTGTATATTACTAATTACACTAAGCAGAGAATAATAACTGAATATAAAGAAGGTAAACAATAAAAGTGAGCACACCGAATATTTTATACTGGTTCGGACCTCCCGTCCTACACCCAGTCCCGAAGCTCCCCTTATGTATTTCCTTTAACCAAATAACCCTCGCTTCGCCCGAAGGAATAAGCTAATACACAAGTATTTCTATGACAATCTTGTGTTCCAAATAACATGGATTTTAACTAATAGTACAATTCTTCCTATGATCTTCTTTGAGTATGTGAATGTGAATAATTTGAGTTGTAGGAAGTGGTTTAACCAAAATGATATTTTGGTTATGATAGATTGAGAATATGTAAGCAAGAGATGCACAAATATGTTAATAGAGAGAAATAAGAAATCGAGAGAATAGTTAATTTGTAAATCTCAATCTTTGAAGTATTTATAGGATTAAAGAGATGAAAATGAGGAGTTGGTACCGTTAGATAAACTCTATTCGATTTACTGGCTGCAACCTTTGAAGAAGAGATGAGATTATTCAATCTGAAAAGAAGCAACCATTCAGAATATAGCAGTTGCTAGACGACAGATGTCTATGGCAAAACCACTGACATCTATGGCTTCAGAAAATAAAATTCCCAAGCCTTCTCACAGACGTCTGTGGCTGGCATTTCCAGATTTTAAATGTTTTTCAGTGCCAATTTTGTGTATATGAATTCGTGTGTGCATATATACTCAAGGAGACCTTATAATGTTTATCTAAGACTCTTAATACACTAGTATAACCATATTAATCATAGTATGGTCCATAAATCTCTGTTTGTCTTCGAGTTCCGATATCTTTGAGCATGACTATCTCTTGTAGTGTATACCTCTAATCTTGATAAGATATAAAATATATGGATTGTATAGTTGTTGTCATTGAAACCATATAATGGAGATTCTAACATTCTCCCCCTTTTTGATGATGACAACCATACAATCGTTAGTCATGATAAAATAATTCCCCTTTAATTTAATCTCCTCTTACGTATATGCATATATTTCTCCCCCTTTGTCATTATCAAAAATAGAATAAGATAAACATAAAAATATAAACATAGCATATGAGATAGATAGATATGAATAACGCATAGACAGATCACATATAAACCCAAATAACAACTCCTTTTTGATATAGCCAAGATGCATTTCTCCAAGAAATTGAGTTGTCTTCCTTTCCGTCATTGCTTGTAGTGAATTTCACGTTGAACTCTTATTATCTCCTGTGATATTGATGACTTCCCAAATGCCGATGAAAAATCCTTCTGAATTATCTCTGAATGTCACAGTGCCACTATGATATATGTTATATTTGATAACATATGAGCATTTCTAGTCATGTGCTTAGAGCAACCACTATCGAGTATCCACTTCTCTTTACTTATTATTTTAATTTCGGGTACCTATATTTAATTGGTACCCACATTCTTTGTTTAGGGTCCTACGTGTTAGTGGAAGAAGGTAGCCATATCCATGAGGATTTGGTTACTTTAGAAATATAATTATTGTTATATACAACTTTCTTTAAATATTTATCAATTTACTTTTGTCTAATTAGTTTATTATTTGTTTTAGGAATCCATATTTTGACCATATTTGTATATGAATTCTTAATCTTAGTTTCTAACTTTGGCCTTTTAAATTTGGTGTATAATGTGCTATAATTCTTTGACTTTTGTTTGCTTTTAAAACCCAATCCGTTTTGATTTCCAGGTGGTTTAGATATTTTAATCAAATTTTCTAAATTTTGTTTTTTTGTTGAATTTTATCACATTATTTGTTATTTTATCTAACTTACTTTTAAGATCATGAATTTCAATATTGCTAGAATCTAAACTTGCTTGTAATTCTAGTTTTTCTTTTTCAAGATTAACCTTTTCTAACTTATAATTTTCTAAATCATGTAATAAGATGTCATTTTGAGATATTCACGTTTCACATTTTTTTGAGTAATTTCTAATTCTCTTCTAAGATTATTTTTTCATCTTTTAATAATCCAATTTCAAATTCTGCTCTAGTTAACTTTCCTATATATTCCTTATTTAATTTTTTTAATTCTCTATACTTATCATCTAATTCAATGCTAATTTCCATTATTTCATCATAAGTAAGTTCAGGGCGTACCTCATCAGTGTTAGCCACAAAACACACATTTGCTTGTTTCGAGTCGCTTTCACTATCACTGTCAGATAAAGAAGTGAAAGAGTCTATGCGGTAGGATCGTATAATATGGAATAGTAAAATGGTTTGGGTAGATAGTAATAAGCAGTAAGTAAAGTAGACACCAAAACTTTATATTGGTTCGGACCTCTTGTCCTACGTCCAGTCCCTAAGATCCTCTTAGGAATTCAAATAACCAACAACCCTCACTTAACCCGGAGGAATAGGTTTACAACTTACCCGAACAACCGAACGGGATTTCTTGCCTCAACTATCGAAGAGGACTTCAAACTAGATATAAAGGTATTTCTGACTTGTTGTGTTCTTGATAACACTAATGAGTCAAATTGAGTACAACTTTCCTATAATCTTATCCTCGAGAGTATATAAAGTGTTTGTGAAGATTTAGGAAATGTGAATTGCTATGAATCAAAAGGTGTTATAGTTAAAACAGAGATTCAAGTAATTGGTTTGTGATTGCTTTTGAAAACTTAAGAAATCTGAAAGTATGTTCAAGTAAATAGGTAGATTAAAGCAATTAGAATTGGTAAATTTAAATGATGTTAGAATCATGTATTTATTCTTGTTGAAGAGGTGCATGTGTTGCCAAAGGTTGTAGACAAGAGATGCTTATATTTCCATTGGAGAATGGTTGCAACTCTTGGGAAGAGGAAGGTGTCTATTCAGAGAAAATTCGCAGTTACAGATTCAGTCGACTGAGCAGGAAATTCAGTCGACTGAAAATATACCGAGAAATTTTAAGGAATGCTTTCAGTCGACTGCGCAGGATATTCGGTCGACTGAAACTGTGCATATTTGTAAATGTGTGCCAGTTTCAGTCGACTGTCCATGCCTGTTCAGTCGACTGAACTATAAAAGTATGCACAGAGAATGTATGAATAAAAATGGAGTTTTATGAATGTGTTTTAGTGTTCGTGCAAATCTCTTGAGGATAGATTTTAACAAATAATCTGGACTTTAGACCTATAAAATCATACTCATGTTTATACTTTGGTCTTCATCGATCTTCCTCTGATTTTGCATATATCTCTTCCTTTTTGTTGAAGCACATTGTCATTGATCAAAATCTTCGTGTATCAACATTCTCCCCCTTTTTGATTGATGACAACACTAATGTGTTATAGAGATGTATTTACTAATTTTCTCCCCCTGAATGTATGCACTTATCATCCCTACAAAACAAAGTTAGCTACATAGATTTCTCCCCCTTTGTCATCGACAAAAAGGAAGTAATAATCATAGATGTATAGAATTAAAACAATCACTGAACAATAGAATTCTAAGATTATCAGAGAATAGCATAGTCAAATAATAAAACAAAGTTGCATAAGTAGCATAGATGCAAGACTTTAAATAAGTTAAGACATATAACAGCAAAAAATTACGATCTCTATCCCAGTCGTAAGAGCCTTCTCTCTCCCCAGGTTCTCGAATGACTGGTCCTCCTGTTGGTGGTCTATAGGCTCTTCCTCCTTGACCACCACTAGCTCCGCTTGTGCTGCTACTTGTATGTTCTTCGGATGACGTCCATGAAAAAGTAAGTGCCGGACGTTTGTCGTGTGATGTTGAAGCGGTAGTGGAGGTTGAGCATGAGATGGCATTCCATAACTTGTTGAAGAAACCTTTAATTTTATCAAGCTTGTGATCTACCTTCTTGAGACGATTATCAAGAATTTGTTGATTCCTTGATAAAAACCCCAAAGATTGATTGGTAGTATAACTGGGCTCAATGATACGAATTTCATCTTCTTGGTCTGAAGGTTCTTCATGTGGAACTTGTGGAGGTTGTTGTGGTCCTTGATTCCTAGCTTCCCATTCGGCAAGAGATATGATGCGAGGCGGTCTTGCCGGAAGTTTCATTAGGATGATGGTCCGATGGTTTATTTGGTGCACCATTGTATTCTCGGACTTAGCTAATGGCGTATCAACATTGAGAAGTAATCGCATGATATACTCACCAAAATAGATTGTCCTCATTTTTCCATTATTGAATGTTAGGAATTCATCAAGAATCAATTGAACCCAATTAACTTGATAATTACCCCAAAGTGCATAGAGTGCGTGATAGTTGTTAGGGTATACAAGTTCATATGAACCCGTTCTTGGGGTGATTGTTCTCATAAGAGCTTTGTGGAGAATTCTAGCTCTAGGACGTAAGGAAGTGGATTTAATATCCTCGATGTTGATGTTATCATCCAAAAATTGATGATTGATGTTGTCGCGAATACGAGGGTTAAAGTCTATTTCTTCAAGCTTTCTACCAAAGTTTGGAGAACCTAAAATGTGTGAAATGCGGTCGAGGGAGAACCAAACTTTCTTTCCACATACCATACTCCAAACATTATCATTTGGATTTCTTGGAGTTTGGTGTCCAAGATTAAGGTTAGCATAAAATAATTTTACCATGATATGATTTATTGCATGGTCGTTTCTTTTTAAATCCAAGAGAGAAGTTAGACCTACTTGATCCTTAAATGCTTGGATGTTGTACGTCTGAAGGCTTTGAAAATCAACAAAAGAATGTTCGAAGATACGAGAATTCTTCATCTTATTCCATCTAGTGACAGCTACTTCATCGTAAAGCCATTGTGCTATTTGAGCATCAATTGGCTCGGAGGATGAAGAGGAAGAAGCTCTAGATCTCTTTGGGGCCATTTGTATATAATTTGAATGAGATTGGAGCAATTCAAGAGCTAGGGTTTTGAAACTAATTGGGGAAGAAGATGTTGTTGTAGATAAAAAGTGAAAGGGTAGGTAAACATGTGATGGTTAAAAAGAAAAAAAAAATTCTGATAATTGGCGTTCAGTCGACTAAATAGTCTGTTCAGTCGACTGAAATAAAGTACGAAATATTTCGGTGTTAGATTCAGTCGACTGAACAGTATATTTAGTCGACTGAATTTTTAGCTGAAATTTTCTATTGAACTTTTAGTCGACTGTGCAGATGGTTTCAGTCGACTGAGCTATGTAAATATATATTTTTTTTTCTTTAAGTTCAGTCGACTGAGCGGTGTGTTTTAGTCGACTGACACATGCATTTTTGTTGTTTCTTTTAATTTTTGAAAGTAAACAATTTATTTAAAAGAAATAGTTACAGTTATATAGATGTAACATCATGAAAATACATTAGAAATGACTATTTCTTCGAAGATGGACTTGGAGTTTTTTCTTCATTCTTCCCATAATTTATTTCCCATGAATTTGGAGTATACTGAGGAGTCTTTGGGGACGTCCAAGGATTCAAGGGATCAGCCGGTGTACGGTAAGATGAAGATGGATCGAACACATTACTTGGTCGAGGTAGGGGTTCGCTCACCTCATTTTTCTTTGAACTACAATAATGTAAACCAATTTTCTCAAGAAAACTTAGTCGTCTTGCCGTTACTTTCTGTTCAAAATATAATTCTCGTTGGAGATTAATTTGTTGTTGTTGAAAATGATGAATCTCATCAATCTTTCTTTTTGTATCAGGGGAGGTAAAAAGACCATGTTTTGTCTTCTTTGATTCCGGTGTGTAACCAGTGCGATAGTTTTCCCACTTATACACTGGTTCATGCGTTGGTGTTGGCGTTGGAAGTTTTGGTGATGCAGGAGTGTTTTCGACTGAGGAGGTAATGTTGATATGTGAGTTTGAGCTATCGTAAGACATTTTTATATAGAATTTTCAAACTTTGTAATTCTTTTTGAAAATAATTATATGTATAAAAGTATATTTATAGTATAGAAATACTAAAAAAATGTGGTGGAAAATTAACAAGGTTTTAGAACCAATCATTGTTTTATTGGATTAAAAAACATTGGTTAAAAATGGGTGGATTAGAGACATCCTTTAATCTATTATGTATTGAATAGAAATATATATATTGAATAATTTTGTTTTAGTTATTCAGTTGTATAAAATTTTCTATAAAATATCTTTAAAAGAAATTATTCCTAATTCTCATCGCAATTTTATAAATGAGTTTTCTAATAAAGGTTTAGTAAATATATCGGCAATCTGATTTTCAGTAGAAATATGTTCTAATTTTATGATTCCTTTTTCGATATTGTCACGTAAAAAGTGGTGACGAATATCTATATGTTTTGTATGAGAGTGATTAACTAGATTTTTAGATAAATTTATTATACTTGTATTATCACAATATATTATAGAGTTTGTTAATTTTATATTAAAATCCTTAAGTGTTTGTTGCATGTAGATAACTTGAGTACAAGCTAAAGCGGCTGATATATACTCTGCTTCGTAGGTTGAAAGCGAGACACAATTTTGTTTCTTACTAAACCAAGATACATGTGATTTTCCAATGAAATGGCACGTACCACTTGTACTTTTTCTATCTGTTCGAGATCCACCAAAATCTGCATCACTGAATGATACTAACTCAAATGGACACTCTTTTGGATAGAAAAGACCAAAATCTTTAGTATTGTTAAGATATCGTATAATTCGTTTTACCGCTCTTAAATGTGATTCTTTAGGATTAGATTGAAACCGTGCACATAAACATACACTCATCATTATGTCTGGTCTACTAGCGGTTAAGTAAAGTAAGGAACCTATCATACTTCTAAACAATTTTTGATCTATACTTTTGCCATTTTCATCTCGATCAAGATGAGTTGTGGAACTCATAGGAGTAGGCTTTCCAGAAGTGTTTTCTAGTCCAAAACGTTTAATCAAAATTTAAGAAAATTCCATTTGTTAATTGTTTAATTTGTAACCCAAGAAAATAAGATAATTCTCCCATGTGTGACATTTCGAACTCCTTAGTCATTATATTTGAAAATTCTTTACATAAATTTTCATTAGTTGATCCAAATATAATGTCATCTACATATATTTGAATTATTAGAATGTCATTAGTATTGTTTTTAATGAATAGAGTTTGATCTACTTTTCCGATTTGAAATCCCGAATCTAGTAAATAGCTTTTAAGTCTCTCATACCAAGCACGTGGTGCTTGTTTAAGACCATATAGAGCTTTCTTTAATTTATATACATGATCCGGATATTTTTCTTGTATGAATAAAGGGGGTTGTTCTACGTACACATTTTCTTTTATAAAACCATTTAGAAAAGCACTTTTAACATCCATTTGATAAAGTTTAAAATTGTGAAAACAAGCGAAGGCTAATAGAATACGTATTGCTTCAAGTCTTGCAACGGGAGCAAATGTTTCTTCAAAGTCGATACCTTCTTCTTGATTATATCCTTGTGCTACTAGTCTAGCTTTATTCCTAGTTATATTTCCTTGTTCGTCTACTTTATTTTTGTAAACCCATTTTGTTCCTATAACAGATTTATTATTAGGACGAGGAACTAAATCCCAAACATCATTGCATTCGAATTGATTTAATTCTTCTTGCATAGCAACAATCCAGTAGTCATCTGTTGATGCTTCTTTAGGATTTTTAGGTTCTAGTGTAGAAATAAAAGCAACATGTCCCATTTGGTTTAGCTTACTTCTAGTATTAACTTGAGAATCAATTTCACTGATTATGTTTTGTACAGGATGATCTCGTAAGATTCTAGGTGGAGATCTAAGTTCGGTATTATTTATATTTTCAATATTTGTATTGTCTGTATTTATTATAAATTCATCATCATCTTTTATACTCAAATTTTTATTAAAGTTTTCATCAAAAGATACATGTAAAGTTTCTTCAATTGTATTTGTTCGTTTATTAAAAACTCGATATGCCTTACTTCGTTCTGAGTATCCAACAAAAGTTCCTTCATCAGCTTTCGGATCGAATTTTCCTAGTTGGTCTTTTGTATTTAGAATAAAATATTTTGATCCAAATATTTTAAAATAAGAGATATTTGGCTTTCTATTGTTAAAAAGTTCATATGAAGTATTTTTAGTTAATGGTCTAATAGAAATACGATTTAATACATAACATGCAGTAGCTACGGCTTCTGCCCAAAAATGTTTTGGTAGAAGGCTTCCATTTAATAATGTTCTTGCACATTCTTGTAATGTTCTATTCTTTCTTTCCACTACTCCATTTTATTGAGGAGTTCTAGGAAATGAGAAGTTATGATTTATTCCTTTCTTTTTACAGAAATATTCAAAAGCTTTGTTTTCGAATTCGCCACCATGATCACTTCGTATATTCTTAATTTTCAAATCTTTAGTATTTTGAATTCTTTTGACAAATGTTTTAAAGTGCTCAAATGTATCACTTTTGTTTTTCATAAAAATGGTCCATGTGTATCTTGAAAAATCATCAACTATTACAAATACATATCGATTATGATTAATGGATTGAACTAGTGTTGGTCCGAAAAGATCCATATGAAGTAATTCTAGTGGTTGTAAAGTTGAAATATTTTTCTTAGATTTGAAAGATGATTTTGTTAATTTTCCTATTTGGCAATCATCACAAAGATTCTTTATCTTAAAGTTTATCTTAGGTAAACCTCTTACTAATTCATTTTTAGAAAGTTTTCTAATAGTTTTGAAATTAATATGACAAAATCTTTTGTGCCATAACCAAGGATCATTATCTTTGACTAGTAAACACATATTTGTATTATGATTAATTTTCATATTTAGAACATAAATATTCCTATCTCTATTTCCCTCAAAAACAAGATTTTGGTTTTTATCAAAAATACTACATTTATTTTCCGAAAAGGTTATTTTAAACCCTATGTCACAAAGTTGACTTATGCTTAGTAAATTATGTTTTAGATTTTTCACTAATGAAACATTTGTAATAAAAAGTAAATTTGATGTACCGTAATTGCTCACATCTCCTTTGCCAATGATATAGCCTTTTGAATTGTCTCCGAAGGTAACCGAGCCACCATCAAAGTATGTGATGTTTGTAAGCATATCTTTGTCGCCGGTCATGTGTTTTGAGCAACCACTGTCTAATATCCATTTCTTCTTTTTGAGTGGGACTTGAAAATAAATATAAAATTATTGGTACCCACCTTTCAATAGGGTCCTAAAAAGTTAGAACTTAGGAAACCAAACCCAATTTGGTTCAGTATCCTTTTTATAAATATAATTTTTATTATTATGAACACTATCCATAAATGCTTTAATATATTTTTTTCTAATTAAAATATTGTTAGTCTTTGGAACCCAAATTTTAACTATCTTAGTTTCTTCTTTTGTTCTAATAGGTTCTCTTAATAACATTTGTTGTTTTGAATCAATATTCCTCTTAAAATTTGTATTTATCTTTTTAGGAATTTTTGGCTCCTTTTTATATCCTAATCCATGTTTATTTGAGGAAGATTGAGAATTTTCTAAAATCTTATATAAATTTTCTCTTCCTTTGTTAAAGTTAGAAACATTTTTAGTGATGTTATCTAATCTAACTTGAAGACTATTATTATCTAACTTAACTTGTTTAATCTGAGTTTTTAATTCATGATTTTCAGAAACAATTATATCATTTTTTGTCTTTGAGTTTCAATTTCTTGACTTAAAATTGATAATTGAGTTTCCGAATTTGAATGAGACTCTTGAACTTTTTCAAGTTCTTCTTCTAGAATTTTCTTTTCATCTTTAACATATCCCTTTCAAACTCAGCTTTGTTCTGATTTTCACGAGTTTCCTTAAGTTTCTTTTTAAGATTTTTTATTGTACTCAAAAGTTCAGTGTTTACATCAATTAAATCGTCGAAAGTTAAATTACTAACTTCAGATTCTTGAGCCATAAAGCATACATTTGCTTGTTCATTGTCGCTATCATTTTCACTATCAGATGAAGATGAATCTGAATCGTCCCATGTAACAGAGAATGCCTTCTTTTTGAATTTTTCTTTCTTGTTTTTGTTCTGATTTTCCTTCTTTTGTTCTGGACAATCTTTTTGCATGTGACCTTTCTTGTGACAATTGAAGAATTCTATATTCGAGGAAGTAGGTTTGTTCAAGAAATTCTTTTTGAAACCATTTTTATTTTCTTTTCTATATCTTAAGAATTTGTTGAAATTTTTGGCTATAAATGCTAGATCCTAATCTTCAGACTCTGATTCTTCCTTTTCCACATGAAAGGCTACATTTTTTCTTTCTTGTGCTTGATCCTTCTTAGCTTGCATATTTACTTCATACGACATAAGATTTCCAATTAATTCTTCTGGTTTCATTGTAGATAGATCATTTGCTTCTTCGATTGCTAAGACTTTTCTCTCCCATTCATCAGTGAGTGAATTTAGAACTTTAGATACAATATCAAAATCCGTGTATTTTTCTCCTAGTCCTATTAAGGCATGATGAATGTCTTGAAACCTCAAGTACATGTCATTGATGGATTCATTTTGTCACATTCTAAAGTTTTGGAACTGGTTCTTTAGCATGGAGATCTTTGTTTGCTTGACCTTGTTTGTGCCTTCATGTATGGTTTTAAGTGTACTCCATATCTGATGTGCAGTAGTACAGATGCTAACACGATTGAACTCATTTCTATCCAAAGCGCAAAATAGCATATTCATAGCTTTGGCATTTGCACTAACTTCATTCTTCTGAGCTTGCATCCATGTAGAATAATCCGTTGTGGGTACAACGAGTTCTGCTTGAGTTGCATTCCAGGCTTCAAAACTTGTTACTTGCATATAAATCCTCATCCTTGTAGCCCAATAATTATAGTTTAGTCCATTGAATAGAGGGGGTCTTTGAGTAGATTGTCCTTCCGCAAATGTAGAGTTATAGGCAGATGTTGTGCTTGTGTTGTTTTCCATATTATCAATATGTCAAATAACGGTGTTATGGTTATAGGAAGTCCTTGCTCCGATACCAATTGAAAGAGTCTATGCGGTAGGATCGTATAATATGGAATAGTAAAATGGTGTAGGTAGATAGTAATAAGCAGTAAGTAAAGTAGACACCAAAACTTTGTACTGGTTCGGACCTCTTGTCCTACGTCCAGTCCCTAAGCTCCTCTTAGGAATTCAACTAACCAACAACCCTCACTTAACCCGGAGGAATAGGTTTACAACTTACCCGAACAACCGAACGAGATTTCTTGCCTCAACTACCGAAGAGGACTTCAAACTAGATATAAAGGTATTTCTGACTTGTTGTGTTCTTGATAACACTAATGAGTCAAATTGAGTACAACTTTCCTATAATCTTGTCCTCGAGAGTATGTAAAGTGTTTGTGAAGATTTAGGAAATGTGAATTGCTATGAATCAAAAGGTGTTATAGTTAAAACAGAGATTCAAGCAATTGGTTTGTGATTGCTTTTGAAAACTTAAGAAATCTGAAAGTATGTTCAAGTAAATAGGAAATTAAAGCAATTAGAATTGGTAAATTTAAATGATGTTAGAATCATGTATTTATTCTTGTAGAAGAGGTGCATGTGTTGCCAAAGGTTGTAGACAAGAGATGCTTCTATTTCCATTGGAGAATGGTTGCAACTCTTGGGAAGAGGAAGGTGTCTATTCAGAGAAAATTCACAGTTACAGATTCAGTCGACTGGGCAGGAAATTAAGTCGACTGAAAATATACAGAGAAATTTTCAAGAATGCTTTCAGTCGACTGCGCAGGAAATTCAGTCGACTGAAACTGTGCATATTTGTAAATGTGTGCCAGTTTCAGTCGAATGTCCATGCCTGTTCAGTCGACTGAACTATAAAAGTATGCACAGAGAATGTATGAATAAAAATGGAGTTTTATGAATGTGTTTTAGTGTTCGTGCAAATCTCTTGAGGATAGATTTTAACAAATAATCTAGACTTTAGACCTATAAAATCATACTCATGTTTATACTTTGGTCTTCATCGATCTTCCTCTGATTTTGCATATATCTCTTCCTTTTTGTTGAAGCACATTGTCATTGATCAAAATCTTCGTGTATCAACAAGAAGATGAATCCAAATCATCTTATGTTACTTGAAAACCTCTTTTCTTTTTCTTGAATTTCTCAAACTTGATTTTCTTTTTATCATTATTGAGTTGTGGACAATCCTTCTTCATGTGGCCAAATTTGTCACACTCATAACATTTAATCGATGTTTGATTTGAGGAGTTTTGTTTGCCACCATTTTGAATTCTGGTCATCTTCTTAAACCTCTTGAATCTATTGTAATTCTTGGCAATAAAAACAATCTCATCTTCGTCTAAGTCCGAATCTTCGTTATTTGCTTGGAATGCTATGTTTTTCTTTTTATGATTTTGATCTTTTCTAGCCTACAAGTTAGTTTTATACGACATCAGATTTCCTATTAGCTCTTCGATTTTTAGTTGAGAAAGATCATTAGCTTCTTCAATGGCTAAAACTTTTCTTACCCATTCATTTTTCAAGGAGTTTAAAATTCATATAACTAAATCAAAATCTGTGAATTTGACTCCAAGTGCCATGAGATCTTGTTGAATGGTTTGAAATCTAGCATGCATATCAATAATTGATTCATTTTCTTTCATTTTCAAAGATGAAAATTGGTTTTGTAAAATCGAAATTTTAGTTTGCTTGACTTTAGTCCTGCCTTCATGTGTGACTTGCAAAGTGCGCCATATATCATATGCATTGGTGCAAAACATGACACATGAAAACTCATTTTTGTCAAGTGAGCAAAACAATATATTCATAACTTTGGCATTGTTAGATGTCGTTGCTTTTTGTGCATCAGTCCAAGTGCTAATGTTGGTGTTAGGTGCTTTATATTTTTTTTGAGTTGCTAGCAATATTTCTAACCTATTTTCTTGCATAAAAATTCTCATACGAGTTGACCAGTAAGCATAGTTAGAACCAGTAAATAACGGAGGATGAGCAGTTGATTGACCTTCTTGAAAAGTGCTTGCCATATTAATGATTTTTCAACTACATGTTAATGTAGATTGAAATAACCGTGCTCTGATACCAAATGAAAATCTATAGGATCTTTATATAATGCATCTTATATATAAGTGTGAGAGTGTATATTACTAATTACACTAAGCAGAGAATAATAATATAAAAAAGGAAAATAATAAAAGCGAGCACACCAGATATTTTATACTAATTCGGACCATCCATCCTACGTCCAGTCCCGAAGCTCCCTTTCGGTATTTCCTTTAACCAAATAACCCTCACTTCGTCGGGAGGAATAGGCTAATACAAAAGTATTTCTTTGACAATCTGTTGAATATGCTAGTATATGATTTTTTTGATGATAATAAACATATATATATATTCATTTAAATGTATTTGTTAATGTACTATTTTATTTTTCACATAATTAAATAAATATTTGCTGAATAAAATAAATAACACAAAATTTAAATTCAAACAGATATTTTATTCAAATGAATATTCTATTACAATTTTGAATAGTACAAATTTGAGCTCTCACTATATATATATACAATTTTTGATTACAATACAATTCCGATTACATCAAAAAATTTAATTTATATTTGCATCTCACTATGTATCATTCATTCACTCAAATTTTATCTTCGACTTTGCTCCAGCCTGAATCCAACATCTGAGTTATCTACATAATAAACATCGACGCGGTAAAATTGAAAAAGAAATATTTTTCTGCAGTGTAAAATAAAATGTGTTTTGAAAATATTATTTGCCTCGGTTATTTGGGTTGTTCGTCATCATATTCATTTTTTTGAATTCATCATACACGAACAGCTTGTGACATGCACAGTGTATCACTATACATGCCACAAGGCCGTGCACACCGATATACACTTGACAAAACTGCAGGGATAGGTGAGCACAAGGTCAAACCCAACCAAAAGCCAGGTTCAACTCAAGTGCAATACAAATAATGTCACGACACGAGCACAAAGTCAAACCCGAGGCAAAGCTAGGTTCAACTCAGTTGCAAATTCCAAAAATCAATCCAAATGTACAAGTTCAATAAAAATGGTCAAGCACAAGTCAAGTCAGTGGATGAATACATACACATGATTACCAATACAAACTCAAGTGTGCTCAAGCAAGGCTACTACATGGTGCGGCAAATACTACATAAACAAGACTGTATCAAGAAACAAAAACCAGACTACACAATGAACACAAGTGACATGATGCAATATAACTGAATACAAAAGTATATATATGCAAACCAGCTCAAAGAATTAACTCAAAGTAACTCAAGATCATATACAATGCATCAGATGAAGCAAAGTCATGAATACAGTTCATACAGTAAAGAGCTTCAACTAGTGCACAGTGCAGACTTGAATGACCAGTGAAACAGAGGCTCGAAACATGTATATGGTCAAGCATAAGTCAAAACATGAAGTATGAATGCAAAGGTACCACCAGACCTGACTTAAGTGTTCAGACATTAAAAATATACAGTGGAGCTTAAAAGCAGTTTCAAGATTAAAGCAACAACTCAAAATCAGTGCACAAAGGCAAGCATAGTTATAATATGAAACTGGTTTGTAACAATAAAACTCTAATGCAAACCAGGGATGCAACTCACAAGCTCCAAACTCAAAACAACATGTAGACCAAACTTATATACATGCAGTCAGACATCAAGTATACATGAATCAAAGCATGTACAAAGCAGCAGCAAGCATGCAAATACAAGTAGATGAGCAAGGCCAAATGAAGACACAATGCAGACCATACATACATACATACATATATATATATATATATATATATATATATATACAGAGCTCAAGACCAAAATACACATGACTCCAAGAACAACAAAAACAGAGATGTGTGTGTACAGGAAATCCAGACATGCACATATATATATCGATGAAGCAGTGCAGACAAATGTACATAGAGCAGTGTATATTAACAAAGTGTGGACAACAAACAAGTCAAAGACAACATCGATACACATACAGTTCAATCAACACAGCAAGATGCCGTGAGTGTCAAAGTGATAACAGAAATTGATCAAGCCAAAGAAGTCAAGTGAATGTAACAGTAGTTTCAAATCAAGTCGAAGTCGTGAGTCAAACAATTTCAAAAGGAGGTATATAAAGTAAATCGAATAAAGTCCAGAAATCATTTCAAATGGCCGAAGTCAACCACGACCAAAGTCAAGTTTAAATGTTAGAGAATTCAAAACCATGGTAATCAAGGAATCGAGCAAGTTCAAAATCAAAGCCGTGAAAATCAAGTAATCACAAAATATATGAATTTGAACAAGTCGGTACAAATTACAAGCATTGATGCAAAATCAACGGCCGAGCCAAATTTTGAACAGACGAATTCAAAATATATTCGAATGTAAATTTAGGGTTTTCATCCCTATATAAACCATATAAATCATCGACATTAAAATCATCGAGTTTAAGGAAATTAACCAGTAAAGCAAAGAGCATAAAATCACATACCAATTCATATCGAACTCGACAAATTGAAGCGACCGTGTGCAAATCGAAGTGAGTTGATTGCTGAAGTAAATCAAAGCAATAGCCATTGCAATCGACCAATAATCAATCGGCGTCTTCAATTTATCAAAAGCCCTAATTTTCTCAAGAGGAACGAAGCAGCTACTTTTCAAAGCAACGAAGTAAAAGGAACGGTTCGAAGAAATAAAAGAGAGGGGATTTGTTTTATCACTTAACTTACTTATTTGGGCCGATAATTTTTGGGCTTTAGATTTTAAAAACTAGGGTTTTATTGTTTTTTAATTGTTTTTATTGTATTTTACTTTTAACTTTTGTAAAGTCTAGTCGACTGACTAGGGGACGAACTACGGTGGTGTAGTTCAAGAATTCGCAACTCAGTGGCTGAGTTGTGGTAGGATTTTGAGCGTAGAGTTAGGTTAGTCGATAGCGGGTGTCGCGAGTTTACGTGTGTAAGCGTCTAACTACTTAATTTCTAGTAGAAACCTTGGGGGCAGCGCATAGGCAGGGTTTTGCCGAAGCTGGGTAAATCTGTATTGTTATATTTCTTCTTTTAATATTCTTCTATTATATGTACTGCTATTATCCTGCTATTATCAGTGCTGTGATTATTTATATACTTCCGCATTAAATTTTTATAATTATTAGTATCTCTCTATTCACCCCTCCTCTAGGGTGAAATCGATCCTATACAATCTTTTGTTCCAAATAACACGGATTTTGACTAATAGTACAATTTTTCATATGATCTCATTTGAGTATATGAATGTGAATACTTTGAGTTTTAGGAAGTGGTTTAACCAAAATGATATTTTGGTTATGATAGATTGAGAATATGTAAGCAAGAGATGCACAAATATGTAAATAGAGAGTAATAAAAAAATCAAGAGAATAGCTAATTTGTAAATCTCGATCTTTGAAGTAGTTATAAAATTAAAGAGATGCAGATGAGTTGTTACTGTTAGATAAACTCTATTCGATTTAATGGCTACAACCTTTGAATAAGAGATGAGATTATTTAATCTGAAAAGAAGCAACCATTCAGAATATAACAGTTGCCAAACGACAAACGTCTGTGGAAAAACCATAGACGTATGTGGCTTCAGGAATAAAATTCCAAAGCCTTCTCACAGACGTCTATGGCCGGAATTTCTATATTTTAAATGTTTTTCAATGCCAATTTTATGTATATGAATTCGTGTGTGGATATATACTCAAGGAGACCTTACAATGTTTATCTAATACTCTTAATACACTAGTATAACCTTACTAATCATAGTATGGTCAATAAATATATGTTTGTCTTCGAGTTCCGATATCTTAGAGCATGACGATCTCTTGTAGTGTATACCTGTAATCTTGATAAGATATATAATATATGTGATTGTATAGTTGTTGTCATTGAAACCATAGAATGGAGGTTCTAACATAATAATTAATTAATGATTTTAAATTAAGATTTAATGACTTAATGATTATAAATATTCAAACAATAGTTTTAAAATGATAATAATTCATTTACAATAGTAATAAAGTGATAATAAATCATATATGATAGTTTTATAAATTTATAAATAAGATTTGAAATTATAAGGAAAATCGATATCGGTTTATCGATATAATAAGGTTTTTTGGAAACAATTGTTTAATATTGATTTATATAGTTTTATAAATCAAATATGATCATTTTAATTCATGGATAATAACAAGAAAATAGTTTACAAACTTTGTTTACAAACTTTGTTTACAAATATGTATAAGTTAATTAATGAATGAAAATATGACCGAAGATCGGAATCCGAATTCGTAACGGTTTAATGTATATAAGTTATACGACATTGTTCAAATGACTTGTACACCTTTATGACATGAACATACACACATTATCATATACATATACACATGATAATAGTAAGTATATATTTACATAAGTTAAAGGAATAAAAATCTAAAGTAATTATTACTTTTAAAACAAACATAAAATCAACTTTACAACACATCACATCACCACCCTACACCATCACCACCATCACCAACACCTCACCACCACATGGCTAAGGAGGTGGAGGGGGCATCTGTCATTTGCCTAGGGGGGTGGATGGGATGCTTGAGGGCAAAAAGGTCATTTACTATTAAGATATTTTATTTTCTAAATTTGCCTATAAATACACCACCTCATTTCACAAATTTCCTACAACTTTTCTTCATCTTCTTCTCCATATTTCAAAGTTTTTAATAGCTTCTCCACTTAATAAAATGATGAAGATAATATTTGTGAAAATAAATTAAATTTAAATAATATATATATAATAGTATATACACCTCAAAACCACTTCAAAATCACTTAATTTTCTCCTCAAAACCCACGACCACCATCATCTACCACCACTAGCCGAGCCACCACCTCTCTCCTTGTTTGGACATAAGCACAAAAACCAAGGCCGAGCACTCCAAGGGCTTTCTGGCTCGAGTTCATAGAGTTTTAGTTCGAGTTAGCGAAGCTATAGCGAAATTCAGTCAATACGACATCCAATGAAGGTGAGAACTCTATTTATATATACTATATATTGGATGATATATATGTTTGACTATGGTTATTTATAATGATTGTTTATCATGTTTGGATTTTGTAAAAATATTTTTGTTTGGATATATAAACAAGTCACATTAAATGCACGTCGATAGTATATAAGGAAATCACTTTCCGAATCTAATTATAAAAGTAGTATGGAATCATTAAAACTCTTTGAAATGGTTTTAAAATAATTTAAATAAATTTTGCAAATACTAAAAACAAATTTGGTGAAGTCTGAATATGAAGTGAAAAACGAGTCAAAAGTAGGCGCGCCGCGTAACGATAATTCACGATTTCGCACCGCAAAAGTTAAATGAGTATATAAAGTGGAATATAGCTTGGAATTCTTTGTAATAAGAATTTTTCAGACTATTATATCCATATTTTTCAAACAAAGGAAGAAAATCAAGATTTCAACTTGTAGATTTTAAAATATATGTAAAACATTTTTTCGAAAAAATCGTGGTTTTGCAGTTCGTAATCCAAAAAGGGATTTCTTAAAATTTAATATTTTAAATGTTTTAAAAATATGAAAATAATCTTTATAAATCTTTTAAAATGTTTTAAAAGAGATTTGAGTTATATAAATAAAATTTCAAAAGATAAAAAAGTCGTTTTGATTAATATAAGTTTAAAAACACTATTCACAGCACTATTTGCAACAGTTTTCAATAACTTTTGAAATATAACTTTGAACTTAATAATTATTTCTCAAACCTTTTATAAATGTCTTCAAATAAATAATTAAGTGTTTTAAAGATGATCTGAAGAATTTATAATTGATGTAAAATAATTTAAATAAATGAATTAAACAAAAGCTGTTATAAGCAATTATTATAATCTTGGTTCTAATAAGCCGACGAGTACACCTGATTTTTCTATCCATGAAATCCAGTTGAGGTGCTTAGACTAAGGAGATGTTTAGGAGCAACCAGTGCCCTGGCTCACCTAGGCGAGCGATAGATAAGGTCAAAATTTTGGAAATGAGTTAAGTATAAAAGATTAAATTTTCCCAAATTTAAACAACTTGGGTTGTATAGAGATAATCTTCTTATAATTGATATTAAATTCCACAGAGGGAACCCATACCACTCATATGAATTTAAAAGGTAATTTCATCGTTAATCAATAAATAGTACTTGTTGAATATGGAAATTAACATCATGTGTAATTTGAATGATTTCTATGGATCTGTATCATTCAAATATTAACTAATTTGGATTTATCATCTTAGATAACATGGTTTCAACTTATTAGAAAAAGTTACGTTTTGGGATTGAGAAATCTTTGTTAAAATTTAAGTAAAACTATTTGGCATTATTCCTACTTTCAAAAAGAGTTTAATTAAACCAAATAATTTAACAAAGAGAGTTTTAATAAATTCCATACATGCTAAAAAGAAATGGTTTTCAAAAGATAAATATATCTAATGGATATTTTAAATAAAAAGATATAAATTAGTGAAATATTAATCAATTATTTATAAAATACCTTTTTTCAATGATTGGTTCGTCGAAATTGGGATCGGATTTGCTTTGGCATCTGTTGCGACATGATGGGGATTCTTGCTTTGTGTTTGGTGGCGAGTAAATGACTCTTACTCCTACTTGTCCTTCAGGTTAGTGCAGTCGAGAGGCTGGCCGTAAAAGCAAATGGTGGTTGTACCCACTGCCGGAGGGCCGAATGCCTGGTCGTCACATTTGGTATTAGAGCTTTGGTTTAGCGAACACCAGAGCCTGACCACGGTAAAGTCTCATCAGAGATATGATTAGTAATATCCTAGGATGAGTAACTCATTAGAGATAGGGTTAGTAACACCCTAGAATGAGTTTGAGAGCATTATATATATGAGCACGTATTTGTTAAAGATATAAAAAAATGATTTTTGAAAAATATGGTAAATAAAATAATTTTACCTAGGGTTGTATTTTGAATATAAAAGGTGTGTTTTTAAAAGATATATAGTAATTTGATTGATTGTTTAAAAACAAGTTAATAAAGAGATTTAAGTATAAACATCTTATGACTAGGATTTCAAATTTTGACTATAAGATGCTTATTAATAATACTAAGAAAATTAAGAGTAATAAGGAGATGTACATAAAGCCTAAGAATTTGGATAATGAGAACGTTTACCTAAAGGGGTTTTTGAAGAAAATTTCCAAAGGAATTTTTGTATTGGTTTAGGAGAAACAAAACCAAGTGTTTAGCAAATAATTCAACCATCAATTGAAATTTTGATACTGAAAGTTTATAAAATAAAGTAATAGAAACTTTCATCTAAAAGGTTTTTGAGAAAGAAGTTTTAAAGGATTTTAAAGTTAATAATAATGTTTGGAAAACATTTTGGCAAGGATTTAACAAAATGAAGATATCGATTGGTTTTCTAGGAGTTACTCAAGTATGATTTTGAGTACTTAGAGAATTTATTACCCTTAGCCATCATATGAAATTGGGATAGGATACATTTAAATTTAAGACTCGACATTAGAATAAGTTAGTATCCATATCTAAGGAGACTTTGTTTGCATTTGTAGAAAACATTCATGGGAAAGTATTCAAAGGTGGAGTCCTCAAGAAGAAAGGAAAAGAAGAAAAACTATTTAATCGTTCTATTGAGTGACGACGAACTGATGTAGTGGCTACCTTGAAATGGTCAGCCCATTATAGAGGAAGAATTAGATTGTTATACTAGGTTGCATGAAGACGGCTATCCTATGGCCGCAATGCTTATACCTTCACCTACTCCTGAACTTATCATTGTTTCAAGCAATGAAGAAGTTGCTCCAGCTTAGTAAGCTCTAGCCTCTGAGAAACCGATGGAGGAGGAGGAATCTAAGCCTATGGAAGATCCAAATTCCATTATACCCCATGAATCAAAAAACATCACAATAAAAAACAATATTATATAGGATTAAGATGGAGAACATATCGTTTTGCAAGAAGAATCTTTAAGCTCGTATATTAACTACAGCTGGAAAGAAGAACCAAAGGAGGTAGAAGTTGAAATGTCGGAAGAGGAGAAAGTGCAGGGGAATAATGATGACGATGATGATGACGATGAAGAAAATGATGGAGAGATATTTGATGTTGATTATTGGAATGAATCAACTTCAAAATGATGGTAGTGTTTGGAAAAGGATTAAAAACTAAAACCAAGATTTTCTAAATAAGTTTATTTTACATTAAGCACAAATTGGCCAAAGATTTGAATGTAAGATTTTGATATCCGAATAGGATTTATCGTTAGAGGTTCGAAGGCAAACATTGATAAGGGTTTATAGTCAGATTGATTACATTTTCTATCATAGTTTAGGGCTATGTAACGAAAATAACAGCCTTTGAGCCTAATCAAGAACTACACTAAAAAATCGGAGGATCAATACTAGTTCGGAAGCAAAATGATATATTCGAATTTAAGATCGAATAAGATAAGTGCATATGAATAATATGTAAGTACCACCCGACGATATATTTAAAATTTCAACTTTGGAATAATTCTTACGACTTTGCGCTCAATTTCAAGGACGAAATTCATTTAAGGAGGGGAGTCTGTAACGACCTGCAAATTCATCGCTTAATAAATTAAGATTATTTTTGAAATATTCAAATGTAAGGATTTATATCCCCAATAATAATGTTTTGAACCATAAATAAAAATGGTAAACCTATTTAAAAATATATTAACAAAGATTTAACTGATTAATGACATCATTAGTGATCCTAGTATATATAATAATTAATTAATGATTTTAAATTGAGATTTAATGATTATTATAAATATGCAAATAATAATTTTAAAATGATAATAATTCGTTTATGACAGTAATAAAGTGATAATAAATAAAATATGATAGTTTTATAAATAAGATTTGAAATTATAAGGAAAATCGATATCGGTTTATCGATATAATAACATTTTTTTGTAAACAATTGTTTAATATTGATTTATATGGTTTTATAAATCAAATACGATCATTTTAGTTCATGGATAATAACAAGAAAATAGTTTCCAAACTTTTTTAACAAATATATATACATTAATTAATAAATGAAAATATGACCGCAGATCGGAATCCGAATTCCTAAAGGTTTAATGTATATAAGTTATACGGCGCTGTTCAAATGACTTGTACACCTTTATGACATGCACACACACACATTATCATATACATATACACATGATAATAGTAAGTATATATTTACATAAGGTAAAGGATAAAAATCTAAAGTAATTATTACTTCTAAAAACAAACATCAAATCAACCTTACACCATATCACATCACCACCCTACACCATCACCTACACCTCACCACCACATGGCTAAGGAGGGGGAGGCTGCCGTGTGCCTAGGGGGAGGATGGGATGGGTGAGGGCAAAAAGGTCATTTACTATTAAGATATTTTATTTTCTAAATTTGCCTATAAATACCCCACCTCATTTCACAAATTTCCAACAACTTTTCTTCATCTTCTTCTCCACATTTTAAAGCTTTTTAATGGCTTCTCCACTTAATAAAATAATGAAGAAAATGTTTGTGAAAAGAAATTAAATTTATACAATATATATAATAGTATATCCACCTTAAAACCACTTCAAAATCACTTCTTTTTCTCCTCAAAACCCACGACCACCATCATCTACCACCACTAGCCGAGCCACTACCTCTCTCCTTGCTTGGCCATGAGCATAAGGACTAAGGTCTATCGCTCCAAGGGCTTCCAGGCTTGAGTTTGCAGAGTTTTAGTTTGAGTTAGCGAAGCTATAGTGAAATCTAGTCAATACGATATCCAATGAATATGAGAACTCTATTTATATATACTACATATTGGATGATATATATATTTGTCTATGGTTTTTTATAATGATTGTTTATCATGTTTAGATGTTACGAAAATATTATTGTTTAGATATATAAACAAGGCACGTTAAATACACGTCGATATTACATAAGGAAATCAATTTCCGAATCAAATTATAAAAGTGTATGGAATCATTAAAACTCTTTGAAATGGTTTTAAAATGATTTAAATATGTTTTATAAACACTAAAAACAAGTTTGGTGAAGTTTGAATAAGAAACGAAAAACGAGTCAAAACTTGGCGCGCCACGTAACGGTAGTTCGCGATTTCACGCCATAAAAGTTAAATGAGTATATAAGGTGGAATATAGCTCGGAATTCTTTGTAATAAGAATTTTCCAAACTATTATATCCATAGTTTTCAAACAAAGGAAGAAAATCAAGATTTCATCTTGTAGATTTTAAAATTTAAGTAAAACAAGTTTCTGAAATAATTGCAGTTTTGCAGTTCGGAATTCAAAAAGGGATTTATTAAAATTTAATATTTTTGAATGTTTTAAAAATATGGAAAAATCTTTATAAATCTTTTAAAATGTTTTTAAAGAGATTTGAGTTATATAAATAAATTTTCAACAGATAGAAAAGTCATTTTGATCAATATAACTTTAAAAACACTATTCGCGACACTATTTGCAATAGTTTTCAATAACTTTAAACTTAAAAATTCTTTCCCAAACATTTTATAAATGTTTTTAAATGAATAAATAAGCGTTTTAAAGATGATTTGAAGATTTTCTAATTTATTTAAAAGAATTTAAATAAATGAATTAAAGAAAAGCTGTTATAAGCAATTGTTTTAATCTAGGCTCTAATAAGCCGACGAGTACACCTGATTTTCCTATCCATGAGATCTAGTTGAGGTGCTTAAACTAAGGAGATGTTCAGGAGCAACTAGTGCCTTGGCTCACTTGGCCTCACCTAGGCAAGGGATAAATAAGGTCGAAATGTCGAAAACGAGTTAAGTATAAAAGATTAAATTTTCCCAAATTTAAATAACTTGGGTTGTATAGAGATATTCTTCTTATAATTAATATTAAATTCCAAGGAGGGAACTTGTACTACTCATATGAATTTAAAAAGTGATTTCACCATTATTCGATGGATAGTACTTGTTGAATGTGGAAATTAACATCAAGTATAATTTGAATGCATTTAAATATTAACTAATTTGAATTTACCATCTTAGATAACACGGTTTCAACTTATTAAAAAAAGTTACATTTTGGGATTGAGAAATCTAAGTAAAACGATTTGGAATTGTTCATAGTTTTAAAAAGGGTTTAATTAAACCAAAGAATTTAACAAAGAGAGTTTTGATGAATTCCATATATACTTAAAAGAAATGGTTTTCAAAATATAAATATCTCTAAAGGATATTTTGGATAAAAAGATATAATTTAATGAAATTTTATCACCTATTTATAAAACATCTTTTTATTTATGATTGGTCGTTGAAACTAGAATCAGATTTGGGTAATCCATATCCAAAAACCACTTTAAACCAATTTATACGTTCGAAAATGAAGATATATATTGAAGACCATAATTTTGGAAGATAGAGGATCTTCATTTCAAAAGAATTGCTGGTTGATAATCTCTAGGTAGCTCCCGAGATAAATAAATAACAATGGTCCCTTCGTTTTGAAAATCTTCGAAACACGAGGTATATTTGCTACTAATCCTAAGGGCAATTCCCGACAAGATGTGGTAGGAAAGTACCTTCGGTTTGTCATGTTCCTGGAGAACTTGTATGGACAAATGTTTGACGTTGCATTTCTAGATCATATTGATTGATCCCTATGAACGTATCATCTGTTTGGTGGTAGAAATGGCAGCTTCTCTTAGCTTAACACCCTTTCTTGAGACATACGACATCATGAGTTATACGTTTGTAGAAATCAATTGTGTGATTGTGAAATGGCAAAGTGGCATTCAAAGTGGAATATGTTCTATATAAAAGGAAATCGTTACCTTAAAGCCTCACACCCAAGAATGGTGAAATAGGGGATGCTTTAAGGCTAAGTAGCTTGCAACCAATCAGGGTATGAAACCACCTTCTATATCTATAAAATTTCTACCTGCTATAACGTCGAGTTTAAATTAAGTGGTGTATGCTATGAGATGTCTCGGATAGGTCGGTAACGGCCGTGTGATGTAATACTCGATGCTATTTGTGTAATTTTCAAATAGGCTGGTCTTAATTCGCATGAGGACTAACATAATGGCCTCGGGTGCATTCCTCTATAAATGCACTGTATAGGAGGTAGTCCCTTACCTCGCTATTTAGTTGGAAATCCAATATCCAATATGTGCCATACGGACTTAGTTGTACAAAGTACTGAAATGTGAGATGCAAGCATTTTAGCTAAGATTTATATGTTTATTTGCAAATGTTTTCAAAAAAAGAATGTCATTAAAAATAATATCCCTAATTTTTCATAGCAAAGATTTTGTTTATCATAAGGTAAAAACTCGTTCCATGTTTATGTGCGGCGTGGTCTTATGAGATACCCATTTGTTTTAAAAACCCGTATTTTGAGTTCTCACAGCAGTCCAATGACTGACCCGGAGTTTATTTCCTTTTCCTTAAACTTCGGGTGCCCTATTTTTTCGGGCAGCCTAGTAGTCAGGTTTAGTTAGAAGAAATTTGAAAGAGCTCGGAGCATGGAGTTAGAAGATTCTTCAGTAGACTACTAGCTCTTTTTCCACCACATTTATGTATTAGTTTATTCCCCATTTGTACGGATATAGATTTATAACTGTCCATGTTTAACTCTGATAAATGTATTTAAAATTTCCGCTGAAAGGATTTTATATATGAAATAATATATGTTATTCCATTCTTGTAAGATTTCGTTCTATGCCTATTTTTTCCTTTTATCCTTAACGTTCGGGTTTTCTGGCACTTAATGGTCGGCACGAAATACAATGGACGTACCACTGTATTATGTGCCGATTTCCAAGGGTCGAAATCCCCGTCGTCACAGTAAACTTAGCCATTAAACATCACATACATTTGACAATATTCAATCATTAAATAATAAAATAATAACAACAGAATTATACTTAATTCATACTAATCGTACATTATAATAACACTTCATAATGTAAGTATAATTCATCAAATGTACGCTAATCACCATATAATAGTATCAAAACATCAATCATCGAATGTGTACTAATCCAGATTACATTATCAACACAATCTTAATCACCATACAACCATAGTTAACTACTCTTTATCTCGTAGAAATAATGGTAAAATATTGCATACCTATCTTTAAGTGATTCCATCATGTAACGCCCCACTCCGAGACCCATTCTAACAAAGAGTATTACGGAGTAATACCGTCTGCTGGAACGGAGAATAGAGTATAATGGAAGTGACCATATGTAATCAAGCTATAACTATCTACTAAATACGTCGAAATGTGGTATCGCTTTTTTTTTCAAGTGGTTCGACATATCCAATAGATATTTATAATGAAATTACAATGGCTAAGGAAAATAGGTTCAGAACAAACATAATACTAAATGATAACATCATCATCACAGAACAGTCACATAACAGTCACAGAACATAGGTACAATATATCGTCAATACAGATCCAAATATCAAAAAGGTGGGTACAAAGCCACCGCTCACACATGTGAGTCAAAGATATGTACATAAGAGACTGAATAATCAGAGTATCAAAATAGTGGACAAATATAAAGAGCTATCTATCATCATAGCAGATAATGTCCAAGCGGAAGCACAGAAAGCTAAGTCCAGAGACCTAACCTGAAACAACTCGGTCTGACCCGAACGAAAAACACTCGGGTCAGGCTAGCCAAACAATCAGTTAATAAACTGAGATAAACATGATAGATAATGAGGTGATATATAACATAGTACTATAGACCACAAACTCTCACATAGAGAAGAAATAAACATCTAAGTAGAGATGTATAGCAAGCCTTGTATCATTGGCATAACATAGTCACAAATGTCAAAACAAAACATCTAAGTAGAGATGTATAATAAGCCTCATATCATCGGCATAACATAGTCACAAATGTCAAAACAAAACATCTAAGTAGAGATGTATAATAAGCCTCATATCATCGGCATAACGTAAGCACAAATGCCAAAACATAAACATCTAAGTAGAGATGTCAAAAACGATACATCTAAGTAGAGATGTATAACAGGCCATCTAAGTAGAGATGCCAAACATGATACATCTATGTAGAGATGTATAACGGCCATCTATGTAGAGATGCCAAAAACGATACATCTAAGTAGAGATGTATAACGGCCATCTAAGTAGAGATGCCAAAACGATACCTCAAAGGGAGACAGTCCGAAGACACTATCCCAAAGGTAATAAAAGGAATGTGTCACGAACTATTAGCAAGGAACCCGTAAAGTGTTAACGTGAGTCCCATACCCTACGTTCGCACTAAATGGTTTACTAACCAATCGTAAGCTTCCACACTGAAAGCAGTACAAAGTTCACCTCATGTCATCGGTAAACTAGGCCGAAAGGCCAAAACGATCAATCGAATATGTCGGGGATTAACCGGAAAGGAAATACACACGGTTTCATAGGCCGGAGTTTTTCCCAATCGTTTAAGCACCTTTCCACTTTGCTCGACGTGCTAAAGTGTGAGTGTGGGATTTTATTATAGAAAATAATTACGGAAAAAGGATTTATAATTGGTTTGAAATCACTTTAAAACGGCCTTTGAAAACTCCCCAATTATGGAGTAATTAATTTATTAATTAAAAATAATATTATATAATAATTTCGGAAGCCATTTCGGAGTGAAAAATCCTTTTAAAACCTTTTTATAAGGCCCGTGTACGAAATCCAGCGACAAATCTCAAAGAAATCGATAAAACCAGAAAATCACTGAAAATATTCTAAGTGTTGGAAAATAGTCCAAAACTGACGCGAACCCAAGTTCGGAAAATTATTAGGACTAGCAAACTGAATCCGAATGGCATGAAAATTGGTAGTAACATAGTCCAACATTCCTACTTCAGCACACAAAATGAACTACTCGATTCCGACTTGAAACGAAGTCGCAGCGACGCTCCAAAGACGGACCCGGAAACAGTGAATACACTGTTTCAGGCTGAGATCCGGGTCCCTCTTCGACGGCAATTTCGAAGAGTCAGATGAACTCGTATACTAATCAAACTTCCTAGAGATGGAGTTCGGAACTCCAGCTTTCCAACGAGACCAAAATCGATGAAATCCGACAAAGGACGAGCCCGGGATGGGGTCGCAAAGTCGGGGTTCTGTACTGAAAATAACGGGAGAAAAGAGACTAAGGCCTATAGTTATGCACTAACAGATCAGAGATGAAAAACCACAATTTTGGCATAGTAAACTTCCAATTCTGACAAAATGAATAAAATAAAAGTTGTATCTTAGTTTCTAAGCTTTCCGGAATGACCAAGGTCGTCAAATTCCGATCGGGGATGAAAATTTTATGACTAAAACAATTCTCAAATCTAAATTCTATATCACTGTCAATGTGCTCTCGGGGCAGTAGTAAGATTGCACAGTTTTGACCAAATTAACTTCGAAATTTCATGAAACTCAAAACATGAAAGTTTTAGCCCTAAATCTAAGCTTTCCAGAACATCCAAAATTATTAGATTTGGATAAGAAACGAGTAACTTATGGCCAAATCAATTTCAGGTTTTTATTTTATCAACCCTGTAGTTTGTTGTCAGGTCAGTGACAAACAAACGTGATTTCGACCATTCAAACCACAAAATTAGGCAAAGCTCAAAACATAAAGTTATAGCCTACAGAATAAGTTTTCCATAACATCAAGAAAATCTTAATTCCGATTTAAGATGAATGAGATATGCCTAATTTACTAACAGCAATAAACTAATTATAATTTCAGCTAGCATATATTACCTCTTTCCAAAGCAAGAAAAATATGCACAAACACTTGATGTGCACTCCAAAAGCTAGAGAGAGGAGATCAAGAGGCTTCATAACAAAAATAAACCAAAAACCATGTATTAAAAATTAATTTCAGAAATTAGAATGAAGATTAGAGAGTGATTAGAGAAGGATTGCTTTACCTTTTAACTTGTATTAACCTAGATTAGCTATGTGGAGAGGAAAATGGATCTTCTACCAAATGGAGGCCATTAATTAGGTTTTGCTCTAGGGTTTAAGGGTTGATGGAATGAGATGTTGGCTGAAACAAATGGGTAGAAGATGGTTTATAGGCTAATGGAAGTGGGTTAGTGGGCCTAATACCCATTAGGACTTGGAATATGTTTTATATCTCAAGTTAGCTAATTTCTCTAAATACAAACTACACATTATTTACCCATAAAATTTTTAAAATATGTTACCAAAATAATTTAGCTATAGTTATAAAATTTTACATCACAATATTTGCCAACTTACAATTTAACCCCTAATTATTCCAAAACATCTTTTAGTCAAAATTGCCCAAAAATCACCGTTTTTTGCAATTAAATTGTAAATTAAATTCCCAATTCAAATATTGAACTATTTTACACATATAAAATTTTGCAATATTATAAATTTCCATTTACCCTAATTAATTTCCATTAAATTCTCCATTTTACACTTAAGCCCAAAATATTAATTTATTCAAAATAACTAACTTTTGAACAAATTAGCTACATTAAAAATTCATTAATAGCTTCAATTAAATTAAACTCAAAATTTTAATTTATTATTTGGTAATTGCAATCACGGGTTGTTACACATCATTGTAGAATAAGTTATGTAATAATTTAAATAGCAACTGACAACCTTCCAATAATATATTTGCATTAATTAATCTTTTAAGTATAAATTTTTTTATTATCGTTTAATATAAATTTTCCTTTCCGTATACTCCGAAAATAATAGTAATTCTCTCAAATTGATAATATAATTCAAAATAATTTGTTGTAATCTCATTACTCCAAATCTTTTCAAACGTTGTATTTTATATTAAAAATAGTAATTTTATCAAATTACCTTTCAAATCAATAGTATTAATATTTCTTGTCAAAGTAATATTATTCATATTAAATATCTTTAATATACTACAAAATCAGTTCATTGCTATTTATCTCAAAACAGTGTAATTTTCGCAAATACCATATTATTATTTATAAGATCTCACTTTATTAAATAATAATAATAATAATAATAATAAACATTCCAAAATAAGTTTAAAGTATATTCTTCGTTATTATATATGGATTTCCCTCGAAATTCATAAATAATAACCTTATTAAATTTCTCCAATTAATTTCATTTTATTCATTCACACACTGAAATTTACAAAAACTATACAAAGTCCATAATCACATTATTTATCATTTATTTATCCAATCTAACCAATTTCATCTATTTTATATCAATTAATTACATCCAAAACATAAATAAACAATTTATTACAATCAAACACCCAATAACACAATAATCAAAAATAAATAATTAACATGGCATAAAATATCCAAAATAGTCAAAATATCAATCAATTATCAATATATCGCAACACATATCAATAATTATAATTTTCCATTGATATATGTCTATTTTTTAATTAAGAATTCAATTAATTAAATTAAATAAACCATACCAACGTGTTTTTTCTAGTGGTCGCCTAACTTAGTAAAGCCAGTGCCATATGGTCTAGAATTCCACCACGAGTCGAACAAAAGAAACCACGCATGAATCAGATTTCATTTGTGAAAGACACGAAGATTAGAAGATCCAGGGTTTAAATTTTAAATATTAGATAGAGGCTAAAATGAAAAGAAGAACTCATCTCAGCCTATATTTGTTTCAAATCAATGAATTGTAGCATTTTCTTCTTCCATCACAACCCAAATCACTTTCAAAATCCACATGTACGCGTTGTTGAGTGAATCCCCGGCCCTTTTTTCAATTACTATTCTTGTATGGAATATGTTTTATACCTTTTGAATTAAGAAGGGATTGTAGAAAAATACTTAATAGTTGCTTCCCTAAAAATTAATTTCCTCCTACCTCCATCTTCTTTATTTATAGGGTGGGATGATGGATAAAGGAATTTTAAATGTATGCATATAAAGAGAGTAACGTATGAATTTTCATTGAATATTTACCTTTTACACGAAAAAAATTACTAACCTACGCAATTAATTTCCCACAATATATGAATTTAATACACAACTAATTACACGCGCGCGCGCACACACACACATATATATATTCAACAATTGGGATATATCTCAAGGAATGCACAATTAATTGCAAGACTACACAATTAATCCCGCATAATATATGAAATTAATACACAACCATTTTTATATATATTCAATTAATCTGCAATTAATTGTTAATGTATTGAATTAATTCCTTATATCATGTTTACTACACACATGTATACATAGGCGCACATACCTACATATTTGTCCTTATATAAATATATATACATACATATATGTTTATATATTGAACATACATTTTTACTATACTTTTTCTTTCCTATCTCTCTCATAGTAAAAATTCAAAAATGTGTTGCTAGCAAAGATTGAACCCATGACCTCTCCAAGTGAAGTCTACTCTCTTTACCAACTACATTAAACATACATTTTGTTTTCAAAATTAGAACATTGAAAATTACAAGTCAAAGGTGCAAATACTTTAGACTTTTTTTTTGAAATTGTACTTTATATACAACATATCACATGTTAATAAATGTTCGAATCACGCTCACAAGTTTTGAACTTGTGACCTCTAGCACCAAAGCCGAATCACTTAACCACTGGGAAAATGGTGCTTGTCAAATACTTTAGACTTGTAAAGTCAATATATTCTAAATCGTAACTTTAAATCCACCAAAATTATATACCAAAGCAATTATCTTGGAAAGGCCACAATGGTTATAAATACGACATTCAATTCAATATTTATTAAAAATTCATTCTTAATTACTTTAATATTAAAAGCATAAAATTTGCAGGTCATTACACTCTTCTTCCTTGAATGAATTGCACCCTCGCAATTCCCCAAATACAACTTTCAACCAAATTAATAAAGTTTCATCATGGATTTAAACAAAAAATATAGGGAAACATACCAATCACAAGTTAACATAAAAATAGCGTATAACAACCATATAACGCTATTAATCATTGTTGACACCAAAAATGGGTATCAACACCCAATAAAACATCGTAGAGATTAAACGATGAATGAAATAAAAAACATAGCAAAAAAAATAAATGAACATACAGATTTTTATAGTGGTTCGGCAATCTTGGCCTACATCCACTTCATATTTTTATTGATCTTGCACTGATTATGACTACAATAATGTTTGGGTCAGCTAGGATCCATTAATACAAGAGTGAAGAATAAAAATGGCAGAGCCTAGGCAGTAGAAAGAAGGATCCTCTTTATGGAGAATGGCCGCTATAATTATAGGAGAAGACGTGCATGGATTGGGCTGAAATTTTGCCAGAGGAGTCTCTAGATCCATAAGGGCCCACCATAATGATCGGTGGCCCTAAATCGATATTTTGGAACGATCGGCCAAAGTATATCTGATTGGTATTTTGGCCCCCAATTGATGTGTGATCAATAGTGTAGGCTCTTCATAATGTAAGATACTTGCTCTCCAAATTTTATGCAATTCTGACGTAATGTTTGTGAGATATCACATTTTCCGTGAAACTATGGATCATTTTGGTTGATTTTGTATGATCGTTATGGAACGACCGGTATGTCTTTCCAAGATTTCAGAGTTTGTCATGCTATCAGTTTTGTTGGCTCAACTATTCAATATATTGATGCTCTGAAAGTTTCAAGTGATTTGGCTTTGTGAATTTTGAGATATCAATCGATCTTCGTCGATTTATGTTGTTTTATGGATCGTTTTAGATCAATCCATATAAATTTTTTATTTGTCCATAACTCGAGTGTACGAACTCCGATCGACTTGAAATCTGAAACGTAGCCTCATGGGGCTTTCCTTGTCACTTCATAATGATTGCACCTTGATTGGGACTGGGTCTAAATATGCTCGACCATCGTCCATAGTCTTGTAAATCATTGATTCTCAAGGTTGGTAACCACTCATTTTTAGTCAAATCTACGGTATCACGGCCTTTCCAAAAGGCGGGATAACAATCGTGACACGATACAATTCATTCACAACAATGAATTAAATTTAAATACTACATGCACTTCTTCAATCATACAATCCAAACTACAATATGCAAAAATAACATACCTTCAACAAAAAGCTGAAACAATCTCAATCGTAAATTAATTCATCTCATGCATTTTGATAAATCAACCGTAATTGACTATAATTAAAGTACACAACACAAAATAGGTTGATCCAAACATATGCATGTACAATTAACCGAGTATAAATCAAAAGTCATCATAACTCAAAATAAAGCACACATTCAAAATAGTATGGTACTATCACCACATTGACGTATCAACCAATAACACATGTGTTAATTTCTATGCTAACCAAACAAGCATCATAATATACATACCCCTAAACTGTTGATGATCTTCCTTACAGTCTCACCCTCAAGATAACTGGTGTACCAATTCATACCTATATCATCCAAAATATCATGTGTCTAGTCATGCCTATATTATTTAAATATTTTGATCATCCACTTGTGCTACAAATGCATCGGTCCTTGCATCACTTGCGTGCATTGGATATATGATAACTCGTATCATACAATCAAAAACTAGGGACCCAATCGAAATCCCAGTTTCACCGATGCTTGAATCCATGCCACTTCGTTAGGCTCAGAACTAGGCTCACAATCGCAAAAGCCAAGGGTAATTACGACAATCCACATTTCTGATCCATGGAAATGACACTTAATACATCCTCGGTATTCATGTGCCATTGCCCAAGCATCTGATAGATAAGTTGTCTTAGGATAAAATAAATAACATAAAGAATGGAGTAGAAAAACCTCACAACGGAATGGTTATATATAATTCAAAATGATATAGTACAAAAGGTTACTCCTTACATGGAGCTCTCTAAGTTAAACTGAAGTATTACATCTAATAGATTTGCAGCTATACATTCCGACTTGTCATTTTTAGATACAAAATACATCTTCATAATCATACAACAGAAAGGAATAACTAAACTAGCCTTAGCATTAAAATATAATAAAGTTATCATGACAACTTCACCACCATACCTCCCCTCTCTCTCTTAGTTTCCTACGTTGGTCACCCCTCATATACCCCAAAATAAAGGAAGGCCATGCCTTGTACTAACCTAGGGTGTTTAGGTTATGGTTATGTACTTACTTAGGTTAATTATGTTTTATTTTATATTTTTAAGTCAAATCTTGTTTTATTTTAATGTAAGCATGGTTTATTTATTTTAACACTATCATTAACTTATCACATGACATATGTGCATGTGTGTGCATGTGTATATAAGTTATACAAAATGTCCACAACGTTTTCGATGACTTTCTGATGCCGAAAAGTCGAAATTTCATAAAATGTTTTTCGGTCACATTTTCTATTTTTATTTGAACTAATTATTTTTGTAAACATATTTTGAAAATGATTTTTACATCATTAAATAATATTTAAAAGATGTTAACCATTATTTAAATATTTAGAAATGATTTAAATATTCAAATACAAAGTGACTAATTTATAGGTCGTTACACTCTCCCCCTTTAAAAGAATTTCGTCCCCAAAATTATTATGGAGTGGAAGAAGTAATAGCCAACCTAAGAAAAATCAGTTTACTTAATTTGTTTTCAGGAAATCTGATAAGTTATATTTTCCTTAGCTATATTATTTCTATCACAAACACATGCAATATAAACACTATAACAACCATATGCAATCAGGTAACATGATGCAACCAAAAGTAATGTAACAAACATATGCAACAAAATAAAGAGAATATTCTATAATAAATGTTATGCATCCAATATTTTTCAAGATACTTTCAAAATTTAGAACTAAATGCCCAGGTTTTATATTCAAAATATTTTCAAAATTTATTTTTGAATTCCTCAAAAAGAGAAGTAAATCAAAAACCAAGATCTAAATGTCAAGGAGAGGGGTCCTTCTAACAAAACATGTTAAACTCTAGAATCAAAACAATATGGAGCTTCCAGTGGAATTCCGATTCCTCCTAAAATAGCAACTGGAGCAAACAATCTATTTATTTCTCAAATTTTCCAAAAAATCACTGTTCAAAATCACCGGATTTAGGTCCTAATAATAGAAATTCAAAAACCTTGGTTTATAAATTTGAACTTTATAAACTATGGTATATAAGATCACATAATCAATCAATCAAATTCCATAAGGAAAATCTAACACTTAACATTATTTTAAAATGTCAAATGATTAACAAACAAATCTTAGCTTAGGTTCAACACTTTCTTGATCACCGAAGAATATAAATAATTTTCTAAGCGTATCATTTTCCTCATCGTCCTTTGGTTATTGCTTAGAGGATATACTATGCTCCTTCAGACAAAATTGAAAGTCACTCTCTAAAATTATTTATTTCTTAACTATACCAATATTTGTAAATCTCTTAAATTTACTTTTAGTATTTTTTTTCAATACCAAAGTCATTTATGAATTATTTCATAAATTTTCACCTAAGTTTTAAAATATTTTATAAAGTTGTTTCTTTATAAAACATCAAATGATAACTTATTCCACTTTATTTACTTGTATAATACTCTTTTATATCCTAAGAGTGCATACAAATACAAATTTATTTTACTTTTCACAATTTAGGTGAATATCTAATCAAAATTTGGGTCTTTTAAAACTGAGTTGACTTCTTGGCTTATTTAACTTAAAGTGTTAAATGGAAATTTAAAGTGTTAAAATGGACGATGTTTATGGGTTGATCATAAACAACAAATAGTTTACACCACTTACATGTTTTAAACAAAAGCTATGGTTATAATAAAACAATGTCTATTAAAACCTTCCTACCTTTTTATCTTAAGGTGTGATAAGGGATGATGTTTATGGACTGGCCCAATAACACTAATTAGTTTACACTACTTGGATGCTTAAATAAAATCTATGGTTTTGATAAAACAATGTTGTCAAAACCTTCCTATCCAATTTAACCCATTTAAATCAGTGTTAAATTATCCCTTATCTTATCTAAAGGTAAAAATTCATTTATTAACACAATCTCTTATCAGAATTACTTTTTGTTTTGAAATCAATTCCCTACTAAGGGAACTTAAAGATTAAGTACACAGTTAAAAATTTCAAAACTCATCTTTGAAAGCATACTACACATATTTCTTTTATTAAATAACTTCAAACAATTTTTATTTACTAAAACTCACTCTGGGTTCGTTCGGATTTTAACTCATTTTGATCGCACGATGATAAAGAGAATAATTTGCTAAGTACTCCACAACGTTTGCCTAAGCAACATCTGATTCACTTAGAAGATTATTCAGATTACCACAAAACTAACCGAAATGTTTTCCTCTGAATTATTCAAAGAAAAAGCATTCTACTTAAAATTTCTTTTCCAAAATATTTATACTTTAGAAACATTTCCAAATGATACCGCTGTTACATTTCTCAAAATCTTTTGAAATCGATTCAAATAATTCCAAGATTTAAATTTTCCAAAAACTCTTTAAAATGTTATTTTAAAAGACAAATTTATAATACTAAGTGTATTAATACGAGGGTAAAAAACAATGTCATTTTAAACATCATTTACTAAAATCCCAAAACAATTTACACTTAGCTTTATTTATAAACAATTCTATTCAAAAGTTCTCATTTAAAAACCATCATTTATTAATTTAAAACAATATTTATTATCTTAAAGGATAATAAAACAATTTAAATACCTTTATAAAATTTTAAAACAATGTTAATCATCTTAGGGGATGATTTATAATACTCTTTTATAAATATAAAGCAATATTTATTATCATAAAGGATAATTAATCAAATTTACAATTTCCTTTGATAAACAAATCAATTATCTTAAATAAAATAGTTAATAAATTCCAAAACACTTTCATCAAATTGGTTAATTTACTTTGAACTCATTTCTTAAATCAATTAACTAAATTAAAATATCATTTATCAAATGATTTATTAAATTCAAATAATCATTAATTAAAATGGATAATTAATCTCAACTATCATTAACTGAAATGATTTATAAAATTTACATACTATTAATCAAAACAATTAATTAGATTCAAAATGATCATTAGTTAAAATGATTAATTACATTTCAAATATCATTGAATAAAATGATTTATTTAAATTCAAACATCATTAATTAAGATGATTATTTAAATTTTAAAACACTATCATTTAAAACAATTAATTAAATTTAAACAATCATAATTAAAATGATAATTAAAGTTCAAAATCATTAATTAAAATGACTTAATTAAATTCAAATCTCATTAATCAAATAGATTGATTGCAACCAAATAGGTCACAAACACTCGAGAAAAGATTTATGTAGAGAAGTAAATGATGAAAGTAAAATTAAAACAGAGGAATAGAATAAACTAACAAGCAAATCAAAGCAATAACCAAGAACACGAGAATTTGTAGTGGTTCAGTGTTGTATGCCTACGTCCACTTTGAAGATTATTTTTATTGATTCACTAATAGTTTGATTACAGCAGTAAACAGCAAGAAATAAGAAAAAACTTGATTACAATAAAGACTAATGTATCCAGCAGCGCAAAGATCCTCAGAATGACCCCTTAGGCATACAATAAAGACTAATGTACAGGTCCCTTCATTGGTCGATTCTGGGGCAGCGATTCCTATGGTAGCTTCCTCGTGCTTAGATATGTTGGCTCTTCAAATATCATGTTGATTGGACTAGTGGAGCTCATGCAACTGATGGATCTTTGATTTGACTCCACTTGCAAGTTACCTTCTGCATAACACTCCAAATGGATTATGTCGATCCCTCATCCTTTAGCTGTTTTGACATGTGATCCCTAGGGTCTATATACCTTGCTCTCCAAATTCCATTTACTTTGGACTGTGGGATCTCAAGGTATTGATTGTTGAATGCTAGAATGCACTTGGCTTATAGCTTGTGCCGATCCCTCCTTGGTTTACTCAGATATGCCGACCTATTACTAACTATCAATCTTTTCCAACCCCTCTTATGCTTTGCCATCCCTAGATTACTAGTTGAAACATAGCTTTTCAAACCAATAAACTATGTCGATCCATGCACCAGCACCTATGCCGATCCATACACCTCTATTCATGCCAACCCCTTGATTGCTTCATCCATGTCGATCCCTTGAGTTCCACTATGTCATGTCAATCCCTAGAGTTCCACCAAGTCATGCTAATCCCTCTGATACTACCAAGCTATGCCGACCCCTTGCTTGTCCAAGCTAATATCCATATTTCAAGCATCCTGCATTGTTTCTCAACCAGTTCCATCCAACTCTGGCTTCATACAACCATCTGTACTTTACTTCCGGGTCCTTCAACCATTGCTCTTTGGTCACCGTTCCTGATAATAGTCGAATCTATCTTGTGCAATTAGTTCAATATAGCCGGGTTAGGATACCAGGTAACACTTGCCTCCGAAAGTACGTCTTGTGAGTAACATGACGTGCTTTGAATCGAAACAAGTCTGAATTGTCGGAAAGAAGTCCGTCTAACCTCCTGATTGATTGCTATTCCCTTATCAAATCGTTTTTCCACGACATTAAATTCTTCATTGATTGCCATGACGCTTGGTCTTTCAATAATATAAATCAAGTGCGATATTTTGTCAACATATATAAATCCGGTTATGCAAGACTTATAAACTTTTGTATTATCTGGTCCAGCTGTTATCTGGGTTTTTAACCCAGCAGGATCCAGTAGAAAACACAACAATTTCGTGACATCGGAATAGCTTAGAACTTAACCAAAAAAGGCTAAAACGAGGAGTTAACGAGAGCCAAGCCATATTACGGAAGCGACAACTCAATTTGACTAAACCAAGAAACCAGCGTCTGTCCAGTCCAATCAATGGCTAAGCATAACCATCTAGAAGATGGTCATCAGAACGGAACAATGTGCAATGAGACTATACGAACAACGATGCTACAAGGCCAAGAAAGCACTTTGCATGTCAAACTCCAAAAACCAACCAAGTGATTGGATTGCCAGCGATCCATGCACCATGATGATTCGTCTGAGATAAGCAAGGGGTGAAAGGCCTAGAAGACAGAGCACAAAAATACTAAGTGTATGGATCGCTAGCGATCCATACACGATAAATCGCTAGCGATCCATACAAAGAAATGTTATTGGCAACCTAGTGTGATGAAGTGATGGAGGGTGAGCAGCCAAGTAATTAGCTCATGAACGATCCAAATCTATGGATCGCTAGCGATCCATGGTTTTGGGTCGGATCGCGAGCTACGCTCCTCTAGATCGCTATGCATCCATCTGCCAGTAGTCAACGAGTAAGCCTGGCCTAGAAGCTCTACGATCTCTATAAATACCGTCCTGCCTCCAACATAAATGGGATCTTCTCCGGACTGGTTGCTGAAGCTCTGCTAGAAACATTCTTCACTCTCTACCTCCCTCACAACAATCTCTAAAGGGATTCACTGTGATTCTCCAGTGGATTCCAACTCATGGAATTCAATCTACCTAAGGATAATCAAAGCCTTGTAATCAAATACTTATTGTAATAGCAATCAGTCTACAATAATACTATAAAGTGGATGTAGGCTTCATTAATAGCTGAACCACTATAAAAATTCCATATCTTCTTTCTTTTACTGTTACTTTTCTATATCTGTGATCTGTGATATTGCTCTGTCAGAACAGGGCTGGTACTTTCAAACTCAAACCAGGGTGTTGATCCATTTTTTAGGTTAACATTTTGGTGCTTTCACTGAGAACCCCAACTCAGGATCTAGATCTAGCTATCTACTTTGGATCCCATAGGTCCAGAAGTTAGGTCCTTAATCTTTGCTTGAAGAACACACTGTTTAGAAACCAATGGCTCCTGGAAGAAGAAGAACTGCCTCTGGAAGATCCAAAGAGGCAGTACTAGCTAGAGAAGATGTTAATCCCTAACAAACTGAAGTAAATCGTGCTAACTTAGGAAATCAAGCGCCAGCATCCTCCAGTCAGCACGAAGTTGTCACCAGGGATGAGTTAAATGAAATGGTTGATGACATCAACAAAAAAATGGAAAGTTGCCAAAAGGCTCTGATGGATAAGCTTAACACTCTCCTAACCCAACAGTCAAATCCTTCTCCAAGAACTATGCCTGAACCCGCGCACTACGCCATAAATGACCTTCTGCAACATTTTTGCAAGGTGTTGCCAGCTAAAATGTTGCGATAGATATAAAATTTTAGTCCTACTGCAACGTTGTATTTATGGTGTTACCTTAGCCATAAAAATGTGTTGCTCTAGCTAAACAAGTGTAACACGATGCAACATTTTTATATAGTGTTGCTATAGATGTATTCAGATTAAAAAATTAATAAAATTAGCAATCCGCGTGAATACGATCCAACGGTCTACATTTAATCTGATTGTTAAACTGGATCACCGCTACAATTTGACACAAATTTTCGTTTTCCCGCTTTACTTTTCATATCATTTTCGTTCTCACCCCCCATTTCCGAAATCCCTAATTTCCAAATCATATTTTCGTTTCTTTTTTTTCTTCCAAAAATCCCTAATTCCCAAATCCTACCAACCGCAGCCCCCAACAAAACTCCACTACCCCACCACCGTTTCTACAGCCTGATTCCGATGGTCATCGAGCACATATCCCGTGGCGATGGAGTTCGGATTTAGTGATGGAAATTGGCAATTGGTGGTTATAATTGGGTTCGCTGCTGCTATTAATTTGCAGAGGAAGTCAAAGTTTGAAGTAGGTCGTTGGTTGGGTTGCGATGCTGCCGATTGAGGGTCAATTGATGGTTGTTGGCAATTGACTGGTTGAGTATTGTGGTGGTATGGCTGCAGTTACTGGAAATGGCAGCTGTGTATAATGTTCTATTGATTGAAGCTGGTTCGAAGTGTTGTCGAAGTAGTGTCGAAGTTTGATGGGCAAGTGGTAATTGAGGCTGACAATGGTAATTGAGCGTGCCAGGTGATGTTTTGTTATATTTATGGAAAAGTTGTGAACTTTAACATTGGATTTACATTTACCGACGAATAGGCTTACATGTTTTTGTTGATTGGTAATTGTGGTGATATGCTAGTTCAGCACGAGTTGCCACTTTGTCCTCCTCTTGGCTTATGACTAATTATGTGAACATACTGCTGCTATGATTAGCTCTTTGATTACATTCAGTTCCAATCTCAGTATAGATTGCACGTGCGTATACTAGAAAGTAGCCAACTAGATTGCAGGCTGCAATTTCATATCCTGATTCAAAATGTACCAACTGTTGTTAAGGGCTGTAGGGGATGTAAGTTGCATCAGTTTGGGGAGTGGATGGTGGCAGTGTAGAGGTTGAAGTTTGGTAGTATTCAAGGAGAAGGAGTTGATGTCTAGTAGGATGTTTAGATGAGTGAACTGTGGTAATGTATTACTTATTAACACGCAACATGTTCGATGAAATGTCAATTTTTATTTATCATGGTTTCAGGTCTTTTACCAAGGCAGAGCTAAAAGTAAGGTCGGATGATTCAGAAGAAGCCACGAAAGAGTTGCAAAAGTCAATCATCGAGGAGGTGTTCAAATTCGCAGGAGGTGTTCATTTCTGCATCATTTTACGTCGTTTCAAAGAAGGCTCGATCTTCCAAAATCGGATGAATCGGGCGGTGCCCACTTGTTCACTCATTTTACTGTCGTTTGCAAAGGTCGATCCCCGCCGGGACTGCGGTGCCCCGGACCCCCGCCGGCGCTGCGCCCGGACCCGCTTCTCGCCTTGCCTTCGGCTCGGCATTCGACTCGTCATATATTTGTCAGTGTCGGTGTCTGTATAAATTGAAACTGCATATGTAATGAGTGAACTGAGTGATGTAGTGAGGAATATCTGTATATGTGAATATCAGTGTTATATATCATTGAATTGTAAAATAGTGGAGTCGGGAATTTGTACTATTTCAAATGTTGAAATAAAATATTTATTTAAATAAATTACTGTTTAAATATCAAATTCTACGCAAAAGCATTTTATTAAATAAATATTTATTTCTATTAAAAAATCAAATATGCTCTACATTGTGGGCCCCACAAATTCAGAAAGTTAATATCTATGGCAACATTTTGGAATGTTGCTACAGATACCTATGGGTGTTGCCATAGACCCAAATAGGGTTCTATTGCAACAATATTACTTATGTTGCCTTAGATAGTCAAAATGTTGCCTTTGAGGTCTAAGGCAACGGCAAAAATTGCATCACCCTAAAAGTGTTGCCATAGACCTATGGCAACATTTTTCGGGCCTGAGCCAACATTTTTTTTGTGTTGCAGTAGGCCATTTATGGCGTAGTGGCGGCTGCTATAGAAAAATAGAATTCCTCTGTTTCTGGTCTACATAGAAGAAACAGGAAACAGCCACAAAAAAGGGTAACAAAAGGACTTACCTTGGACGGAAATGAAAGTACTCCATTCGCCACAAGGCAACCTATTCTGAACTTGAATCAAGGGGCTAAGACCCCATTGGAAGACATAGCTATGCGTCTCTCCGATTCAGAAGATAGGGAGTAAGACAACTAAATGGAAGAAAACGCCAACGTGTTCGATAATGCTAGAAACGTCCAAACTGCCCCCAATCAGGCCAACTGCGAGCCAACGGGGTCCCGTGGGAGTGGCTCTCCCGAAGACATGAGAGCCTAGGCGTTAACCCACATGCCAAGACTATTTGTAGAGCCAAACACTTGGTGTAGTGACTGATTGCCATCCCCAGGACTACCGGACATTAGAGGCATACATAGTAGACATGGTCAAACGATTGATGGACGAGAATAAAAACCGAAGAGATGATGAATGGGGATCTGCTCCAAGTCTGACTCCCTTTACTGATGAAATCTTGAATGAAAGGTATCCAAAAAAATTCACTATGCTAGCTATCCCCTCCTACGACGGGACGAAGGACCCAAAACCCCATCTATACAAGTATAGTTGATAAATGGATGGAGCCAATGCTCCAGAGGTTGTTCGCTGCCGATGTTTCCCTATCTTTCTAGAAGGAGTTGCGTCTATGTGGTTCACCAGACTTCCCCCGAGATCTATATCTACCTTTGACCAAATTGCAACGAAATTCCTTGACCAGTTTAGGCTCCATACCGTGCAACTAAAGTATGTCATGTCCTTATCCGGATTGTTCCAGGGACGTAATGAGTCGTTGAAATCTTTCATGAACAGGTTCAATACCACGGTGACAGAAGTGAGCAACCCCAATGAGGACATGGTTTTTATGGCATTAGTCCATGCAATTCACCCGGAAACTGAATTCGAAAAGTGGATTAAGATTAAGGAACCTACCACAAGGAAAGATTTCAATCGAAAAGCAAGTCAGTACCTAGTTGGAGGAAGCGCAGGAGATGGAAAGAAAGTCTGGTGGTGTGCAATCGATGAACGTTGGACAGAGCGATGTGGCGATGAATCAAAACACGTACGATTCTGGAACTATTCAAGGAGCCGTGGGAAAAAGTGGGAATCAAAAGAGAAGAAATCAGAACTCCGATAAAAGAAATAACAACGGAAGCAAAAAAATATTTAAAGAGTTTAGACAGGAAGATTACACCCTCTAAATGACACTTCGAATAAAATTTATCTCGCAACACAAGAAATGGAAGAATACAAGAAACCTCCTAGAAAAGAGGCAACTGAGCAGTAGAAGCGCTCAGGGAAATTCTGTCGCTTCCATGAGATGCATGGCCATATTACAAACGAATGCCGCTACCTAAAGGACCTCATTGAAGTGTTGATTAGAGACAATAAGCTTCAGTAGTACGTAAAAAAGCCACAAAAACTCAATCAACTTGCAGCCCCTCAGCCTCCTAGAGAATAAAGAAATCAAGCTGGGACTAGTGACGAAGGGTTGAAACGAACCAACCAGAGGCTTATTATAGGAACGATATCTGGGGGACCACATTCCGCGCAAAGAAGTTGGGAGGAAATGGAGCGATATGCAAGTTCGTTGAAGCACGCTCCGAAGGAATCATGTTTAGAGGGGTGTTCCGAAATCGGGACACCGAGGAGATCGAAGCTCCAACTCTCGATCCGATGATGGTGACAGTAGGAATCAGACCTGCTGTAGTCCGACGAGTGTTGGTCAATAGTGGCAGTTCTGTTAACATACATTTCAAGCGTACGTTTGAGCAGATGAAAATCAGCATGAAAAGCGTGTCTGCATGCCAAACAAAGATCCAAGTGTTCACTAGCGAGTCCAAGCAGCCTATGGGAATAATCGACCTTCCAGTGGAGCTCGGAGAAGGGGATCGAAGAGCCACCCTCATTCAAAATTTTGTAATTGTGGATGAAATGTCAGCATATAACGCCTTCTTGGGGCGGCCCACTCTAGCAGATTTCAAAATAGCTCTGGCCCAGTGGTGTTTGACCATGAAGTTCCCTACAGTAAATGGAATCGGAGTAGTGAAATGAGATTAGTGCGCTGCAATAGAATGTTACATTGCAGAGTTACGTGAATCCAGAAGAATGGAATAAGGGAAGGGCACGGGGAGAACTCTCCACATCCATGAGCCCTCCGAATAGCAACTACAGAGCTGACCCTAGCTTGGGTACCATAGCCGATTTGACAAGGCTTTGGACCATAGGAAAAAGAGCTCAGGGGAGGAACGGGCGGCGCCGACAGAATTGGCGGTGTCCGGCCCAGTTGACATGGACGACCCAACTAAAGTTTTGAAATTTGCATCGCATCTTGGAAACAAGATGCGTATGGAGCTTACCAAATTTCTCCACGCCAAATTGGATGAGTTCGCTTGGACGCGTTCCGACATGTGTGGGGTGTCCCCGGAAATTGCATGTCACGCGCTCAACATAGACCCGAAGTTCACACCAGTGAAGCAAAAAAGGCGCAGCCTAGGTCCCGAACGATCCAAGGCGCTAAGAGAAGAAGTGGACAAGTTAATGGCCAATGGTTTTATCCGAGATGCTACTTACCCGGAGTGGGTATCTAATCCGGTCTTAGTCAAAAAGTTTAATGGGAATTGGAAAACCTGTATCGACTACTCAGATTTAAACAAGGCTTGCCTAAAAGATAGTTTCCCTCTCCCCAGAATAGACCAACTTGTGGACGGAGCGGCAGGGCACGAGCTGCTATCATTCATGGATGCATACTTCGAGTACAATCAAATCATGATGCATGAACCCGATCAAGAAAATACCAGCTTCATCACTGACCTCGGCATATACCATTACAGAGTAATGCCATTTGGTTTGAAGAACGCAAGGGCAACTCATCAAAGGTTGGTAAATACCATGTTCAAGCGGCAGATCGGGAAAACAATGGAGGTTTATGTAGATGACATGTTAGTCAAATCGCGAGCAGCATTAACCACCTAGACAACCTCGCTGAAATGTACGAAATACTCAGAAAGTATGGGATAAAACTCAATCCACTCAAGTGCCACTTTGGAGTGGCCTACGGGAAATTCCTAGGGTTTATCGTAAGTGCCAGGGGCATCGAAGCAAATCCTGACAAATCACGGCACTATGAGAAGTCCAAGCTCTAAAGAATAATAAGGAACTGCAAAGTTTAAATGGAAAAGTTGCAGCGCTTAGTCGGTTTATCTCAAAAGCTACCAACAAGTGTATACCATTCTTTGATGCGCTGAAGAAAGGAAAGAAGAACTTTGAATGGAGTGAAGCTTGTCAAATAGCATTTGAAGAATTACTACGACACATGGAGGCTCCGCCAATCCTATCAAAACCCGTGGATGGGGAAGACTTGTTCATTTACTTAGCAGTCTCACCCCATGCATTGAGCGCCGCTCTGGTGCATGAAGAAGCAAAAATCTAGTGACCTGTGTGTTACATTAGCAAGCGGTTTACTGGAGCAGAGAATAACTATCTGAAACTGGGAAAGCTAGTGTATTGCCTCTTGATCTCATCTAGGAAGTTACGGTCGTACTTTTAGGCCCATCCAATTAAACTGCTGACTGACCAGCCCCTGAAGTAGGTACTATACCGACCAGAAACTTTTGGATGACTACTAAAGTGGAATATAGAGTTGAGTAAATATGATGTCACATACCACCTAAGGAAAGCCATCAATGGGCAAGTGTTAGCAGACTTCATCGCCGATTTTACCATACGGGATGACGAGGAAGAAACATTGCTAGAGGGGAAGGCTCGATGGAAGCTATTTGTCGATGGCGCATCTAACAACCTCTAATCGGGGGCAGGTGTAGTGCTCGAAACCCCCGAAAGGCGAACCATTAGCCATGCTTTGCGCTTGGAATTCCCTGCTATAAAAAATGAAGCAGAATATGAAGCACTGATCGCAAGATTGAAAGTTGTAAGAGAAATCAAGATAAAATCTATTCATATATACAGCGACTCCCAGTCGGTCGTCTGTTAAGTAAAGGGGGAATACCAGGCTCGGGGGGAGAATCTGGCCCTATACCTATCCAAAGTACAAGAACTGCTCGGCGACATCGAACACTACACTATAACTCACATTCCACGGGGGTAAAACACCAACGCAGATTATTTGGCTAAACTGGCAAGTTTCGAAGAAGCTCGGTCATTAGGACTAGTCCCAGTTGAAACTCTAACCAACCCAAGCATAGATGAAATGGATGTTGATTGGATTCTCGAAATCACCGTCGAACCAGAAACGTGGATGACACCGATAGAAGAATATTTACTCGTGGGGACTCTTCCAACCGACCGAAATCAAAGAAAGAAGCTTCTCCGAAAAGCACCCCGATTCATGATACAAGATGGAATACTCTACCGAAGAGGGTTCTCGACTCCCCTCCTTAGGTGCATTTCCGATGATGAAGCCAGGTGAATCCTATAGGAAGTGCATGAAGGCGAATGCGGAGACCATACTAGGGCGGCAAACCCTTGCAAAGAATGTCCTCCGGTACGAATACTTCTGGCACACAATAAACCACGACACTGCAGATTACGCCAGGCGATGTGATCACTGTCAAAGATTCGGAAAAGTTAAAAGAACTCTGTCAACAGAGTTAACGTAGATGGTCAGCCCATGGCCGTTCGTAATATGGGGGATAGATTTGATTGGCGTCCTACCGATAGAAAAAGGAGGAGCCAAATATGCCATAGTTGCTGTAGATTATTTCACAAAATGAACCAAAGCGGAACCGCTGTCCATAATAACCACAAAGAAAGTCATTAATTTTGTTACTAAAAACATTATTTGCAGGTTTGGTGTGCCACAGAAACTCATCACTAACAACGAAACCCAATTCAAAAGCGTTGAGTTCAAGGGCTTTTGCAAACGCTTCCGGATTGAAAAGAGATTCTCAGCGGTAGCTCATCTGCAGGCAAACGGGCAAGTGGAAGCAATAAACAAGATCATCAAATCTATCATCAAGAAGCGACTAACTAAAGCCAAAGGAAACTTGGTCGATGAACTTCCACTCGCACTATGTGCTTACCGAACCACCCACAAAACGACAACTGGTCACACTCCATTCGCTCTGGCATATGGTTCAGAAGTAAAGATACCTATTGAGTTAGAAGTCCCTTCGCACCGAAGGCAAAATTTTAACCAAAACCAAAACGAGCATCTCTACTCGAATCGCTAGATATGATCGAAGAAAAAAGAGAAGAAGCTGAGTTGAGAACCGCCACCCACCAAAGACGGGTAGCACGGTACTTCAACTCCAAAGTCCACAACCAAACCTTCGAGGTGGGAGATCTTGTGCTCAAGCGAGTTTACCTCGTTCCGGGGGTCTTCGGACAAAACTGGGAAGGACCGTACATCATAAATCAAAAGCTCAGAGACGGGACATTTAAGCTAACAACCGTCGATGGAATTAAGATTCCCAGAGCCTGGAATAGCGAATCATGCCGTTACTTCATTTGAAAACTACTTTATGTATTCTCTATTTTTCAGCAAATAAGCCATCCTAGAAATGTCGGGGGCATTGTAAATAGGCAAAGAATCCACTCTTCTTTCCTTAATAAAATTTGATTCGCTCTTTCGAACCGACAAAATTGCGTAGATAATAAATACCCGCCGGCTCGATGGAAGCAAATCGACTCAAACCGGTGGATCGATGGAACTCGATCCTTACCTTCTAAAAACCGGTGTTGCCCCGGCAACATCGGGAAGGCCCAAAAACTAACTCCTTGCATTGCCCGGAGATAGGAAATGCTAAGGAGCATCAAAAAACCAACTCCTCGCGCTGCCCGGAGATAGGCAACGCCGAGGTGCATCAAAAACTAACTCCTTGTACTGCCCGGAGATAGGTATCGTCGAGGAGCATCAAAAACTAACTCCCCGTGTTGCCCCGAGATAGGCAACGCCAAGTAGCATCAAAAAACTAACTCCTCGCGCTGTCCGGAGATAGGAAACGCCAAGGAGCATCAAAAACTAACTCCTCGCGTTGCTCAAAGATAGGCAATGTCGAGGAGCATAAAAAACTAACTCCTCACGTTGCCCGGAGATAGGCAACGTCGAGGAGCATCAAAAACTAACTCCCCGCATTGTCCATAGAAAGGAAAAACCAAGGAGCATCAAAAACTAACTCCTCGCGCTGCCCGGAGATAGGCAACGCTGAGTAGCGTCAAAAAACTAACTCCTCGCACTGCCTGGAGATCTGCAACACCAAGAAGCATCAAAAACTCACTCCTTGCGTTGCCCGGAGAAAGGCAACGTCAAGGAGCATCAAAAACTAATTCCTTGCGTTACCTGGAGATAGGCAACGCCGAGGAGCATCAAAAACTAACTCCTTGCATTGCTCGAAGATAGGCAATGCCGAGGAGCACCAAAAAATAACTCCTTGTGTTGCCCGAAGACAGGCAACGCCGAGGAGCACCACAATACTAACTCCTCACATCGCCCGAAGATAGGCAACATCGAGCAGTATGAAAAATCGCGCACCCTCACGCTGCCCGAAGATAGGCAGCGTCAGGGGGCACTAAAACCAGACCGACGGACCATATCGATCCCAAAAACTGCGCATCTCATAACCAACGCCAACTACTTCTACAATCAGGAATAATGAGCACAACTCCAACGAAATTGGAACGCTACAAACCAATAGAAAAGTTTCAACTAAGGACACTTAACGATCAAAACTGCCCTCAGTTAACCCAAGCAATGTGCACCTCTTAAACACGCATATTGCATACTTGTTGGAATATTATAGGAAACTTGGATTACATGCTAAAATTGCAAAACTTCCAAAAAAGTAAAATCAAGCTATGACTTAGCCAAATTTTGAATTTGATATGAAAATTATCTAGGCCCTAAGTTACCGGTCATGTGGAAATTGTTTGAGGAAAACAACCCTGTGAACTGGGGGGCATACACCGGTACTCGAACAAAAACGCGTGAAAATAGTAAGTTCATAAGTTTTGTCACTCTAAACAAAGAATTCTTAAACAAAGAATATTTAAGTTCTGTTAATTTTTAAGTTCTGTTACTTCAAACGAAGGATTTTGGCAGTAATCACAGGACTAGATAAGTATAAAATAAAACAAGCACAAGTGCACAGAACATATATGAGCAGACAAATGAGAATACAGTCAAAATATCAATATATTATTTATAATTTTCTTTACACAGGGTCAAAATGTGAGGGCCGTACCCACACAACACCGGCCAACAAAAAGAAAATACAAACTCCACAGTGAAAACGCTAAGTGCAGACTCTGCACTTGTACAAAATGACTCAAAAAGAACCAAAATCAAAGTGGTCTTCACATAAGCTCCTCAATGCTTCCTTCCTTTGCTCCCTTTTCCGCCCTTTGTTGGCAATTTCAGCTTAAGTTTCGGGAGTGGTGTCACTACTAGTAATATCAATGAACACCACAGTGGAAATGTCCTCCTCTTCCTCCGCAGCCTTCTCAGAAGTGTCGCCCTTCCCTTTGCATTTTCGTGATTTACGGGAGCTCTTTGAGGCCTTGATCGCTTCAACCTTTTCCTTCTTGATAGCGACTAGCTCGTGCTGAGTCTTATGGGGCTGCTCCGTCTGAGTTTCCTACCCCTTGGCCTCTACTGCTGTTATGTCACCTTCCAAGGACATAGAAGGGTCATCTAGGCCATGAAGTGCGACTATCTTTTCGGCCTTCGGCCCCAGTTGCGAGCTAGACGCGGACGTGGAAACTGGAACAGGTATGGAAACAACCGCGGAGGATGTGGAAATAGCGGCGGGTTCGGCGTCGATGAAGCTGGCACGTCAACGGGAAAGGTAGATGGACCTATAAGATCAAAAATGAAAGCATTAAATTCTTCCTGCACTTGCAGCGTAAGTTGGAAGCTCTCGAATTCGGAGGAAGCAAGAACATTACCTGCACCAGAGGAATGGTCGAGAATGTCGACTTCATACTCACCACCTTCACCCTCTTTCAATGGATCCACTACCCGAGGAAGAGTTTCAAGCCCTAAATGCAGGTGGTGGGGCTGCTCTGATGATTCGCCCGCACCAAAAATAAAAGGCTTGGTGAGCGCTTCGGTGGCGGTCGTCAAGGCAGCATCGGTGGCCTCCTTCTCTCTTTAAACTCGAAGAATTTACCCGGCCCTCGAGCAATGCCTTTTTTGATTCGTCGTTCAGGTAGGCATTCTGCAACTCCCGCTCGGTATAGGCGTTGTCACTATCGGCAAAACGAGACAAGGATTTCTTCCCAAACCAAAGTGAGAGTGCGCGGGAACTTCGGAGCCAAATAGCTGAGACTCTCCTGGTGCAACAGTGAGTTGACATAAAAATTCAGAATGGTCGCATCTAGCTTCTCTATCTTTCTTTCAAAAGTGTCCTGAAGCACTAGAAAATCTGCTCTCATGGCGTCCTTCTCGACTTCAACAGCAGACTTATCGGCGCTGAGCTATGCGACCTGAGCTAGTAACCTGGCAATCATTTCAGCATGGTCAGAGATAGTCTTATTGTGCCCCTCAACAATAAGGTCATGATCAGCGATGGTTTTCCTCTGGGCCTCAATGGTGGCGTTGCAAGCAGCCACTTCCCCTTTCAACTTGTCCTCTTCTGTGTGATTTTTCTTGATCTCGTACTTGTAGACGATCTCGACTCTCGCATGCACCTCCTTCATTTCCTTCATCAGGCTGGCGTTTTTCTTACTCTCGCGAAGGGCCGCTTCCTTTTCCTCCTCCAACTGCTTAATCTTGGCATCGCAATTTGCCAATGCCCTCTCAAAGTCGTCCTTCTCTGACTCGAAAGAGAAGATCACTTGATAATTATTACGATTCTTATGTGCCAGTTGTTTATAGAGTTTTTCCCATTTTTTGGCATGTTCTAAGTCGCACTGAATAGCCTGGAGGTGCGGCATATACGAATCTTTACAAACTGGGTGCAGATCGCGGTCAAACTTAACATCCTTCAAGAACCATCCGGGGAATGCTGCCTTAAGTTTAGGGGGCTCGAAGGAAGGATATAGGCAGGTCTCTGGTGGGGGCGAGAAGCACCGGGGGCAGTAACAATAGAAGATGATGAGATATGAGTTGAAGGCGGAATCAGGGCAGAAGTAACGGGAATTTCTTGGCCCGTTGAAGAATGTGTTGGAGCAAGCTCTGAAGAATGGGGACGATGTTCAAACTTCGACCTTTTCGATGGTCCCTCCCTTTCCTCAAAAGTTCTCCTCTTCTCGTATCCGCCTTTATATGACCGGCCTTTCTCTCTTTCATCTTGACGTTGGGCTTCGGCTTCTTGTTCTTTTCTCCTTCTATATTCTTCCTCCATTTCTCGGGGTTGGTGACGGCCGGAGGTACACTTGGAATACCGCTACGAGTTAGTGAATTCTTCGAAGTCATCATTGAAACCTCATCCTCTCGTCATACCTGACATGAAGCATGCATAAAAGGTTTCAAAAGCATAGAATAAGCATAACAAAAAAATGAAGGAATGAATGGAAGTGAGTGTAATCCTAGTGAGACGTGTAATGTGCTTCTAAGGTAGGCCTAAAACATCATCACGAACTGGAATGGACGGCCGTCGTAGGTGGAATTGGACTAACTTCGGCCATCATAAGCGGAACCAGGCTAACTCCTGGTATGATATCGCTCGAGTGGGGAGGCACCTCATCAAATTTAAAATCTTCTTTCATAAGCGCGTTAAAATCTACGTAGACGTCTCTCAAATCTCCAAACTCTGCACCGATGTCTTTATCCGGGGTATCTGGATGCCCTCTATTCTCTGGAACGTTGTCTTTATCGCCTGCATCCAAAAGGGGTGAGCTCGGAAGAACGGGGCTCATACCCAGAGTTTCGTCACACGATTCTGAGTCCTCATCATCGGATTCTACGTAGAGATCATCACTTGCAGTAGACTCATCGTAACTACTCTCAAACTTCCCCTCTTCCTTTTTCTGAGTCCAATGCGGCCTTGCCTTCTCTTTGCTTGAACTCTTCTTCTCCTTCCTCCAGAATTGGAGGCATTCTAACCGGGCCGCTGAATCCAACCGCAGTAGCATCTCCTCCCTTACGGGCCTCATCGGTTGATCCTCCAGATAGGCTCTCTCTCTTAAGAAGCGCCTTCTTCGAAACCGTGGGAAGAAGAAGTAGATCTCATGCGAACTCTAGATCGGGCAGGAGAGGAGACTTCGACTTGAACGATGGATCTACCCGGATATAGTAATCCATATCGATGCAAGTTTTCATCAGTAAACAATACTTTGACACATCTCTCCTCGGCATCAATTACCTTTAGAGTCTGAAAAACGTCATCGAGTGCCACGTCTCTATTTGGCCATGGATTAACTGCAAGAGACATACGGCTGGTTAGAAACTCCATTGCAACGCATCGGACCTCAATAAATGGAAAAAGGTACTTACCCCTTGTTGTCCACTGACGATTGAACCCCTTGGGGCATCTAACGAAGAAATATTGCGTCTTGAATTGCGGTAAGTTGCTCTGCAGGCGCAGGATGATTTTCCTTGTTTCTTTGGGCTTCAATTACGATCAAGGAGAGGCAGTCATCTCTCCTTTTGAACGACAGAAAGTATCGCAACTCATCAAAGCTTGGAGCACAGTTGAACGTCCGCATGAAAAGAACATGCAGGCAAGTTAAGATGGCATAGCCGTTAGGATGAATCTGGAATGGGGCAATACCCAAGTTCGAAAGAGTCTCGTGCAGAAAGTCGTTAAAGGGAGGCATGGCTCCATTCAAACACATATACCGGTGGCAAGCGGTGTACCTCGGAGGAGGCGTATGAGCGAACTCGTCCTTCTTTGGCAAACACACATCCTCCTCTAGAACACCGTGTTGCGCATAGATGTTATGAAGAACTTTAGCAGAAACCACCGAAGAATCCCTCTAAGGTGGATTGAGTAGAACTCTAAAGTTGGGAGGCGTTCGATCCACGATTGGCTCGACCGGGACCAACTGATCGTATTCCGCTTGTGAAGTAGTAGGAGAAATAGTGACAGATGACGACTCGGCTGTAGAGAGTGTCGGGCTTCCTCCGATTGACTTACGATGCAAGTATGGCTGCTTCATTATAAACAAAAGAACTTGCGTCCAAAACGGTCAGGTAATTCTATCCAAAACTAATAGTTTTCCCTACCACACTTGAATTCCAAAGAAATATCAATTCATGATTGGCACATTGGATTTCAAGTGTGAACTGGGGAAAGTGCAGTACGCTGTCTATATGGGATAAACTCGGTGCCCGAAACACTATAAACGCTCTATCCCGTGTAGATAGTTTGCTTGTAGTGGAAGAAGAAAAGGAATTCCCACATTAGTTTATTTTTGTTTTCATTTTTACTTCCTGTACACTTACGCATTATCGATCAATGATCGATAATGGATTCGTTGTCCGAAGCGACGCGGAAAACTCTTCTCACTACAGGGACACCGAACGTGTAATAAGCAAGCGAGATAAGTCCAAATTCTCTGGAAAAATTGGGATTGATTAGTGATGTGTCGTCTAGTAATAGCTATGAAACTGGGCACAAGTCAATTCTGGTCTAATGGACGAAGATAGCAAAATGCGTCAAGCATTGGGCCAAAGCCCGAAAGTTGTTCCGGCAAAAAACTCAAGACTTGATTTACTAACTTCCTCCATTAAACCACAATCAACTCTAACTTCTCGCGACCGACATTGTAAATGCAAACTCGCCATCAAATCGCTACACGAACGCTCTAATTAGCAAACTAATTAGCAGACCCACCTTGGATTAAACTTTAAATGCGAAATTGGTCGAAGACTTGAATCAACAGTCCAAAGGCGAGCTAGTAACAAAGCAATCGTGTCGGTGGCGAGCTAATAATGGATCGGTAGCGAATTAGGGCTGAGGCGAGTTAGGGTTTCGGTGAGAAATGATCTAAGATCCACTAGGAAGAATCACGGCCAATCATTAGAGGGAATCACGACGTGGAGCAAGGACAAGATGGATCTAAGGAGGCAATGGATCGGGTCGAACAAGCTGTTGAATCGCCTGGAGTTCGGGCGCACGAAGACTAGATCGCTTGAAAAAATAAGAATGGCTCGGGTCGAATGAATTGGAAGCTCGGCTCGAACATATGTATAGGCAAATAGAAATGACAAAGCAAAATTTTGCTAAGCCATCGGGTCGCCCGCGATCCATCATGGGTCGCTAGCGACCCATCTTTTCGAAGCAAAATTTATCAAGTGGTCAGGTCGCTAGCGATCCATCATACATGGATTGCTAGAGACCCATAAAGTTGGGGGAGGCTTTTCTTGAACTCGCGCTACGACATCTACTCTTCATTTCAAAGCATACCGGGAAGCTATAAGAAGAAATTTGATCCGTTACGACGAGCAATAGCAGTCAAGACCAAAGCTGGGTGATCAACAACATGACCTGCCATGTATTCGTAAAACTCTAATGCAATTACTTGGAATTCGATGAACAGATGTTGAAAGCGATAACTTCCAGTGCACACCTTGTTTACAACGAAGATGTACTTTGGAGGGCAAATGTTATCCGAGTTTTTAACCCAGCAGGATCCAACAGAAAACAGAACAATTTTGTGACATCAGAATGGCTTAGAACTTAACCAAAAAATGCTAAAACGAGGAGTTAACGAGAGGCAAGCCATATTATGGAAGTTACAACTCAATTTGACTAAACCAAGAAACCAGCGTTTGTCCAGTCCAATCAACGGCTAAGCATAACCAGCTAGAAGATAGTCATCAGAATGGAACAACGATGATACAAGGCCAAGAAAGCACTCTACACATCAAACTCCAAAAACCAACCAAGTGTTTGGATCGCTCGCGATCCATACCTTATGGATCGCCAGTGATCCATGCACCTTGATGATTCATTTGAGATAAGCAAGGGATGAAAGGCCTAGAAGACAGAGCACAAAAATACTAAGTTTATGGATCGCTAGCACGATGGATCGCTAGCGATCCATATAGAGCAATGTTATTAGCGACCTAGTGTGATGAAGTGATGGAGGGTGAGCAGCCAAGTAATTAGCTTGTGAACGATCCAAATCTATGGATCGCTGGCGATCCATGGTTTTGGCTCGGATCGTGAGCTAAGCTCCTCTAGATCGTTATGCATCCATCTGCCAGCAGTCAGCAAGTAGGCCTAGCCAGAAGCTCTTCGATCTCTATAAATATCGTCCTGCCTGCAACATAAATGAGATCTTTTTTGGACTGGTTGCTGAAGCTCTGCTGGAAACATTCTTCACTCTCTACCTCCCTCACAACAATCTCCAAATGGATTCACTATGATTCTATAGTGGATTCCAACTCTGGGGATCCAATCTACCTAAGTATAATCAAAGCCTTGTAATCAAATACTTCTTATAACAGCAATCAGTCTATAATAAAACTATAAAGTGGAAATAGGCTTCATTAACAGCCGAACCACTATAAAAATTCCCTGTCTTCTTTCTTTTACCGTTCTTTCTCTATATCTGTTATCTGATATTGCTCTATCAGAACAGGGCTGGTGCTTTCAAACTCAAACCATGGTATTGATCCATTTTTTGGGTTAACACCAGCCTTGAACTTGAAAGTTTTAGGTTTGATTCCACTTCCTGCTGATTTCAGGTTGAAATTTTGAACCGTTCTCGTGTATATTCATATACACGTTTCTGTCGTTGGCTCCTAGACGTGTTCGAACGCTTACGGGTCCTTGCCAAATTTTTACAATATTTTGTATGTTCGCATTTATAGTCAAACCTTCATGATCACTATCATCATTCATTTCAACATCATTTTTCATTTTTTGTTTTCAACGGAATCGGCATTCATTATGCCGATCCATCTTCGTAGCTACGCAAATAGGGATCGACAGGTTCCAATGCCGACCCCTCTCCACCTACGACTCGTTCAACTCCCTTGTGTCTGATCCGTCTCCCATACACTCATATATATATATAAGTCATTCCTTTCTTCCTTCCTTACTTTTTAATTCTACCTGCCTTTGCAAAAAACTTCCCTTCTGAACCCTGGCTTCACGAACTTTGACCTTAAATCCAACTACGATTCTAGCCAACCCACAAACTTGCCTCCCTTTTGTTTACGATTCGATAATCCTCAAACGCTCATCCCTATTTAAATTCTCATTTCCACATCTTCATTTAGGTACGAATTTGTAATTCTCCTTTCAATTACACGATAAAGTCTTTAGCCCTGAGTTGTTAGTGAGTGTTTGAGGTGGCAATGGCAAGCGTTTTTCGAGCATTTTTAGGTAGATGGTCTGATGGGTTGAGTTAGGATACGACAGAGGAAAAGAAGAAGAAGAAGGAGGGTTCAGCTAGAGATCCGGATGGAAGAAAGGCCAACAGTAAAGGAATGTAGGGATCGGTATGTTGTAATATGGTTGTGGCATGGATCGGCTGGGAAAGGGGGTTGCTTGTTTAGTTAGATTAGTTGAGAGAAGAAAAGGATAAGAGAAGTGAGGGTTCGGTTGGTTTAGCTGTGGAGAGGGATCGGTGAGGATGGTTTAGGAAAGGGATCGGTATTACGCAGTGATATAGGGATCGACATTCCTTACTCTGGGATAGGGTTCGGTATAAAGGCCTTTGGTGGAGGGATCGGTGGTTGTGGTCAATTGAAGCGATCGGTATGAGTGCTCTTAGGAAAGGGATCTGCAATGGACACTAGTGATTGACACATATCCTATAAACTAATCCAACTTATTTGGTTCGAACAATCACCACTAGTTGCCTTGTTGAACTTGAACATACGATGACAATGGACAATCTAACATGCATACTTAAACTTTTAAACTTGAGACTGACCAATAAAATTTCTGGGACTTTCAATACGGACTAAGTGACAAACTTGAAAACGAACTTAAGTAACAGACTTCAAAATTCGATATGCCGATAGTCGATCCCAAAGCTTTTGTTGCCGATCAATTTTCTTGCCAGTTGAGATGGTTAGCGATGACGGTCTCTCTAGACAAAACTCCCAAGTCTCGTCGTTTTATTTTGCTTTTCTGGTTTCAAACTGTTTATGTCTATTACATACTGCACTGCACTACACTAGTTCACACTTAGCATAGGGGGAACAGGTTATTTTTCTAATCTCGATTATCTATTGAATATAGCTGATATAGATCCCCAATGCTCAAAGCGTTCAGTTGACTTGTCTTTTGATTCGACGACGCGACACATTGGTTCTGAAGCAAAGTCAAGTTCTAAAACTATATCTGGCAGGCCTTATCCAAGCCACCATGCGGATCAAACAGAAGGTTCTAATCAACAAGCCAATTGTTTCCCCGATATCCCAGTCCTTCTTATGGAAGACATAAGCCTAGCTTGCCCCTGATGCTATAGAGGGCGCTATTCTTCTCGATAATCCAATGGATTCATAGGCCTCTCGAATTGGAAAAGCTGCTCTCCGTTAGTTATGTTCTATCCACGGGGTTCCGTTTAGGGATGTCTTGGTTCCCTTAAGACAAGATAGACCTCACTTGCCCCCAGAAGGTTATACAACTTGCAATAAGTTTATGTGTTGGGCTAGATGTGTATCGCCCTTTAATTCGTTTGTTCGAGAAATGTTGAGATATCTTAGGATCGCCCTACACAACTTCATCCCAACCGTTATGCTTTTATTCATGGAACCTTCTTGTTGTTCATGAACATTTTATTTCATCCGCCTACTCCCAAAGACATAAGATTTATCTATAACTTCAAACGACGATCGGGAAGCCCCTCTTATGTCTTTCTTGAACCTTCGCCAAATTGCTAAGTTCTGATGGGCACTTGGGACAAACTCTTGCTATTTAAGCATGAATGGTTCTATGTTCGTTGCCCTCCTGGATTTGCAAGACGATGGTTAGAAGGATGTAAGTATTACCTTCACTTCTCTCTCAAGTTCTCTAATTCAAGTCATAACTTTTCCTTTGAGTCCATTAACATTTGGAGTTCTTTAAGATGTTCGCCCACGTCTTGAAGGTGTTGACTTTTCAAGAGATCCCGCTTCTATCCGCGCTACTCCCGTTGAGGATAGGGACATCAAACTCCTTATTATTGACGAATTATTATCCTTGTTCGGGCCGTTGGAAGATGGCCGTAGTATCGGACTTCCTGGAAGTGCGGCATTATTAAGGAATGTTGCATAACAAAAGAGGGATACTGTCAACCCCGTCGTGCCCCTTGCTAAGGGTACTCGGGATGAAACCGAGGAGGGCGAAATTAAGGATTCTCAAGTCGAAAAACCGGGAGATGTCGATGCAGGCCTCGGAAAAATGCCAATGGTTGAACCGTCCAAGTTGGACAAACTAAAACACCTACAAATAGAAAAAATGAGGTTGGCGTATAGGCTACATAAAAGAAAAACTGCCTTGGACCAAGAGTTTGTTATTACTCTGGTTGAAGAGGAATCATCCTCTCAGCACTTGGAAAGCTCGTTCAAGGGATTATCCAATCTTCAAATTCCAAACGACATCATGCCTGTCACTTTCCAAACATTAACATTGAAGGACTCGACTCTCGTACCAGAAGTGGTGAAGGCATCCGACCTTCTAACAAAGGAGATAAAATGCCGATGAGAAAAGCTACCGTTACCGGTCTGTTGGGGGAACACTATGACACTCACAACCACACGCACTTCACTATATACCTTTTGTTGATCTTCCATACGACAATTATTAATACACTCCCTTTTGGTCTTTACAGGTGCAATGTCTCAATCAAGAGCCTTTGATTGCCTCAGAAGTTCTTCTATATACCACCAATCAAACCGGGATTCAGGGTCTACTCGATGCAAGGAGAAAGCTGAGGGACAAGATAAGAAGTTTCATTCAAGGGAATCTTCTTCCTCTTCCAAACGCAAATCCCAATCCCAAACATCTCGATAAGGCGAACATTCTGGCTTTCCTTCTCAAAGTAGAGACCAGACTTCATATTGTGGTCCTCATATCGCTGCGTCTCACGAGCAACATTCCGGCTCTTCAAGCTCTAGACAATCTCGTTAAAGTCGATCAAGCAAACATTTATTTGCTACCTCTGATCCGCCTTTCCTGGCCACCTCTTCCGATGTTTCCATAGCAGAGAAGTTGGCCGAGCTCAAGGCTTATTTCCAAATATTTGCTTTGATGGTCTCAAATTCCTTCCTTCCATTCACATAATTCCGGGATATGCCAAGGAAAGTTCTCTTGCATGTGTGAACGATGTATTTATTCAGTAGGAATCATTTATACACCTGGTAGAAAATGTCTCTGAAGTTTCTATTGAGCGACAACATGAGATAGACCGCCTCAAGTTGGAAGCTATACACGACAAAGATATAATCAAGCATCTAGATGCTGAATTGTTAGAATTTAAAACCCAACTTGCTAAAGCGGTGACGAATGCTAGGTAAACGACATAGGCAGTAAGCCATTTGGAAGCTACTCACAAAAAGGAACTCGACGCAGCACTTCATCGTAGCGGGGCACTTGCTTTAGAAAAGGATTACTTGCATAAGGAGAAAGATGCTTTAGCTCACCGTGTCGAGGAACTTGAAGAACTTTTTAAGAAAGAAAGGTAGGAAAAAAAATTGAAGCTCAAGAGGAATCGCAGAAATACTGCGAGGAAGTTATTAAGGCTTGAAGGTTAAAGGCTAAACTCGACGAGCAATTCGCCAGAATCGAAGTTCTTAAAGAAGAAGCTCGAGAAGAGTGTCAGAGAGAGATGACCGAACAAGTTAACTCCCACGTGGAAGCTGCCATGGAGTTCGACAGGAATGATATTAGGACTTATTCGATCTGTTGATTATTGAATACAACGCCAAAGTCCTGATCCATTGTGACTTAAGTTTTCTGGGTGAGGGTTACCTTGAATCGCTCAGTGAAGCTTGGGAGCACATTGTCGAGATAAAGAAGAAAGAGCTGGGCAAAGCTGAACTCAACGAAGAAGAATTAGTAAGGGAAATTCTTTGCAGGAACGAGCCTTTAGATCTAGCTTCCGCAATACTTCGATTTTTCAATGCTTCTGCACCTACTGAAGGAGGAGAGAATATTGTCAGGTCTTCAGGGACTGATCCTAAAGGTCCTTCTCCATCCTAAGTAGCCATAACATCAATTCTCTTAATATGGAGCAAGATCTTGGATATGATCCGGACAGGCCCGGCTTTGAATTCAAGACGTTATCCCCCAATTTAGAAGGAGGCACCCCAGCAATGATGGAGAGTCAACCACATGCTGGTATTTTTCTTTACTCCTTAGTATATGAAAAGTTTTCGTTCTTCGTGCGCAATGGCTTTGAGTTAATCTCCCTGTTTTATCAAATTTTGTAGGTCTTCTGGGTCCCAATCAAACTCCCAAAAGTGATGTTGTTGCAGAACAACATGAGGAAACGGCTAAAGACCTGGTAGCTGCTAATGTTTCAGGACCCGATGCTCAAGTCATCTGTGCCCTTGATGAAGATAAGAATGAGGATCCACTCCCGACCAACGAATCTGATGACATAATAATTCTCGGTGCCTCGGAACATACTGATAAGACTAGCATGATGAGCAGATAGAAAAGGAGGAACTGTTGAAAAGAGGTTAAAATTGAACCTACCGAGGTGGACGTCGATGATCCTCATCTTGTGCCATTGCAACTTATTCCACCGTGTGGGTCGATCCCTGATGGACTTCCTCCTACCTCCTCAAGCTCTCCAGCCAAAGGGGGCAAAGGGTCCCGAAAGAGAAGCACAAGCAGCTCTAACCCAGAGAAATCCAAAAGATAAAGAAAGTCAAAGAAGTAGTTACAGCTTTGGCCCAATGTACATAGTTTTCATAATCATTTCTTTCACTAGTTGTAGTTGTACGGGTATGAATCTCGATCTTTTGAAATAACTTGTACTGAGATTTCAGCACCTATTATGTAAATAAAAGCTTTTGTTTTCTGTTTTGTTTCATGTGAATTGTTATTTAAGTGGTTGAACGATTACTTTCCATATAATGTACTTGTAATCCGCTGCTTGTGAATTCTGTTAACAATTCACCATCTCCATCCCAAGGCCTCTAAGTGGTCATAGCCTCGAGTCATATCGAACGCCAGGCTAGGGCCTTAGTGTTACGCTGTCGAATTCAACAGTTTTTTCAATGACCGTGCTTCTGCCCCCGGCATTGATCTGGCGAGGCCAGACGTCGGATAGTCAAATTCCATCCTTTGCAAGTTTATACTCCTCATGTCGGTTTCAGGTCAGAGTTTATGGAATAGAGAACGATCGAAATCAACTCATCTATTCATTCATGATTATATCCACATTCTGGGCATAAGGTTCAGTTGATGGGTGGTCGGTTCGCACCTAGTTTATGTTTGTACTCCAGTCCGCACTCTAGGGACCCGTAGTTGTTTCGCGGGCAGTCGGTCTCTACCCGATTTATGTTTATACTCCAGTCCACACTTTGGAGACTTGGAGTTGTCACGAGCAGTCGGTTTCTATTCAATTTATGTTTATACTCCAGTCCACACTTTGGGGACTCGGAGTTGTTTCACGAGCAGTCGGTTTCTATCCGATTTATGTTTATACTCCAGTCCGCACTCTGGGGACTCGGAGTTGTTTCGTGGGTAGTCGGTCTCCACTAGATTTATGTTTATACTCCAGTCCATACTCTAGGGACTCGGAGTTGTTTTGCGGGAAATCGGTCTCTACCCGATTTATGTTTATACTCCAGTCCGTTCTCTGGCGACTTAGTGTTGTTTCGAAGAGCAGTCATGTCGCACTCTTTTTTGGCTGATTAATTTGCCCCCCAGAATTTGAGGTTTTGATTTAGTGAGCGATCGGTCGAATCTCGGTCGCTTTGATTTTTGTTTTAGTCCCACAATCCAGGCAGGAATTATTAAATGAACAAGTTGACTGAGCTCATCCTGTTTGATCCTAGCGGGAGTTAGCACGATTGATCGATTCCAAACTCTAGGAGCCTGTTCATACACAATGATATCAATCAATTTCGCTATGTAATTATCGTGCAATGCAATAGCAAATATAAATACAGAGGAAGCCTGAAACTTTATCCATTAAATGGAAGGGAACAACATAAACTATCTTATCACATATTCGGAAAATCAAATGCTAAAGGAAATTTTGAAAATAAATACAACTGAAATGTAAAGGAAATAAACTAAATGAAATAGCGTCATAAATGTTCGCTATCCCATGCTCTTGGAAGTGTAATGCCATCGACGGTCGCTAGCTTGAAATTTCCTTGTCCAAGCCTCTATGCAATGACATATGGTCCTTCCCAACTCGGATTCATGTGTGATGAGGTAGGAAAAACCCGTTTTAGGATTAGATCGCCAATTTCGAAGGTTCTCGAGTGAACTTTAGTGTTGTAATACCGGGCAACTCAATGTCAATGTGCGGCTACCCTCAAATCAACTTCCCTGCACTTCTCGTTTATAAAGTCCAAAGATTCCAAGAGGGGATCTTGATTTGTTTTGGGATCGTAGTAAGTCACTCGATGAGAAGGGACTTCGAGCTTAACAGGAATAATAGCTTCTGAACCGTAAGCGATGGCGAATGGAGTATGGCTAGTCGTGGACTTGTGAGTGGTTCTGTAAGCCTAAAGTGCCGTAGGGAGATCATCCACCCACTTGCCTCTAGCCTTCTCTAAACGCTTCTTCAGAATTAACTTGATGACTTTATTTATAGCATCAACCTGTCCATTTTCCTGAGGGTGAGCGACCGCTGCAAATCTCTTTTCAATGTGGTATCTTCGACAGAAGTCTTTAAACTTAGTACCATCGAATTAAGTCCCATTATCTGTTATAATAGTCCGTGGAAGACCAAAACGACATATGATGTTTCCAACAATAAATTTGAATACTTTCTTGGTCGTGATTGTAGCCAAAAGTTCCACTTCAGCCCATTTGGTGAAGTAATCAACTGCCACAATAGCGTACTTCGCACCACCTTTAGAGATTGATAATGAACCAATAATTTATATACCCCACATGGCGAATGGCCATGGGCTGACCATTTGCGTGATTTCTGTTAGTGGAGCTCTCTGGAGTTTTGCATATATCTGGCGTTTATCACATTGTCTTACATAATCAGCTGCATCTGGATTTATGGTTGGCCAATAATACCCATAACGGAGTATCTTCTTTACCAGAGTTTTTTCCCCAGTGTGATCACCACATTCTCCTTCATGAACTTCTCTTAAAACATGCTTTCTCTCATCATGAGCGATACACCGGAGTTGAGGGACTGAGAAACCTCTCATAAACATGGCTCCTTCTTGCATAATATATCGTGAAGCTTTGCGAAAGACCTATCACTTTTCATTTCTTTTATCAGTTAGGACCCCGTGCAGTAAATAGTCTTTAATTAGAGTCATCCATGATTTCCTTTCAGGTTTCGCCTCTAGTACTTGATCGATTTCCATCATGTTTATACTTGGGGTATCCAATACTTCGACCGACACCAAACCCATCTGTTGTGCTTCACCAGTACTGGCGAACTTTGCCATAGAATCAGCCTCTTTGTTTTGATCGTGTAGAATATGTGAAATGTCAAAGTATTCAAATTCGGTCAACAACCCATGAACTCAGGTAAGATAAGGGGAAAGTCGTTGTCCCTTAGCCTGATAGTCTCCTCTAACTTGATACACCACCAATTGCGAATCACGGTAGATTTCAAGAGATTGAACTCCAAGTTCTTTAGCAGGTTTAAGTCCGGCAATCAAAGCTTCATACTCAACTTCGTGTGTTTCTGCGAAATCGAGCTTCAAAGCATAACAAATCGACCTGTTTTCAAGAGTTACAAGCACAATCCGAGCCCTAGAACAATGATCATTAGATGCTCTATCAGTATATAACTTCCATCGTACAGTAGGGATTTAACTTCCTTCTGGAAGATCATTCTGCATAGTAAACTCTGCTATAAAGTCCTCCAGAGCTTCTCCTTGGATAGCTCTTCGAGGGAGATAAGTAATATCGAATTGGCTGAGCTCAATGTTCCATTTGAGTAACCTCCCAGATGTCTCAGGTCGCTGTAGGACCTGTCGTAATGGCTGGTTGGTGTAAATATTGATCGGATGTGCCTGAAAGTACGGACGAAGCTTTTGTGATGCAATTAGTAAGTAGTACGCCAATTTCTCTATTTCGGATAATTCCTTTCTACTCCTAACAATCGTTTACTAACATAATTCACCGATCTCTAGATCCGATTCTCCTCACGAACCAAGGAGGCACTTATACTGTGTGCTGATACAGCCAAATAAATAAACAACTTCTCATGATCTACCGGCTTTGACAAGATATGGGGTCTCTCCAAAAGATTCACCAGAGCTTGGAATGCGTCTTTACAATTCTGCGACCATTCGAAGTTTCTTTTTCCCTTCCTAATCAAATCAAAGAAAGGAATGCATTTGTCGGTAGCTCAAGTGATAAATCGACTTAAAGCGGCAACCTTCCCATTCAGACTTTGCACTTGTTTAATGGTTCTTGGCACCTGGATATCATGGATAGCCTGAATCTTCTCTGGATTAGCTTCTATTCCATAAGCATTGACAATAAAGTCCAAGAATTTTCCTGATGCAACACCGAACGAAAATTTCAAAGGATTGATTTTCATCTTGTAATATCGGAGGATGTCAAACATTTCTGCCAAGTCTCTGATGTGGTCGCTTGATCGTTGTGACTTCACTAGCATATCATCCACATAGACTTCCATTGTCTTACCAATCTGATCCTTAAACATCCTGTTAACCAAGCGCTGATGGGTTGCTCCGGCATTCTCAAATCCAAACGGCATTACTACGTAACAATACAACCTAACATCTATAACAAAACTAGTGTGCTCCTGATCGGGGATGTGCATCGAGATTTGGTTATATCCTGAATATGCATCCATAAACGATAGCAATTCGTGTCTTGTAGTTGAATCAACTAGTTGGTCAATCCTTGGAAGGGAAAAACTGTCTTTTGGACATGCTTTGTTCAGATCTAAATAATCAATGCACGTTTTCCATTTTCCATACACCTTCTTCACAAGTACGGGATTAGATACCCATTCAGGATAGAGGGCGCCGTGGATAAACCCGTTGACTTTTAGTTTATCCACCTCCTCTTTAAGAGAGGCAGATCTCTCCGGATCCATGCCTCGTCTTTTTTGCTTCATCGAAACATACTTCGGATCAATATTCAATGCATGGCTCGTAATGGCAGGCGAGATTGCACACATGTTAGAGTGAGTCCAAGCGAATACATCGAGATTCGCTCGGAGAAAACCAGTAAGTTCTTTCATCATCGGGGGGCTGACCTGTGACCCAATCTTAAAGACTCATGATGGGTCGTCGTGGCTGACCGTGATATCAATCGTCAGCTCATCCAGTGCAGCCTTGCTCTCTTTGGGCTCCTCTTCGTCATTTCTCAAATCTATATCTCTATAGAACCGACTGTGGTGCCCGAGCCCAGGCTCAGGTGCTGGTTGTCAATCTTCGGTGGTTTGGATGCGGACGGCTTTGTCCACACCCTTTCCCTTCTCCTTACATTGAGATTCCCTCAACTCAGCTACATAACAGGCACGTCCAGTCGCCTAATCGCCATGAACAACTCCTACTCCATTATCAGTCAGAATTTCAGAGTTAAACACCATAGGGCAAGAGCTACCCGGAATTCAGCCAAGGCCGATCGGCCCCAAAAAACATTGTACGGAGAGTCAACATCCAAAACAATAAACGGTAAGATTCACACTCTCATTCGTTCACCTTCTCCCAATTCAACATGTAATTCCACATATCATATAGCCTCAGTTGCAACGACATTAAAACCATGAATATGACCTTTAGACGGTTTTAAGTCTTTGGCTTTCATTCTCATCTGATCATATGCCTTTTTGAAGATTATATTCACTGAAGATTATAGCCTCTACCTTGTCTATGTCCCTGTTTCTAAACACAATATCATCCACCATGGTGCGCTGCTGTTGCCGGAGTTCCATCTTCCGTATTCGAACATCATTCAAAATCTAAATGCCTTATCGCGCTAGCATAGCGCTCTATCTCTTGCCAACTCCTGTCCGTAGGGTGCGGTCCCTCAACTATCATATTTATTACTGGTCTTCCACCGGTCCATGTAGACTCCTCAGCCCTACGCGGAGCTTGTCCTCGATTGGGGTTGGATGTCCCATGTCCGCCATCATGCGGAGTTTTCACAAATTGTTGCAGCTTCTTTTCCAAAATCAATTTTTCTATCACATCTTGGAGATGCCTACATTCATTTGTATTGTGCCCATAACATTCATGAAACCGGCAATATTTCCTGGTCTGCTTCTGTCTCTTCGACAACTCTTTTGGAGGCGACTTCCTATACTACATGGTATTGCAAGTGGATAGATAAATGTTCTCCAGGGACATGTTTAGCGGTGTGTAATTTTCATACATTGGGATCCTTGGCTTTAGTCTCCCAAAAACCCCCTTCTGCTCTCGATTCCTATCTCTGTCTTTCTTTTGTTGATTCGGCTTGTACTAAACATTCAGCTGAACTTTCCCGGAACTGTCATCGGACTGTTTTATTGCAATATTACTCTATACTGCTGTTAGCACCAAAATTGGTCACTAACCTCGTTGAAAAAGATTGTGTAGAGATGTAAGTGATGAAGTTAAATTAAAGAGGGAAGAATATGCTAATTTAAATGTAGAAAGTAAGAACACCGGATTTATAGTGGTTCAGCGTAACTGCCTACATCCACTTTGAGTTTTGATCTTTATTTCTTTCATAAGTAGTTGAATACAGATACAATCCATATATTAATGACTTGAATACAAGTTTGAGTTAAAAAGAGGAGAGTATAAAAAATGGCAGAGTCTCCCCATTGTTCTCCCAAAAAAGGTCCTTTTCCACTGTGACCCTGCCCCTCTATTTATAGACAAATATGGGCTGGACTTCCCAGGTGGGCCTGGTAGCTGAATAACTCGGTCCAAGTAGTGTAAGTCCTATGTACTGAACCAAATAGGCTCATCAACAGAATGCCGAGCCTCCCCCTTTATGCCGAACGAGGTGAGGTCGGACACTCTGAATGCCGAACATCCATTTGTACTGAATGACCTTGGATGACGAGCTGCAGGTGATTGCCGAATGAGATACGTACCAGAAGAGATGTGGTGTTGAGTGAGGGATGCAGGTCGAATGAGGCCGGACCGCCGAACAGTCCAGGAATGCCGAGCGTACCTTATAGGCCGAACGTTCATGGATGCCGAATGATTTTATGCCGAGCGTTCTTCCTTGGCCGAACGGTATTCACTACCGAACGTTTCTCGATGCCGGACGCTCCTAGATGCCGAACGTTATCCCATACCGAACGCCCTTTAGATGCCGAACGCTGTGCTCGTGCCGAACGGTCTTAACATGCCGAACGCTCATTGTTTAACTGATCGATGGGGAGGCCGAGTACTAAGTTGCCTGGTCAATTCCCCAGGAAACACTTGCCCCCCAAAGTGTATTACGTGACCGAACGTGATACGCTTTGAATTACGTATCCTCCATGCTCCGCTTCGAACCTTGGTTAAATCCTCTTGGAGATGCCTTCTCGAGAATATCAATGGCCATTCGTGTCTCCGCAGAGCTAATAAGCTTTGGCTATCTGATCTAGTCTTCTCTTAATAACCCTTAGTGAGAATTCAATTTCTGTTGATCTCAAGAAGTCGAACTTTTTCAGATGTACACATGCACGTTCGGGTACATGTTCTTGCCATTGGCTCTCGGATGCATTTTATATGCTCATAAGTCGTCGCCAACTCCAGGTACATGTCCTTGCCATTGGCTCTCGGATGCATCTTATATGCTCATAAGTCGTCGCCAACTCCATCTAGTTTAATTGCAATTCAATCGCGATTCCTTGTTTGTATTTTTTGTGAAATAAGGGTTGCAATCAGCTACTTGAGGCGTTTTCCAAACCTCTCTTCAGTACAGACTCTATGATTTTGTTCACAGCTTCAACATATCCATTTTCAGTTATAATGGATCATGGAAGGTCATAAGGACAGATGACGTTACGGATAAAGAAGTGGATTATTTTCTTCATCTTGGTCGTGGTTAAGAGTTCTTCATCTGCCCATTTGGTGACGTAATCAACTGCTATGATGGTGTATTTCGCACCACCTTTAGGATCGACAAGAAGATGATTTCAGTGCCCCCAAGTGGCAAACGGCTATGAACTAGCCATTTGAATAATTTCCATCGGTGGGGTTTCTGGATTTTTTGCAAACATCTTGCACTCGTCACATTGTCTAGCATGATCAACCGCATCTGGGTTGATAGTTGGCCAGTAATACCTGTAGCAGAGTATCTTCTTTATCGTGGTTTTCCCCTGATGTTATTACCGCATTCATCTTCATAGACTTTGCTCAAGATATCATCATGGGCGATATGCCGAAGCATGGGGATGGATAAACTCCTTTTGACACACGAATTCTTCTTAGATGATTTGGCGTGAAGCTTTGAGGAGGATCCGTCGTTTGCCATTCTTCCGTTCAGTAAGAATTCCTCATTTTAGATAGTCTTTGATAGGAGTCAACCATGACACCTTTTCATTTTGTTCGCTGAGTACGTGTGTAATGATGTAATACGTGAAGTCAGTTAGTAGCTCTTGGACTTGGCCGAGAAAAGGAGCAAGACAATGCCCCCTAGCAAGATCAACTTCCTTAAATTTGTATACTACCCATCAAGAATCACAAAAGATATGTAAAGTTTTCACTTCAAATCCTCCAGCAAGTTTGAGGCTGATAGTTAAGGCTTCATACTAAGCATCGTTGTTTGTTACAGGTAAATCGAGTTTTAGGACGTAGCAGATTGATCGTTCCTCAGGAGTCATTATCAAGCCATAACACTGATCATTGGATGCTCCATCCGTGTACATTTTCCATCTTATGGTTGGTTCTCTGCTACTCTTCGAGTAGTCTTCTGAGGTAGTGAATTTGGGTGTGAGGTCTGCTAATTTCCGTTCTTGGATAGCCCTTCGTGGGAAATAAGTGATATCGAATTAGCTTAGTTTGATATTCTATTTAAGTAGTCTTTCAGATGTCTCAGGTCATTGTATGCCTTGTCGCAACGGCTGGTAGGCATAGACGTTGATGCGGTGAGCCTAAAAGTAAGAGTGGAGCTTTCATGATGAAGTCAATAGGATTGTGCTAGCTTTTGTAGCTTCGGGTTGATATCCAATGCATGGCTTGCGATAGTTAATGAAATCACATATGCATGTCAGAATGGGTCCAAGGGAACATATCATCATTTATTCAGAAAAATCCAACTAATTCTTTTATCATCACTGCACTGAGCTGTGATCCGATATTCAGCACCCGGAAAGGGTCGCCATGGCTGGCTGCTATGTTGACCGTTAGCTTAGCAGGTGCCATCCCAGATTCTTTGAGTAAAGATGTAACTATTTTGCATAACATTCAATGTGAAATATGGTTGGGACGGTCAATGTTGATGGTTACTCTGGTCGAATCCTAGAGTCTTGCCATGAGTTGTTAAGTCAAATAATGAAGGGCTCTGAATGCTCTAATTGATTATCTGCAAATGGCCAAAGATCAGGCTTAAAAGCACGTTGAAGGAAATGTCGAGTAGGGGCCAGCCTCGAGTTGCGTGCAACTGCATAGCTGGATCTTGCTATGAGTTTGAATTTGCTTGTATATTCGAGTAACGCATTTTCTATTCAATGCATTCATGATCCTTCACTCGCCCTTCGGGTTGGAGTGACAGTCAGTTGCCCCCAAGCTTTGGCATCGATTTAACGATTCTATCTCTAGGCATCCTTTCGGTCGTTGTCTTGAGTAGCTGTAAGCACTATATATAAGTTTTAATACTGAGCTATCGTGGCCAGTTTTTGGATGACCAGGTGTCTTCTCCTAGTCTCGGGTTGATAAATGTACTGCATGGACGGTTGAGTCTCGTCCTAGCTATGTTTATGTTTTCACCTAAACTCCAAAGACATAAAGGCGATTGGTGAATAGTCGGTTCACATTCATCTTGCTTCTCGCTCGTGCCCCCAGGTCTAGGGCATATACCGATAAGTAGGAAGGCCAGCCATGCCCACTTTAGCTTTACTCTCTTTCCAGTTGAATCGTGGGATCATGCAAGTCGATAGGAGACTAGGTCTCGCCTATCTTGGATTTTATCGTGGTTTTTCATTCCAAGAGGAATACTTCGATGCCACGTAAGTTTCAGGGCGTAATTTGGATAGTGGATGGTCATCCACGTCCACTTTGGTTCATGCTCTGTAATCAGATCTCGGGGTAAAGTTGGCTACAAATGCAGTTGGGTTATGCTCATCTAGTTTCATACTCCTCCTGACGAATCGAACGAGGGTGCTGGAGAATCTTTGACCAAGTATCCGTGGTTTACCCTCCTTTCCATACTCTGGGGGTCATAGTTTTTCAAAAAACAAACATCCGAGTCACATTCGTATGTGCTTGGTGTGGATCGGCATTGACCCTTGGTCTGAGGTATGATATAGTAGGTTGCTCGTAGCTTTGGATGCCGTTTCGATTGGTTCTGTATTGAGGCCTCCATGCAGTCGCTGCCTCAAGTTATAAAGAACGCCACGCTAGAGCTATAGTAAGCTGTCGTATTCGGCTTTTTAGTGTTTTGTACCCCTGCCCCCAGCATTGATTTGGCCAGGTCACTAGTTGGATGGTCAAACTCCATCCTCAGCGGGTTAATAATCCTATTGTCGATTCCAGGCCGAAGTTTGCGGAATAGAAAATGGTCGGAATCCACTCGTCTATTTATCGATGTTTATACACCACTCTACATTCTGGTGACTTAGTGTTATTCTCCCTCCGGTTTACTCACGCCCAATTTGTGTTCATGCTTCAGTCCACGCTCCGGGGACTTAGAGATTTGTCGAACGGCTTACGCTTTAGTCCATAGTTCGAGACGCAGAGATTTTCGTCAACTCGTTCATACTCTAGTTCGCACTCTGGGAACTTAAAGTAATCTGATCTGCTTTTGGGATTTAGGGATTTTTCTGAAGTCGTCTATAATCTAGTCCATGCTCTGGGGACTGAGAGTACTGTAGTCCGCACTCTGGAGACGTAAAGGTTTTTGAGTCATTTATACTCTAGTCCGCACTCAGGGACTTAGAGTACTTTAGTCCGCATTCTGTCTCCCATTCCAGAGGGTGAGACCTCTCGGATGGCTGAGAGTTTGCCCGAACCTGGTAGATAATCCTTCTCTTTAAGGTTCTCTTTAAGATTTCGAAAGTCGTTATTCTTTATGCAGGACTATTGCATTCTTGTTTTCCATGATTTTGTGCAGGCCGTTCTGACCCCGAGCCCACTCCGAGGAGCGATGTTGCCAAGGAAGTGGGGGAGAAAACAAGTGAAGCCACTCACGCAGGGGAGGCTTCTGGTCTATACGCTCAGGTGATCGGAGCGCTTGACGAAGACAAGTCTGAAACCTCCTCTCCTACCGACGGGGGTTATGAAGTAGAAATTACAGGCGCCTCTGAGCATACATCTGAATTGAGCATGGAGGAGTGGCTCGAGAAAGAGAGGGAGGAGACGGTCAAGGTCATAGTAGATCCCCGAGTTGTGGACTTGGACGATCCTTTGAACAAGCCGTTGAAGGTCATCATTCCTGGCGGTTCCAAGCCCATGGAAGGTCCCCGTACTCCTTTAGTTGCTACCCCTCTATCAAAGAAGAGTACCAAGGGTAAATGCTTTGGAGAGGAGCCGTCTGGAAAGAAGTTGAAGAGGCACAAGAAGTGATTACTATCCTCGTTCAACGAGGGTTAGTTTAAGTCATGTAATTATTTTCATCTATTTCCTTAGTCCTTGTAGATAGAATGTCGACTCTGAACTTTGGAGGGGTTGTAATAGAAACTCATTTCTGAATAAGGTTTGGTTCCTTTTTCTGTCTTACAAAAGACTCTTATTGTTCAGTTTTCTTTGTGATTGTGATTTTAATCCAAGCAGTTGTGAGTAACATAGACTTCTCAGTCCATCTTCATATAACTCAGAAACTCTTCGGGAGTCGTCGAACTTCCATTTTGTGCTTCGAGCACTTAGAATACTTTCTAGCCCGTATGTCAGGGATTTGACAAATTCAAGTCATTTGTGTCATAGTTCATATTCAGGGAACTTGGAGATCCGATTCGCTTATATTCGAGTCTGCACTCTGGGGAGTTAGAGTACTCTAGTCCGCACTCTAAGGACTTGGAGGTTTAAGTCATTTATACTCTAGTCCGTGCTCTAGGGACTTAGAGTACTCCAGTCCGCAATCTGTTTAAGTCATTTATACTCAAGTCCGCACTCTGGGGACTTAGAGTACTCCAGTCCGCACTCTGGGGACTTGGAGGTTTTAGTCATTTATACTCTAGTCCGCGCTCTGGGAACTTAGAGTACTCTAGTCCGCACTCTGGGGACTTGGAGGTTTAAGTCTTTTATACTCTAGTCCGCGTTCTGGGGACTTAGAGTACTCCAGTCCGCACTCTGGGGACTTGGAGGTTTTAAGTCGTTTATACTCTAGTCCGCGCTTTGGGGACTTAGAGTACTCCAGTCCGCACTCTGGGGACTTGGAGGTTTAAGTCTTTTATACTCTAGTCCGCGCTCTAGGGACTTAGAGTACTCCAGTCCGCACTCTGGGGACTTGGAGGTTTTAGTCATTTATACTCTAGTCCGCGCTCTGGGGACTTAGAGTACTCCAGTCCGCACTCTGGGGACTTGGAGGTTTAAGTCTTTTATACTCTAGTCCGCGCTCTGGGGACTTAGAGTACTCCAGTCCGCACTCTGGGGACTTGGAGGTTTTAAGTCGTTTATACTCTAGTCCGCGCTCTGGGGACTTAGAGTACTCCAGTCCGCACTCTGGGGACTTGGAGGTTTAAGTCTTTTATACTCTAGTCCGCGCTCTGGGGACTTAGAGTACTCCAGTCCGCACTCTGGGGACTTGGAGGTTTTAGTCGTTTATACTCTAGTCCGCGCTCTGGGGACTTAGAGTACTCCAGTCCGCACTCTGGGGACTTGGAGGTTTAAGTCTTTTATACTCTAGTCCGCGCTCTGGGGACTTAGAGTACTCCAGTCCGCACTCTGGGGACTTGGAGGTTTTAAGTCGTTTATACTCTAGTCCGCGCTCTGGGGACTTAGAGTACTCCAGTCCGCACTCTGGGGACTTGGAGGTTTAAGTCTTTTATACTCTAGTCCTCGCTCTAGGGACTTAGAGTACTCCAGTCCGCACTCTGGGGACTTGGAGGTTTTAGTCGTTTATACTCTAGTCCGCGCTCTGGGGACTTAGAGTACTCCAGTCCGCACTCTGGGGACTTGGAGGTTTAAGTCTTTTATACTCTAGTCCTCGCTCTAGGGACTTAGAGTACTCCAGTCCGCACTCTGGGGACTTGGAGGTTTTAGTCGTTTATACTCTAGTCCGCGCTCTGGGGACTTAGAGTACTCCAGTCCGCACTCTGGGGACTTGGAGGTTTAAGTCTTTTATACTCTAGTCCGCGCTCTGGGGACTTAGAGTACTCCAGTCCGCACTCTGGGGACTTGGAGGTTTTAAGTCGTTTATACTCTAGTCCGCGCTCTGGGGACTTAGAGTACTCCAGTCCGCACTCTGGGGACTTGGAGGTTTAAGTCTTTTATACTCTAGTCCGCGCTCTGGGGACTTAGAGTACTCCAGTCCGCACTCTGGGGACTTGGAGGTTTTAGTCGTTTATACTCTAGTCCGCGCTCTGGGGACTTAGAGTACTCCAGTCCGCACTCTGGGGACTTGGAGGTTTAAGTCTTTTATACTCTAGTCCGCGCTCTGGGGACTTAGAGTACTCCAGTCCGCACTCTGGGGACTTGGAGGTTTTAGTCGTTTATACTCTAGTCCGCGCTCTGGGGACTTAGAGTACTCCAGTCCGCACTCTGGGGACTTGGAGGTTTAAGTCTTGTATACTCTAGTCCGCGCTCTGGGGACTTAGAGTACTCCAGTCCGCACTCTGGGGACTTGGAGGTTTTAGTCGTTTATACTCTAGTCCGCGCTCTGGGGACTTAGAGTACTCCAGTCCGCACTCTGGGGACTTGGAGGTTTAAGTCTTTTATACTCTAGTCCGCGCTCTGGGGACTTAGAGTACTCCAGTCCGCACTCTGGGGACTTGGAGGTTTTAAGTCGTTTATACTCTAGTCCGCGCTCTGGGGACTTAGAGTACTCCAGTCCGCACTCTGGGGACTTGGAGGTTTAAGTCTTTTATACTCTAGTCCGCGCTCTGGGGACTTAGAGTACTCCAGTCCGCACTCTGGGGACTTGGAGGTTTTAGTCGTTTATACTCTAGTCCGCGCTCTGGGGACTTAGAGTACTCCAGTCCGCACTCTGGGGACTTGGAGGTTTAAGTCTTTTATACTCTAGTCCGCGCTCTGGGGACTTAGAGTACTCCAGTTCGCACTCTGGGGACTTGGAGGTTTTAGTCGTTTATACTCTAGTCCGCGCTCTGGGGACTTAGAGTACTCCAGTCCGCACTCTAGGGACTTGGAGGTTTAAGTCGAGAGCAGTCATATTTCCACTCTTTAATTTGTATTCATCTACTGTATCGAGGCTAATGTCGTCGAATGAACAATCGAACCACGTTTGCTCATGGAATGAGATTCTGCCCCCCAGGATGAGGGACGAAATTTAAAAAATGGACGATCGATTCTCGTCCGCATGGTGATTATAGCTCTCAATCAAGTCAAGGAAGGAGGTATATGACAGATGGTTGAATCACATCCATGTTGGGTTAGATAGCCAAATCTCTTACAATTTGCTCCGTATTTCCTTCTAGAAAATAAGGATAATAGATTGTTAAGTAGACAAAGTAAGTTGCATATGTTCCAAGGTGCAGTCGTGTCCATATATTGACAGTGATGGTTAGCGAGTATGCAGTCTACCATAGCTACTTCAAGTTGGGCTTTCGAACAACCTTTCGTGTTCAGGGTAGGATTTGATGTGTAGATGATCAAATCACGTCCACTTTTGACAGATCCCGGCGTCACTGAGCTTCATGAGGGGTATCTGTATTTTGTCGAACTTTGTTCTATGACTCGATTGGAGTGGACGATCGGGCCATATTCATTCCAAGCAGTTTAGGTCTCCAAGTCAAATGTGGAGGTTGATGGATGGATGGATGGTCGGTTGTTCGAATCGATCATAAGTTGAGCATACGAACTCGGATCGTCTTGAAACTTGGAACATTGGCTTCCCTGGCTTTGATTGTTATGTCTTGTTAATCGTGGCTCGATCCAGACTCGGACAAAATCCATCGATATCCATAGTGAGCCTTTGTGTAACCGATCTCCAAGACGAAGTGTCACTGGTTTCTAATCAAGTTCTTGGTGTCACAGCCTTGCCAAAAGGCGGGATAACATTTGCCCCCCAAAGGACGTCTTGTGTAAACATGACGTGCTTTGAAAAACCGCAGTCTTTCATGCTGAGTATTTCCGTTCAGTTGATTGCTTGACAGTCGTCTCTTAATCGTTTCGTTGCAATCTTCTTTTAGACAAATGTTCAACTAGCATGCTTTGCTTTGGTTCTGCCCCCAGTTTTGGGGATGAGTATGGAGTTGATGTATGTTTATACTCCGTCTCGCACTCTGGAAATACGGAGTTGATTAATGTTTATACTCCGTCTCGCACTCTGGGAGTACGGAGTTAAGCGAATGTTTAAACTCCGTCTCACACTCTGGGAGTACGGAGTTGATTAATGTTTATACTCCGTCTCGCACTCTGGGAGTACGGAGTTAAGTAGATGTTTATACTCCGTCTCGCACTCTGGGAGTACGGAGTTGTGCGAAGGATCGTCGTGTATCAACCCATTTTTAGCCTTGATGTGATGGCTTGCCCCCGAGCTCGAGTTTCACTTAGCAAGTGGTTGGTCGTATCGCAGCCGCTCTCTACTTGAATAAATTCCACTTGCAGGATGGAATTCATCTCTCCATTCATCATGATGTTGTACATTGTATTTAACCCATAGCCCCAAATCAAAGGCATATGGTTGATGATGAGCAGTAGAATTATTCTCGTCCAGATGTAACTCCACACGTCCGATCATGGTCTGCGTAGATTGGTTGGCAACCAAATCTTAGTACCTGGACACCTGCATCGTTTTGAAAGTAGTTTAGTTCAAGCTAGTCGTAGTTCATAGAACAATTGAAATAGAGATGGAAATGGAAATAATTCAAAGAAGATTATGGTAAATCTCATTGATATGTGAAGCAGCATCGTGTGCTCGCTATTCGACTCCGCCCCTGGCTCCTTTCAAAGGGCTGTTGGCCGTCAACCGTCCAATTGATAATCATAGCCCTTTATTAATAGGCATCAGATATTCGCTGCCCGCCATTCTGCTGGACTTGTACATACTATTGAAGCTTTCCTTTCCAGGTCATCTTTTCGATCACACCTCGGAGGTGTTTGTAATCGCTCGTGTTAGGATTAGTGAGCATTCTGGGAATATACAACATTCCCCTGATTTTCTTTAGACTTTGGTGTACTCTCTCGAGGTTGGTTTCCAGTACCACTCCGAGTCGTGAGTCTTCAAGTAGAGGTTGTCAATTGAATCTTTCAAAGAGCATATGAGCTGAATTCTGAAGTCTTGTTTCGGCTACTGGGATCTACATCCTTAGCCAACGGGCCTTCATTGTTATTTTTCTTAGTCTGCTCCACTCCTCCTCACTTTAGTTATGATTCATTTTGTAGAAGAAACGATCCATAGTCGTAGGAGGCTCTTTAGCTAACTAGCTGCCAAAATATATCTGGAGGTCGACTTTCCTCAAACGCGATCAGTATGATACCCTTGTTAGTATTTGGAATAAATTGTTTAGAGCATTGGTTTGCTTGGGGTCATTAAATTCGAAGTGCTGGGTCAGCGAAGAATGGTGCTTGGAGTCATCTTGGCGTTTGCTAGAGTCATATCATCTATGTTCTCCAACCTTTGGGAGTACCGTTTGAATAGCGGTTGCTTGTCTGTTCCCTTGATGCCGTTCATAAGCTGCCGCTAGATCCTCTATGCCCAAGTCGATCATGGGATGTCAGGGAAGTGGATTGAATGTTCCTTTACTAAGTTGAGTTTTGAACTCATTATCCGGAGGCACTGCCCAGGTCGATCATGGATTGGTCACTAACCTCGTTGAAAAAGATTGTGTAGAGATGTAAGTGATGAAGTTAAATTAAAGAGGGAAGAATATGCTAATTTAAATGTAGAAAGTAAGAACACCGGATTTATAGTGGTTCAGCGTAACTGCCTACATCCACTTTGAGTTTTGATCTTTATTTCTTTCATAAGTAGTTGAATACAGATACAATCCATATATTAATGACTTGAATACAAGTTTGAGTTAAAAAGAGGAGAGTATAAAAAATGGCAGAGTCTCCCCATTGTTCTCCCAAAAAAGGTCCTTTTCCACTGTGACCCTGCCCCTCTATTTATAGACAAATATGGGCTGGACTTCCCAGGTGGGCCTGGTAGCTGAATAACTCGGTCCAAGTAGTGTAAGTCCTATGTACTGAACCAGATAGGCTCATCAACAGAATGCCGAGCCTCCCCCTTTATGCCGAACGAGGTGAGGTCGGACACTCTGAATGCCGAACATCCATTTGTACTGAATGACCTTGGATGACGAGCTGCAGGTGATTGCCGAACGAGATACGTACCAGAAGAGATGTGGTGTTGAGTGAGGGATGCAGGTCGAATGAGGCCGGACCGCCGAACAGTCCAGGAATGCCGAGCGTACCTTGTAGGCCGAACGTTCATGGATGCCGAATGATTTTATGCCGAGCGTTCTTCCTTGGCCGAACGGTATTCACTACCGAACGTTTCTCGATGCTGGACGCTCCTAGATGCCGAACGTTATCCCATACCGAACGCCCTTTAGATGTCGAACGCTGTGCTCGTGCCGAACGGTCTTAACATGCCGAACGCTCATTGTTTAACTGATCGATGGGGAGGCCGAGTACTAAGTTGCCTGGTCAATTCCCCAGGAAACAACTGCTTCTCCACTCGGTCCTGCAACGTTCTTTTTCCTGGAGGACCTGGCTTCTTCCTTCCTCGGAAACTTAGCTGCATATGAATAAAAGCACTCCAACGTGGCAGGCGGTTTTCCAACCAGCTAGTCACCAAACTCAGATTCCGGATCAATCCCTCTCATCATGGCCATAAGTATAGCATGATCATTTGGGTTATTAACCTCCATGGCGGCAGTATGAAATCTCTCCAAGTAATCTTTCAACGACTCCCCTGGGGCGTAGATCACACTAGAAAAGGACGTCACGTCTTTAGGACGAGTCACATGCATTTGGAATTGCTCTACAAACTTGGTTGCCAACTTATCGAATCTCGAAATTGACCATGGAGGTAGTCTCGTTAACCACATTGTTGCTATCCTGGAAAGGGTTATGGGAAAGCATCTGCACTTGGTTGCGTCGTTAGCTCTCACAGAATCCATCAGCCATTCGTATCTCATGATAGGTTGCTTGGGGTCGGTTTTTCCCTCGTTCGCGGGCATTGATGGCATGTTGAACCTTCTCGGGTATTCTGCATGTAGAACATTGTCAGTAAACGTGGTATGGCTTCTCGAGATTCCCCATTCATCAATAGTCAAGCCTTGGTTCTCTCTCACCAACTCTTTGACCATTGCTAAAAAGTCCAGTGTCTGGATGGGTGGTGCCAAGCGGTGGTCATGCTCCACCGCATGTGAATGATCCAGTCAATGTCTACGGGCCATTTCATGCTTTTTTGGTTCACTATCCTCTTGATGCGCACCTTGAACATTTATCTTGTTGTCATTCCGGCAGGGTACCTAGTCAGCATTCAATTGAACTCCAGCATCTAAGCTTCCGGGAAGAAATCTAGTGTGGTTCCTTAAGTGTTGTGGGGGAATCCCTCCTCTGGAGGACGGATCGGTACCGATCCCTAGGGAGGGATAGACACCGATTGTTCTTGGCAGACCATATTGGTCTGCCAAGCGGTGCTTCGATGTTTCTGCGTGATCTCCTTCTAGCCTGCGATGCCTAAGCCTCTGGTATTCATCCGATGAGCTTGAACTTTCCAATGCCGAGTAAGGAGTGGGATCCCTTCTGGCCTTCCCATGTTGTTGTTGAGTAATATGGTTCATTAGGCTAATATTGGTTTGAATCTGCTTATTTCGTTGTCAACGGCTTTCCATCAACTCTCTCATTAGATTATGAAATTCAGCTTGGGTTATAGAATCAGCAGGGTTCTGAACTCCAATTGGTCAGCATTCAAATTTGTAGGTTGGTTGTTTGGGCCTCCTTGTTGAATGCTAGGAGTCTCATTTCCATCAACATTCTGAGAAGTAGATCTGGTATGTCTCACCATTATCAATCTCCCTGTTTAGATTTTTGCAAATCTGAGTAGTGTAAGTAACTATATAAAGATATCTATGGATCTCCTTCAGGGGATTTACCCAATCCAGTAGCAATAATGGGGACCCTAACAGGCCGAGAATCAGTTTCTCAGTGAAAGCACCAAAATGTTTGCAACCAAATTGCTTACAAACATCCAAGAAAATATTTATATAGAGAAATAAATGAAGAAAGTAAAACTAAAATAGAGGAATAGAATAAACTAACAAGTAAATCAAAGAAATAACCAAGAACACAAGAATTTATAGTGGTTCGGCGTTGTATGCCTACATCCACTTTGAAGATTATCTTTATTGATTCACTAATAGTTTGATTACAACAGCAAACAGCAAGAAATAAGGAGAAAACTTGATTACAATAAAGACTAATGTAACCAGTAGTGTAAAGATCCTCAGAATGACCCCCTAGGCCAGTATTTATAGGTGAAGGCGGCCACCAATCACTCTGAAACTTCGGCTATATGACCATCTTATCCTTATGGGCCCACCGTAGGGGTCGCTAGGCCCAAATCCCAATGAATTGCGATCGGTACCAATCCCTTCATTGGTCGATTCTAGGGCAGCGATCCCTATGGTAGCTTCCTCGTACTTAGATATGTTGGCTCTTCAAATATCATGTTGATTGGACTAGTGGAGCTCATGCAACTAATGGATCTTTAATTCGACTCCACTTGCATGTTACCTTCTGCAGAACCCTCCAAATGGATTATGCTAATCCCTCATCCTTTAGCCAATTGGACATGCGATCCCTAGGTTATGATCCCTAGGGTCCATATACCTTGCTCTCCAGATTCCATTTGCTTTGGACTGTGGGATCTCAAGGTATTGATTGTTGAATGTAAGAATGCACTTGGCTTGTATTATGTGCTGATCCCTCCTTGGTTTACTCTGAAATGCCGACCCATTACTAATTATCAATCTTTGCATACCCCTCTTATGCTTTGCCGATCCACACCTTACGAGTAGAAACATAGCTTTTCAAACCAATAAACTATGCCGGTCCATGCACCACCACCTACGCCGATCTATACACCTTTATTCATGCCGATCTCTCGATTGCTTCATCCATGCCGATCCCTTGAGTTGCACCATGTCATGCCGATCCCTGGAATTCCACCAAGTCATGTCGATCCCTCTGGTACTACCAAACTATGCTGACCCCTTGCTTGTCCAAGCTAATATCCATATTGCAAGCATCCTGCATTGTTTATCTACCAGTTTCATCCAACTCTGGCTTCATACAACCATTTGTACTTTACTTCCGGGTCCTTCAACCATTGCTCCATGGTCACCATTCCTGATAACAGTCGAATCTATCTTGTGTAATCAGTTCAATATAACCAGGTCAGGATACCGAGTAACATAGATTAATAAATTTCAAAACATCATTAATTAAAGTAATTAATTAATTTCAAAATCATTAGTTAAAATAATTAATTAAGTATAAAACATCATTAGCGAAAATGATTAATTAAATCTAAAGATAAACCAATTTTAAACATCATTAATTAAAGTAATTTATTTATTTCAAAATCATTAGTTAAAATAATTAATTAAGTATAAAACATCATTAGCAAAAATGATTAATTAAATCTAAAGATAAACCAATTTTAAACATCATTAATTAAATTGGTTAATTACTTTCAAAATCATTAGTTCAAATGATTAATTAATTTACATAACCATTAATTAAAATGATTATTTAATTTAAAATATCATTAATTAATAGGATTAATGAATTTTAAAATTCTGTTTTGTGAAAACACAAGCTCAATTTCAAAACGCACATGATAGAGTTTTAGGGATGAAAATCAACAAATGACGGTATAGCGAAAATCGCTATAACGACACTTAAACAATTTAAATGTAATATCAAGATTAATTTCTATTAAAAATTCATTTTCCAAATGGAAATTCAACCAAACAATAAATCAAATAATTTAACTGACATCCAAGCAATCAATAATAGTTTATAGTATCACGGATATGATATAGTAAACCTGAATGTGAGTTAAACTCATATTTAAATAATTCTCCTTTATTATAACTAAATTTTCTCATATATTTATCCTCGAAATGTATTATCGTACCATTCAGATTATATTAAACAACTTTTTATTAAAATTTTACTTTCAGCTTAACATTGTTAAAATATAACTTTTAATTTAACCCTTTCACCGAACACCTTATAGTCAAACTGTGAAACTGAATTCACAAGGGGTTCGTTCTCAAGGTTACCTAATTCCTATTTACCTAACCTATACCTTACAAGGAAAATTTCTTATGAACTTATTTAACAATAGTTAATGCTCAAACTGGACGAGCATTATTAAAAAATCCTAAATGATAGTAATAAAATATTATCATCTCCTAATAATCAACTCATCAATACAACTATATTAATTTTGAAATTATTCTTGTATATATAAAATATATTCCTAGGTAAAATTATTTCATTTACCATTTTAAAACAATACTGTATCGGTAGGTATGTTCAAGTGTTTAGGAATCCCTATCGATAACGTTGAGCAGACGCATTGACCAGAATACATATACCACTCAATGGATCAAACAACACAATATAAAATATTTTTATAACACTAATAAATACGCACTCAATATATATATATATATATATATACTCTCAAAGTTATCATAGGACATTACTAATCCTATCCTTAGAGAGTTTACACCACCAGGGCTTAGGGGTTCGCTAAACCTAAGCTCTGATACCATCTATGACGACCCACCTTTCTGACGCCTGGGAAGGACACTTAATGCATCTTCGGTATTTGTGTGCCATTGCCCAATCATTCGAAAGATAAGTTGTCTTGGGGTAAAATAAATAATCGAAAGAACAGAGTAGAAACACCTCACAACGGAATGGTTATATATAATACAAAATGATATAGTACAAAAGGTTACTCCTTACATGGAGCTATCTGGGTTAAATAAAAGTACTACATCTAACAGATTTGCACTATACGTTCTGACTTGTCATTTTTAGATACAAAACACATCTTTATAATCATACAGCGAAAAGGAATAACTAAACTAGCCTTAATTAAAATATAATAAAGTTATCATGACAACTTCAACACCATACCTCCCCTCTTTCTTAGTTTCCCACATTGGTCACCCCCTCCCACACCCCAAAATCAAGGAAGGCCATGCCTTGTACTAACCTAGGGTGTTTAGGTTACGGTTATGTACTTACTTAGGTTAATTATATTTTTAAGTCAAATCTTGTTTTATTTTAATCTAAGCAAAGTTTATTTATTTTAACACTACCATTAACTTATCACATGACATATGTGCATGTGTTGCATGTGTAAATGAGTTATACAAAACGTTCTTCGATCACATTTTCTATTTTTATTTGAACTAATAATTTAGGTAAACATATTTTGTAAGTGATTTTAACATCATTAATTGATATCTAAAAGATCTTTATTAGGCTATTAAAATCCATTATTTAAATATTTAAAAATGATTCAAATATTCAGATACAAAGTGACTAATTTACAGGTCGATACAGTAATCTACTATCGCAAGATATGGACACGATCGCAAATCCATGTGGGAGCTATCCACATACCCCTTTTTTATGAGCATATTAGAAACCTCCGAGTTATCAGCGATCCCTTTGCACGCGTCTCTATAGTGAAAATCAATCGTTGTTCCATCCCGTGTATCTCTATAGTAGAACATAATCACAAATCCTTCTAACAAGCCCTCATCGTTGAACTTGTCCTTGTGAATCACCACCATGGCTCTCATCGTTAAGTCGTCATCTTCGGATCGCCTCTAGATGCCCATTATAAGTCATAGAGGCATCGTACAAAATCTTTGAAGTCGTCATCCTTTTGTCATGATTTCTCCATCTAGTGACTGGGGTGACCCACCCATAATACCAAAGAGGGATCAACTAGCAAGGAGTGTTCCAATACACCTTGAAAGTAAAACATTTACCAAAACATTTTTATTTTAAAGTCAAAGCTTCCATCTCCCTTTAAAACAAAAGATCTCCCTTTTTTAAAATACACTATTAATTTTTAAAACAATTTCTCAAAATATTTTCCATCATTTTAAACCAATTAAAATAATTTTGGGAAAACATTATCTTATACAAGGAATCATGTCGTCCTTCAAAATAGAAACTCTTTGTTTTAGAATATTTATGGAAGCCAAAAATAGGTTTTTGAAATATTTTTGAAATTCTGTATAATGGACCCCCTGCCTATCTTTGATTCCTCAATGGTATCCATCGAGCCTTTAGTCACTAAAATCCTCTAATCACTATTACTCATCTTTAAGGAACATCTTCACATCTCTTAGTCAACCTGAATATAGTCTTCCTCCGCTTAGGAAACTATGCTTTCCCACTATAAATAAATCGAACATGTCCCTTAACATCTTACTAGCTTCACTAATGTAAACCCGATTAAAAGTCAACACTGGATAACTATCTCTGTTATCCCGCCTTTTGGCAAGGCCGAGATATCAAGGAACTGACTGGGGAATATGGATCATACATCCTCAGCATCGAGTAGCTATTGGATGACCATAGATATCGGTAAATTTTACCCGAGTCCGGATTGGGCTGCAATTGATAAGACACGTCAAGCAAGATCAGGAAAAGCAACGTTCCAAGTTTCAAGACAATCCGAGTTCGTATGCTCAAGATATCATCGATGCAAGTTGGAGGAAATGACCCTAAGTTCGAATCCATAAACAACCTTTGTTCGTATCCATCGAGTTAAAGTACTTCGAATCCATGGAGTCATCCCACTTCGAATCCATCAGCTTAGAATAATCTGGATCGATCAAGTTGCCCCACTTCGTATCCATCTGGGCTCGGTGGTTCGTATCCCTCAGGATGGAGTGCTTCGAATCCATAAAGTTGCTTTACTTCGATTCCATCCTATTACAACAACTTCGTATCGATCGACCAGAGCTCACTATGATCGATTCGAACAGACTTCCATTCGAATCGATGTATGGAGAAATCCCTCGAATCCACTAAGTCAGAGTAGCAAAAATGATGGAGTCGACCCAGTCAACTCGGAGTAAAAAGTGGATCGATGCGAGAAGCACGCGCCACGTCAACGCCTTCGCTCGCTAGGCCATCGATTCGACCCTATCGATTCGAAGGGGATCGATTGGAACCAAGCATGTCAACTGGAAATTCAATCTTGAATCGATCATAACTTGAGATCTACAAGTCCAAATGCTATGAAATTTTCACAGGAGCTTACGCACATGTTAAAGAATGTCCACACCAAATTTTAGCTTGATTGGATGATTTCTTGATCGATTCGAATGGACTTCGAATCGATCCCAAAGTGGGCTCGAATTTCCTAAAAGCGGGCGTGTGGGCCCCCTCACGTGCCAGAAGCGATCTCCCCGAATTTTAGGCGAAATATCAGCCTCCTACACCTATAAATAGAGCCCCTGGTCATTCAGAAAAGGGGTCGGATAATTCTAAGAGCAAAAGAGCGCCCAGACCCTGCCAGATTTACTCCAAATCACCACCGCTGCTTTATATTCAGACTTAGCCAAGAACAAAAGTTGTACTACATTATAAGAAATTGTAATCTTCAAGTATCAAGCAATAAAATCATCAAACTTCATAGTGGACGTAGGCAAAACGCCGAACCACTCTAAATCGCTTGTCTTTGCAATTTACTTTCTGTTATTTGGAGTTTTTGTTAGATAATCCTCAGTTTTAACTTTCTTTCTTCACTTTTATCTCTTCAAAAACTTCCAAAGAGTGTTGTGCCCATTTTTGGTACAAACACTTTGGTGCTTTCACTGAGAAAAAACCAGCTTTTTCTCCTGCTCATTGGATCTCCCATCGATACAGGATTGCATAAATCCAAGAGGAAGATCCAGATCTCCAATCCAGAATCCTTCCATTCTACTCAGATTTGCATAAAATCTAGGAAAAAGATCCACCATTCAAGATGGTTAGCACAAGAACTGCTTCTACAACTCCTGATCAAGAAGGAAGGGATAGACAGAATCCTACTCAACAGCAGCCATCCAATCAAGACAACACTGCTCATTCAGATCCGTCTGGGCCAGTCACCAGACAAGAGTTTCATGTGTTACTTCAAGAACTGAATCAAAGTCGGCAACAGTTGGCCGAACAGTTGCGTGCTAATATTGAATTGACCAACCAACTGAACCGCCAAAGCCGCAGAAGGTCCAGGAGAGATGATATCTCCCGCTCATCAACTGAAAGTTCCGCCTCATCTGACTATCATCATAGATCTACACGTCCCCGATTAGACGGAAGTCATGCATAAACTATCGGAATCAACCCGCATTGACTATTGGACAGTTGAGGGCAGGGCCTTCGACCAGCTTTCAAACCGGGCCCTCAACACGAGGAGGCCCTACTCCACAGTATACCACAGACAACCGCACCGCAACTACCGCGGTAGAAACAAAAGTTGATACCCGTAATCTTCCAGATTCAAATAATCAGCAGCGTGGATGTACTCCTGAACCATACGTCCCCGAAGATGCTGAGCCAAGGAGGCGAAACTTGGACCGTCGACAGCGCCCGGTCCAAACTCGCGCTATGGAACCCGACCACACCTTAGCTCAGCATGCTCAAAATGTAGCGATGCCCGATATTTCGACCATGATACGTCAGATGATCCGCGAAAGCCAAGGCCTTACCAATGACGATTGGGGAATTTCTCGTAGTCATACTCCTTTTACGGATGAGATACTGTACGCCGATCCTCCTCGGCGATTCAGAATGCCAACTCTCCCTATGTACGAAGGAAATTCTGATCCCAATTAACATATTTTGAAGTATGAATGGTCGATGAGCGCCGCAAGGGCAGACGATGCAGTAAAGTGTCGAAGTTTCCCCATCTCTCTGGGAGGAATCGCAACAATGTGGTTTACAAGATTACCGCCTAGATCTATCTCTTCATTCGATCAACTAGCTAAGAAATTTGTTGAACAATTTCGCATGCATGTCGCTAGACCTAAAGATGTTAACACCCTGTCTAGTGTTACCCAAGCTCATGGGGAAACACTCAGGCGTTATTTGGAGAGATTCCATTCGGCATGTGACAAAAGGGATTGATCCTGATTCTGAGTTTGGAAATTGGTTAGCTGGAAAACCACCCACATCGTTGGATCGTTTCTACTCCAAAGCCGCTCAATTATTATGGCAAGAGGACGCGAAACAGTCTAGGAAGCAGGACGATGCGAGGCCCAGAAGTGAAGGAATACAAAGTAACGTAGCAGTTAAGAAGTCCGGTGAAAATTTCAGAAAAGTTCAGTTAAATATACAGAACAAACAAACTCAGCCAAGAGGCAACAGTGGTCAAGATAAGAAAAGAGATCCAAATCGAGGCCCACGGCGTAGGGCTCCAATGTTTGACAATTACACGCCGTTAAATACATCGTTGGAAAATGTGTACCTACAAACCTGCAACACTGTGCAATATAAGAAGCCTGCTCCGAAGCAATCGTCGGAAAGGCAGATTCAAACAGGGAAGTTTTGTAGATTTCACGAAAGTTATGGCCACAATACCAATGAGTGTCGACATTTACAGGACCTCATAAAAAAGTTGATCAGGGAGAGAAAGTTAGATCAATTCGTGCGGGCGCCGCAATCTGGTGGTGCGGGCCCTTCAAATCAAAATCGTGCACAAAATCAAGAAAGACAAGAGGAACCCACCCGTACAGGCGGGAGGCTAGTTATAAACACAATTAGTGGTGGTCCCCATCCAGCAAACAGAAGCTGGAGGGAAATGGAGTCGTATGCTAGTTCTATCAGGCATGCGGACTTCGAATGCTGCAGTAATTGCGAAGATGGAACTCCGGCTAAGCAACAAAAGACAATGTCTGATGATATCATATTTAGAAGCAGAGATGTTGATAAGATCGAAGCCCCAACAATCGAGCCACTGGTCATATCTGCCCAGGTTGGTCCTGCTTGGATGAAGAGGATCCTGGTTGACAGTGGGAGCTTTGTAAACATTTTACTCAAACGGGCTTATGACTTAATGAAAATGGAAGCAAAGGACTTGAAACCTTGCCAATCTCGAGTTCACGGTTTCAATGGAAGTGCTACAATACCTACTGGAGTGGTGGAACTTCCAGTGGAGTTGGGAGTTGGAGAGCGCCGGAGAGTCCGGCTATTGCAGTTTGTTGTTTTAGACATCGATTCACCTTATAACGCATTCTTGGGCCGACCGGCCCTTGCTGAATTCAGGGCATCCATTGCCCCATGGTGTTTGACTCTGAAGTTCCCCACTGATCATGGGATTGGAGTCATTCAAGGAGATCAGGCAACAGGAAGAGCCTGTTATGTTGCTGAACTGCGCGAGGCGCAAAGAAAGAAGAAAGGAAAGGGCGTAGAGGAATCTCTCTGCGTCCGTTTTGCCGATGATTGACAACTAGTGCCTGGGCCCCGGCCCGGGCACCACTACCAATTCCTTAAAGATCTTGACCCTAGAGACAATGAAGATAATGACGAATCTAAAGAGAATCAAGCTTCCCCAGCCGAACTGACTGTGGATGTCCCAATCAGTGAGGGTGATGATTCGAAAGTACTAAAAGTTGGATCTCAACTGGGAAAACAGACACAACAGGAATTGGTTGAATTTCTCCGGGAGAATCTCGACGTTTTCGCCTGGGCACACTCTGATATGTGCGGAATCTCGCCGGACATCGCAAGTCACTCCCTGAATATTGATCCGCGACATGTTCCGGTCAAGTAGAAAAGGCGTGGTATGGATCCAGAGAGATCAGCCGCCCTTAAAGAGGAGGTTGATAAACTACAATCAAATGGGTTCATTCGAGATGCTTTATATCCAGAATGGGTATCAAATCCCGTGTTGGTTCGAAAACCGAATGGAAAATGGAGAACTTGCGTCGACTACTTTGACTTAAACAAGGCTTGTCCAAAAGATAGTTTTCCACTTCCTCGAATTGACCAGCTCGTAGATTCAACAGCTGGGCATGAATTGTTATCTTTTATGGATGCTTATTCTGGTTATAATCAAATACCTATGCATTTGCCCGATCAAGAACATACTAGTTTCGTGACCGATTTGGGGCTCTACTGCTACAGAGTCATGTCTTTTGGTTTAAAGAATGCCGGAGCAACATACCAACGCTTGGTCAATCGAATGTTCGCGGACCAGATCGGAAAGACCATGGAGGTTTATGTGGACGACATGCTAGTAAAGTCACGATTTTCCAGGGATCACGTCAGAGACTTAAATTCAATGTTCTGCATTCTTCGAGAATATGGAATGAAGCTCAATCCATTAAAGTGTCACTTTGGCGTCGCCTCTGGAAAGTTCCTTGGATTTATCGTTAATGCTCGAGGGATAGAAGCAAATCCCAAAAAGATCTAGGCAATAAGGAATTTGCAAACTCCAAGAACCATAAAACAAGTCCAGAGTCTCAACGGGAAGGTAGCAGCATTAAGCAGGTTCATTTAAAAGTCTACTGATAAATGCATTCCTTTCTTCGATCTGATTCGGAAGGGAGAGAGAAACTTTGAATGGACCATGGAATGTGAAGGCGCATTCCGATCGCTGGTTCAACATCTCTCCACACCGCCGATCTTGTTAAAGCCGATTGATCACGAACAGTTATACCTTTATCTGGCAGTATCGGAGCATGCAATCAGCGCTGCTTTGATTCGAGAAGAAGACCGAGTGCAGAAACCGGTCTACTATGTTAGTAAACGGCTAACTGGAGCCGAGAGAAATTACCCAAGAGTAGAGAAGCTGGCTTATTGCCTAGTCATTGCTTCAAGAAAACTTCGCCCTTATTCCCAAGCTCATCCTCTTACTGTGTATACCGATCATCCGTTACGATAGGTCCTCACGCGACCTGAGACATCTGGTAGGTTACTCAAGTGGAACATTGAACTGAGTCAATTTGACATCACTTATGCCCCGCGGAGAGCCATTCAAGGACAAGTCCTAGCCGATTTCATAGCCAAATTTACCGTTCCCGAGGACTTGCCCGAAACCAGTGAATCCCCTGAATACATCTGGAAGCTGTATACAGATGGTGCATCAAACGACCGGTGTTCGGGCGCTGGTGTTGTACTTGAAACTCCTGAAGGCCGATCTATATGTTATGCTTTGAAGTTCGATTTCCATGCAACCAATAATGAAGCTGAATATGAAGCCCTCTTAACTGGACTAAGATTTGCCAGAGATTTGAGAATTATCGCTGTGGAGATTTACTGTGATTCACAGTTAGTTGTGTGTCAAGTACGGGGAGAGTATCAAGCAAGAGACCGAAGGTTGGCTGCTTACTTGGCTCGAGTTCAGGAAATACTTAATCGGTTTGATTATTATGCCATTTATTATGTACCTTGAGATCGCAATCAAAAGGCCGATTCTTTGGCAAAGTTAGCCAGCATAGGTGAAGCACAGCAAATGGGACTTGTCCACGTCGAAACTTTGTCCTCCCCAAGCATCGATCAAATAGAGACGAATTTTGTGTTTGAGACCGCTCCCAGTAGAGAATCGTGGATGACACCGTATTAAAACTACATTGAGAATGGGACATTGCCTGAGCATAGAAATGAGAAAAGGCAGGTTCTACGAAAAGCATCACGGTTCGTCATTCAGGACAGAGTCATGTATAGAAGAGGTTATTCTGTTTCTCTCCTCCAGTGTATCGCGCACGATGAAATTAAATGAGTGTTGCATGACGTACACAAAGGAGAATGTGGCGATCACACCGGTGGACAAGCTCTCGCTAAGAAAATACTCCGATATGGATAATATTGGCCGACAGTGAATCGAGATGCGGCAAACTATGCCAGAAAGTGCGATAGATGCCAGAAACACGCTCGAATTCCAAGAGCCCCGCCTACTGAGATAACTCAAATGGTCAGCCCCTGGCCATTCGCAATGTGGGGCATCGATATCATTGGAGCTCTACCTATGGCAAAAGGTGGTGCGAAGTACGCCATCGTCGTCGTTGACTACTTTACCAAATGGGCTGAAGCTGAAGCTCTTGCAACAATCACGACAAAGAAAGTAATAAATTTCGTAGTTCGCAATATCATCTGCCGATTTGGACTCCCGCATACCATCATCACTGATAATGGAGCCCAATTCGAAAGTTCAGAGTTCAAGAGTTTCTGTCAACGGTTTCATATCCATAAAAAATTCTCGGCGGTTGCACATCCACAGGCAAACAGTCAGGTTGAAGCTGTCAATAAAGTTATAAAATCCATCCTAAAGAAACGACTGGAAAAAGCCGGGGGCAAATGGGTTGATGAACTTCCTATGGCATTATGGGCTTATCGAACGACTCACAAGACCGCAACCGGACACACCCCGTTTTCCTTATCTTATGGCTCTGAAGCCGTTATTCCAGTCGAGACGGAAGTGTTTTCCCATCGCGTGACTTATTATGATCCGAAAACAAATGCTAAATTGCTTGCTGAATCTTTGGATCTATTGGATGAGAAACGGGAAGAGGCCGATTTGAGAGCAGCCGCATATCGAAATCGAGTCGCCCGATTGTACAATGCCAATGTTCGACCTCGAACTTTTGAACTCGGCGATCTTGTTCTCAAGAGAATTTATCCGGTTCCTTCGCATATGAAAATAAACTCGGAGGGACCATATGTACTTACACAAAGACTCGGAGATGGCACATTCAAACTATCGACCGTTGACGGTCTTGACTTGCCAAGGGCCTGGAACAGCGAGAGTCTCCGTCGCTACTACATATGACAGGCTTTATTTATTTTACTATATTTTTCATTTAGCAATTTACTTTTGCATTTAGAAATTAGAATTTGTAATAAGGCAACTGACTTTGCCATATTTTCTTATTTCAGCAATAAAATGCCATCTCCTCGAGCCAGAGCTGTGATTCATTAAATACAATGTACAACATCACGATGCACGGAGAGCTAAATTCCATCACGCAGTGGAATTTATTCAAGTAGGGAGTGGTTATGATACAGTCGGCCACTCGCTAAATAAAACCCGAGCTCGGGGGCAAGCCATCACGTCGGGCTAAAAACGGGTTGATACACGACAATCCTTAACTTAACTCCGTACTCCCAGAGTGCAAGACGGAGTATAAACATTACTTAACTCCGTACTCCCAGAGTGCGAGACGGAGTGTAAACATTTACTTAACTCCGTACTCCCAGAGTGCGAGACGGAGTGTAAACATTACTTAACTCCGTACTCCCAGAGTGCGAGACGGAGTATAAACATTTACTTAACTCTGTACTCCTAGAGTGCGAGACGGAGTATAAACATTTACTTAACTCCGTACTCCCAGAGTGCGAGACGGAGTGTAAACATTTACTTAACTCCGTACTCCCAGAGTGCGAGATGGAGTATAAACATTTACTTAACTCTGTACTCCCCGAGTGCAAGACGGAGTGTAAACATCACTTAACTCCATACTCCCAGAGTGCGAGACGGAGTATAAACATTTACTTAACTCCGTACTCCCAGAGTGGGAGACGGAGTATAAACATTTACTTAACTCCGTACTCCTAGAGTGCGAGACGAAGCGTAAACATTTACTTAACTCCGTACTCCCCGAGTGCGAGACGGAGTATAAACATCACTTAACTGCGTACTCCCAGAGTGCGAGACGGAGTGTAAACATTTACTTAACTCCGTACTCCCAGAGTGTGAGACGGAGTATAAACATACATCAAACTCCTTATTTATCCCCAAGACTGGGGGCAGAACCAAAACAAATATCAAATTGAAGACGAAAGAGAATATACTTTCATTTCCATTATCAACAAAAAGAATTCGATTACAATATGGTTCAAAAAATTCCTACTAGTGGGGGCCGAGTCCACATCTATACACGGCTATAGAAAAGTCAACAAAACAAAACGTTACCCCCGAACACAACAGCAAACCAAAGAAAGAGTTCAATCTTTCTTCTTCCTCGGTTTCTTCTTCAGGGTAGTTCTACTAGATCCGCTACCCAACTTCCTCCTTAATCTTTTGCTCTTCTCCGACTTGTCCTCCGACGGCGACATAATGTCAACATCCTCCTCAGAGCTTGAGGTGACAGAGATTCTCTTGGAGGACGAAACCGGAGGCATAGGAGCTGTAATAGGAAGTGGGGCGGGAGCGTCTGCAATAACCACGGTGCCGCCCGGAGATATCACCATTAGTGGGGCAGGGCCAGATGGATTCATGCCTACTGTCACTGATGCCATCTCAGCATTGATCTCGGTAAAAACTTCATCCTCACGAGATGCTTGGGCCGCGCTGGATGTGCTAGTGACTGGCATAAAGAAGCTAACAGCTGGAATGGCTCCGCTCATGGCAAAAGACGGATCGGCAAAGGGAACATTGGGTTGATTAAGAAGTTCCCCAATCATTTGAGCATTGAAAGATAACATGCTCGCTTCTCCTTCTTCGCCGACCACGGTAGATGTCATAATGGCCTCGGTGATGATAGCCCCTTGCGCTTGATATGAAATTTGTGATATAGGAGGCGCAGAGACAAAGGCTTCGGTCACTGAAATGTGAAAAAGCAAAGATTGTTAGTCAAGTATATTGCTTCAAGTTCATCACACTAAGTGCTTACGGGAAGCATTCATATACCTTCCTTAGCTTGGCCTGGAGCATGGGCAGTTGAAGAGACAGGGGGATCAACAGGAGACAGTTGTGGCTGGTCAGGATTATAAGCAGGGACAGACTAGGGATCGACTGCGCCAGTAGCCTCAGGCAATGTCGGAATTACAGCTCCAACGCTTGCTTCGTGATGCTCGATCCCCGAGCCCTCACCTGTCTCTATCTGTTGAGCACCAAGCCTCTCTCTCGCCATGGAGATCACCGCCTCGTGAAGAACTTTCCTCTCATCTTCAGTAAGCAAGCGCATCTCAAGCTCGAAATCATCCAGTGCTTCATCCGGATGCGCTGCTTTCTTCTCTTCCACCAACCTAGTCCAGGCGTTGTACAAGATCATAGAGTCATCTCCCAGCCATGATAAATTTCTATGCTCTAGCACATTGGCGTTGTATGTGACCAGGAGATCATCAAAATTGGCTTCCATCCTGGAATGCTCCACCATAATCTTTTCCTGGATTTCTGCCTCCGCAGACTTAGTCTTGGCCGCCACCGCAGCAAGTTCGGCTCTAAGTGATACGGCTTGGTCGCATGCTTCCTGAGCGGTGGTGTTCGAATCATCTTTTTCTTTCACCATCTCAGCGAATTTGGCCTTAAGCTCATTCAGCTCTTTAACGGCGGTGTCCCGCTTAGCTACGACGGTGGTATAACGGTGGCCCATCCCTTCAACTAAGGCGCAGTGTGCCTGCTGCATCCTCGCCATCTTTGCCACAGCGTCGTCATGTTTTTTAAGTGCTTGGAGCTCTGAGGTTCGAGACGACTCCATCTCAGATTGGAGAACTTGGATGATGCGGTCTTTCTTGGCAATGTCAGCATCACGTTTCTCAATAACCTTGGCCCGGTCGAAAGCTACCTTAGAAGCCTTCACGGCTGCCTTATACCACTCCTTATATTGAGCATAGAAGTCACGGATGTAGTCATGAGCGATGTTCTCGGCATCCGGAGGAATTCTCTTGAGATGAGGGGGGAAGACATATGCATCTAAGCAAATTTTCAGGAAGTCCTTCTTCATTTGAGCAAGTTTGATGGCTCCTTCACTTGTCAATTCAGTCGGAGCCTGTTCAACTATGGCAGCTGTTGGTGGTTCAACTCTTGGCCGCTGAGTCTCGGGCCTTGAAGATTGAGAAGGCTGTTGCTGCTGCGAAGTCTCAGGGAGATCTACGGGAGGCCTAGGAGGTGGGGGAGAATGAGATCGAGATCGGTACTAGTGGCCCCGATCTCTGTCAGTACGATCATGGCCAGAACGGCCAAGCCAGTAATCTCTATCCCTGTCGTAGCGCTCCTGGCTAATGTAACCTTGCCCGTGGTCCCTATCTGATTCCCTCCAACGGGACTCATAATAAGAAGAAGATCGGCGCACATTGCGGAGCCTATCCAGAGTGGATCCACGACCTGACATCTCACCTGCGATAAGAAGGAACTACAGTTTAGAGTCCTGCAAAAGCGATGTTCAATATGCGAAAATCATGCAGTGCTGTGGAAGTGTGTGTAAATGTGTAAACCCCCAGACCAACTGGAAGTGTTGACCGCACACAAAGGAAAGGGCTCGCTCGTATTTAAAACATCTTGAAATTCCTCCAACCCGGAATTATGAGGGATCGATATATAATCCGGGATAGGAATATCGTCAAGCCCTTTAAAAGTATCTCTCGAATGAGAATGGGCGGCCTCAGAAATTACAGCTCTGGAAGTGGGAGGAGACACATCCACAGATTTCCACTCCTTAGATTTGAGTTTTTTGAAAACGACGGTCTTGCTTTTCCGTCTCTCTCCCAACTCTTCGAAGTTTCCCGAAAGATCAGCCATCGGCTCCACGTCTGTATGGGTCCTTTCTTCGTCGCTCACTTCAGTTATTACGACTCCGAGCGTTTTCTTCGCCATTTCCTTTTTCTTCTTCTTCTTGTTTTTCTTCTTCTTCGAGGCGGGCTTTGACATCCCTTCGATGACTATACTCTGATTCATTTCAATCAAGCCGAGAGCTCTTAAGTTATAATCATTCAACACCAAGTCGATGTGTCTCAGCTCGCTCGGAATTTCTTGGAGACTTCGAGCTATGCCCTTGTAGTACCCGCCATTGGGTCTGGAGATAATGGCTATAAGAGAAACAAGATGTCAATACCAATGCCAAAAAATTATTGATCAAGGAAATCATCGACAGGTTACGACACTTACGTCTAGACAACCATCGCCTGGCAAAAACTGGAGGACACCGGACATAGAACCATTCATTTTTAAAGTAACTAAGTCTGGTCCAGGCTCCGGTAATAACTTGACAGTTTCTGACTGCCTCCAAAAATGTGAAAGACGGACTATCGCCTCTGCTCTTGAAGTTAAATAGATATCTTATTTCCGTTGGCATTGGTGGACGAAAGAGACAGTCCATAAATATGACAAATGCACTATTCAACAACGCATGTCCGTTGGGATGAAGTTGCGAGGGAGCAATTCCTAAGTATGACAGCATCTCTCTGATGTATTGATTAAAAGGAGGGAGAGTCCCAGCCGCACAAGCATGGCGGTAAAAGGCAGTGTATCCTTCGGGCGGATTGTGAGGTCTGTCATCGGCACCAGGCAATAACACATCGTCTAAAGAAATATGATGCCTTGTGCATATCCTACCCAACAAGCTTTCGGAGATGTTAGATTGAACGGAGTCTATAGGATCCTCGATAAATATAGCATCTTGTAGCTCATCGGGAGCTGGATCTACTATATCCGCTGGGATATCTGGGATTACAAGGACCGGAGGAGGAGAACTTTGAATCTCCTGCTGCTGAGAGCTCGAAGACTCCATAACTGACTACTTATCAGAAATCAGTGTCAAACAAACAATAAACCCGTGCATCCCGCAGTGTAAAGTGTGTGAAGTGCAGTGCAGCTAATACTTAGCAAATTCAACAAAACTGAAGACAAGATGCAAACTTTGGAAATTATGAAGTTGGTTAAAGTGACCATCATTGCCGACCGTCTTAAAACATATTTTTCAAAATTCATGATTGATTGGTTCGTGTTAATTTTTTAAAGTACAGTTCCATCGACGAGCTTCAAAGGGCAGTCAAGTATGCACAACAAAAGTTTGGTCCAAATATGCAGAGAAAAAGCTCATCGGAATCATGCCGCTAAATATGTGAAAGTTGTGTATCTATAGAAGTTACTTCGAATCAATTCAAGCCAGATTTTAAGTGGTTCGAATCGATCAGAGGGGAGGTGCTTCGAATCGCTCTTGTTCGAATCAACTTAGTTCGTATCGATGAATAGCCGGATCCTTCGTATCGATCGGCGACTTAGGGTTCGCATCCATCATTAACGGAGTTCTCGAATCGATCTCCATCAACAAGGGATTGCAAACAGGTAAGAGGCCAGGCATTCGTATCGATCGCTTGGGTGGAACGATTCGAATCGATCGCAAGAGGCAGTTTCACCGTATCGATCGTAGGAGAACGATACGACGACCAAATTTCCAAATCGACTCGATCACCATAACTCCAGATCGATACGAAAGATTCAATCATTCTTGGATTCGACCTCGATCTCGACTCCATCAAAATCGATGAAAACAGGAATGGATGAGGGTTTCGAATCTTGGAGCCTCAAGCACTTAGTCAAAATACCCACCTAAATGTGAAGTTAGTTTGTGAAAACTCGGGTGATAGATCGATTCGAAGAAGGGAATGTTTCGTTTGTCTTTAGTTCTTGAAATCTGGAGTCGTTTCGAAGACGTAGGAAGATGAAGGCAAAAGTAAAAAGTAAAAAAAGAATGGTCTCTCAGTATTTATAGGGGCCTTGAGGCGATTCGTATCCTGGTGAGAGAAACCAATGGCAATAGGTGAAGACATCAGAACGATTCGAAGCAACGAGTTCGAAACCATGAGCTAGAGCGTTGGAATCGATTCGAACCCCAGCATGTAGTTACGCTTCGAATCCATTCCCTCGAGTCCATCAAAACGATTCGAAGCACAGATGTTAGAAAGTCTTAAAGAGCATTCGATTCCAACGGTTCAAGGTGTTCATCGAACCACAACAGTGCACGGCCTACCGATACGAACGATCGCTTCGTATCCATCAATTGTCATCGATACGAATCAGGGTCCGTCATCGCATTGATTCGAATCCATCACCAATGGGTTCCATCGATTCGAAGCTTTGTTCGACTCCATCCACTACATATCAATACGAACAAGTGTTTCGTATCCACTGAATTCTAAATTCACCAATACGATGTCGGTCCTTCGACCTTCTATATTAATTCAGGAGAGGATTAATACAAAGGAACTTCCTAAAACAACTGACAGACATTGTTACAACTCAAATTTCACATCGGTTCAGGAGAGGATCGATACAAAATGCAGTACAATAAAGTTAACAAAAACTCGAATTGGACGTTCATACAATAACGACTGCAGCGACAAACAGTTAATCGCTATTGTACGACAGTCAGTTACGGCGATACAGAATACGGCTTTCAACGAAACATGCAATAGCTGTCCAACATGAATCTGCGGCTTTTCAAAGCACATCATGTTTACACAAGACGTACTTTGGGGGGCAAATGTTATCCCGCCTTTTGGCAAGGCCGAGATATCAAGGAACTGACTGGGGAATATGGATCATACATCCTCAGCATCGAGTAGCTATTGGATAGATATCGGTAAATTTTACCCGAGTCCGGATTGGGCTACAATTGATAAGACACATCAAGCAAGATCAGGAAAAGCAACGTTCCAAGTTTCAAGACAATCCGAGTTCGTACGCTCAAGATATCATCGATTCAAGTTGGAGGAAATAACCCTAAGTTTGAATCCATAAACAACCTTTGTTCGTATCCATCGAGTTAAAGTACTTCGAATCCATGGAGTCATCCCACTTCGAATCCATCAGCTTAGAATAATCTGGATCGATCAAGTTGCCCCACTTCGTATCCATCTGGGCTCGGTGGTTCATATCCCTCAGGATGGAGTGCTTCGAATCCATAAAGTTGCTTTACTTCGATTCCATCCTATTACAACAACTTCGTATCGATCGACCAGAGCTCACTATGATCGATTCGAACAGACTTCCATTCGAATCGATGTGTGGAGAAATCCCTCGAATCCACTAAGTCAGAGTAGCGAAAATGATGGAGTCGACCCAGTCAACTCGGAGTAAAAAGCGGATCGATGCGAGAAGCACGCGCCACGTCAACGCCTTCGCTCGCTAGGCCATCGATTCGACCCTATCGATTCGAAGGGGATCGATTGGAACCAAGCATGTCAACTGGAAATGCAATCTTGAATCGATCATAACTTGAGATCTACAAGTCCAAATGCTATGAAATTTTCACAGGAGCTTACGCACATGTTGAAGAATGTCCACACCAAATTTCAGCTCGATTGGATGATATCTTGATCGATTCGAATGGACTTCGAATCGATCCCAAAGTGGGCCCGGATTTCCTGAAAGCGGGCGTGTGGGCCCCCTCACGTGCCAGAAGCGGTCTCCCTGAATTTTAGGCGAAATATCAGCCTCCTACACCTATAAATAGAGCCCCTGGTCATTCAGAAAAGGGGTCGGATAATTCTAAGAGATAAAGAGCGCCCAGACTCTGCCAGATTTACTCCAAATCACCACCGCTGCTTTATATTCAGACTTAGCCAATAACACCAGTTGTACTACATTATAAGAAATTGTAATCTTCAAGTATCAAGCAATAAAATCATCAAACTTCATAGTGGACGTAGGCAAAACGCCGAACCACTCTAAATCGCTTGTCTTTGCAATTTACTTTCTGTTATTTGGAGTTTTTGTTAGATAATCCTCAGTTTTAATTTTCTTTCTTCACTTTTATCTCTTCAAAAACTTCCGAAGAGTGTTGTGCCCATTTTTGGTACAAACAATCTCATCATAAAATTATCATATATAGAAGACAAAAAAACTAACCATAGTAAATAGACAATCAACAACAACCAATACAATCAAAAGGGACTAATCCAAACAAGAAAAACAATAATTAATAGACGAACGTCAAACAAGAATGTAACAAACAAATAAAATCAATCATAATACAAGCATAAAAAACAGATGAGCACGACATAAATTAGTAAGCTGACATGGGCAAACAAGCAGCTAAATTTAACGAACAACAATCCAATACAAAAGGAATCAAATGTAACCTAACAAGCAATGAATCAATGCCAACAATTCAACAGAAATGAACAAATACAATAAAAAGGTCACTAACCCAAACATCAAAATAGGCAGCCCCTACATCATATTCCATCCCTCTCCATGGAAGGGAATACATAGATATCCATACAATTCCTTAGGGAACGTCACATACAACAATCATAAGATAACATCATCATAATGGGTGTTTGACAAACTCATCTTGTCCCATTATCTAACACCCCATGTTACGAAGTCTAGTTTCATAGTTCTCAGTTAAAATTCCAAAATAAACATCCTTTTAATAAAATCCCTTTTAACAAACACCTCAAAATTTTGAATTAAATATTTTACCTTTTCAGCAATTTACTTCCAAAATAAATAATCCTCATTTTATAATTTTCTTAAGGTATTGCAAAACTAGATATTTGATAATACATCATTTTTCAATAATATATCTTCAAATATATTATCAGATAAACAACTTTTAAACTAAGTTTCTTTCAACCAAAACTCCACACCCAAAAATGTTTTTCTTTTCAAACCATCATTTATTAAAGAATACTCATTACGTTAAAATCCTTACAACCAAAAACCAATTTCCAAATAGTTCCACCAATAATACAATTTCTCAATTTAAAAATATTTCCAATATATTTTATTTTTTAAATACTTCTGTTGCAAAAATATTTCCTTTAAAGTAAAAAAAATTCCTGGAAATAACCTTTTTGTAAAGTATCTTTAAAATAGACCTTTTTTAAATCATATATATTCACTGTAAAGAATGTTTCAACAAAATATCTTTTTTTGTAGAATAAGGGTTTTCATTAAAACATTTCTTTCAAAAAGAAATATTTTAAACCAAAACATCCTTTCATAAAAATACTTTCAAATCAAATATTGATGAACAAAGTTTTCTCTTTTATTAAACAAAAATTCTCTGCGTTTAACGATGCAATTCTAAATCATATTACCATTATATAAGTAACTATCAAAGGATGCTTTAAAAATAATAAATATTCCTCACACAAAAAAATGTTTTTAAAAAAACTGAATTCAACCTCCAATCTATGTTATATTAAGCGCTAGGCGAGGCGATGCGACAGAAGTCTCACTTCGCTTAATGTCGCTTAAGCACCACTTAAGCATCGCCTAAGCACTACTTAATTTTTAAGCATACATTCTTCGTATAAATATAAACTTATGAAAATGGATTATATTAAGTGCATCATTGTCCATGTAGGCATGAATTAATCACAAAAAGGTAAAGTTTTACTTTAAAGTTAACTTATAAATTAATAGGTTGCAAAAGTTGGATTTGACTTCCATTATTAATTAAAAGTAAGCATACTCGAGCTGAGTAAATACCTTGCACATTTGTCTAATAAATAGTCATATCCTAATGTAAAAAACTACTCACCATCCATTAGCCGGTATGATAGAAATTGAGGAAATTTTGTTTGGGAGTGTCGCTTTTATGCTATAACCTCGTTTCTTCTTATTTTAAAAATAAAATATTTTCTGCTTAGTAGCACTTAATCATCGCTTAAATTTAAGAGAAGCGCAGATAAGCGCCATTTAAGTGCGCTTAAGCACTTATCGCTTAGTTCTACTGCCTTTTGAAAAAATTAAGTTTTGTACATGCATTTAGCACTTAAGCGATGCTTAAGCGACGCTTTAGTGCGCTTTTCATAACATATCTTCCAATATCTAGTCAAAACAATTTTCTAATAAAATACTTCTAAATAAAATAGTATTCACTCTTTCTTACAAAAATATCTTTGTAAAAATACTTTATTTCAAAAAAAGTTTTGACGATCTAGTTTATGTTCAGAAATAAACATTTTTCCTTTTTAATAAAATATCATCAAAATCAGAGATGTATACTTAATAATTTCTTCGAAACAAATATTATTTACTTAAAATAAATGTGATTCAATCTTATTAAGGTCAAGTTCCAATGATAACTTAACATAAGGTGTGTGTCACATGGGTTATAACCAACACTTAACCTCTTTTATAAGTTTTCATTCTACCACAGTCCTACTTTATTTATTTTCCATAAAAAGGTCACCATATATAAACTTCATTTTAGGGTGAGGTAATAGTGGTTAAACAAACAATCCATACATGCAAATCATACAATTGTTAATCAATATGCTTCCTCATTCTAAATTTTAACCTAATATAAGATGTAAATCATTATAACCTAATGGTCAAACCTTCCCAAGGCACAGAAATCGTTAAACCTAAGCTCCAATACCAAGTATGACAACCCACTAATTTTAGCATCTAAAAATAGTTATAAACGCCAACAAAATACGCTTACAACTAGTTTCAAATGTTAAAGATAGTGTACCATTGGTATATAAAATTAAAAAGAGTCTTCAACAATGAACATAAAAAGGAATACCTCATAGCAGAATAAAATAAATAATGCACCTATCAATATATGACATAAAAGGTAAAATATATCATCTCAGTATTTCTATACATTAAATATTTACAAAGCAATACAACAGTGATATGTAAGAAATGATCCTATGTAAATAACCAATGAATGCAGCATACAACCTTAGCTCCTTCCTTTTCATTTTGCTTTCTTTCACCTGCCAATTTCACAAATATGTACAAAAGAAAAGGATTTCAACTATGTTTGGACTACGCCTAACTTTATACATCCCAGCCCAACCTAAGGGATTCTATAGCTATTGCATAGGAAAAGACTGCCTATGTACTCCTTTTGGGGGGTCAAGCCCACATAGTTCTATTTCTTACTCTTCTCTTGCATCCAAATATTGGTTAATACATTGCAACCATAGCATACATGCAACCATTGCGACCATTACAAACAATGCAACCAATGCAACAATTGCAACCATTGTGACCATTACAAACAATGCAACAATTGCAACCATCGCGACCAATGCAATTATTTAAAGCAGAAAATAGTATTCATACTCATCCATCATAATAGATCATCATATTGGGAAACATCAACAATTGTATGCCTAACCATTAAACATCACATATATTTGATAGCATTCAATCATTAAATAGGAAAATAATGACAACAAAATTGTACTTACATTCATACTAATCATCCGTTATAATAACACTTCACAATGTAAGTATAAATCGTCAAATGTATACTAATCACCCTATATTAGTATCAAAACATCAATCATCAAATGTGTACTAATCCAAACTACATTAGTAACACAACCTCAATCACCATACAACCATAGTTAACTACTCTTCATCTCATAGAAATAATGGTAAAATATCACATACCTATCTTTGATGAGATTCCATCATTGTAAAACAACATATGTAATAATATAAATAGCAACTAACAACCAAGCAAATAATATATTTGCATTAGTTAATCTTTTAAGTATAAAATTGTTTTTATTTTTGTTTATTATAAAGTTTCCTTTCATTTACACCAAAAACAATAGTAATTCTTTCAAATTGATAATATAATTCAAAAGCACGTCCATGCACATACTTTTGCCATTGGTTCCCAAGCATGTTCTTGTGCCTATAGGTCGTTGCCAAGTCCCATGGAATTGTAATCACAAGTTGTTTGTTTGTTTTTTATCCTAAGGCATCCTTTCGGTCATAACCTTAAGTCGTATCGAACACTAGGCACAGGCTACAGTGTTAAGCTGTCATATCCAACTTTCAAGTGATTATACTCCTGCCCCAGTCTTAGGTTAATGAGGTTAGCGCACAGATGGTCGAGTCTTGTCCTTATGAAGTTATATTTTTCCCATCGGGTCTAATTAAGTTCTGAGTTAGCGAATGGGTGGTCAGGTTACACCCATCTTGAGCTTGCACTCCTCCTGTCAGATCAAAGGTAGGGGTTGCTGAATGTCCAGATCATAGATAGTGTCAACTGATGGATGGTCGGATCACATCCATATCAGGTTGTGCTTCTGCTCCCGTGTTAAGGGCAGATGCTTGTGAGTGACCAATCAAGTCACGTCTATCTTTGTTTGGATAGTCAAAGTTCGCAAATGGATGGTCTTGTCACATTTATTCTAATTTCATACCCCATCCGTCGAATCAAGGGAGAGAGTGGGCTGATGGATGGTCGAATCATATCCATCTAGGATCGGACGGTCGAGTTACGCCGACTTTATGATTTGTACTCTTCTTATCGAGTCAAGGAAAAGATCTAGGAGCCGGATGGTGGGGTCACATCCGCTCTAAGTTTAGCAAAGGATGGTCAGATCTCATCCTGTTGTTTTAAACTCCCTCTGCCAGGTCAAGGGAAAGAGCTAGGAGACAGATGGCCAGTCACCTCTGCTCATTTATTGTTTAAGCTCCCTCTATATGATCAAGGGTAAAAGTTAAATTGATGGATGGTCAGTCACATCCATTTTGGTTTGAACTCTCCCTATCAGGTCAAGGGATAGAGTTAAGTTGATGGATGGTCAGTCACATCCATTTTGGTTTATGTTTTAGGCCCCATTCCAAGGGCAAGAGTTAGTGCGTGGACAGTCACGTCACATCCATGTTAGACTGGGTTCTGAGTCTGCCGAGCTCCAAGCAAGGCGTAAGTGTTCTGGAAAACACCGGGTACGAGCTTGAGAGTGAATGGTTGAATCACATCCACTTTTGGATCATGGTCTTGCCCTTGAGTTAGAAGCAAGAGTTTGCTGATGAGTGGTCGAGTCACACTTGCCTCATAGAGCTCCACAGGTCTTATCATGGGCCATGGAGATTTGTTGGGCATCTAACTCTGGGTACCTGCACACCTGCATTATTCATATGCAGTTTCATTTGAGTTGGTCCTAGTTCAAAAAATATTACATAACGGTGAAGTTGCATGGCTGGAAAGCCATTTTATTGAAAGTAACAGAGTTAATCTTATGAAATAAGTCAAAGCAAATAGGAATAAGTTTTACTCTCAAGTGAGATAGCATCGTAGATGCTTGCTATTCTATTCCTCTCCTGCCCTTCACACTTGGAAGATGACCATCAATGATCTAGTTTATAATCAAACGCCTTTAAGCCGCCTAGGTTCATCAGCACTAGGAGCGGTCTAGCCTTGTTATGGGTTGGATGTTCCTTGTTTGCCATCCTGTGGGTTTTTCAAATACCATTGAAGCTTTTTCTTTCGAATCAATTCTTCGATCATATCACGAAGGTGTCTACACTTGTTCGTGTCATGACCATATGTTTCATGAAATTTACAGAATTTTCCAGACTTTCTCTATTCTTCGGTTGACTCTCTCGGAACTGGTTACCTGTACTGCTCCGAGTCGGGACTAGCTAAGTAAATATTTTAGTTGAATCATTTAGTAGGGTGTATGTGTCAAATCTCGAGATTCTCAGTCGTCTCCTAGAATCCGGGTTTTCATTTGGGACCCCGCTATGGCCCTTGCTCTGACCACTGTTCTTATTTTGTACATTCATAGCTATGTTCCCTGAACTCACACTAGACTGTCTGACAACAACTTTGTTTCACGCTGCTTCGGCCTAATGGCCTGTATCATTGCCTCTTCTAGTCAGTGTAACCTCCTCCTTGCGCAAGTACTGGGCCGCCTTATTGTAAAAAGTGTCCTAAGTAGCAGGAGGCTTTCTCGATAACCATTAACCAAAGTCTGTATCAAGGTGGATCACCCTAATCAAAGCCATTAAGATTATGTTGTCCTGAGGGTTGCTCACCTCAGTCGCAGCAGTATTACATCTTTGCAAAAAGTCCTTGAGCACTCGCCTAGTCCTTGGAATAAGTTAGACAATGACATGACATCCTTGAGGCGAGTCCCATGCATTCTGAACTGCTGGATGAATTTTCTTGCCAGCTGATCAAAAGAAGAGATGGACCTTGGCGGCAGTCGAGTAAACCACAAGGCTGCCACTCCTTCTAGGAAGATTAGGAAGCACCTGCACTTGATTGCATCTGACGCTCTAGCGGTGTCCATATGTCACTCGTATTTCTTGAGATGTTGTCTAGGATCGTTCTTTCCTGAGTATAAGGACATCGTTGGCATGTTGAACTTCCATGGGTACTCTTCGCATAAGACTGTTTCAACGATGGGATATTTACTAGGGGAAGTGCCCCAGTCGTCATTAGTTTGGACTTGACTTTCTCTCATAAGTCGTCTCACCATCTCAGCCAAGTTCTGCTCTTGACAACCCGCTAGGTTGTGGTAGTCGTAATCTAGTCCTTGTACTTGGCTCGGTAAACGATCCCGGTTTGTGCCTCGTCTCATAAGTTCTCCTAGCTCCGAAAGAACCGTTTTCTCGGCAGCTCCGCGTTCATTCCTTGGTGGCAATTCAGCAGCAAACTCTTGATTTCCGGTGCCCTAATCAGTCACAGTGTGTCCGGATTGCGTTCCAATTCTATCTTGAAGTCCTACTCCTTGGTGGATGGGTTTGGTACCAACCCATATAGGGGGGAAATTAGTACCAACCCATATGCCTAGGTGAGGGTCGGTTGCATTCTCCCACTTAGAGGTTCCTGCTTCATATGCCTTGGTCCTTTGCCTTTTGTTTCTCCAGAGGTGGTCAGATGATGAAAAACTGCCTGATTCTAAGTATGAAGGAGATGTCTCTCTCCTAGTCTTCCTACGTGGGTATTCAGTTGGGTCATCAAGTTTCTTTTCTCTTTGATTTTCTAGTTCTACTCCGCATGAATATTCTGTAGCTCTTTCATCATACGCTCAAAATCAATCTTGGTGATAGCATCTGAAGGATTGTAACGACCCGTAAATTTTAGATAATTTTATTTGTTTATTTATATATTTAATTGAAATTTTGTGAAACTTTAAACAATAAAATTTTGAAATTTAAATTTGATATTTGAAATGCGTCTGTTTTAACATAGCAACTGGTAAATTTTCATCAGATAATTTGGAAGTTTATTTTTTTGTGTAATTCTATTTCAATTTCAATCAGTTAAAAATTGATGAAAATAAATGTTTTTGAAACCTGAATATTTTTATATAGAAAAATTTTAAATCATCTTCTGAGTGAGACGTCATCTTCCATTTCGTCAAATTTGGATTGTTATTGCTCCGTCGATCTTATTTTCTGCGAAATAGCAGCATTTTCGGTACCGATATCGACTTTTGATAGGATGATCGTACCACTGATATCTGTATACCATTTTGATTATCTTGTCGTGCTGATCTTTACGGTATATTCATTTCTGTGTTTGAAGTTTCGGTACGCAGCGAAATCGATGAAACGATTAGTCGTACCGGTACACGTTTAAAACTTTTGGCTCTCTTGTGTCTATTCATTTACCCACTAGTTCAAATCAAACAGTCATTTTCTTTTATTAATTTCTGAATTCTCGTGTGTGGCTTTCTCTATTCCCTATGGTTAATAAACGTTAGTTTCGTTCTGTGTGCCAACCGATGAAAGAAAATATATAAAATATTGCACGTTATATTTCTCATTCATCTTCTCTCTTCCCACTTTCTTTTTCTTCTTCCCTGCGAACTGCTTCCACCACCCTCTTCTATCACGCCTCCAACCGGGTCAACATCAAATCCCTCCACGTGAACCACCTCCCGCAGCACCCACCACATCAACCTCCAACCTTATTCTCTTCTCCTCGCGACCCACTGCTGCTGCCTTCCCCACTCCCACTTGTTCCGCCTCCACCACTACCCCGGCAACCATGCTGATCCCAAACTTTCCCCTCCTTTGCCAGTGCCCGACAAGCCCACGCAAACCCCGCAAGCCACCATCGCCCTTGCTTCTCCTCCGATCCGTGACTCAAACTCCATGCCGAGCCCTTCCCTCCTCCGACTCGCCCATCTGACTTCGGCCACTCCTTCCTTACCCTGCTTGGCAGCAACTACCTACTCAATTCGGCCCCTCTAGATCAATGGCCGAGCAACACATCAACTTGTGCTCCTCTTGGTATGTGTAAACATATATAGCAGGTTGTTATAGTTTAGTATATATACGGAAAAAAACAGTGTCGTTTATATTTTATTTTGTTTTGTATATTTAGTTATAATATATGAAGCTATTCAGTTAGTGTGTATATGGGTATAAGTTTTGAGATAGTTATATTAGTCTATCGGATTTTGAATGTATAAATCTATATATATGCGAGTGTACAAGCATTCGCATAGCATAAATATTGGTTTTAGGATATGATTTCTTGAACAGTAAACATAAGTATATATTAATATATGTTAAAGTATACATGTTCACAGCTTTTATATGGTATAGTATGTGCATTTCTAAATGAAATAGTGTTTACAGTATATAGTGTGTTATATTTTAAAGTTAGAGTTTGTGTATATGTTATAGATGTATATGTTCTGTTTATATAAAAAGGAATTATATAAGATGTTTTATATTGATTTATATACAATCGATCTGTTTGTTTATTGTATAAGTTATAATTGTTTATCAATATATAATATGTTGAATATGTTTGTTTTTTAGCTTTGTAAGTGGAGACAATGTATGGTTTTTGTGCTGATGTTACCATTTTCAAAAACGAATAAATATGTATATATATAGAAATCTGCGTTATTTTAAAGTATGTGTTTGTTTTAAAAATCTGTTTTACAGTTAAAATAATGTGGTTTGTATATATTACATAAAAAAGTAAGGAAGTACTATATATATATTTACAATGATATACTCATACGCAGTGCATATATATGTTGTTATAATAGATTTGAATTATAATTTTTAATATGGTTTGCTAGCACCTATATATATATATATAAAGTCAAGTTTAGATGTCAGTTTTATTTGGGTTATATATATATTATGTTACTGGTTTACAAATTTTACAGAACATAATATTTTAAAAAGGTAGTACTCTACGTATATATTTTGATTTCTAGTATTATACTTATGTAAATTTATATATATATATATTTATGTATATTAGTTATGATTTAAATTATTGATTGCGAAAAAAAAATATTTTCTATTTCTGCCAAACTAATTCTGATTCGTTTCCATTAATTTCCCTTTTATCAGCTTGTCCGTCAAATTCGTGCCAATCTTGCTTTGTTTGGATCTCGTGCTTGGATTTGTAACTCATCTCAGTCTCGTTCATCTCTAACCTCGAAAGGTGAGCGATCACTCACGATTAACGTTCTTATATTTATTAAATTTGATTTCAATTGAAACGACAATTGAAATATACTGTTGTTAGTTATTTACATTGCCATATATATTATTATCTGTATCTGTTCACCTATGACATCTAACACCGTTATCTGTTATTTATATTGATGTTATATGCATGTTATGTTATTATCATATCTGTTATCACTCTGCAAGTTCCCTGTTAGTATAGAATTCACTATGGGTTGAAATGATACATACCCGAACGATCTTGTAGAATAGGAGAAAATCGTTATGGGTTGAAATGATAAACCCAAGCGATTTTCATTGCATTAAATTTGGGATTGCGGGTTGAAAAGATATATACCCGTATATATTTAAATTATGGATTGAAATGATAAATATCCGTATCACTTGACCATAGGGTAGAAAATTATATACAAACACCGTTGGTCTATATATAAATATTTTGAAAATGATTTCTATGGTTTTGAAAAGAAATATATGGTTTTAATAAATATTTATTTTTAAGATTTATTAAAGTTGATTTAATAAAGTTGATATATAATATGTTTAAGTATTTATTTTATATATATATATATATATTTTCAAATATAGAGTTTATAATGATTCAAGTTGGAAAGATAAATTTGAAATTGATTTGAAATTCTATTTATTTAAGAATTATACTTAAATAAGTCTGATTTGAAATTTATAAAAACTGAAATTTATAGATAGTTTTATAACTTGAATTGATTAAAAGTGACTTAAATGAATATTTCAAACTTATATAAATTTAAATTGGGATATTTTGTAAATTGAAATTGTATTCAAATGATATTGAAATAATTAATTAAATATTTCAAAACTAAATAATAGAAAAGTGAATTGATATATATATATATATATATATAAAATTATTGAATTTAGTTTGAATGTGAAATATTTGAAGCTTTGAAATATTTTGAAATTAAAATGGTTTATTGTGGTTCAAATCGGTATTTGAAATCGATATAACTTGAAAATGTTTAATTGAATTGGTATCGAAATTGATGGTTTAGATTTGATTTAAATTTGAATTTTTGAATTCGAGTTGATTTGAATCGATTTCTGAAATTTGAGGAAGCTATTTTTATATAAAGTATTTTTAAACTATATCCAAAACTATTTATATTTTACTTTATAAATCATTTTAATATAAACTATTTTATATAAATCATTTTCAATATAAATTATTTTATTATAAACTATTTTAACTTATAACTATTTTATATAAACTATCTTTATTTTATAAACTATTTTATTATATACACTAATTTTAATATCTAAACTGTTTAAGAGGGAAGTGTTATGATTCCAAAGCATTATGATTTCTAAATTTTGATTTCCAAAGAATTATGATTTCCAAAGTGTTTGATTTAGAAAGTGTTATAACTTTGAAGTACTAAGATTTTGTAAATGGATATATTTGAGATGGATATATTTGAAATGGAAATGATATCGTATTTGGTTTTGAAATGGAAGTGATATCGTATTGATATGGTTTTGAAATGGCAATGATATTTTGGCTTTTGAAATATAAACTATTTTGAAAGTTTATTAAATGACCAATCGGTGTAATAATTACGTAGTTATTGAAGAGTCCGGGATCGGTTAAGGACATTCTCTCTGTCTAAACCGAAAACCACTTTAATAACTATTATACGCGGAGTGTTATCCAGAATGAAGTGGTTGGAATGATGACGTTGCTGGATTTGAAGAAAAAGAACGATAATGGATAGCCTTGACACTTGTGTCAAATTGGAAATGACTTAAACAGGTGCCGTGCCGGGCCAGTGAGGTTAGCTACCTCTAGCAGACAGACTTCTTCGTAAACTACTCATTACTTGTTTTTGATTGGTATGCACCCTTGAATTGGGAGTGTAGTTTCACGGTGTTGCGATCATTGCGGCGATGCGTTCTCACCAGTCCGGATCAGGCAAACGGTAGTTTCACTACCTTAGGTATTGCCTCATGTGCCTTGTCATACTCATATCCCTATGCGCGACCACTACGATTTGTTTCGTGTTATACCTACGAAGTACTCCCTGATAGACCACTAGTTTACGGTGGAGTTTACAGTGCTGTATAGACTATGACGCTTATATAAAATGTGTTAAGGGGGATAATGGTAACGCCTTAACGCTATTTTGATACTTTATATTACTGATAGGCATTATCTACTTAGCGTACACTACTATATATAAATAGTTTAACGGATCCTTAGAGGATGGTTATCCCAAACATCCTTTGAGTTACTTGTATTTTTAGTTGTTATTTCGCTTGAGTTGGATTTATTGATATAAGAATGTTAATCCTGACTCGAGTGTTTTGTGTTTTTCTTTACGCTTGGGTCAGACTGAGTGTACCAGTATTCAAGGCTCGCCTTTGGAGTTGGAACTTCGCTTGGAGATCCAGCTATCTATCCAGCTTTTAGATATTCAGTTGATTCCAGTGATGTATTCTGATCTTGTATTTGTGTAACGACCCGATATTTTCAACCATTCGCATCCGCACATGTCGGACTTGAATTGCTCAAAATACCGAATTGTTAATTTATATTTGGCAAATCTCAGAATATACAGTAAATAAAAATCACAGATCACAGACACAGAGTAAAATAATGCAATGGAAGTAAAAGAAATAGTAGTTCATGAAGCTACTATGTAAATATATCAGTGTTAAATAAGATACATTAGAAGAAATAAAATACAACAGAAGTCTCAATATGATAACCAAGTACAAGCTGAACAGAACAATAGAACTGAAATAGATAGGACAAGACAAGCAGGTAATCTCCAGCGATTCAAATCTCCAAGAGAGCGGAAATCCAAATCTGTGAATAACTCAGGCTGACCCGAGCGTAAAGCAAAACACAAAACACTCGAGTCAGGATAATATATACTTATATAATGTAAACCAACTCAAGTGAACTGTAATAAAGGTACAAGTAACTTAGAAGATGCTTGGGACCGCCCATCCTCTAAGGATCCGTTAAACTATTTACTATATAGTAATATACGCTATATACAGTAGTGTCTAATCAGTAAAGTATAATCATATAGAAAATAGCGTTAAGGGGATGGTGAACCTTAACGCGGTCGGATCTTTAAACCAAAATCGTAGTGGGCTCGATATGGTAGGTGACACGGCACACAAGGCAATGCCAGGGTAGATATACCAATTATGCACACGGACTGATGGAAACGCATAGCAGCCACTACCGCTCCACCTCGAACAACACTCCCAAATCAAGGGTGAGCACAAAATCAATCACAAGTAATAGAATGGTATCGAAGAAGCGTGTCCGATAAGAGTGCTACCTCACTGGTCCGAGATCGCTCCTATTTTAGCCACCTTATGCCAACTCATGGGAGTTGGGTCCACGTATATACCTTAAGATCGTCGTCACCATCCTACTTCATTCTGGAAACTCCACCGCGTACACAGTTGTCAAAGTGGTTTTCGGTATCGACAGAGAGTATGTCCATATCCGATCGCGATCTCTTTAACAACCAATCGTTATTATAACCCGTGGTTATAATTTAAAAACAGTTTATACTTCAAAATAGAATATCATTTCAAATCCAAATCTTTATCAAAATAAAGATTAAATCAATTCCAAACCATTTCAATATATTTAAAATATCATATCATTTCAAAACTTCATTTCAAATCATTTCAATATATCAAAATATCATATCTTTCCAAAACTTCATTTCAAATCATTTTAATATATCAAAATATCAAATCTTTCCAAAACTTCATTTCAAATCATTTTATATACCAAAATATCATTTGAGTTCAAATCTAAATATTCAACTTTAAATACTTTTTAAATTCAAATATATCATTCATTTATTATCATTTCAAGTCACCTTTTAAATAGTTTATATTTCAATCAAAATAATTCATCTAAACCATTTAAAAGTGTAAATATTATACTTTCAAATCAAGTATTAAAATTTTCAAAGTTTCAATTCAATTCAATCATTTATTTCAATTAAATTTCCATAGACCATTTCAAATCTTATAAATTTCAAATATAGATTTAATCCACAAAATAACTATTCAAATTATAAAATAAATTCCAAAGCTTTATTATCCTATATTTCATCAGTCCAATATCCTTTTAAACAGATTCAAATTACAAGTAAACCAAATATTTTTCATACTAATATAACTTCAATTATTTACTTCAAGATTTAATATCATTTCAAATTCATTTCAAAATATCATTTCAAAACATCATCCATTTAATTTAAATTTAAATACCATTTAATCATATTTCAAAATAGTTGTATTTCCCAAATCAACTATTCCATTTAAATCATTTAAAGTCAATTCATTATATTTAATAATTAAATATTTAATTTCCAAATTTTAATCTTTTCAAAGATCATTTATTCATTTGAATTTATTAAACAAAGAAAATTCAAATTTCACAGCACTTAGAAAATGCTACGAAATGTTATGTTTAAAAACAGTTCATTAACAAAAGAAGGCATTTAAAATGCTGTAATATCTTAATTTAGTTTCAATTAAAATTTTAGTTAAATTTAACAACTATAGCACTAACAAAGTGCTATAATAACCCTTACTTCAAATTTGCTATTTGGTTCATTTAAAACAACTACAGCATTTTACAATGCTGTAATATCTTTTCATTACATTTCAAAAATGCTGTCAAATCAAATTTAGAGTTTTATTTACAATTTAACACATAATTAACTTTTAATATAAATCATTTTAACTTATAAAATCATATATTTTCACATTTAAAAACAATCATTTAAATACCTTTATTTCTATGATTTTATAAAGTCAAATTTCCATACAAAAATCAAATTAAATAACAATTTAATTTTTCATTTCTTTAATTAAATTCTTAACTTAACAACTAAGTTTAAATTTCCAAAATATAACTTATTTCCATTTATTTTACTTAATTAAATTTACTTTTAAACAAATTTCACAAAAATTCAATTTAAGTTATATTTCCAAATTCAGCTTAAATATTCATTTATTTCATATGTTAAGTTATACAAAATCATTAACACTTTATAAAAATTATTATCACTTAATAAAATCATTAAATTCATCTTTTAAATCAATTTGTCATATTTTCTTACTTTACATAAATTCCATTTATAAACAAAATCATAAATTCCAAAATTAACTTATATTTCAAATTCTACCTTACCATTTACTTAATTCACTTATTTAATTTGTAGACAATCACTAATATTTTATAGAAATCATTTTTAAAAGAATTTAAATCAAAATATCATAATATTTACATTTTTAAAATATTTTAAAATTTTCAGAAAAATATATATACCACGGGTCTGTATAAAATTTTCTAGCCTAGGTCAAGTGATACGGATATGTATCATTTCAATCCGCAGTTTACAAAGAAAAACCAGGTTCTATCATTTCAAACCCGCAATCCCAAGTAATAAATAAAATAAATAAAAAGTCGCTCAGGCTTATCATTTCAGCCCATAACAATCTTTCCCTATTATAAAGTCCGTTCGGGTATGTATCATTTCAACCCATAGTGAACCTAATCTACAGGGAACTTGCAGTGTGATAAACTGATAAAATAAAAGAATAGCATGAAATAACAGTAATAGATGATATAACATATATAATAACAGGGGTAAACATTATATGATCATAATATAACAGTTATAACAGGATGATAAAATTTTACGGATTCAAATGGTGCCAGTTTACTAGTTATATAAGTACACATCGTCTGGTGAGAATTACTCACCTGTATTAGCTGGAGATGACAAACAACAACACACAACAGAGAAGCTTCGAAGGCACGACAACACGAATATGATTTGAGAGTGGAGAGCCAAAACTAATAGCCTTGTTCAAACATTTACACAAAACAATACAAATATATGTAAGTTTCAACGCGATTTAGACATCAAATAACATTAGAATTCAAAGCCCAAAACAACATCGAATGAATTGCACTTGTTCTCAACCTTATGTACTTCAGTTAGGCAGTGATTAGGCTCAGCTAACTCAGGGAATTGGGTCAGGTTTGGGTGTGCAAGGGTCGGCCTACACATGGGTTTGAAGGTGGGTTGTGATCTAGGTGCAAAACTATATAATTTCAAGGCAACTACAAGGCAACAACTTCATCTCTAAGCTCCTAATGTATTCGGCCAGAGGCTAGGTGGGCCCAACCAGTGGTGCAGGTGGTGGTGGGTGATGTGGCAGAGGGTGGAGGTCAGGTCAAAGGTGGTGGTGGTGGAGGTAGTGGCGGCAAATGGTGGTAGAAGGAAGAGATGACAATTCTAGGCCATAAGTGATAGTTTGTGATGGTTTTTGGTGGATTTTGTGGTGGTCTTCACCATGGATTGTCTCGGCCTGAAATGGAGAGGTAGTAGGATGGGTGATGGTCAGAGGAAGGGGGTGGTGGAGGTCAGGTCAGATCTGGTTGAGGAGGAGCCAAGCCTAGAAGAAGAGAGTAAGTGCAAAAATCAATGTAAACAAGTAGAAAAAGGATAAGAAAAAGTTGAAAATCATTACCCAAACTTTCCTCAATAGCCATGGCCGAAATTCTTTTGTTTCAGAAATGAAAATGAATGTACGTGAATAGAAAATAGAGTATGCAGCTGAAAGATGTGGATAGTAAAGGCTAGTTGATGAAAATGTAAGTTACAAATGTGAAAGGTTGGAAGATAAAAGGCCTTAGGCAAATCAAAAGTCATAACCTTTCAAATTTCTTTTAATTTCTTTATATAAGTTTATATTACTGAAAATAATAATACATTCAGTCACAAATTAGAAAATATAACAAAATATAAAATATATATAAATATTTATTAATTATATAAGGTTAAAATAAGAAAATAGCACAAAATTGCAAACTAGTCTAGAAAATTTGAAAATAAATGCAATGAACTTTGGAAAAATTTTATGTACTTGAAAAGTATTTATAAATAAAGATAAGAACACACCCAAAAATGAATTCACAAAATAAATAAATAAATTTTAATTAAATATAATTTTAATGAAGAAAATAGCAGAAAAATGGAAACTATGCATTATAAATTGAAATAAATTCAAGTAAACTTTGGACAAATTATATCATCACTTTAAAATTTTTAAAAGATAAAAATATACATAAAATAACATATTAATACATATTAAAATAAAATATGACAAAGAAAATATAATTTATACAAATTTAAAATAACAAAATTGCAGAATAAAACAAATTGCACTCAATATTGAAATATACATAACTTTTACAGTTTAACTCTGTTTTCAACGAAACAAAAGGCAGTGTTCAAGTTATTACATCTATTTTCATAATAGAAGATAAAATTTAAGATTTTATATAATTTAAATTTGAAGTTTAAAAGTCAAAGATTGAACAGTTTGACCAGAATTTCACTTTTCAGTGAAATATCCAATTTATACTAGTTTGAAAAAATAATTCACTTAATAATCATCATTTATATATTAAAATGAAATGTTTGAAATAAAATAAATTTAAAATAATTTAAAAATAAAAGAAAGTCCAATTTAAATAATATACAAGAATCTAGGGTTGTTACAATTTGACTATTATATTCGAGACTTCTGTTGTATCTTGTTTAACTCTGTTATATTTATATAGTAGCTTCATGAACTACTCTTCTTTTGTTTTCGCTGCACTATTGTTATATTACTCTGTGTCTATGATTTTGTGATCTGTGATTTATTTATTGTATATTCTGAGTTTTGCCAAATTATATTTACAATCTGGTATTTTGAGCAATTCAAGTTCGACATGTGCGGATGCGAATGGTCCAAAATAGTGGGTCGTTACAAGGATTCTGGACATTAACAGCTTCTTGATGCGCATCTTCATCCAGGATGTGAAGGTTAGCATTTTCTATTTCATTGGTAACTCTTAAGGAGGCAACAACTTTGTATTTCCTGGGGACAATTGAAGATAGTTTCCGATAGACTTTATGCAAATCTGAATAGCACGGAAAGTAGTTTAGAAGAATTAGATCTCTTCCTTAGATTATAGGCAATCCAATGTAGACAAGGATTCAAATAGCCTGAGATTCGAGTCTCTCAGTGAAAGCACGAAAATGTTTGAACCAAAAATGGTACAAACACCCCGAAAAGTAAGAGAGTAGTGATTAAATGAAGAAAGTAATTGAATAATAGAAGAAATCAAATAGAAAACAAGCACGCACAAATTTATAGTGGTTCGGCAATCTTGGCCTACATCCACTTGAATGATTTTATTGCTTTTGCACTAGATTTTGTGATTACAAGTAGGAGGGATCGGTAGTGATCCCATAGTACAATGGAGTTTGTGTGTAGCAGCAGTGTAAAGATTCTTAGAATGAAGCATTTCCTATGTATTTATAGAGGTAAACGACCAAATATCCCGTTGATATTTCACCTACAGGTCTTCACGATGAAGAGGAAGTTCTCCAAAAAATCTCGGCCCTGAATCCCATAGGGTTGGGGATCAATACCGATCCCTTTAGGGGGGATCGGTACCGATCCCTATGTATGCATCATAGGGCCTTGCGACTTCTTTTGTTAGCTCGTCTTGATGTTGGTTACATGTTTCCAAGGTAGTTTTTCATAGTTGACTAGGTGTTTTTTAGTCCAAGCGATGGATCTGCAAAAGGTTGAAATGCTGCTTTAAGTTGTATATGGACATTGTCTATACGACGCATAGGAACTTCGGAAAACCACTTGAATCGGGCTCTATGTAGCTAGAGAAGAGTGTCATGGAAGTGGATGCCACCCTAGATGTACCCTTAGGGATCGGTACCGATCTACCATGTAGGGTGAAGCACTTAGTGAATTCTAGCATGTGGGGTCGGTGCTCCCTAGGTGAGAGATCAGTACCTATCCCACACTTAGTCAAATTCAGCATGTGGGATCGGTACCCCCTAGGTGAGGGATTGGTACCTATCCCACTGTAACATCCCGCCGTTTTGGACCATTCAAATCGACAATAAAACCACACATGTCAGACTTGAATAATTCAAAACAATAGATTGTTAATAAAATTTGGGGCAGATAAAATCAATCACAGAATCACAGACACGGAATATCAGAATAACTCGCAGCGGAATAAAATAAACATAGGAGTTCATGAAGCTCCTAGATACATAGTCTCAAACTAATACATAATACCCAAGTCTGAAAACAAACACAACGGAAATTTAGATACATAAGTTCTCTACTACAAAAGCAAAAGCTGAGTGGAAATGACTGGAATGGAAATGTCTGGTAGACAGCAAAATTTCCGGCGGATCTCTAGCTCCAAAAAGGATGAAACCAAAGCTGTGAAACTCAGGCTAACCCGAGCATAAAGCAAAACACAAAACACTCGAGTTAGGACATACATACTTATAAAATGTAAATCAACTCAAGTGAACTGTAAAAGAAATGCATCAGTAACTTAAAGGACGCTTGGGATCGCCCATCCTTTAAGGATTCGTTAAACTATCTACTATGTAATAATATACGCTATTATAATAATGTCTAAAGTAAAGTAAACTATTAAAATAGCGTTAAGGCGTTACCCATTTCCCCCTTAACACATTTTATAATGCCAATAGTCTATACAGTACCGTAACTCCTCGTAAACTGGGGTCGCCGGAGGATACCCCATAGGTATGACATAAAACAAACTCGTAGAAGGCGCGCTAGGGTAGGTGACATGGCACAACTAGGCAATGTCAGGGTAGATATACCAATTACACTTCCGGACTGTTGGTAACGCATAGCCGCAAATACTGCCCAACTCGATCCACACTCTCGAATCAAAGATGCGCACCAAATCAATCACAATGTAATAGAATGGCTAACGATGAAGTGTGTCCGATCGGAGGAGCTACCTCACTTGGCCCGTCGATTGCTCCTGTTTTAGCCACCTTATGCTAACTCATGGGAGTTAGGTCCACGTAAATATACCTTTAGGATCGTCGCCACCATCCTACTTCATTCTGAAACCTCCACCGCGTACACAGTTGCTAAAGTGGTTTTCGGTATCGACAAAGAGTATGCCCATATCCGATCCCGGTCTCTTTAACAACCAAACGTTATTATAACCAGTGGTTATTTCAATTTTAAATGGTTTATATTTCATATCAAACATATCCCTTTCAAGACCATATAAATTCCATATCATTATTCTTTAAAATATTATTCATTTTTCCAAAGTCGTACACTTCCAAATTCATTTAATTATAACCCCTTTGAAAGGTAAAAATTTATAGATCATAGCACTTTAAAAATGTCACCTTTAAAACCATAACATTCGAAACTATAACCCTTTAGAAAATTTTGTAGCATTCTGGAAATGTCACTTTTAAGAAAACGCAGCAGTACAGAAATGCTACTGTAAGAATTCACAGCGGTGCAGAATTGTTACTGTAAGAATTCGCAATGGTGCAGAATTGTTACTGCAAGAATCCGCAGCAGTGCAGAATTGTTACAGTAAGAAATCGCAGCAGTTTTGAATTGTTACCGTAAGAAATCGTAGCAGTTTTGAATTGTTAGTGTAATACTTCCTACTACAATAGTTTATATAATCAACTAGTACATATATTTACAGTTTTTATCATAGTCATTATATCATTCTTATTATATTACTCTAATTTTAGCTATTTGGTCATTAAAGAAACCACACCTTTATTTAAATAACTTTGTTACTATAATGTCATATTTAAAGCTGAAATCCTTATGCTAAGTTAAAAGTACGTTATTAACTTACACCTTATTTTCTTTTGAGTAAATAACATTTATTATTTTTATTACCCAAGTTATACCATTTACATTAGTTAGAACTTACATGTCAAATGTACATTTTAACTTACATTTTTTTTCCACAAAAAAAACCATTTATCATTTAAATCACTATTACATGAATTAAAACTTACAATTTATAGGTTAGAATAAAATACCATTATTAAGTCAAATCGGATTATTAAATTTCAATTAACCTTCATTCTGTAAATTAGATTTCAAAATTTACATTTCCATCTATTTATTTCTTATAAAAAATTTAACTCATGTGAACAAATTCACAGAAATTATTACATTAAATTTTATTTGAGATTCATATATAGAAATCCAAAATACTTAATAATTTTTAGAAAACTATTTTAAATCAACGACGGAGTCTGTATAAAATTCTCTACCCTAGGGTCAAGTAAATACAGACATATATCATTTCAATCTATAATTTATTAATTTCCGGGTTTTATATCATTTCAAACCCGCAATCCCAAGTCAAATGAAATTGCTCAGGTATATCATTTCAGCCCATAACAATTTTCCTTAATCTTAAGATCATTTGGGTATGTATCATTTCAACCCATAGTGAAGGAACTTGCAGTGTGAGAACAGAATATTAAATAAACAGAATAATAAATAACATATCGTGACATATGATCACAACAGGTTTAATATCATAGGAAATAGCATAATAAAACATAGGTGACATTTCTAACTTGCATATACATATCCATACAATTCAATTGTCGTCAATTCACCAAAATATGAGTATGTTGTCAAGAGTGATTACTCACCTTCTTTAGCTAGAGAAAAGGATTCCAAACAAACACAACAACTACGAATAAGCACGAAAATCACGAACAAGCTTGAGTAGGAGGAGAATCCAAATCCAAAACTTAGAAAAATAAATAAAATACATATGTAAACAAATAAATTCACATAGAAAAATAAAAGTAGAAAATTATAATTTATAAACACATGAAAGGGCTAGCCAAAAGGCACATAGGCTCGGCCTTAAGGGGTTGTTTGGGTTCGGCTATGATAGCTTAGGGTTAGGGTTTGGGAAGGTCACGGCTAGGGTTAGGAAATTGGGGAGGTGGATGGTGATGATGGTCGAATTAGTTGAAGGGTAAAGGGGGAAAAAGGAAGGGGAGGAGGGGTTTTGGCCTAGGGTTTGTCATGGCTTGGGTTTGTGATGATTATGGAGAGGAGGAGGTCGGTTTTGGTTGGAGATAAGAAAGGAGGTGGAGATGGCAAAGCATGGCCGAAATTTGGAAGGAGGAAGGAGGAAGAAAAGTGAAAAAAAATATAGAGAAAATTTGGGAAGAGGAAGAAGAAACTTACTGTAAATTTTCCGAGCAGGAGATGTGAATGAGAAACGAGAAGGCAGGAAATAATTTTATACGTAAAAGTTTCTCAACTGATGACCTTTCAATTGTACTGACTATTCAGATGACCATTTACCTCCTAACCCATTAGTCTAAGCCCAATAACAAAAGAGAAAATAAAACATGAAAATAATTGCGTGTAATACGATGAAAACTGCAAATTTGGAGAAGTAAAAATCAAAATTTTACGAAACGAAAAGCAGGAAAAAGGTTAGAATCAAATCCAGCTTCATAAAAAAAGAATACAATTTCAAATTTTAAATTTTCAACAGGAAGTCAAACTTTGACCAAAGTTGACCAAAATTTAAATTTTTAGAAAAATCTTTATTTTATTAAATTTGGAAGAACATTTCACATCAAATCACAAAAAATATTTTAAAATTCCAAATTTATCCATTTTAAAATAATTAAAAATCAATGTTTCAAATAAAATTCTATTTTAAATAATTACAGAATTTACGGGTTGTTACACTCTCCCCCACTCAAAACTTTTCGTCCTCGAAAAGGAACGAGACCCAAAAAATAAAGAAGGATAAGGTAGGATAACGAATGATACCTGGAACAAATAATTCCGGATTTGAAGCACGCATGCTCTCCTCCATCTCCCAAGTACAATCCTGATCATCAGTACTCCACTGCACTTTGACCAGGTTGACAGATTTCCTTCTTAGCTGCTTCGTACCTCTATCGATAATACGAAGTGGCTTCCTTTCGACAGTAAGGTTTGGCTCAACATCCAAACTCTCAAAAGCAGAAGGCTGAACAATCAAAGATGGATCATGAAGATACCGACGAAGATGCGAAACATGGAATACATCATGCACTCCAGAAAGTTTCTCAGGCAAATCCAACCGGTAGGCTAAAGAACCAACTCTCTCCAAGATGCGAAAAGGACCAATGAACCTAGGAGCAAGCTTCCCCCTCCGACCAAACCGAATCACATTCCTTAACGGAGAGACCTTAAAGAAAACCTAATCACCAACAGAAAACTCCATACTCCTCTTACGCTTATCATCATACTTCTTCTGCCTATCCTGAGCAATCCCTATCTTCCTCCTAATCTTCTCAACCTTCTCAGAAGCCTCAAGAATCATATCAGGACCAAGAACCAAACTATTACCGGACTCAATCCAGCAAGATGGAGATTTGCAAGGGGGTCCATAAAGAGCAGCAAATGGAGCCATTGCGATCCTAGCCTGAATTCAAAAATAGGATAAGATAGATAAATGTTTAAGACAACCTTAAACAGATATTTGAGAACTTTACCTGATAACTATTGTTATAGGTTAATTCAATGAGATGGAGATGGTCTTCCCAAGATCCTCCATAATCAAGGACACGGGCACGAAGAAGATCTTCCAGAGTCTGATTCACTCTTTCCGTTTGACCGTCGGTCTGCGGATGGTAAGCAGTGCTCAGATTCAGACGAGTACCTAAAGATTCCTGAAAAGCTTTCCAAAACTGACTGGTAAAGATGGGGTCTCTATCACAAACAATACTGACCGGAACACCATGAAGACGAACAATCTCTCTTATATAAATCTCAGCTAAACTCAAAGCAGAATGGTTGGACCTAACCGCAATGAAATGAGCTGACTTGGTCAATCTATCCACAGTTACCTAAATACTCTCATTACCTCTCCTAGTCCTCGGTAATCCATCAATAAAATCCATAGAAACCTGTTCCCATTTCCAATTGGGAATCTCAAGGGGTTACAATAATCCAGCAGTCTTCTGATGATCAGCCTTAACCTGCTGACAAGTCTCACATCTACTGACAAAAAGGGAGATATCACGCTTCATACCACTCCACCAATACAGCTTCTTCATATCTTGATACATCTTCGTCACACCTGGATGAACAAAAAGTCTAGATTGATGATTTTCCCGAAGTAACTCTTGCCTCAATCCATCGACTTTCGGGACATAAATCCGATTATTAATCCTCAAAATCCCCCTACCATCGATCTAAGCTCCACTACCATCTTGGCTACTACCACCAATCCTGCTACGAACATGTCCTTAATAAGTCTAATCATCTTATCCTCATCTTTCTTAGCAACAATACGATCTATAAGAGGAGAAGAAACAACAAGCTGACACAACATGGCCTTCTTCCGACTCAAAGCATCGGCTACAACATTAGCTTTCCCTGGGGTATAGTTGATGTCGAGGTCATAAGAAGCAAGGAACTCAAAACACCTAACTTGTCTCTGATTCAAATCCTTCTGGGTGAAAATATACTTCAAAGATTGATGATCCGTAAAGAGCTCAAACTTAGTTCCTCAAAGATGATGTCTCCAAAGTTTCAAAGCAAAAACCACGGCTAGCAATTCCAAATCATGGGCAGCATAATTGGCTTCATGGGTCTTCAACTGACGACTGGCATAAGCAATAACCTTCCCATCCTGCATCGGAACAGCCCCAAACCTTAACGACTAGCATCAGTGTATACCATTAATCCCTCATTTCCATTTGGAACGGTAAGAACTGGTGCGGAAGTAAGCTTGCGCTTTAACTCATTGAATGCAACTTCACACTTATCACTCCATTTAAACTTAGCATTCTTACGAGTCAAAGCAGTGAGAGGTGCAGCAATCCGAGCAAAATTCTCAATGAATCACCGATAATAACCAGCAAGGCCCAAAAAGCTACGGATATCAGATGGAGTCCTAGGAATTTCCCAATCCTGAAACAGAATAGGGAAAGTTAAGAACTACAGAGAAAGAGATAAAAGGCAAGGTTCAACTAGAATGGAAATCCAAATCAAAGAATTCTATAAAACGAGGTGGATTTGAAAAGAAGGAAATTCTAAGAAAAATTAGATTTTAAAACAAGAAAAATTTTATATCCAAAATAATCTTTTAAAATCATTTTAAAACCATTTTATACTTGGAAATACATTTTCTCGCAAAGAATGATTCTAAGATTGATTTTACTCATTCTAGGGTATTTCTACCCTATCTCTAATGAGTTTTTGCCCCGTAGGCTAAGGTTTGCCTAAAACCAAAGCTTTGATACCAACTGTACCATCTCGCCGTTTTGGACCATTCAAATCGACAATAAAACCACACATGTCAGACTTGAATAATTCAAAACAACAGATTGTTAATAAAATTTGGGGCAAATAAAATCAATCACAAACGCAGAATATCAGAAAAACTCGCAGTGGAATAAAATAAACATAGGAGTTCATGAAGCCCCTAGATACATAGTCTCAAACTAATACATAATACCCAAGTCTAAAAACAAATACAACGGAAAGTTTAGATACATAAGTTCTCTACTACAAAAGCAAAAGCTGAGTGGAAATAACTGGAATGGAAATGTCAGGTAGAAAGCTAAATCTCCGGCGGATCTCTAGCTCCAAAAAGGATGAAACCAAAGCTGTGAAACTCGGGATGACCCGAGCATAAAGCAAAACACAAAACACTCGAGTCAGGACATACATACTTATAAAATGTAAATCAACTCAAGTGAACTATAAAAGAAATGCATAAGTAACTTAAAGCATGCTTGGGATCGCCCATCCTTTAAGGATCCGTTAAACTATCTACTATGTAGTAATATACGCTATTATAATAATGTCTAAAGTAAAGTAAACTATTAAAATAGCGTTAAGGCGTTACCCATTTCCCCCTTAACACATTTTATAACGCTAATAGTCTATATAGTACCGTAACTCCCCGTAAACTGGGGCCACTAGAGGATACCCCATAGGTACGACATAAAACAAACTCGTAGAAGGCGCGCTAGGGTAGGTGACATGGCACAACTAGGCAATGCCAGGGTAGATATACCAATTACACTTCCGGACTGTTGTTAACGCATAGCCGCAACTACCACCCAACTCGATCCACACTCCCGAATCAAAGGTGTGCACCAAATCAATCACAATGTAATAGAATGGCTAACGATGAAGTGTGTCCGATCGGAGGAGCTACCTCACTTAGCCCGTCGATTGCTCCTGTTTTAGCCACCTTATGCTAACTCACGGGAGTTAGGTCCACGTAAATATACCTTTAGAATCATCGCCACCATCCTACTTCCTTCTGGAATCTCCACCGCGTACACAGTTGTTAAAGTGGTTTTCAGTATCGACAGAGAGTATGCCCATATCCGTCCCCGGTCTCTTTAACAACCAAACGTTATTATAACCCATGGTTATTTTAATTTCAAATGGTTTATATTTGATATAAAACATATTCCTTTCAAAACCATATAAATTCCATATCATTATTCTTTAAAATATTATTCATTTTTCCAAAGTCGTACACTTCCAAATTCATTTAATTATAACCACTTTGAAACGTAAAAATTTAAAGATCATTGCACTTTAAAAATGTCACCTTTAAAACCATAACATTCAAAACTATAACCCTTTAGAAAATTTTATGGCATTCTGGAAATGTCACTTTTAAGAAAACGCAGCAATACAGAAATGCTACTGTAATAATTCATAGTAGTGTAGAATTGTTACTGTAAGAATTCGCAATGGTGCAGAATTGTGACTGTAAGAATCCGCAGCAGTGCAGAATTGTTACAATAAGAAATCGCTGCAATTTTGAATTGTTACCGTAAGAAACCGTAGCCGTTTTGAATTGTTAGTGTAATACTTTCTACTACAATAGTTTATATAATCAAATAGTACATATATTTACAGTTTTTATCATAGTCATTATATCATTCTTATTATATTACTCTAATTTTAGCTATTTGGTCATTAAAGAAACCACACCTTTAGTTAAATAACTTTGTTACTATAATGTCAAATTTAAAGCTGAAATCCTTATGCTATGTAAAAAATACGTTATTAACTTACGCCTTATTTTCTTTTCAGTAAATAACATTTATCATTTTTATTATCCAAGTTATACCATTTACATTAATTAGAACTTACATGTCAAATGTACGTTTTAACTTACATTTTTTTTCCACAAAAAAACCATTTATCATTTAAATCACTATTACATGAATTAAAACTTACAATTTATAGGTTAGAATAAAATACCATTATTAAGTCAAATCGGATTATTAAATTTCAATTAACCTTCATTCTTTAATTAGATTCCAAAATTTACATTTCCAACTATTTATTTCTTATAAAAAATTTAACTCATGTGAACAAATTCACAGAAATTTTTACATTAAATTTTAGTTGAGATTCATATATAGAAATCCAAAATACTTAATAATTTTTAGAAAACTATTTTAAATCAACCACGGAGTCTGTATAAAATTCTCTACCCTAGGGTCAAGTAAATACGGACATATATCATTTCAATCCGTAATTTATTAATTTTTCGGGTTTTATATCATTTCAAACCTGCAATCCCAAGTCAAATAAAATTGCTTAGGCCTATCATTTCAGCCCATAACAATTTTCCTTAATCTAAAGATCATTCAAGTATGTATCATTTCAACCCATAGTGAAGGAACTTACAGTGTGAGAACAGAATATAAAATAAATAGAACAATAAATAACATACCATGGCATATGATCACAACAGGTTTAATATAATAGGAAATAACATAATAAAACATAGGTGAATGAAAATAACGCATAAATAACAGTAAATAAATTAAAATACTGTAAATAAACTGTAATTAAATGAAAAAGCTATAATTAACAGAAATAAACTTAAATCAACTGAAAAGAATAGCTAAAAGAAATAGACTGAAAATAATTATAAAAACTATAAATAAACTACTAAAAAGGTTATTCCAAAAATCGTAGTAAAACTACAACTATTGGAAACCATATTATTTTAAATTACTTAAAGAAATCTAGAATAATTACATTCACTCACCTGTGTTCCTAAGCTCTTCCCTTTAGGTCTTCCCGGATCCACTTGAGGGTATTAAAATATTTTTATTAAAAAGATTCTCTCCTTGGAAAATTATTCCTTTTAGGATCCTTCCTAAAAAGGTGAACCCAAGCGGAGAAAATCTAGAATGAGAAAAAGTGTTAGGCCTAGGGTCTTATTTATAGGGGTAGAGGTGGATCTCAGACCATTAGATTTGGGGATTGAATAGGATGCAACCACATCATAGGCTGAATAGGAGCCGTCGGATGCAAGAATGGAAGGACCAGATGAAGCTAAAGAATGCAAAAATACGTGTACGAACGCTCTGGAACAAAGAAAATTTTCATCGTTCCAAACCTGTAGGCGGGTGAACCAGGCGGTCGACCACCCCTCCTCTTAGGTCGACCGGCCGGTCGACCTAGCCCATATGTTTTTTCCCTCTTTTCTTGTTTATTTTGTTTCTAGCTCATATTAGCTCGGATTCTGACATTCTATATATGGAAATTGACCAAAAAATTACCACGGACACAATGGTGCAACTCCCGTGGCTCAATTTTGATTCACAAAGTTATTTTATCATTTCATTAATTAACGGATTAATTATTATCGGTTAAATTTCGGGTTGTTGCATTCTCCCCTCCTTAAGGGATTTCGTCCCCGAAATCTCTGAGGATAAAAGAATGAACTAAATGTTTTCATCCAATATCTACACCCAACAACTCAACCATCAACCATCCATCCATTGTCTTTATGTTTTTCTAATGCAATTTATGATACTTATGAAATTAGTGTAGTGTCAATGTCCATAACTAATGCAAAAGATTAGATGGTCCACTGATTCAGTTGACCTCCTTTTATGCAATCATGCCCGTGCTATGTATCCAAATGAATGCAAAAATTCCTAATGATAACTGATAGTTCTATATGCGTGCTTCAAACATCGTCCAAATGCAACAATCATGTGATAATCATCCATTTATAGCAATCATGGAAAATAAAATAATATGCGCACACATCTATATGCATATGCTCTAGTGTCCTATTTAAGCCGATCCCTAAGAGTTAATAGTGCCTAGTGTAAGTATATGCGTCCATTAGCATCCACTAGCAAACACTTGCAACCATTGGCATACATCATTCATAACATGTTCTATTAACATGTTTACATCAAATCCTATCATCCATAGGTTAAATCTTAAGTTCTACCCTCCCAAAGGATAATAAAGGAAAGAACCTATTCTAAACTAAAGATGGAAAATAGGAAATTCAAAAAGTTACTATCGAAAAGATGAGGATAAGAAGTACGAATCTTCTCTTCAATCTCCCACGAAGCGTCTGCAACATCGCCTCCTCATTGCACCTTTACTAACGGAACTTCTTTATTCCTAAGTCGCTTGGTGTCTCGTCCAATTATCTTCGTAGGAATACGTCGAATCGATGCTTCCTTTTCTACTTCCACCTCCTCTAACTGACTAGGCTCTACAACCTCCGCTAAGTCATGTAAGCACTTTCGCAAGTGCGAAACATGGAAAACGTCGTGCACTACTGCGAGCCTCCCCAGCAGCTTCACTCGGTATGCCATCTTCCCAATTCCCTCTAAGATAGGAAATGGTCCTACAAATCTGGTGTAACATCCCACCTTTTTGTATGCTTAAGCAGACACACGTGCCGACTTAAACCATACAGAAAGGTGGATTGTTATGGGGTAAATAAGAAAAGTGGAGAAATAAAAGAAACAAAATAGAATCTTGCAGCGGAACGATAAAATATAATAATCAAATAACAGTTCATGAAGCTGTTTTACAAAACATTTGATTGATAATTATGCAGCGGAATACAATGGTGTAGTGGAATATATAACAAATAGTAATAATAAAATCTTCGTCTTCGTCCTTCAGAAATAGGGCCTTCAAATCCTGAAATGCTCAGGCTGACCCGAGCGAATTGAAAAGACAAAACACTCGAGTCAGAACTAAAAGATCTTATGTAAGTTAAATCAATGAAATAAATATGAGTGTAAACGGCGTCAGAGATGTTTACGGGGTTTGACATCTCCTATCCAGTGTCTAACGTGAGTGCAGTAACTTAAGAAATGTTCGGGATTCACATCTCTTAAAAATCCGTTAAACTATCTACTATGTAGTAATATTCGCTATTATAATAATGTCTAATCATAAAATAAACTTACTTTTTAATAGCGTTAAGGGGTTACCCATATAGCCCTTAACACAAATAATGCCAATAGTCTATACAGTACCTGCATACCCCGAGAGGCTACGAGAAGATACTCCATAGGTACGACACAAATAGAAACTCGTGGTAAAGCTCGATATGGTAGGTGACACGACACACAAGGCAATGCCAGGGAAGATATACCAATTACGCACACGGACTGATGGAACGCATAGCAGCCACTACCGTCCACCTCAAACAACACTCCCAAATCGAAGGGTGGCCACCGAAAATCACAAAGTAATAGAATGGAATCGAAGAAGTGCGTCCGATAAGAGGTGCTACCTCACTGGTCCGAGATCGCTCCTGTTTTAGCCACCTTATGCCAACTCATGGGAGTTGGGTCCACGTATATACCTTAGGATCATCGCCACCATCCTACTTCATTCTGGAAACTCCACCGCGTACACAGTTGTCAAAGTGGTTTTCGGTATCGACAGAGAGTATGTCCATATCCGATCCCGGTCTCTTTAACAACCAAACGTTATTATAACATTGTGGTCATTTAAAAATATATATATATACTTTTAAAACACAATCATTTCCCTTTCAAAATAGTATATACTTCAAAGACCAAAATATTATTGCCATTTCAAACCATATCCTTTACTTCAAAATAGTATATACTTTAAAACCAAAATATTATTGCCATTCAAAACCAACTCAATAATATATCATTTCCATTTCCAAAACAATTCAATAATATCTTATATAAATAAAACCCAATTTCCATCACTAATCTTTCTTTAATTTATATAAACTTGAAATATTCTTTTAAATCATCTTAAACCCAAACCCCATTTTGAAGTCATATTCTAAATTTTCAATTTCAGTAGGTTTCCAATCAATATATTCACAGATAATTCTTAAATAAATTCCATTTCAAATAAATTCATTTTTCAAACCATATTACTTTCAAAGTTATAACAATTTCGAAAACCAATACTTTGAAAACATTAATACCTTAATTTAAATAAAAAATTTCAATTTTGATATATTTCAAGACTTTAAATATTCCAAAATTCCCAACCAAATCTGAAAATCTTATATATACCTTAATTCAATTTACAATTATTTAGTTTAGAAATATTTATTTAATAAATTCAATATCACTTAAATAAAGCTCAAACTTGAAATATTCGTAAATCAAACTTAAAACATCATCAAGTTATACATAGCTTAAATTTTAGAATTTAACCATATATAAATTAATATTTATATAATATCAAAATTAGTATATATATAAACCCTTATTTTCCAAAACCCATAGAAAATCACTTTAAAATATTTTATATATAGACCACGGTGCCTGTATATAATTTTCTATCCTATGGTCAAGTGATACAGATATTTATCATTTCAATCCGTAATTTTAAAAATAAAAGTTTACGGTTATATATCATTTCAAACCACAATCCCAAATGGAATGAAAATGCATAATAACTTGCAGTTCATACAATATAAAATATAGCATCCATTCATCCAAATATCAATAAACAACCATTTATTACAATCATCATCCAATTTAAACAAAACATCAATATAAAGCACAGGCATCAATGAATAGTTTATATTCAATAAAAAAATTAATAACTGTTTAACTGGCAGTTTATATGCAATAATAAATAAATTTAACTGTCAAATTATATGCAATAATAAAATTAAATAACAATTTAATTTAAATAAATGCTATCTAACTGAGATAATGATTAAATATATGCCCAAACAATCATAGATAAATTTTAAATCACATCAAAATTTAATTTAACAAACATAAGAAATCTTAGAAGTTGTGAGTGGGTTAAAACACTCACCTTTTGAATTTAAATTCAATTTAAACCCAAAAATTTGACCGTCTCAGAATTCTTCCAAACCAGCGTCATCAAGTCTGGAATTTCGATACGATCCCAGCAAAACAAACTGCGCATGAATCCGAGCTCGTATGAAAAAGTTATGAAAATTTGAAGATTGGAAAATTCTGGTCCTGGGTTGACTTCGGGTTCAACTTCGGTCCACGGCCTCAAATTCCCGTGCTTGTTTGGAGTTTTTGCGAAAACGACCCGGAGCGACCCGAGTCATATTCTTCCTGACCCGAAGTAGATGTAGCGTTTTTGCCTCTGAAACTCGAAGCGCGACCCGAAGTTACTGCGGATCCGCAAAAAATTTTTTTTCTTTTTTTTTATAAAATTGAAATTGGATTGGGAAGATTAGGGTTTGCAGCCATTGGAATGAGGAAGAGCAAATGAAATTGTATGTAGAAATGAGGAATAGAGGCTGCTAGGGTTTATAATTGGATATATATAGGCAAAGTCGAAATAGGATAGATGGACCCGATCTATAAACACGCTGAACGATGAATGGCCCAAAAGCCCGTTTCGACTCCGGAACGAAATTGGGTCAACCCATATATCAAAATAGATGTTTTAAAATATTTTAAACGCAATAGAAAAAGTTTCAAGTCCAAATTCCATCGAATGAAGAAGTTATGCTAAAATCAATATTTTCCAAATTGATTTCAATTGATTTCAATTGCATTTATTTCAAGGCGTTTCGAGTCTGTCCGATCAAATGACAAATCCGATCGTTACGAAACTTGAAACCCTACAAAAATTCACCGTTTCGGATCCGATGAAACTTGTTTCGTCGAAATCCGAGTCAGTGGCCAAAATGGCTATTTTTACACCCTTTAAATAAATTAATAATTAATTAATCAAACCCATTTTTAATTTCAATTCTAAAATTTACAATTTATTATCACTTTTATGTTTCTCAATCATTTACAGTGATTTAAACAAATTTAAAGGTCAATTTAACGTTGATCAGTTTCAGCGTTAAACTTTATTTTCCTTACATTCAGAAATAAAAATTTAATTTACAATAATTCCAATTAATTTACTTTTCATTATGTTATTCACTTCATTGCTATCAAATGGAAAAAAAATTAACATTGGATTCACACCATTACATTAATATTCTTAAAATTCATCTAAATCTCAATTAATGCAATAATTAAATATTAACTTAATTGCAATAAATCCAATTATTAATATAGTTCAAATTCAATAAATTAATAAATATTTATTCCCACTTTTATAAAATTCAGCAAATTTCCCAATTTATGAATAACATTAACATCATTTCCTTAAATTTAATCATCAATTCATTCATACACCATTTGCAATACATTATTACCCATTACTACCTGATTTATACCAATATAACCGTTAATTAAATTAATTGCAATTGATTACCCACTTTAATTTATTAGACTCCATTAATGTTAAATTACACTTAAGTTATCACTAGCGGACAAGTGTTGAAATTGATTACATACACCATTCTCATCCTATTATCAATTGGATGAAATTTCATTGGTTCGTAGTTATTGCGTTAATATCCACAAATTTCATCCACATTTCCATCAACGTAATAATTTAATATTAAATTCCAATTATTTGCAATTACTTCACTTATTGAATTTTAAATTTCGAATAAATTAATAAATCTTGATTTTCACTCCTAAAATCCACCACTTGTTATATTATAAATAAATTTAACGTTGGTTACATCTTATGGAATTAACAATCTTCAATGACAAATCAAAATTTACCCTAACTGCATCAATTAAGTCAATTAACTACAATTGATTTCACATTACATTTTATAAATTATCAATTGGAATCTTAACAAATCCATTTACTTGATTTAAAATCTTGTTATTCAATAAATTGACATTTATGGGTGTAATTAACATTGACTTATATTACATTTCATTAATGTATGCTTCATTTCATACTATTTAATTATATTTGCCAAATATGTGCATTAATTACTGTTTATATTCTTAATTAATTTACTTACTTGGTATCATACTTTATAAGTTTTTACTTCCAAACAATATTATAATTACCTACAGGGCATCGATTTTTATTTCATGAATTCATTAATTAATCCACTAAATGCCTTTGTTTTCTTATATTCAATTTATTTCCTATTTAAGTACGTTTATTATCAACAACACACATTATAATTACTTATCTACAATTATTGCATAAATTTTCAATTTATAACGTATTACTCCATCGGTTAATATAACTTTGAATTCATTCAATCACCACAAATTATACTATTTTATTTGTTAACATTTATTAACTTGTCATAACCTTACTTCCTTTTATTTACATTTAGTTACTATTAAGAAATATTATTCCATACGTTACTACAATGATTGCATTTGTTTTTATTTAATTTTTTATATTCCATTTATAGCTAAGTCATTACATTAAAAATATTCTGTTAAATTTGCATGTTCATTCAAGTTGATAATAAATGAACTTGCATTAACATATTTCCTTAATTTATTCCAATTTTCGTTAACAATGTTTTATTACATTAATCCATATAATACTTTCCTTTCTCATATTTAATTTATATACAGGTATAATCTTTTCACTATTTCAATCATTAGAATTTTATTCAAATTACAAATAAATAGGTTTTAATTACCATTGCTATATTTTATTTTAGCGTTCATTTCAAAATTAATTTAAAAGTTTATATTTCTACTAAATTAAATTACAAAATCTTATTTAATTAAAAAATTTAATTATCGAAATTTACGGGTCGTTACATCTGGGGACTAACTTTCCATTCGACCCAAACCTTACCACCTTCCTAAGCGAGGATACTTTAATAAAAACTAAGTCTCCAACCTCAAACTCGATGTCTCTCCTCCGCTTGTCCACGTAAGGTTTTTGCCTGTCTTGAGTTGTCTTCATTCTCCGTCGAATCAAATCCACCTTCTCCGATGTCTCCCTAACCATGTCATGCCCAAGTAGAAACTTCTCCGTAGACTCCACCCAACATGAAGGTGACTTACAAGGTCTCCCATATAAAGCCTCGAATGGTTCCATTCCTATGCTTGCTTGGTAACTGTTGTTGTACGCGAATCCACCAATGGAAGATGATCCTCCCAAGCTCCTCCAAAATCCAAAATGCACATCTGCAACAAGTCCTCAAGAACTCTATTAACTCTCTCTGTTTGGCCATCAGTTTGAGGGTGATAGGCCGTACTCAATCTAAGCTGCGTCCCTAAAGCCTTTTGCAAGCTTCTCCAAAACTCGCTAGTAAAAATAGGGTCTCTATCGCTCACTATGCTAGAGGGAACTCCATGAAGTCGGACTATTTCACGAACATATAAGGATGCCAAATAAGATGTCGTACGCTTACTCTTAACCGGGATGAAATGGGCACTTTTAGTCAAGCATTCTACAATCACCCAAATGCTAGTATTCCCATTCCTAGAACGGGGTAAACCATCTATGAAGTCCATCGAAATGTTGTCCCACTTCCATTTAGGTACATCCAAGGGCTGAAGTAATCCTCCGGGCTTCTGCTGCTCTGCCTTAACCCTTTGGCATATAAGACACTTAGCTACAAACTCCGCCACATCCTTCTTCATTCCATTCTAATAAAACATCATCTTTATGTCCCTATACATTTTGTCACCACCCGGATGAATAGTCATACGGGAATGGTGTGCTTCCTCTAAAACTGCTCTCAACAAGTCACTAGTGCGGGGAACACAAAGCCTTCCATCTCTCCTAAGCCACCTTCTGCCATCTATGGAATAACGTTGGAGAAGTCTAGAGACCTCTTCTCGGCTAATCCTATCCATAATGTCCATGAGCCGCAAATCCTCTCGCTGCCTCGAGCCAATCTGATCCATAAGGGTAGGCTTCACTTCAAGCGTAGCTAACAATCCAGGGGTAATGTCCATAGAGGGCTTAAAATCAAAAGTAGAAATAAACTCCAAAGTCTTCCACTCTACGAACAAAGGACTAAGGGTTGAATTCTTCCTACTCAATGCATCCGCAACCACATTACCCTTGTCAGTGGTATAAGCTATCTCAAAATTGTACGACGCCAAAAACTCCATCCACCGCTGCTGCCTCAAGTTCAAGTCCTTCTACGAGAATAGGTACTTCAATGACTTATGGTCGGTGAAAAGCTCAAACCTCTATCCAAGCAAGTAATGCCTCCAAGACTTGAGCGCAAAAACTATAGCAGCCAACTCCAAATCATGGATAAGGTAGTTCTTCTCTTGCGTCCTCAACTGCCTACTCCCATAACATACTACCCTCCCTTCTTGCATCAACACCGCTCCTAGACCCATCCCACATGCATCAGTGTATACTGTGAAAGGTTTAGCTCCATCGGGTAAAACTAACACTGGTGCACTAGTAAGGGCTCTCTTAAGCTTCGTGAAGGAGTCCTTACAATCTACGTCCCACATGAATGCTTTATTCTTCTTAGTAAGGCGCGTGAGTGGTGCCGAAATCTTAGCAAAGTCTCTAATGAACTTCCTATAGTACCCAGCCAATCCTAGGAATCTTCTAACTTCGGTAACATTCTTGGGGGCCTTCCAATCTTGTATTGCAATCACCTTAGCGAGGTCAACAGCCAAACCTTTCTTTGAGACCACGTGCCCCAAGAAACGTACCTCCTCTCTCCAAAAGTGACACTTCAAAAACTTAGCCCTCAACTGGTGATTACAAAGTGTGTGAAGAACTTCCTCTAAACGAACAACGTGCTCCTCCATACTCTTGGAAAACACCAAAATGTCATCCCCGAATACCACCACGAACTTATTTAGGACATCTCTAAAAACACGGCTCATCAAATCTACAAAATAGGCTGGAGCATTGGTTAGCCCAAAAGGCATGACTAACCGCTCAAAGAATCCATCGAGTGTCCTAAATGCGGTCTTATCAATGCTATCATCAGCGACCCTAAAATGATGAAATCCAGTGGCTAAATCAAGCTGAGAGAATACCAAAGAGCCAACCAACTGGTCAAAAAGATCATCTATCCTAGGAAGTGGATAACGGTTCTTCTTTGTGAGCTTATTTAATTCGCTAAAGTCTACGTAAAGTCGAAGGGAACCATCCGCCTTAGTAGCAAAGATGACTAGCGCACCCTACTCCAATATGCTCCTTCTTATGAAACCTTTCTCCAAAAGCTCACGAACTTGCTTTCTCAATTCCTTCCTCTCCCTAGGTGCCATGTGCCTCATGGGTAATGCTACCGGCTTAGCATTATCAGTCAACTAAATCCTGAAGTCAATCTCTCTCTTAGGGGGTAGTCCCCTAACCTTCTCAAAGACGTCAGGAAAATCTCTGACGACGGGAACTGAATCTAACTCTGCTGATGATGAATCGAGGGAATACAGGAAGCTCCACATAACTGACCCTTACGGGTCGCAAGAAACCTCGAGAGTGCTACTACTGCATGTCTCTAGTCTAACGATTCTCCTCTTGCAGTCTAATATAGCTCCATACGTGGATAGCCAATTGTAATACCCCAAAATTTTGTGAAAAATCATTTTTGTAAAATGATTTAATTTTTGAAATATTTAGATTTAAATATGGTGAAATTTTTGGAATAAATAGTGTGCAAGTATATGTGTGCACGTGCACACTGAAATGGCACAAGGAAGAACTCCAGATTTCTTGGATTTAAAACAAGAATTAAAAAGCAATACAAACATGATTTTGCAACATGGATATTAGATTTCTGGAATTATATGGATCATCTTAGAAAATAAGAAAAGTAGGTTTTACTTTAAATCAGTAAACAGATTTTATTTAAAACCCAGAAAAGAAAATTATACATATATATGTTATAAGGATTTGTAAACCTGTATACATATAGGTGCATATGTTTCTGAAATTAAAGAGGAATTAAATAAGCCTAGATAAGATATGTATACAAATATACATTTTTTAGTACTGAAAAGTATATATATATAAGCAAGTGAAACTATAACATTAAAATGACATGAAATGTGATACAAGTCAATATACTTGTGTAGGCAAAAATAGCAAAGGGGATTCTCAGGAATAATTAAAATATAAGATAGGATAGTCACACTTTTAACATGACTAGGTGAGTGGCCATTTTCTGAAAAGTAAAAGAAAGAAAATGCAGCCTTTAAATTGGTTAATATGGCCGGGGTATTAAGGAGGAAAATGAATGAAAAATGCATGAAGATGGTTAGGTCAGGAATGGAATTTTGTTTTAACAAAACCCTAGTGGAAAAATGCATATAAATAGGCAGTTTCAGCCAGTAAAATTATCTTTACCCCGAGCTGCACAAAAATAAGAAAGGAAGAAAAAATATTGGAAGGAAGGAGAAAACACTCATACAAGGATTTTCTAGATTAATAAGAAGAAATATTTAGATGAGTAACCTCACTGAGTTCATGGCATTAAGACCTGAGATGAGGCAGCCACTTTTTATTGCCATTTATATATATTTCTGGTTTTGATGTATATGATTTCATCAATGCTTTTTGGATGTCTTATTTTAAATCTGATATGATTTAATATGGATGATTTTTTTTGGTGATCTTTGCTTTGTTGAGACATTTGTCTTTGGATGTGTATCATATTATTTTATTTTTACTCAAAAATGTTAAAGTCCAGAATCTTAAAATTATATAAAGAATACTCTCAACTATTATAGATCTATGGCATGGAAACTTTACAAAAAAAATGTTGGGAGCTGCATTATACTTGGTATAAGTGCTGAGGCTTGAAAAGAAAAATGTTAAGGGTGCAATAGAAATTTTCTAAGTGCTGAGCCCTTAATCAAATCAAAAAAAAAAAGAAGAAGAAATTCACAAGCTAAAATTATGATTGAACCAGATCCTGAATCTGAATCAATCATAAAGGCTTGCATATCAATATAATAAGAACATGCCATGCCTCTTTACAGTTGAAAATATTCTTATATCTTACTGAGATCAAGACATATTGACTCCATTTAGGAAATAACTGTCTGCTTATTTCTGAGGAGAATTATGCTAGGAAAGATTATGGATGTTTCCATGTTTGCAGTGACATGTTCTCTTAGCATATTTGATGATAGGATTTAAGACAATACACTAGTAAATAAACTAGGGAAGGGAAGGCCAAGAAGGCTGCTGGAATGCTTGTCATATTTGAAGTATGCAAGTTGGCACATGGTTTGTTTAAGCCCTGAGATCTTTGTGCAATGATGTGAATTAGTTCATTGCAATGTGTCCCTGTGATTCCTTAATAGCAGATGAGGCAGGAATTTAAATTGAATTATGCAACCTGTAAATGAAGAAATAGGAATATGAATATTTCTTAGGATTGGTTGGTATGGAACCATGATGGTTCCAGTGAATGCAAATGCTGCAAATAGATAATTATGTTTGCATGGTTATGTATGCAAGTGTAAAATGATAGATGAATATATATCATACCAGAATCAACTTATTTATACCATGTTAAAGTAATTGGATGCAGAAATTTGCTTAAATAACTAGTTGGTACTCTTACATTCTTTGTTGCTTAATATCATGAATGTATTGATGTTACTCATACCAGATCTTAGATCTGACCCTTGTTTTCTCATGGCATATGGGGTGTCTCATTTTAAAATGAGGCAGCCACTTATGCTCTTTCAGGGAATGCAGGCACTAAGTAAAATGAAGTTATGGCTATTATGGAGGAGTGAATGAACATGCTAGCTAGTTTCAATAAGAGCTTAAATTGATTATATCTGCATGTATTCAGGAAAATTTTTATGTTTCTAAGATTTCCAGTCATGTAATGAATTCTATTATGGTTAGATGGACTAGTTGTATCATGTCAAATATATTGTTATGCACTAAGGTTTAAAATCTAAAAGAAATATCTGAGTGGTAAACAAGGAAATGATCTTAAGTATTGATATGGATGCTTGGAAAAGAAATATGCATATGTAGGTGAGCTACTGTTTTGCATAATTTATATTATGTATTAGTTAATCTTAAGACATAACAGAGCACTGAGTTTTAGAATAAAATCTGGATTTAGCTAGAAGTAAACTTATAAGGATTTTAGTTTCCTTTTTACTGAAATGCTTTGTAAATAAGTTTGAATTCATTTCTGAATCGTATTGAGAAAAGTAAAATGTTTTTAAAAGCTTCAGACAGAATGCAATGAATGGTATCTCCATTGCTTGAACTAGTGTGTAGCAGATACAGGATACATGAGTTAACCAGCTTCAAATAAATGATGTATTGGTTGATCATGATAGATTGTATTTTGAAAATAAAAATGCATTTCAAAAGCTTAGTACATTTAGCAATTGTTTCACCACAATCATCTTTAAAAGATTAAGACAGATAAGCAATGTAAACTGGTTTGAACAAAAAAAACCTGGCAACACTCCATATACTCTGAAGTTCAGGTAGATTCTGGTTTGTAAAATGCAAATAAAAGAATGGTCAGATTAACCACATGGTTAGACCATAGGTCAGGCAAATTGTTCACTTCAAATCAATGAAGCAAGGAACCATTTGAACCCAGTTTTCTGGAAAATGAGCAAAGATATTGACATGTACATGTATATCTGTGTACATGTTGATATTTGAGCAAAAATATAAACATAAATTCCTAGAACAGTTGTAGGAATGGGTTTCAAAAATAATAAAGCAAGAAATATTGTTTTGTATGTTAGATTATAGACAAAAAATTAAGTATATATGTGCAGAGATAGGTAGATATCAGATTTCAAACCATACAGGAGAAAAATAAAAAGAAAAACAAAAATTGTGTTTGAACCGACCAGCATAGCACTCGAACTCGTGACCTCTCATGTGTAAGTTAGGCGCGTTTCCATTACGCCTAGATGTTGCTTGTGTTCACTTATGATCCACTTTCTTTTAGCCTGAGTTTGATATTATACAGACTTTAACACAATCATCCATATTAAAAGCTTGCTTTCCACTGATTATTACTTGATCATTTCTTAATTAGAATAACAGACTAAAGTACATGTTTCCAGTGGATTCTATGGTCAAAAATCAGAATACAATAATTAATCTTTTATCAAGGAATTATCACATTTTAATAGATTTAAAAGGAATTCTACTTACATATTATCATGCTCTGATTCTAGTAGAATATAACATAGATATCTTCATATATGTATGTTAGGAATGATTTAGATTTAAAACAATATTTTTATATTGTGAAAGATCCTGGATATATTTTGTTTATTGGAGAAAGAAAATGACCCTGGGAAATATATTTGTAATGAATGATATATCTATATATCATCTCTTAAAAAAAATCCTTATGAAATTAGGGTGGAAATAGGAGGGTCATTTCAGTTGGTATCAGAGCACTTGGTTGCATTGATTGTTAAGTATTATAGAAATGTATTATGTCTGTTTGTTTTGGATGAAATAATTTAGATAAGAAAATAGAAATTATAGAAGTACTCATAATATACTAATACCATTTGCCCAGAATTTAGTTAGCAGACCATGGTAGGAAGAGGATCTCATCACAATGCAGGACCCAGTGCACCTCAAATGCTTGATATGCAAGAATTTGTGAGGGTTTTAAGAGAAGGGATTGGGCATAGGCCTGAGAACCCACATGAAGAGCTTTCAAAACTACTGAAGACTTATTCCAATTTGGGAGGCAAGAGTTTTGAAGGAACTGAGAGTGTGATGGAAATTCAAGCATGGTTGAGAACACTTGATAGGATTTTTAATGACATGCAGTTGGATGACCAAAGGAAGAGGCAAGTAGCTTCTAGACAACTGAAAGGGGTAGCTTTAAGCTGGTGGGAGGTGATCATAGCTGGAAGAAATGAAAATGAAATCACTTGGAATCAGTTCAAGGAGATGTTGGAGGCAAGATTTGTACCAGCATCAGCCAAGACCACTTTGCTTGAAGAATTTATCAAACTTAGGCAGGGAACTTTGAATGTCACTGAATACACTCAAAAGTTTGAGGGGCTATCCAATTATGGAGCAATGCTAGTGGCAGATGAAGCATCCAAAAATGATAGGTATATAAAAGGACTGAACCCAGGACTTAGCAGAGCTATGCTACCATATGCAGATAGAACATTTGATCAAGTAATTGATCTGGCCTTGAAACTGGAACAACATGACAAAGAAAGAGAGAAATATAGGAATTTTAAGAGCAACAACAAGAAGGATAAGGGAAGATATCACCCTTATGATAAAAAGAAGGAGGAGGCAGACAACAGGAAGAGTAAAGATACAAAAGCCAATGATACTAAGAAGAAATTGGTTTGCCATCATTGTGGAAAAGAAGGACACATCAAACCAAGGTGCCCAGAGTTAAAAGGAGGAGCCTTCAAATGCTACCTATGTGGGAAAGAGGGGCATATGAAGAGGAACTGTCCTGAGAATAAACAGCAAGGGAAATTGGCAACTTTGGAAGGTAAAGGCAAATCTACAGTGAAAATTGATGCTGAAAATCATGGCCAAGTGGAAGGTACATTACTCATTTGTGCCATACCCATACCAGTAGTATATGATACTGGAGCAACACACTCTTTGATTTCCTATGAAGTAGTTAAAGTATTAAAATTAAACTGCATATTGGTTGAAACCCCATTGCTTGTACAAAGTCCCCTAGGGAGTTCTAGTGTTTTGAACATGAATTGTGTGGATGTGGAGTTAAACATAGGAGGAAATATTTTTATTTCCAATTTATATGTTTTAAATTACCCAAATATAGGAGTTATATTGGGGGTAGATTGGTTAAGGCAATTTAAAGCCATAATTAATTTAGACTCATCCACCATATCATTGCAAAATTCTAGAGGCCAGAGGATCACAGTTCTATGTGAAGTAGCTAAGGAAGGGAAATTGTATCATTTAGTTGACTTAGAAAAAGATCTGAGTAAACTAACCATTGAAGAAATTCCCATAGTTAATGAATACTTGGATGTGTTTGGGGAAGTTAAGGGTGTTCCACACCACAGACCAGTTGAGTTCCAAATTAATCTCATTCCAGGAGCAAGTCCAATAATCAAGAAACCTTATAGAATGGGGCCAAGTGAACTGAAAGAATTGAAAAATCAGTTGGAAGAATTAGAAGGCAAGGGATTTATAAGGCCAAGCAATTCCTGCTGGGGTTCTCCAGTAGTGTTTGTAAGAAAACATGATGGTACATTGAGAATGTGCATAGATTACAGGGAACTAAATAAAGTAACCATCAAGAATAAATACCCATTGCCTAGAATAGATGATCTCTTTGACCAACTCAGTGAAGCTAAAATATTTTCTAGGCTAGACTTAGCATCAGGATTCCATCAAATGAAGGTTGAAGACTCAAGTGTTAAGTATACTGCATTTAACACAAGATATGGCTTATATGAATTTATGGTTATGCCATTTGGTTTGACAAATGCTCCTTCATATTTTGTTGATTTGATGAATAGAATATTTAGAGATTATTTAGACAAGTTTGTACTGATTTTTATTGATGACATTTTGATTTATTCTAAGACAGTGGAAGAGCATAAAAATCATTTGCATTTAGTTTTGTCAAGACTAAGGGAAAATGATTTAAAGGCAAAATTTTCAAAATGTGCATTTTGGAAAGAAGAAGTGCATTTTCTTGGGCATGTTATCTCTGCCAAAGGAATATCAGTAAACCCTAATAAGGTAGTGGCAATCCAAGCATGGAAAAGGCCTAGCACCATCAGTGAGATTAGATCATTTATGGGGATGGCAGGATATTATAGGAGATTTATAAAAGATTTCTCAAAAATATCATCACCACTTACCAATTTAACTAGAAAGAACCAAGCCTTTGTATGGACAGAAAAATGTGAGCAAGCTTTTATCAAAATAAAAGAAGCCCTGATTAATGCACCAGTATTGAGAGTGCCAGAAGGAAATGAAAATTTGGTTGTGTACACTGATGCAAGTGGCTCTGGGTTAGGGGCTGTGTTGATGCAGCAAGACCAGGTGGTAGCCTATGCATCTAGGCAATTAAAGCCACATGAAACCAGATATGCAACCCATGATCTTGAACTAGCAGCAGTTGTGTATGCTTTGAAACTTTGGAGACATTATTTGTTAGGTGCCAAATTCATTTTGTACACTGATCATAAGGCACTGAAATATTTATTCTCACAAAAAGATTTGAATATGAGGCAACATAGATGGGTAGAGTTCCTAGCTGCCTATGATCTAGATATACTGTATACACCAGGCAAGGCAAATAAAGTTGCAGATGCCTTGAGTAGACAACATGCCAAAGTAGCCATGTTGATGATGGAAGAGTTTAGGGATTTGTCTATACTTACTGATTTGGAAATTGAGGAAAATAGTAAGGTACAAATGATGCCCATTGAAGAAGGTGAAGGTAAAGGGAAATTAAGTATGATATCTCTGCAATCAGATTTACTTCTTAAGATTGGGAAAATGCAGGAACAAGACCTAAACATGGTGGAAAAGAAAATGCTCATATCAAAAGGGGAGGAAGTAATAAATTATCAAGTTGATAAAAATGGTTATTTAAGGAATAAAAATAGGATATGTGTTCCAGAAAATATAGAATTGAAGGAGGAAATATTAAGTGAATACCATAGGAGTAAGTACTCCATACACCCAGGTAGCACCAAGATGTATCAAAATTTGAAAAGAAATCTTTGGTGGAAGGGGATGAAGTCAGATGTGGCCAGACATGTTGCAAGGTGCATGACTTGCCAACAAGTCAAGGCAGAGACACAAAGGCCATCAGGACTATTGCAACCCCTTAGTATACCACAGTGGAAGTGGGAGGACATATCTATGGATTTCATAGATGGTCTGCCTAGATCTAAGAAGGGAAACACAAGTATATGGGTAATAGTAGATAGGCTAACTAAGGTAGCACATTTTATCCCAGTTAGAACAGAAAGAAATGCTCCAAAATTGGCTCAAATATTCATGAAAGAGGTAGTAAGGTTGCATGGCATACCCAAAACCATTGTGAGTGATAGGGATACCATCTTCACCTCAAGATTTTGGAAAAGTTTTCAAGAGGCCATGGGGAGTGAATTGTGCTTAAGCACTGCCTACCATCCACAATCAGATGGTCAAACTGAGGTGGTAAACAAAGTCTTAGAGGATTTGTTGAGAGCATGTACACTGGACTTTGGAGGCAACTGGGAAGACCACCTCCATCTAGCTGAATTCACATACAATAACAGTTACCAAAGCACCATAGGGATGGCACCATTTGAAGCCTTATATGGCAAGCCATGTTTATCACCTATATGCTGGGTAGAGACTGGAGAAAGGGCTGTTCTTGGACCTGAATATGTTAAAGAAACTACAGAGAAAATTGGGTTAATAAGAAAAAGAATAGCAGCAGCTCAAGATAGGCAAAAGAAATTTGCAGATAGGAAGAGAAAGCAAGTGGAATATGAAGTGGGAGACTTTGTTTTCATCAAGATTTCACCTATGAAGAAAGTCTTGAGATTTGGCAAGCAAGGTAAGCTCACACCAAGGTATGTTGGACCCTATAAAATTCTGGAAAGAATTGGTTCATTGGCTTACAAATTAGAACTACCAGAGGAAATGAAAGCAATGCATAATGTTTTTCATGTGTCCCAACTTAGAAGATGGGTACATGATAAAGAAGACATTTTGGAAGAGCCTACCAAAATTCAAATAAATCCTGACTTGGTTTATGAAAAAGAACCAGTGGGGATTATAGCCAAGGAAGAAAAGAAATTAAGGAGCAAAACCTTGAAACTAGTTAAGATCCAGTGGAGTAGTGATCCTAATGACTGCACATGGGAGTTAGAGGATAAGATTAGAATGGATTATCCTAAGCTTTTTGCAAATTAAAAGGTAATTTTTTTTTTCTTTCTGGAATTTTTTTTTTTGTTATGCATGGTTGATATGGTTGAATTTGTTTGCTTATGCATATGTTTGATAAGTTTTCAGAAAAGAAAATGATGCTTGTTATAAATGTTAGAAAAATTGTGAGGACACAATTCCTAAAAGGAGGGGTGAATGTAATACCCCAAAATTTTGTGAAAAATCATTTTTGTAAAATGATTTAATTTTTGAAATATTTAGATTTAAATATGGTGAAATTTTTGGAATAAATAGTGTGCAAGTATATGTGTGCACGTGCACACTGAAATGGCACAAGGAAGAACTCCAGATTTCTTGGATTTAAAACAAGAATTAAAAAGCAATACAAACATGATTTTGCAACATGGATATTAGATTTCTGGAATTATATGGATCATCTTAGAAAATAAGAAAAGTAGGTTTTACTTTAAATCAGTAAACAGATTTTATTTAAAACCCAGAAAAGAAAATTATACATATATATGTTATAAGGATTTGTAAACCTGTATACATATAGGTGCATATGTTTCTGAAATTAAAGAGGAATTAAATAAGCCTAGATAAGATATGTATACAAATATACATTTTTTAGTACTGAAAAGTATATATATATATAAGCAAGTGAAACTATAACATTAAAATGACATGAAATGTGATACAAGTCAATATACTTGTGTAGGCAAAAATAGCAAAGGGGATTCTCAGGAATAATTAAAATATAAGATAGGATAGTCACACTTTTAACATGACTAGGTGAGTGGCCATTTTCTGAAAAGTAAAAGAAAGAAAATGCAGCCTTTAAATTGGTTAATATGGCCGGGGTATTAAGGAGGAAAATGAATGAAAAATGCATGAAGATGGTTAGGTCAGGAATGGAATTTTGTTTTAACAAAACCCTAGTGGAAAAATGCATATAAATAGGCAGTTTCAGCCAGTAAAATTATCTTTACCCCGAGCTGCACAAAAATAAGAAAGGAAGAAAAAATATTGGAAGGAAGGAGAAAACACTCATACAAGGATTTTCTGGATTAATAAGAAGAAATATTTAGGTGAGTAACCTCACTGAGTTCATGGCATTAAGACCTGAGATGAGGCAGCCACTTTTTATTGCCATTTATATATATTTCTGGTTTTGATGTATATGATTTCATCAATGCTTTTTGGATGTCTTATTTTAAATCTGATATGATTTAATATGGATGATTTTTTTTTGTGATCTTTGCTTTGTTGAGACATTTGTCTTTGGATGTGTATCATATTATTTTATTTTTACTCAAAAATGTTAAAGTCCAGAATCTTAAAATTATATAGAGAATACTCTCAACTGTTATAGATCTATGGCATGGAAACTTTACAAAAAAAAATGTTGGGAGCTGCATTATACTTGGTATAAGTGCTGAGGCTTGAAAAGAAAAATGTTAAGGGTGCAATAGAAATTTTCTAAGTGCTGAGCCCTTAATCAAATCAAAAAAAAAAGAAGAAATTCACAAGCTAAAATTATGATTGAACCAGATCCTGAATCTGAATCAATCATAAAGGCTTGCAGATCAATATAATAAGAACATGCCATGCCTCTTTTACAGTTGAAAATATTCTTATATCTTACTGAGATCAAGACATATTGACTCCATTTAGGAAATAACTGTCTGCTTATTTCTGAGGAGAATTATGCTAGGAAAGATTATGGATGTTTCCATGTTTGCAGTGACATGTTCTCTTAGCATATTTGATGATAGGATTTAAGACAATACACTAGTAAATAAACTAGGGAAGGGAAGGCCAAGAAGGCTGCTGGAATGCTTGTCATATTTGAAGTATGCAAGTTGGCACATGGTTTGTTTAAGCCCTGAGATCTTTGTGCAATGATGTGAATTAGTTCATTGCAATGTGTCCCTGTGATTCCTTAATAGCAGATGAGGCAGGAATTTAAATTGAATTATGCAACCTGTAAATGAAGAAATAGGAATATGAATATTTCTTAGGATTGGTTGGTATGGAACCATGATGGTTCCAGTGAATGCAAATGCTGCAAATAGATAATTATGTTTGCATGGTTATGTATGCAAGTGTAAAATGATAGATGAATATATATCATACCAGAATCAACTTATTTATACCATGTTAAAGTAATTGGATGCAGAAATTTGCTTAAATAACTAGTTGGTACTCTTACATTCTTTGTTGCTTAATATCATGAATGTATTGATGTTACTCATACCAGATCTTAGATCTGACCCTTTTTTGCTCATGGCATATTGGGTGTCTCATTTTAAAATGAGGCAGCCACTTATGCTCTTTCAGGGAACGCAGGCACTAAATAAAATGAAGTTATGGCTATTATGGAGGAGTGAATGAACATGCTAGCTAGTTTCAATAAGAGCTTAAATTGATTATATCTGCATGTATTCAGGAAAATTTTTATGTTTCTAAGATTTCCAGTCATGTAATGAATTCTATTATGGTTAGATGGACTAGTTGTATCATGTCAAATATATTGTTATGCACTAAGGTTTAAAATCTAAAAGAAATATCTGAGTGGTAAACAAGGAAATGATCTTAAGTATTGATATGGATGCTTGGAAAAGAAATATGCATATGTAGGTGAGCTACTGTTTTGCATAATTTATATTATGTATTAGTTAATCTTAAGACATAACAGAGCACTGAGTTTTAGAATAAAATCTGGATTTAGCTAGAAGTAAACTTATAAGGATTTTAGTTTCCTTTTTACTGAAATGCTTTGTAAATAAGTTTGAATTCATTTCTGAATTGTATTGAGAAAAGTAAAATGTTTTTAAAAGCTTCAGACAGAATGCAATGAATGGTATCTCCATTGCTTGAACTAGTGTGTAGCAGATACAGGATACATGAGTTAACCAGCTTCAAATAAATGATGTATTGGTTGATCATGATAGATTGTATTTTGAAAATAAAAATGCATTTCAAAAGCTTAGTACATTTAGCAATTGTTTCACCACAATCATCTTTAAAAGATTAAGACAGATAAGCAATGTAAACTGGTTTGAACAAACAAAACCTGGCAACACTCCATATACTCTGAAGTTCAGGTAGATTCTGGTTTGTAAAATGCAAATAAAAGAATGGTCAGATTAACCACATGGTTAGACCATAGGTCAGGCAAATTGTTCACTTCAAATCAATGAAGCAAGGAACCATTTGAACCCAGTTTTCTGGAAAATGAGCAAAGATATTGACATGTACATGTATATCTGTGTACATGTTGATATTTGAGCAAAAATATAAACATAAATTCCTAGAACAGTTGTAGGAATGGGTTTCAAAAATAATAAAGCAAGAAATATTGTTTTGTATGTTAGATTATAGACAAAAAATTAAGTATATATGTGCAGAGATAGGTAGATATCAGATTTCAAACCATACAGGAGAAAAATAAAAAGAAAAACAAAAATTGTGTTTGAACCGACCAGCATAGCACTCGAACTCGTGACCTCTCATGTGTAAGTTAGGCGCGTTTCCATTACGCCTAGATGTTGCTTGTGTTCACTTATGATCCACTTTCTTTTAGCCTGAGTTTGATATTATACAGACTTTAACACAATCATCCATATTAAAAGCTTGCTTTCCACTGATTATTACTTGATCATTTCTTAATTAGAATAACAGACTAAAGTACATGTTTCCAGTGGATTCTATGGTCAAAAATCAGAATACAATAATTAATCTTTTATCAAGGAATTATCACATTTTAATAGATTTAAAAGGAATTCTACTTACATATTATCATGCTCTGATTCTAGTAGAATATAACATAGATATCTTCATATATGTATGTTAGGAATGATTTAGATTTAAAACAATATTTTTATATTGTGAAAGATCTTGGATATATTTTGTTTATTGGAGAAAGAAAATGACCCTGGGAAATATATTTGTAATGAATGATATATCTATATATCATCTCTTAAAAAAAAATCCTTATGAAATTAGGGTGGAAATAGGAGGGTCATTTCACCAATCCATCCCCAAAATCATCCCATACCCCGAGAATCCCAATACATAGGCATCACAATCAAATTCTACGCCTAGGATAAAAAAATTCAAACCCCTACAAACCATAGACAAGTATGCTGATCCTCCTATGGGGTTTGAAACAACAATGGGGTCTACTACTAAAGAGATGTCTAATTGCAAACAATCTACCAAAGAACTAGTGATGAAAGAGTGTGATGCTCCAGAATCGAAAAGAATCCAAATGGGAAAATCAAAAATAGAAATCAAACCTTCCACGATGACTTTCCTACCTCTCTTTGGAACGCTGCTGGACGGTGCTACATCTAACGCCTGAATATGCGCTACTGCTGCACTCGTCCCTTGCCCCGCTCTCTGGGGAAAATTCCTACTCATATGACAGGGCTATCCGCAAGCATAGCACTTTCCCTTCATCTTATCTTTCCTGCAATCCTTGGCGATATGCCCAACAATTCCATAGCTATTGCACTTTATAACCTTCTTGATTTGCTTCGTGGGGCCTCCACCTTTCTTCTTCTCTTTATTGTTATTCCACCATTTCTTCTTTGGACCTTCCGTCTTAACAACAACCTCTTTGGACTCTCCCTCCTTGACTGTATCAGACATGAGCGCCATCTCTACCAACGAACCATAAGTTGCTCCCATCGGCACGTGAGTCAGCAATAACCCTTGAAGGGGTTGATTCAATCCCTTCACAAACTTCATAGTCTTCTTGTGTGGTGTATTTACCAACTCCATTCCAAACCGCGACAATTCATTAAATTGATTGATGTACTCCTTTATAGACGAGCTCTCTTACTTCAAGCCAATAAACCGTTCCAGCTGAGCACTCTCTTCTGCTTGAGATAGAAACTTCCTCTCAAACCTCTGCCTAAACCCATTCCAACATACTTCTCTTCCTTCCAACTCAACAACCTCCCACCAATAAGAAGCCTCATCTTTCAACTGCCAAGAGGCTAGTTTAACCCGCTGCTGGTCCTTTAATCCCAATAAGCCAAATATCCTCTTGGTGTCCCTAAGCCAAGCCCTCGTCTTACAAAAGTCTCTGTATCGGAAAAATTCTTTCCACCCAAACTTGCAAAATCCTTACAAAGCCTAGAGAAATTAACTGTTGCAGGTAGGTTAATGGGATTCCCACCCGCTGGTGCTGGGTTGGGCGCTTGGCCCTGCACCTCTAGAGTCGTGGCTTGTAGATACTTACGAAACCACGCTGGTACTGGAATGCCCTCGGGAAGGTTCGGGGCATCCGCCATTCTACGAAAAGAAAGAGAGATAATTTAGGAAAGAGTTGAAAGGAGATTGTACTAGACCTTTGATGGGATTTTTTTAAAGAAAACTATTCTTTATACTTGCAAACTATTTCTAAGAGTTTTTCTTCGAAAAATATTTTAAAACAAGTTATTTTGAAAAATACTTTTTCTTTTAAAACAAATTTTTAAGAATCCTGTAACCTTAGGCTCTTATACCAAGTGAAACACCCCACACCCCTTAGTATACCCAAAGGACACACTAGAAGGTGTGGTGCTTTGTAGGTATAAACTAAAACTAGCAGAGACTAAGATTCACAAGACAGAAATAGGTAAAAACAACGGAAACAATTTAAATAATAAATTATTTAGAACAGAACTTCATAATTGCTTTAAAAACCAAATAAGTCACCAAATACCAAATACATCATGTGTCAAAATACCATACATATATGTCTTATGAAATCAAAGAAAATCATAGTCTCAAAAATCAGAGTACAACTATTCCCCAACATGTGCCAGTACAGGTAAAGAACAAAATGCTGAAATAAAAGAAGTGGAAGTACATAGTGGAATCTCCTTCAAAGAAACCCCTAAGCAACTGTAACCTACTGTCCTCTTCCTTGATTGCCTATGGGGAGAAAGGGGGAAAATAGAGGAGTGGATCAGACTAAAAGTCTGGTGAATGATAGTAATTACTAGAATCTTTAAGTAAAGTAAAGGTAATAGGATTTGCAACAATTCTAGTATATAAAAAGAAACAAAGGAAATAGAAGAAGGAATAAGCTGGAAATAAATACGAATTAACTATTAAATATGATTGGCTAACTTTGATTATTTGCACTTGTCTTTAATAGCTGCTTGGATTAGGCTGAATTCCTAATCCTATAATTTGGCTGAAATCCTAATTCTACCCTTTGATTGGCCTGATACTCCATAGACCTTACTGCGGACTAGACGCTATATAACTCCCTACACATAAGGTAATGGCACCTACGAAAGGCGCACAAAGTACAATGATGTCTACGAAAGACGCATAAAGTATTTATTGTGGACTAGACATTATATAGCTCCCTACACAGAAGGCAATGGTGCCTACGAAAGGCACACATGCTTAAGCGCTTGGAACTCATAGCGATTACTGAGCATCGAAATGGAAGTCGCATGCGTAACTGCCACCATGCCCATGCTACCCATTGCTTCACCTATTGGGTCTTCTTATTACCTGTGCTCCAGCATAAGCGTGCCCCTCGTCTCACTTTAGGATTATGTGAAACATCGTGTCCATAGAAAAATAGGGGAAATGTTGTTGGTACTGGCCCGTTATCCAAACAATATCTAGTTGCGTCCCTTGTCCAAATCCCCCGTGATTTGGACTTCTGTTTGACCAATTACTACCATTATTAGCATAAGCATGCCCTCATCTCACTTCAGCCTAATGTGAGACCACCATTTTGTCTAATAGGGAATGCTTTTTGGTACAGGTCCTACTTTTATCTTTGCTTATTAACTTAGATAAATTATTTAAATAAGCCTTTATTATTATCTTCACTATCTTTTCTTATTAATTTATCCTAAGTCTTAAAATAAGCCTCATTCCGTTCTTTTTCTTATTATTACCTATGTTATAATCATGCTTATTACTTAACCCAAGGTCTAAGTGTGAAAATAAGCCCCTTTTATCTTATACTCTTTTTAGTTATAATTCTAAGTTATAACTAGGACAATTATCTTTAATTAGTCAAATTCTAACATTAATATCATAATTAGGCTCAATTTCAGTCTTAATTCCATTTTTATTACAGTCTTTACAATTTACATCTTATCTTCCGTTATTTCAGTATTCTTATAATTTTAATCCATATTCACGTTTAATCTATTCTAATTCATACGTGAAGAAGAAGGAGAAATAAAAGAAAACTGAAAATAGAAGAAAATCCAAAGCATAGGAAAAGGATGTAAATAATGCATAAATAGCAGTAAATAAATTAAAATACTGTAATTAAATGGAAAAGCTATAATTAACAAAAATCAACTGAAAAGAATAGCTAAAAGAAATAGATTGAAAATAATTCTAAAAACTGTAAATAAACTACTAAAAAGGTTATTCCAAAAATCGTAGTAAAACTACAACTATTGGAAACCCTATTATTTTAAATTACTTAAAGAAATCTAGAATAATTACAATCACTCACCTGTGGTCCTAAGCTCTTCCCTTTAGGTCTTCCCGGATCCACTTGAGGGTATTAAAATATTTTTATTAAAAAGATTCTCTCCTTGGAAAATTATTCCTTTTAGGGTCCTTCCTGAAAAGGTGAACCCAAGCGGAGAAAATCTAGAATGAGAAAAAGTATTAGGCCTAGGGTCTTATTTATAGGGGTAGAGGTGGATCTCAGACCGTTAGATTTGGGGATTGAATAGGATTCAACCACGTCATAGGCTGAGTAGGAGCCGTCAGATGCAAGAACGGAAGGACCAGATGAAGCTAAAGAATGCAAAAATACATGTATGAACGCTCTGGAACGAAGAAAAGTTTCTTCATTCCAAACCTGTAGGCGGGTCGACCGCCCCTCCTCTTGGGTCGACCAGCCGTTCGACCTAGCCCATATATCATTATTTTTTTCCTCTTTTCTAGTTTATTTTGTTTCTAGCTCGTATTAGCTCGGATTCTGACGTTCTATAAATGGAATTGACCAGAAAATTACCACGGACAAAATGGTGCAACTCCCGTGGCTCAATTTTGATAATTTCACAAAGTTATTTTATCATTTCATTAATTAACAAATTAATTATTATAGGTTAAATTTCAGGTTGTTACAAACTCAAAAATGTTGCTTTGTGTCAAGCCGTGATACGTATTATTTCAGATGTATTCCGATATTGTAACATATTTGTATTGATCCAAAGTAGCATGTACGAGAGATCGCTCCTTCGAAGCCCTTTGATCCGGGCTATTGGCCGTAAACTCTCTCTGGTAGCTTGCTCGCTGTAACTGGGGCATTACAACTTAGTATCAGAGTTGAGGTTAAAATAACATAGAGATCGAGATATATTTTGACTTTAAAGAAGTGAGACTTAGGATGTTTACCCATTTTTGTTGGACTCACACATGTGATGTGCGATTCATTTAATGATCAAGAGTTCGATCATTGGGGTGAAATACACACTCATATTCGAAGTAATGATTACAAAAGTGCAATTCCTCTTTGAAATAAAAAATAATATTCACAAGTATGGTGTGAATATTTGTGTGGGTTTATGATAGGTTAAAATAATTATTTGGATGTAATGGATGCTTGCTTGATGTTATGACATTTGATTGATAGTGTTGTATATTATTTTAAATGAATATTTAAAAATAAGTATGAGTCATGATTTTAGAATAAGCTTTTGGTTTTCAAGGAGTATGAAAATTTACATATGAAACATTTTGAAGGAAATACAAGTATGGAAAGAAGTGAGAAAGCTTATATATATTGCAGCCTTACGTAAGAAAGGTGAGTTGAAGGTGTCTAATGTTTTTAAAAGGAAAATGAACCTTTGAACCGTGTATTTTAAAATTTGTTTGAATCAAAAACAAAACTTGAAATTTCCCACTTTGAAGTCTTCTACCGTTACTATCATAATTTTTTATTTTATTTTTTGATTTTAATGAATATTCTTTCATTTGAAAGATATTTTAATAAGAAACAACTTTCATGTTTGCCGCTTGGAAAATTATGAAGTTTAATAATGTTAAAACCTGTTTGAAGTTGGGACAAAAATTCTGGCCTGGGTATGCATTTTCAGATTTTAGTGCCTTATTGTTTTGACTATAATTTTCAAATGGTTTCTCCGTTTTTGATGATATTATGCTTTCCAAAAAGCTAAGACAATAATTAACAACTTCTATTTTGGAAGTTGAACAAAATTTTATAGTTTTCTAGGTGAAAACTGGGTTTTAAAGGGGTGGGCCTGCATAGAATAATCAATTTCAGAATTTGTATTATTATGTAAGCCTCTCATAACCACAGATGACCTTAGTATTTTTATGATTCAAAAAATTTTGTAGAAATAAAATTGATTATACTGCAACTCCACCTTTTGATTATACTACAACTCTACCTTTGAAAGCATCGAATAATTTTGTGTCTCTGACACTTTAAAGTTAGTAGAAAATTAAATCAACTTAAAATGTTTCTCCCATCACTTTAATTCAAGGCTTGCTAATTCGTATCTATGATAACTTGGGAGTTCATTTTGAGTTGATAATAGGTACAAGAAGGCTAACTGGATTGGATTGTGCCATATATTTGCTTATACTCGCTTTTGGTCACTTTTAAACTAAGTTACTTCAAATTGTAAAACAATATATGTTATATACTTATATGTATCGATGTATATGATATTATGAATCTGATCCTATTTTGAGCATGTATACTTATGTATTCATATTATGATTTTTTCCCAAAGCCTCTTCATACAAAGGAGACTATTGAAATTTTTCAAAAATTTTGGTACTTAGGAAAAAATTTCAATTTTTTTATATATTTTGAAATTAAAGAGAATTTTCAAGATAGCATTTGAAATTGATATGTGTGTTGCTCTATGTCATGGATGTTGTGTGATATGTTGTACGAAATAAAGCATGGATGTTTGCTTCGCTTGTGGATGGTTGAACCGACAAGGTGAATTGAATGAGTTACTTATGTTTATATGAATTGTTTATTTGAGTATGTACATGTAGGTACTTACATTATATTGATTTAGCATGATTAGTAACATCTGAAAGGAATGCTTCAACGTATGCATGGATATGTGAGCGAGCATAGTTATATACTAATAATTGGGTGCATGTTGTATACGCTTTTTCAATAATATTAGTGAGGTTTGTTATAGTACTCTCCTTATAAATTGCGAGGACGCAATTTTTTCAAGGAGGGGAGTCTCTAACATCTTGATTAATAGCATAATAAAATAAATACAATAATATGTATTTTTGAATTTAAATTGGGTTTTTGATGAATTAAATGGAGAAATTGAGTTTTAAAATGGATTTGAGTTGTAAAAAATATTTTAAATGGATAAAGAGGGAATTTTGATAAATGCGATTAAAAAGTTCTTTTGGGGATTTTTATCGAGTTAAATTCAATAATGTCATTTTTTGCTTTATTTCGAAATAAAATGTGAAATATCAATTTAAAATTTAAATTCGACAATTGAATTGTGTTTTGTAAATCAAAAGACATTTAAATTTATACTTGTGAAATAAAATGCATTTGTGAATTTTGAAATTTATTTTTAGGAATATATAATTAAGTTTGATATTTGTTTAAAGTTTAAAGCGGTATTTTCGCTATCGAAAATTAATTCGAACAAAATATAAAACTGGGAAAAATATTGTATTGGCCTGAATGATTTCCATAAGTGTTAAAATGATTTAAATAGATTAGAAATGAAGTGGTTGCTTTGCAAATAAAAGAGAGCATCAATTTTCAATTTTTTCAGCTTTAAGGCCATTCAAAGACCAAAAACATTAACCATCTCCATTTAAACAACTAATACTTATCCTTATCCTTATCCCTTTTTCTTATCTTAAATCCTCCAATCATCGTCGACGTTAGAAAGTGTATGCATCAAGGAGGCCGTGAAGAGGGATCTGGGCAATGCGAGGTAAAGGTTGCACACATCGAATAATAGCAGGTGGGCTTCTAGAGGCGAAGCGGGTGACGTCGTGCGAGCTGAAGCCCATATTGTGGTATGGTCTATTGGAGTGATCTGTAAGGGATGGAAATGTCTGGGCTTGCGTGCAATTGGAGGTAGTGCGTCGAGGCTATGGCGCACACGACTGAGAGGGCGTCATAGCGTGGTGGCGTTCTGGAGGAATCCGATGTGGGCTTGTGGAGGATCAATAGGTTGAGACGATATGAGAAAATCTCTGAATAAAAGTAGCAAGATGAGTGTAAGCCTTGTTTATTGATTTATTTGCTTGATCGATCTTAGTGCCACGATGTTTCCATTATGGCATGATGGTTGTTGCAAAATGAAATTGGTTTATGATGCTAATATGAATGACATAGTGCATGAAAGCGATTGAATATACTACAAGAAGTGATCATGTCATTTATTTGAATGGTTGTTGCATCTTGATCATGATAAAAGTATTATGATGATTTTTGCACTTTTGAAGTTGATATTGAAATCATTTAAAATGCATATTATAATTTTATGTTCCATTTTTGAATTTATTTAAATGGTTTTGAAATATTGAATATGTTTGCAAAGGTAATATTTATATTAATTTTTAAGATAAAAAGAAGTGCAAATATTATTTGAAATTATTCAACCTTAAATCCTTTGGCAAATGCTTTACAACTAGTTCAAAAGGAAAATCCTTTACTTTGATGAGTAGAATATTTAAAATAATTTGAAAGATTTGTTGGTTTTCAAAATAGTGTGTGTATATGTGTGTATATATATATATATATCTGTGCGTGTGTATGTTTGTATCTATAAATGTTTAATAGCCAAAAGGAGTTGTATTAATTTTCTGAAAGGATTTCATTAAGTTGCACTTGAAGTATAATTGCAAATGATTTATGAATATACATGAGAAGAAATTTCGAAGTTGGATGTGCAATTGTATGTGCATGAGCTATATGAAGTGTATAAAGTATTATGGCACTTGGTTTGTTATTTATTAAATACGAAAGTATTTTTCTACTCATCAAGTGACGCTATGATGGCGTTTCATTGGCATACATGATATATTTATATGACTTGGTTGACTAAATATTGCATTGTTTGAACAATATTACCAAGTTATATATTAATATCACATATGATGCTATGTTGATTGAATTATCGTGTAATAGCTACTTATTGATGAATTGATGCTATGTGATGATATGATGAATACACACAATTTTTATATCATGCATGATATGATTTAGTAAGAAGTGGTAAAATGTTGATTATCTCATTATGTGCATTTATATGTTAAAAGATGTGATGATGATGCACATGTGTTATGTTATGCGAGATGTGTGTTAAAACCTCATAATGACATTATGATATTGAAGGTGTCGGGCTAGGTGAAAGCAAGTGAAACGAATTTTAAAAAAAATCCATTTTGGACCTTTATTGGACCTATGAAGTCTAATTGATTTTAGATCCAATCTAAAATTTATTTTAAATAAAATCGAATTTGTTTAAAAATGAGTTTAAGTATAATTTAAATTAAATGTATATTATAATGAATGTATCAAATACACTCATACGTGTACAGTTCAAGTGTAATATATAAACAGTGTACATGGTCAATTTGTACATTTATAGGTGCTGAAATTATACCGTAGTGGACACATTTGACATTTATATATGCCTTTGTTGTCCATGGTTTTATTTTGAAAACATATAAAATAATAATAATAATAAATATATAGTTTACTTATGCTTATACATAATATGTTACAAAATATTTTTAACTAAATGACAATAGTTCACTTATAAGTATAATATGACAATTAATGAGTTTAAGCATGCATTTATGAAGAGGAAAATGTGGAGGACTTTCTCCTTCCTTTATTCATTCATTCAATGCCATTTCAAATAAACATTTGAATACTTAAACCTTTATCCATATTAAAATTATTTATTACAATTTTTTTATGTTTAAAATTTTAAAATTAAAATTTAAAATCTAGTTTTGACTTAAAAAGATTATGCATTAAACAGAAGCCTTAAACAAAATTAAATTAAAATAATATACACACACACACACAAATACATATAAATAAATAAATACATAACTATATTTTAAATTCAAAATAACAAACACACACACACACACATACATACATATACATATATATATATGTGTGTGTGTGTGTAACTTATAACTCTATATTTTTTGAAATTTAAAATTAACAATTTGAAAACTATCTTTGGTTTAGGAAGAATCCAAAATTAGATTTATAATTCTATACAAAAATCCTCTTATAAATTGTGAGTTGAAATAATATATATGAACATATGTAAATAATAACCAAATGTATTTTATATTTTGAAAATAACATGTATACATGAAACTTATATTCGGTTTCAAAAAATGATTTCAAGTAATTAAATATATGTAGTTCACTTAAATGTTTATATGTGATATGTTACAAAATTATTTCAATTAATTAAAATTAGTTTTAAATATGAATTTATTATTAAATCTTTATTTAAAAATTATAGTAAACAACGGATCGGATGACATATATAAATTCGTTGTATAAGGTACGGAGTCTAAACTATACAAACATGATGTAGCATACAATCAAATGAGATGTATTAGTTATGAGATCTAAACTACACTAACATGAAACAAATAATCAAAATGAGGTTGGATAATTACCGTATGATGTTGCCTAAAATTGACACCTGAATAAAGAAATCTTCTTAGATCTCCAAGATCCACACCTAATCATTGCAAGAGATGGATGAACCACTTATGTTATATTTTATTTGATGCTTGCATTTGATCTGCAGTTGATAAAATTTTGGAAATCTTCATTTTGCTTTTTGATCATGGAAGGTTAGGAGGAAAGAAGAGAAAACGTGAATGAAAAAATGAAAAAATATCTACAGGGATGAATTAGTGGATTTATTTTAATTAAAAGAATGCAACTTTTCTCGTTCTTTTAATTAAAACTTTCCTAATCAATTCCTTATATTTTCTCTCTCTCCGCTCCTCTCTCTTCGCATGGTATGACCAAAATTACTTGTTAACAATGACATAAAATTTTCATACATCCCTTCATGTAATTATCTTTTATTTAAACCGATTTAAAAATACATCAATATCGTATATCGATGTGCGCAAAAATAACTTCTATAAATGCATTCAAATAATTACAAACAACTCCAAAACATCAAATAAATTAAATAATAATTGATATTACTCAAATATTAATTAATGTAATTAATTTACAACATTTTATAAATTAATTAAATATTGTAGGTTTTCAGAGTAGTCATCAATACGGTTGTATGACTCAGAAATGTAAATTCAATTAGCGCTTAATATCAAATAATTGGAAAATTAATGTTCACGCTTCACCTTAGCTAGTTGTGTGACGGTTTGGCTGAATTTATCACTTACACATCTTTTCGGTAAAATCCAATTTTAGTACTATTTTAAGCAGTATCCGGTAGTAACGATTATTTACACCAATTCTCTTCATTAGAACTATATCACTTTAGGACTTATCCAACTGATTATTTATACCAATCCAATTTTAGTACTATTTTAAATGGTACCTAGTAGTTCCAAAGTTTCTCATGTTGAGGGAACCGTGTAACATCGTCATTTCGAGATCGCATGTTTGACCTTAGTTATAATTAACCAAAATGAAACCCTCGAGTGAGTCATTTCATAGTCATCCAATAACTATAAGTGCGTAACCTCTTGGTGCCCTCAAAGGCCATGAGTAATACACTGCCCAACATTTAGAGAGCGTTACATACTCTAGTCTCAATGGATGAATCAATATCCTTTCTCAAAACACCTTGACTAGGATATTTAAAGTAATATGTTATTTCAATGTGATAAATTTCTCATGATTACAACACATTATAACTATTATCACATAACATATCATTTAAGAATTTTATATTTAATATACTATAAAATAATTACTTACTTGATTATGTCCTAATATAACAAAGTATATTATAGAAATCAAAGACACACCTTTAGTATGAACAAGATTGGTTATCGAGTCATATATAGGTAACAAATTACATAATTTCCCATAGGGCATACCCGTAACTCTATCAATCTCCCACTTGTACTTAGGGTCAACTATGGAATCTTATTCCAACTCCTTCGATCTATTTTCTCAAAACTAATCGGCTCAGTCCCTTAGTGAACTTGTATGCTATATTGTTGTAATTATGTACCCTATCAATTAACTATATCTGATATTAACAAACTGCCTTTATCATGTGGAAACCTACTTCTAGTGAGCTTCAAGTTCTTTTATGAACTATACCGCAGCGTTGTTATCATATAACAATGTTATGGTATTTTAAACATTTAGAATTAACTTTAACTCAGTTATAAATTTGTGCATTTATTTTCACCTCTTTTATTCCAGCACTATTCAAGGCAATGTACTTAGCCTTTGGTTAAATCATCCACTACTTATTGTTTGGAATATTTCCAACTTAAGTTCTTAGCTTAAGATCGAACATGAATTTAGGATTGACATACTGTACTCGATGTTACTTATGAAGTTTGAGTCCGCATACTTTTTCATAGAGAGTTCGTTGTTTTTATAAACAATTTTCTATACTATGTAAATACTCGAGAACATTCTAAACTGTCATTCAGTGATCTTAATTCGAATTTGATTCATGTCCTATGTATCAAATGCATAAGCAAATGAGATACTGTAGACAATACAACATGCACGATAATTCATATTGTCAATGCATAAGAAATCAGTCTTATATGCTCCATATTAAACATTTAATATGATGTCTGTATATATCATTTTAGGACAATCCCAACATCCTTTTATACTAATTATCAAAGAGGTCAATTTCAAATCCAATATCGAGAACTACATAACCAAACTAAAATGATTTTAACATGAGTACATTGTTAATAGTTATAAGTTTGTTGTTTACTTATAGTTTTGAAATATTTTTGTACCTTTATGGTGCTTTCTTGTAGACACGTGCTTCCTCTGCATTTTGATTGAATTTCAAACTACTTGATTTCTCTATCAAAATACTTGCTTAACCTTAATGTTTATTAAACGATACTTGCATATTAGTTCTTGGATCATATCCATTAACCTACGAACTCAGAATCGTTCCCACTGACTTTGAGACACTTTGGATATTAAGCGAAAACAACATATTCTAAGTCATTATTTAGAATTTCGATTTCCAACATACGTATACTAAAAATCAAAATCAAATCAAGCGATAATTTTGCAAGTCAAATCCAAATTAACTTAAATTATGTTGGATGACGAATCTGTTACGTTAATTTCAATAATTGAAATTGACGATATTATTCTATCAACGTGGCTTACCATATTCCAACTGCGTTGGTCTTTAACTCGGAGACGCTTTTATGACCGATGGAATCGTATCTCATTGGGTACAAATATCTAAATCATATTTTGATAATGTACTTGTAACCCATTCCGGATTTACGCATCAGCCCATATGGTAGAGTCAACATTCTTAATGACTTATTGACAATTGAAGAAAAAAATTTCTCGACATCGATAAGAAAACCATAGTTTTTCTTTAATCTGCATGAGTTCTTATTAGACATTCTAATTAGTTGTGTCCGTTTAGATTTAGTCTATTTCATTTCATCCTTCGTAATCATCGTATCTAAATCCATTTGACTACCAATAGTTTCTAAAAGCAATTCCGTCTTTATGAATTGATGATTCTTGAAACAATATTTGCTTCTCGGTGCAATGTAAATAGGAATTTATAAATATTTATGAATTGTCTATATATATATATATATCTGTGTGTGTGTGTGTGTGTGTAAAACTGGTTTGGTTTTTGAATTTACGAAACTTGTGTTCACAACATAAATTGGTCAATCAACAATGATTGGTCCATAACTCATTTGGGTTGGTCCGCAGAAGATCCCTTACCAACAAGTATTACATGTAGTCTCTCGACTCACACAACCTATCAACTCCTTGATCTAGTATATATAGGAGTCTTTTCATCAATCTTATCTTGTATTATTTTTGTAGATTTAATTTTAGATGAAATTAAATTTAACCTTATGTACATACTCTTAAGTGTATGTTCTTACAGAAAGAAGTTAATTCAACTTCACTTATCATCAATCATACTTTCAAAAAAGTCCAATCACTCCTTATCGATACACTGTTATGTATTATAGGGAGGAGCGACTTTCAAGATTGAATCTCATTCGTTTTTAGATACATTTGGAACTCCTTTCCAATATATTCACCTATATAATCAAATTGAATATATATTTTTTAGCATGTTATGTTATTCTACTTCTGTTTTATATTTAAATGAACTTATCATAAATACACTACCTATGTATCAAATACACATGTTTATTTCTATGATAATTCACCTAAGAATTTAACGAAGTAAAAGGATCTGTTTTGGTAATATCAAACTTTGAACTACATACACCTATATGTATCATTTCAAAGGGTTCATCAACTCTTATGTCATTCCCATTGAATGGGTGCTTTGGCTTTAGTCGTCTGAGATACAATTTAATGGTATCATATGATTAAAGAATTATTTCTTAAAACTTTCGCTTAGTCTCAAAAATAATTGTAAAATATTTAGATACTTCTGTGTTATGTAGCTAATGCAAGAAATATCGTTATTCTAATAGATTTATTTCATAAAGAATACTCAAAATATTTATCATAAAATAAAACTATATTTATTTTCAATCAACACTAAAAACGGTTGTTATTTCATAAATAGTATTTGGTATATCTACATAAATAATTTTTCATATCTTGATGCATCCATTGATAAGTATTATATGATATGCTCTTACTTTTTCCGTCATTACTATAATAGCGTATGAAATATTAAGTTCCATTTAACTACTTATCATGTGCTATTTATTCCTTGTCCTGTAATTAGTTTATAGTTTAGAGTTTTCGATCAAATATCTTAAACTCACAAACGTAACTTTTGTAAAAATAAATTTCTCTAGGAAAACAATTGAAATAGAGATCACATTTCTCATTCCATATGTTTTAGTATTTTATACAATTCTCATTTCTGATGCCTTTTCATGGAGTAGAGGGACAATTCACTCTCTTCATCTTAGCTCCACATACCTTACATCTACTCTTGGACATTCGCTTTCCTTTCTAAAATGTTCAAACCATCAAAAGAAACCCTTTCTATAACAACATGGTGAACGCTTTACAAAAAATGTATTTGGTCATCCTTAAGATTTAAGGATATCGAATAAGCTCCTGGTTTAGCCCTAGATCTAACACAACAAGATCATTATCGTAATCAATCATATTAAATGGTTTATTGGCTTATTCTGAATGAACTACTTTCATCGAAGTTTTCTACATGAATCACGACTGTTTACCATATAACATTTATGTGCGATCAAATATGGATTAAACATTCATATTCTTGTATTGCTTTTAGAGTTCGAAACTCATAGAAGACGATACACAGTCTCGTACAAATAAACACTTAAGCATTGAGGCACAATTTTTAGTGGTTGTATAAATTGGCTCTTGCATGGGTCTTGAAGTGGCAATATGCCAAAAGATCTATTGGTAAGTATTGTATTTTTATGTCAATCTTAGTTCAATTCATTTGTATAATTTAATCGATAAACATTTTACGAATTATATTAGTTGCACACATTTATCGTATTAGATTATTTTAACTTTTATAAAACATATTCTTACAATATTAGAAAGGTTAAATGTATTCGTTTCACTTTTCTAATAAGTCTCCCATTAGATTTTTCTGTTTCTCAAAACCTTAAGAGAAAACATAGAAATCTTTTGATTTCTCTAGTGGGCGTTAGGACTCGTTTGCCTTGGGATTCTAGGCTTGAGGATGATCAACAAATCATGGACCCATAAGCGGTGAACAATACTTTATCGATTATAACATATGCAACTCCTAACTCATGGTGTTTTTCCTAATCTCATCTCGCCTTTGAAGAAGATCAACAAATCAAGAGAGATTATTCACTCGTTCTCACAATTTCACGATGGCCTAAGTATAGTGCACATATCTTGAGGAAAATAAAAAATACATTCATGTATCTTACCTTGTCTAGTCAATATATTAATAGTACAACACATAACTGAAAGTCTATACAGGGTGGATCGTGTACTGCATATGCAAGTATATGTAGCAAAATATATGATGCAACTAAAGCAATATTAATATAAGTAAATAAAAATAATCACACCAGGATTTTATACTGGTTCGGACCTCCCGTCCTACGTCCAGTCCCGAAGCTCCTCTTCGGAATTTCCTTTCACCAAATAACCCTCACTTCACCCAGAGGAACAGGTTTACAATAGCAGAGTTTCTTTGTCAACTATGTGTTCTCTATTACACGGATTTTGACTATATAGTACAATTGAACTTCCTATATCTCTTGGATGATTGATACAATATTGTTCGAGAGAATATAGAAGTGTATGATCTCAGATTTTCAGATTGTATAGCAAGTGGATGATTAGCACAAGAGATGATCAAGATAGAGAGTCGAGTTATAAGGTAGTCAGGTGTGTGTTGTGTTCTTTCTCTTGATTCCTGATGCTATATATAGTTGTAGATAGGTATGTTGAGTAGTTGCATCCATTAATGAGTGCTCTATAGTTGCTTCTGTTGATGATGAAGAGTTGCAGTGAAGAGAAGCGGAGATGTCTATTCGAATGTGACAGTTGAAGTTCATCTTTGAAATCCGAGTTTGAAATCAGATGTCTGGTATTTGTATCAGACGTCTGGTAGTATATAATTTTTGTACAGGGTAGATTTCCAGACGTCTGGGTGCATCTACCAGACGTCTGGTCTTGACTGTTTTGTTGTTCCAGAGGATATATTCAGACGTCTGGATGTTTCACTCAGACGTCTGAAAACTGTGCATGTCCTTTTTGTGCATGTTTCTTGTTGCTCCATCGATTCTATTCACTTGTAGTCTCTTGTAATGTTCTTTGAGCCTTGTTCTTGTCTTTCTAGTGATGTTGCTCTAGCAAGTTCTTGTATAAATACATATATATGTACATTTGATTTTCATTGTATAGTTGTTGTCATTAAAACCATGAATTTGATTTCCTAACAATCTCCCCATTTTTGATGATGACAACTATACAATGAACTTATATTTAATTTTTATAAATCTCGCCCTGAATATGATCTCCCCCTGAATATGTGCTTTCCATTATCTCTCCCCCTTTGTCATTATCAAAAAAGAATGTGGGAATCATATTTGTAAATTCCAAAATCTTTACTTTTGTTTCTCTGAGTACCTGCAATAAAAATCATTTTTTGGTACCCACTTACTATGTTAGGGTCCGGGGGGTTAGATCTTTGGAAACCATACCCATTTGGGTGTGGTTGAAGCTTTATAAATAAAATTTTCATTATTAACTACCATATCAAAATAATCATCAATGTATTTTTCTCTATTTTTCCAATTAACAGGAACCCAAATACTTAGATAATTTTTATTCATATTCCCGTTCAATGATTTTGTACTTCTAGAGAAATTATAAATATTATTGATCATAGTGGTATTTGAATTTCTACAAGAATTTGATCTAGACTTTACTCGAAATTTAGTACTAGCACTAACATTTTTACTACACATGAAAGCGTATCTAGTGCTATTTCTACGATCAGTTTTATTATATCCTAAACCACTTTTGTCATGTAAAGGTCTAGAACTAGATAAAATCATGTTTAAATCGCTTTGACCTTTATTAAATTTTGTGACTTCAGTGTTAAGTTTATCAAATTTAGCTTTGAAGTCAAAATTATTATTTTCAAAAGAAATATTACTGTTTTTCAAAATATCAATTTGCTTGTTTAATTCAGAATAATCCCTTTTTATCGTACAATTCTCATTTTCGAGAAGAAAAATTCGAGATTCTGAATTATCTAAAGATGATTGTAATAAATCATTTTGTCTTTTGAAATCCGTAATTTCTTTTGAAAAAATTTCCTTTTCTTTATCAAAGATAGTATTTTTATTTTGCAAAACATTGTTTTCCTCTAAAAGATCATTGTATTTATCTTCTAACTGCTCATTTTCTTTTTGTTGGAAATCTTTTTGTGAAACAAGTTCTTCTACGGTATTTTCAAAACATTTAGTTTGTTTTATCAAAAATTTATTTTCCTCTTTTAAACTGGAAATTTCTTGCTCACGATCTTTTAACTTTTCTAAAGCAATTCTATTAACTTTATTCAAGGTTTTACAATCTTTTAATAATTCATCATGTGCTAACAGAAGATCTTTATATAAAGAATCTAAGCATACCGATTGTGATCTGAGTTTAGCCATGAAGCATTTGTCTGTTTTCTCCTTTGCTTCTTCTTTATTTCTCTTCCTCTTCCTATTTCCTTGAGTAGATCTCTTTATAGCCATTTATTCTAGGATGTTGTTACGATCTCTAGAATCCCAGGCTCTGATACCAATTGAAAGTCTATACGGGGTGGATCGTGTACTGCATATGCAAGTATATGTAGCAAAATATATGATGCAACTAAAGCAATATTAATCTAAGTAAATAAAAATAATCACACCAGGATTTTATACTGGTTCGGACCTCCCGTCCTACGTCCAGTCCCAAAGCTCCTCTTCGGAATTTCCTTTCACCAAATAACCCTCACTTCACCCGGAGGAACAGGTTTACAATAGCAGAGTTTCTTTGTCAACTATGTGTTCTCTATTACACGGATTTTGACTATATAGTACAATTGAACTTCCTATATCTCTTGGACGATTGATACAATATTGTTCGAGAGAATATAAAAGTGTATGATCTCATATTTTCAGATTGTATAGCAAGTGGATGATTAGCACAAGAGATGATCAAGATAGAGAGTCGAGCTATAAGGTAGTTAGGTGTGTGTTGTGTTCTTTCTCTTGATTCCTAATGCTATATATAGTTGTAGATAGGTATGTTGAGTAGTTGCATCCATTAATGAGTGCTCTATAGTTGCTTCTGTTGATGATGAAGAGTTGCAGTGAAGAGAAGCAGAGATGTCTATTCGAATGTGACAGTTGAAGTTCATCTTTGAAATCCGAGTTTGAAATCAGACGTCTGGTATTTGTATCAGACGTCTGGTAGTATATAATTTTTGTACAGGGTAGATTTCCAGACGTCTGGGTGCATCTACCAGACGTCTGGTCTTGACTGTTTTGTTGTTCCAGAGGATATATTCAGACGTTTGGATGTTTCACTCAGACGTCTGAAAACTGTGCACGTCCTTTTTGTGCATGTTTCTTGTTGCTCCATCAATTCTATTGACTTGTAGTTTCTTGTAATGTTCTTTGAGCCTTGTTCTTGTCTTTCTAGTGATGTTGCTCTAGCAAGTTCTTGTATATATACATATATATGTACATTTGATTTTCATTGTATAGTTGTTGTCATTAAAACCATGAATTTGATTTCCTAACAATAACATCCCTAGCTTAGAGAAGATCAACAATAAAAGGGTATGCAAGTAATTTGTTAATATATAAATGGTAGAGGACAACTTATATATTAAGGATTCATAATCTTTAATATATATACATTGAGTGATATCGATTTGGGGAATAATATATTCTTTACGAAATACTCTCGTGATTCAAATGCCGAACATATCTGAAATCATCATATACATACAGTACGTCTGTACTAGTTCCTTAAATCTAAGTTGGATTTCCTTAAGTTCCACTTATAGTATACACTCATATTATACAAGTTTAATTTATTTGTAACCTTTTATATTTTAATTAACTTATATAATATACTTATGTATAAAATATAATCATATTTAATTAATTTATCAATTAACAAATTAATTAAATTATTTTAAAATTTCAAAAAAAAATTATTCATCCAAAATAATTTAAGATGAATATTGACTATAACACTTATAGTCTTATATATAAATATCATTATACACATATATATATATTGATTTATTAATTAACTTTCAATTAATATTTATATTTATCAAGTAAATATTTGTTTAATTAAAACGTTTTTAGTTAGATATTTTTAATCAATTCAAAGCATTAATTTATTATTTACCTTAAAAAATTTAAGATAAATGTATATATACATATGTCATTATATATGTTATATTTTAATTAATTAAGCTTTATTTATTTATTTATTAATCCAATTAACTAAATATAATTTTTGAAAGTATTAAATTTACTTTCGAAATAATTTCAAAATAATTTTATAACTTTTATAAAATTTCATTTTATATTTTAAACTTAACCTTTTAAATTGGAAACATATTTTAAATTTTCAAACTGAATATTGAAAATTACCCCAAAGCCCAAAAACGATTTGGGCCTTTATATTAGGGATAACCTTTGGACTTACATTGACCTTCGGGCTAGGCCAAAAGCAAAGAAGAGTACTTGATTAGTCAAACCTAATCTTAGACACTACCTTTCTGGACGCCCTACTAAATGGGTGGGCTATAATAAATTAGCCATATATTGCTAATTTAGACCACATAGACCAATAGGGATCTGATATCATTGAAGGTCCGGCCTAAATTTAAGGTGACCCAACTAGATACCTTGCGAGCGAGTTTTACATGCATCTTTCGACTAGCACAACCATCACAGGACATGTAGGGGTAAGAAGCAATGATTCGTCATATATCACAATGCGAGAACTCCCTACCATTCTAATTGTAGGTATCGAACCTGAAACATCCAATGTACTAGGTAAAAGCCTCAACCTCGCTCTAATGCCATTGAAGGTACTCGGTCAAGCAAAAGCGGGTTAAATGGATGGATTTCAAAAAAAATTCCATTTTGGATCTTTGTTGGGTCTATGAAGTTTAATTGATATTTGGTCCACTGTAAAATATGTTTTAAATAAAATCTTATTTTATTTAATTTGTTCAAAAAGGAGTTATAATTTAATTCAAATTAAACATATATTATAATAAGCGTATCAAATATACTCATATATGTATAGTGCAAGTGCAACATATAAAAAAAATGGTCAATGTATACGTTTATAGGTGTTGGGATTTACACTGCAATGAACACATTAGTCCTTTATATGTGCCTTTGTTGTCCAAAATTACATATTGAAAACATATAAATGATAATAATATGTATATGTACATAGTGTACTTATAATTATACATAATATGTTATAAATATTTTTCACTAATTGACAATAGTTTACTTAGATGTATAGTATGATAATTAATTAGTTTAGGTAGGAATTTAAGAAGAGAAAAAAGTGCAAGGCTTTTCTCTTTCCTTCACTCATTCGTTCAATGTTATTTCAAATCAACAATTTGAACACTTAAATCTATATGCATATTAAAATTAATTATGACATGTTTTAGGTGTTTTGATGTATAAAATTAAAATCCAGTTTTGACTTAGGAAGGATTCAACATTAGATTTATGAATTTAAACAAAGGTTCTTTAGGGAATTTGAATTGAAATTATATAATATATATAATAATAAACTATACTTTAAATTCAAAATAATATATATATATATATAACTTATAACTTTATATGTTTTGAAATTTAAAATTAACAATTTGAAAACTAACTCTGGTTTAGGAAGAATCCAAAATTAGATTTATAATTTTATTGAAAAGCCCTCTTTTATATTTTGAGTTGAAATAATATATATAAACGTATGTAAATAATAATGTAATATTTTACAAAATTATTTCAACTAATTAAAATTAGTTTTAAATATAAAATTTTATTTTTATTATTAAACAATAAGTTAAAAACAATAGTAAACAATAGATTGGATGACATAGGCTTATATAAATTCATTGTTTATGATATGGAACCTAAACTATACAAACACGATGTAACATATAATTAAATGAGATGTATACGATATGAAATTTAAGTTGTACAAACATGATATAACATATAATCAAAATGAGATTGGATAATTAACTTATGATGTAGCCTAAAATTCACACCTTGGATGAAGTAATCTTTTCAGATCTTCAAGGTCCACACCCAATCCTTGCAAGAGACGGATGAACCACTTGCGTTTCATTTTATTTGTCGCTTGCATTTGATATGGAAGTGATAAACTTTTGAAAATCTTCATTTTATTTTTCGGCCATGGAAGGTTAGGAGGAGAGAAGAGAAAAGTGAATGAAAAAATGAAAAAAAATGTCTATAGGGAATGAATTAGTGATTTGTTTTAATCGAAAGAATGAAATCATTCACATTCTTTTAATTAAAACTTCTCTAACCCATTCCCATAATTTTCTCTCTTCTTACCTCTCTCTCTTAACATGGTATAGCCGAAATTACTTTCCACCAAATGACATAAAATTTCCATAAAACCTGTTATGCAATTATCTTTTATTTAAACCCGTTTAAAAATACATCGATATTGTATATCGATGTGTGCATGCGTTTTATAAATGCATTCAAATAATTACAACTCCAAAACATCAAATAAATTAAATAATAATTATATTTCTCAAATATTAATTAATTAATTAATTAATTTACAACATTTTATAAATTAACTAAATCGTGTGGTTTTTCGGAGAATTCATCATTGTGGTTGTGCGACTCAAAAGTGTAAATTTAGTCGGCGATTGATATCGAACAATTCGAGTATTAATGCTCACAGATCACTTTTGCTGGTGGTGCGACAATTTGGCTGAATTTACCACTTACACATCTTTTCAGTTAAATCCGGTTTTACTATTTAAGCGGTACCCAGTAGTAACGATTATTTACACAAATTCTCTTTGCCAAAACTATATCACATTAGGTCTTATGGAATTTGGTTTTGGTCAAAATCCCAATATAGTCCACATTCAACTTGGTTATCCAGACACAAAATCTTTGGTTCAATAATAACATTTATTATTATCCGTACTAGTTTGACCAATGACTTTGACTTTGAGTTGACTATAGTTTAACCTCATGTAACCAAGGAATGAATTCTCTAATTAATAGTGTTTCACTTCAAATGCTTTAACTCGGACCCAATTATAGTTGCTCGACGGATTGTCATGTCATGATTTAACTATAGTCAAAGTGGAGTATCCACATTGAAGTTCCTCTATATTCTCAAGTCGAAGGAACTGTGTAACATCGTCACTTCGAGATCTCCTATTGAACCTTTGTTATAATAAACAATAGGAAACTCTCGAGTGAGTCATTCCATAGTTATCCAATAACTAGTCAATACGTAACCTCTTAGTGCCCCCAACAACCATAAGTAATACACTGTCCCAACAATGGGAGAACATTACGTACTCTAGTCTCAATGGATGAAGAGATATCCTTTCTCAAAACGTCGTGACAAGGAATATTAAAAATAATATGTTATTTTAATGTGATAAATTTCTTATGATTACAGCACATTGTAATTACTATCACATAACATATTATTTAAGTATTTTCTATTTAATATACTTTAAATTACTTACTTAATTAATAATATCACAATATAACAAAGTATATTATACAATTCAAACACCTTTATTATGAACATGATTAGTTATCGAGTTAGATATATGCAACAAATTACATAATTTCCCCTAGGGCGTACCTCTAACTCTATCAGATATAAATGACATTTAAAGGGTAATGTCGCTAATGAGGCCGATGTGAATAAATGCCTCAACAATGTGATTGGTACGAGGTGAGATTATTATACATTATTATCCATCCTAAAGGACAGATTCAGGGTCACAACCTGAATCGTGATGGATTGGTCTAATGCCACTTATTGTCTCAACGAAAAGTTGCACGAACGCATCACGGGGCGGGCTCAGTGCAAATGGTGATTGGTAATGTTGGTGATGGAGATACGATGAGGTGGTTACTAAATCATAAAGGAGGGAGTGCTGAAGATCCAGAAGGGATCACGCAACTAAGGAATCGCATAGAGGCACCCACAACTTCTGATCAAAAGGTATACGGATGAAAAGGCCATTATATTGGTTCGAGGTAGAGTATACTAGAGTGAATTCAAGTAGGAATTCACTTAAGTGAATATGAAATAGGATTCGCAAGAAACTGGTCGAGGGAATTGCGAATGAAATAAATCGCATGCCTTGGGGTCGACTCAGTATTAATAAAATGAATAAAGCTTCTTAGAAGAGTACACCTCGTCCATACCTGTATACCGATGATATGATTTGATTAATAAGTATAGTGATTGCAATTCATATATATAGATAGGATGTGATATTCCAGTTTATTAGAGTGACAATTGTGAGTCACGTAATTTAGAGTCAAGACATGTGTATTAAAATTTACATGATGACAATGGTATGAGGTTGGGTGTTAGTCTAGTGAATATGTGATACCTATGAGAAAAATAAGCATGTTATTCCCAACACACCCATTATGTTATGTATTGAGCAAAATTACATTCAAAGCTAGTTTCTAGCCCGACTCGGGGTTTTTTATTTATTTAACAATCATGAGTCAGACTGAGGTTGTTTTGTTGGTTTGATATGTGCTTATGTGTTTTGTGGACTACAACATGGAGATGGAGTCGATGAAGAAGGTGGATATTCGTTTCGCATGTATTGAGACTCAATTATATTGGATGGCATAATGTATATATGTTTAGCCTTGTATTCCATATGAGATGTAGCTATGAGATATTGTATCAGACATCAGTTATGATATATATACATTTGTTATCTTTTATTCGCATCTAATTCTGTATATTTTGGGTTTGTTCTTCTATGTGTCTCCGATATATTATTTAGTTTGGGTAACTTATACATGTTGCTTTGTGTCGAGACGTGATACATATTATTTCATTTGTATTCAAACGTATCCATGTTGACCCAAAGTAGCGTGTACAAGAGATTCCTCCTTCCATGCCCTTTGGGCTATTGGACGGTAAACTCTCTCTGGTAGCTTGGTCACTGGAGTCGGGCATTCCAGTTAGGATATCAAAAAATTACATAATTACCTCTAAGGCATAATCCTTAACTTTCAATTTCTCACTTGCACTAGGGGCAATTTTGGATCCACGTCCAATACCTTGTCAATCGATTGTCCTAGATCAAATTGAGAGATTTGCCTTAGTGAATGGATATATTATTATGATTTCTAACGTTGTTTTAAATTCTATTTGGATTAGAATAGAGATAGTAAACTTTTAAATTTGAATTAAAAGTTAATTTACAAAAATTGGAAATTTATTAATTTAATTAGACGAGTAAAATTAGCCATTTGGGACACTGTCTCAGAATTGGACGAAACCAGTTTCATTGGATCTGTAATATTACATTATTATAGGATTCCAAATTTCGTGTCGATCGGACTTACGGTTTGGTCGTGCGAATCTGAAATGAATAAAAATTTATTTAAGTAAATTTAATTAAAATAATTCGATTTGAAAACCTATCTTCCAAATACAACGGAATTGGCTCCCGATATATATTCCATCATGTTCGGAATAGGGGTAAAACATTATAAACGCCAGACGACACGCTTCGTTTGGAGTTCGGAAAATATTCTGGTGAATAATGTTTTGAACTTGCATGTATAAAGACCCTAAACTACAATCTTTTGTCAAAACCCTAACTCTAATTGGAGCTGTCGCCAGCCACATTTTCTACAGCCAGAAATCATGCGACTTTCTCCTCGATTTCCACTCAATCCACCCACTTATATCGAAAACTTCGTAAAAGAAAATCGAAGAGCTCGAGGAGCTCAACAATATCAACGGCCATGATTGGAAATGGAGTGGTGGATCGACGGCGATTCTTGTTCAAAGGCGTAGCGTTTGGAGGATGTTTTTGCATGATGGGGTGGCCGAGCTCTTCAGCGTGGCTGGCGTAGGTCGAGCAGGGGACGGGGCTTTACGTGGTGGAAATGGATCTTGCTCCGGTCAAAGGAGGAGGGCGGCGATCGATTCAAAGACGTGCGCGAGTGGGTTATGTGCGTGCATGAACTGGTAGGAAGGAAGAAATGGGCGAACGACGATGATTTGATGATGAAGGTTTAAAATTTAAAATAAATGTAAACTATTATATTTAAAAAATTCGTGTATCTTATAATTGCCATAACTTTGTCATACGAGATCGAAATCAGACGAAACAAATTGCATTGGGTTCGTTACTGAAAATACTACACGATGGACCTGGATTGGGGTTTATTTAAGCTAGTGAAAATTTTGGTTAAATTCGAACGTCTGTTCGTTTTTAATCGAAATAAACGCTGCAACGACGACTGCGACCAAAGTGAGTAAATCTCACTCTTTCTGATCCGCTTATATTTTTATATAAGTGGGAATATTTTTATTATGTTGTTTTGATGACTGTTGGATGTTATATATATATGTGTGTGTGTGTGTGTGTGTGTGTGTATTGGATGTTTGGATGTTATGCTATAGTAGTTAGTAGTTGGATATATTCCTGCCGATTGGAGCATATGAGACCCTATACGTTCCCGTGTATGAGCGGATGACCCTTTGTACACGCGTCTGCCTCGAAGCAAACATTGTACATATTTTTCTCATATGTATATTTGTTGCAGGTGACGGGTTGGAGGGATCCAACAGGATTCCTCACTATGGTTGATGTTTATTTACAAATATTGTTATATATGTTGTATTATGTGATATTTGATGTAATGGATGTCATGATTGCTATTATTGATGTGAATTCCCTTATTTAGCACTTTTGTAGCATTGGGCCATATTTTTCGAAATTTAAAATAATAAAATGGTGTTTTTGATTTAAAAAGGATTTCAAAGAGATTTTGAAAATATATATGTTTTAATAATTTTTGAATTATTAAAGAAATGAATTTATTTTAAATAAATAAAAAGTTATAATTTTTATGTTATAAAAATTATGGCTTTGTGAAATATACTTAAATATGATTTTTGAAATATGAAATTAACTATTTTGTAAAATAAGTTAAATTGAGAATTTTGAAATTATTATAAATGGTTTATATATAAGATTTATAAAATGGATATTTTACAAAAAAATGTAATGGAATTATAAACGAGTTTTATAAGTGTTAAAATGGAAGTTATAAAAGGAATGTTATTAATGAATAGATTTAATGAAATAAATTTTATAAACGGTGTTATATAAATAAATAGAATTTTAATCAATTTTGTAAATGGATTTGCAATTGAAATTTAGAGATGAATTTATGATGGACTTTATAAATAATGAGATTACAGAAGAATGAATTTGTAAATAAAGAGATTTATAAGTAAATAAACTTATAATGGGATTTTGACATATAAATGAGATAAACGGGAAATTGGTTAATAATGGAATTTTATAAATGGAAGTTTTTATAAAATAGAAATGTGAATTATAAATACTGTTTTATAAATGTGAAATCAATTTAATTTGATAAGCTAAATATGGATTTTTATAAAATGAAATATATTCACGTTTTTAAAGAGAATAATTCTTTAAATGAATGTTTTGGAAAGTGATATTATAAAATGGAGTTTAAATGGTTGAAAATAAAAATAAATTGTGAATTCACTTATTATTAAAATAAGTTTATGAAATGTTTTCAAAATATTGAAATATTGAAATGGTTTTGAGAATATATCTTTTAAAAGATAATTTGAAGTAATAAATTTGGAAAAGCAATTTAACTAATGAAAGATTAATAAAACCAGGTCCAGTGACTACTTATGTGCTAGATTTTATTTGTTGCTTTGATAGTTAAATAACCGACTATCAAATTTGGCCATTTTAGTTTCTCAACTTGATGTAGAAACTAATTAGTCGTACACTTAGTACGTAACTGACTGTGTAGGCTTGATTATCGTTTGTGTTGAGAATGTTGATTCGTGTAGTGCGGAGTGATAACTCCAATCTATCGAGCCTCCTTCTTGGCCGAAGGATAGCAAGTTGAAAGTTGGAGATGTGATAAGTCTATGAGACTTGGTTTCTGTGTGAGGTTGAGAAACGATTTTGCGTTGTTGGTGCGAAGAGACCAAGATTAGATTTATTTGAAAACCACTTCGGACCAACATATATACGACGATTATGCAGGTTGGTCGATGATATTGATATTTAGGATTTTCATAGTGAAAGACTGCTTGTTGATCATTTAGGGTTAAAATCCCAATATACATATAGTAGCAGTAGCCACTTCGTTATGAAATATCCATTGCAAGGGTTGTCGCTACTAATCATATAGGATGTGATAGGAGAGTACCTTTGGTTTGTCCTGTTCCTAAACAACTTGTATGGACGAGTGTCTCACATTGCATTTATAAGATTGCGTACATTGGTTTTTACAAACATACATCATGTGGTGGTGGAGAAGACAACTTCTCTTAGCTTAACACCCTCCTTGAGACGTACGAGCTCAAGGGTTGTAATTTTGTGAAAGGCAATTAGTAGTCAACGGAAATGGCAATGTGGCATTCAAAGAAGATGATGATGTGATATGTGATATGTGAAAGGTAATCGATACCTCTTTTGGCCTCACTCCCTGGAAAATGACTAAAACGGGGATAGAAGCAACAAGGCTAAGTAGGTCGCTCCCATCAGGAGATGTCATCACTCTTCTAGATATATCTTTACACGCTATGACGTTGTGTATCTGATTATTGTTGATGTATGCTTGTGGCCACGGATTTTAGGTCGGTAACGACCGGAGTGATGACATATTCGGTACTATCCAGGAAGGGTAGGCCGGACTTGTGTTGGTTTAGGCGTCCAGTATCTGGACCCTAGGTACATCCCTCAGAGGTGTACCGAGTTTTGGAAAGGCACTCCCTTCACCTAGTCGTTTGTATGGAAATCCAAAATCCACTACGTGCCTTCCATTTTGTTTGTAGAGCCTAGTATTGCTAGAATTTAATAATGGTAACAATTTCAGCTATGTTGATTATTATTTGTATAATAGACACTATTATAATATAACATGATTTGATATGAAAAGGTTTTGATTATCGTAAGGGAAAAACACGTTCGTGTTTATGTGTGGGCGTGTCTTACGAGATACCTTTCTTTTAATAAAAGAATGCCTTCATAAATTTAAAATAAATGCAGTTGAGGTGTTTTTTTCTCACGCTGGTTACCAGACTGATCCGGGCGTTCTTCCTTTCAATGCTCGGGTCAGACCGAGTATATTTACAGGTTCAGATTTGGTGCTTTTGGAGCTTCAGGAGGCGAGCTGGAGATCTTCATGCCGTATACACGTATCTGTTTATTTTTCCGCTGCTTTGCATTGTTGTTGTACATTATCAGCATTTGTGAGGACAGGTTATTATAACTGTTCAAGCTGATGATTACTCATTGTGTACACTGATATTGATTTATGTATATTACAGTTTCTCTTTGTAAAGATTATTGATCTATATTATGTGTTATTCCGCTATGATGTGAGATTCTGTATTGCTTTGGTTCTGCTTCTCTTTCTTCTTCTTCTCTTCTCTTCTTCTTTCTTCTCACCCTCTCTTTTCTTTCTCATGATCATCTCCAATCGGTTCACTCTAGGTCGAACACGCATGGTTTGGTGTCGGATTCAGAGGGTGTCGGGTGCGGGTCGTCACACTCTCAATCGAGGAAACCATCTTTATCTCATCTATAAATTTGCTTATACATATTTTACTATAGCAATACTCTAGGTGATGCACTTATCCTAACAGAACTTGCTACAATTTTCTCATTTGGAACTATTTCCATCATAAGACCTTAATTAAGGTTAAACCTTTAAAAATTCTAAGATTGCCTTACTACACTTGGTATTTCTAATGAAGTTTTAGCATGAACATCCTTCATAAGAATTTCATTGTTTCATCGACAATTCTTGGCATTTCATAAATATCTATGAACACTTCGCTTGGTAAATTTTCACACATGATTTCATTTGCATATTGTATCGAATATACATGCAGCCCTAATTTAGTAAACAACATATGCGATGGAACTCACTTCCAATACATAATGTATCTCATATGCATTATTCCATGAGAACATTCCTTGTTTGGAACTCATATTAAACAATTTTAATACTAGTATCAAGAACTACGTTTTGAATAATTCTAATTTCCCACTATATCATATATACAGGACATTAGTGTCAAACCTTTATCATCAATAGTCATGTTGTCTATTTATTGTCTTAGAAATGATTCAATACATTTTTCAGTCTTTCTTTATTATAGGGACACACTTCCTCTGCCGTTTGACTCTGATCAACTATTTTGATCTTTCGATCAAAAAACATGTCCTAGTTTTTGTATGCTTGATTTAAGATTAAAATTTAACCTCGGATTCATAATTTTTTCATCGCTCCACTAATCCCGAGATATCTAATGTACGCATCAATAGAATAACTTGTGATGGTACTGAATAAGCCAAGCGATTGGCGAAATCGATTTTAAATTCAACATCTGAATCGACTAAATCATTTTCCAACCGCCTTTGCTTAATAAGTGTATAGCTTTCCAATTACAATTGTTTGCATCTGATGGGTCAAATCTCATCAGATATACCTCAAAACAAAAATCATATTTCGTTGGTATAATCGAATTCCCTTCCAGACCTTATCAAATCTCACCAAATAGCAAAGTCTACACTTTCACGACTTGTGAGCAACTGAGGAATTTTAATTTTCTATGTCCTTATTTGGCTAGATTAATTTCATACTATCTATTTTGTTTTCATTTCATTATCCTAGATCTTATCCAAGTCAACCACATAGCCGCTAATTTCAATTATTGGTCGGTGCCAAACTCCTTTAGGGAGGTCCACATAAGATTCCTCATGAGCGAACCATACGTGCAGCCTCTCGACTCACACAACGTTTTATTTCTCAATGCGATTAGCAAGCTTTCAAAAGCTTTTATAATTTTCATGACAAAAAACCTAGCTTTGAGTTTACACAATTCTCATACCAAACGCAAGTCGAAAAATTTATACCTTAACCTTTACGATGCAATGTCTCTTGTATTATATCATATATGAAATTATAAAGTTGGCTCAAGATAATACCATATTAATATACATATCTTGAAATAGATACATATTCTTTAAGAAAGATTCAACTCAACTTTACTCATGTAAACCAAATCACAATTGGATCACTCCTTTTACATTATAATATAACAAAGTAGGAGTAACATTTGCGATTAAATTATACTTTATTTTAGGTATTTATTAGAATGTTATATTTAATATACTTACCTTACTTGATCATATCGAATTGTTTGCAACTCTTTTGCATGTTTTCAATTTTATTTCTAAGTACGCTATTGAAATTTGGCTCGATGTATTAACACACATACGCCTGTATCACATACATTTCAATCGTAAAGTTAAAGTAGGTGAATTTGATTTTCGTATTTTTAACTATGATCACTACTACAAATCTGCGGGTTTTTGAAAGGTTTTCAGCATCGCCAGAAGCTTTGACTGAAAAATGTGTGTCACCAAATAGTTTGGCGTCCCTAAGACGTCACAAAACTGGCGTCGCAATGGCATTACCAAATTTTAGCGATGTCATTATGTCGTTGGTTTTCCGATATATAAATACAGAACAAACGTCGCAATGGCATCGCTAATTAGCGATGCCACTTTTTATTGCAAAAGAGATCGTAATGACATCGTTAAAAATGAGTGATGCCATTACGATGCCAAACTTATGAATTCAAACAAAAATTTCACAAAACATATACTAAAACGTAATCAAAGCTTTTCTTGATCATATTCCAAATCACATCTATTTTGGAACATAACAAGTGAATATTTATTTTATAAATATTAAAATTCCTTTTACATACAGACAAGTTAGTGCAAAGATGAAATAAAGTACTGCTACAAAATATAATCCTAGATAGAAAATCTAATATATTAATGACAAATAAAACAAAGGAGATAAATTACTTACAACAAACAAAATCATGGACATCTACTAATCACAATCCTAACTTTAACACATTACCATTCTAGTATAAGTTTAAGAAAAATATTTTTTCTTCTCCTTTTTCCGACCACCTTGCAAACAATACCACCACAACTTCATCACCAGAACCACCAGCAACCCATCGTCTTCATTGTTAACCAACCCATCTCACGTCCTCCTCGGCCACAACTTCTTCCACGCCTGAGCCTCGTCATCCCATCGCAACCCCTAACCTCATCACCCCCCGTCCAACCATTCCCCTACCCTCCACTGGAACTGAAAACAACCCCCAACCCCACCAGATAGAATCCGCAATCTCTGATTCTTCCTTCATCAGACTCATGCAACCTCACCACCCGCCTCCACCTTCTAATCCTCACAAAATCATCATATTTGCACCACTTCCAGACCAAACCCTTCAACCCAACGTTGTACCACTGGAACCTCGTGACCCCACCTAGCAATCCAACCAGATCCACAAAACATGGAATCATGACCTCCTCTCCTTAATTCAGCAGGCGGTGATGAAATTTTTTTTTAAAGATGGATAATTCTTTTTTGTACCTCCTTAATATTGCTAATATTAGGGTTTGGAGGTTTAGGAAAAGTTTTGTTTGGAGAAACTTGAAAATGATGGAGTGATGGGTGTTTATAATAGCAAGGGATATGGAGTTTTATTGGATGAGAGATAGTGGAGAAGGCCAATGAGGTGGAGATTTGTAAAACGTTTGATTGGTTTGAAGTTGACAGTTGAAAAATTATGACTATTCAAAGACGTTGATCGATATAATATGAATTTTGTAGGACCGCAAAGGCATAGGTAACTTCCAACGTCTTTGCGACGTCAATATAAAAACATCGATAACAATTATGGTGTCACTAAGGTGTAGCTAATTAGCGACGCCTTAGTGGCGTCCATAATTTTAACGACGTCGCTTTGTTACTTCGTCACTATAGCGTCGCTAATCGATGTCAAAAATTAACTCTTCCTCTTGTAGCGGGTATATTTTTTGGTCTACCTCAGATATAATGGTTGCTCGTGCCCAAACGCATTTGGGATGACACGTTAAGATACTCTATGATATCAACCAATGTTGTATCAACTCTAATCATGCTCACACTGAATATGAGCATTTCCATCAATCACTCGAGACATACTTCGTTGTGATTTACAATCACAAAATAAGAAGATACTCGTCATACATATAGTGTAATCTATCTCAATGATCAACATCATAGTCTAAATATCAAAAATAAATTATACTTAATATTTAAATGCTTATATAATATTTTAAACCAACACACCACTTAGTAAAGAATACAAATATTATCAAGAAAAATCATCACTAATTTACTATATATCCTAATAAGTTGTGTTTATTTTCGATCAAATCGAAAATAGTTATTATTTCACAAAATAATATCGGTATTCTTGAAATTATCCGTTCTAGCTTTAGATGTGCCAATCGACAAAACTCATATAATGAGCTCTCATTGTTTCTGCCATCATTATAGCAAAATCGACAGTGCGAAGTTTTATCACTTCTACCATGGGCTTTCTATTTCAATTATTGTAACAAATTTATAGTCGAGGATTCAGATTCAATATCCAAAAGCTTTATGAAATAGAACTTATAAAATAAACTCTTTTACAAGAACTTGAAATCATATTTTAAGTTCCTTTTAACCATCTTCTAATATTAGTTTAATTCCAATTCTAATATCTCTTTATGAATCTGATGCGACCTTCACCATCTATTCATCCCAACAGTACCGATGTTATTACTATCATCTTAAATTTTTATTTTTGTTTATCAACGATTATATCATTAAGAGAAATTTACTCATGAGATCATTACTTATGAGATCATGACATAATTCCGATGCTCAATTGTTGTCGTTCAACTTCAACAAAGTAAGGATATCAGTTTTTCAATTAATTAGTTGGACCAAACTGATATTTCAATTAATCAGGCCTATCTTTAGTTCTTAGTTTGGAACTATTCCTAACAAGCAAAATATAATTAATCATATTAAATAAACGATCTCATATTGAGTTTTTTCTCTCCATTCAAATAACAATTATTCGAAATTTGTATATTACGAAACAATACTGTTCAACATACAACTATTGTATGTGATCAAATATGGACTAAAACCCATACTCTCATATTATCTGTATAGAGTCCATACTAATATGGATAATATATAGTATTAGGCAAGTAAAAACTTAAATGGACATATATTCGGAAACTTTAAATGATTGTACACATGGCTTGTTATCGTGGGCTTTGAATTGACTACATGTCAAAAGAATTATTTTTAGGTGAATATAAATTTCTTTTACAATCTTTAATTTTATTTCACTATGTATACCTTACTCAATAAACATTTTACTGATTATTTTATGCAAATTTATATTAGTAGATATTATAATGTTACTTATTATATGGCTTAATTGTGATTCATTTCATTTATCTAATAAGCCTTCCCATCATATTTTATATTTCTCGAAACACTAAGAGAAAAACAAAAACGTTTCGAGTTCTCTAATGGATGTTAGAAACCACTTGTCAAGGGGATCCGGCCTTGAGTTTGTTCAACAAGCTATATCCCCAAAAGTGGTGGATAGCACTTTATCGATTATATCATATATAACTTCTAACCGTGTTCTTTACTTTAACCTCAATCTTGACCTTGAATTTGCTCAACAAGCCAAGAGAGAATAGTCACTTTGACCTATCATTTCGCAACGGCCCAAGTATAGATGCTCAAATCTTGAGTTTGCTCAACAAATACAAGCATTTATCTTATCGGTCTAGAGATATGCTAAACGGTATTACACATTGCAACTCTGGCCTAAGTTTTCTCAACAACCAAGATGTATGCAAGTAATCTATCTAATATGTACATGATAGAGGGCAGTATTATCAAGATTCACAATCTTTAATAATTAGGAGTGTTGTCGATTTAAGGAATAATGTATTTTGTAAAATACCCACATGATACAATTGTTTAACACATCTGATATTATGGTATACGTACCATACATGTACTTACTCCAGAAATCTAAGTTAGGTTTGTTTCAGACATTATACAAATTACTTACATATATACATATAATATTAATCTACTTGTAACTTTTGTAATTTCAGTTAACACTTATATTATATACAAGTTTATATGTATTTTAGTTACTTGATTAAATAATTTAATTAATCGATTAATTCAAGATTTCATAAAATCTTAAGTATTAATTCAAAGCAATTTTAAATTAATATGTTCTTATAATTATTTACATATATCTATTATAACATTTATAATGTGTGTGTGTGTGTGTTTAATCATAATAATTATGATTTTATTGTAGTTATATTCATACAAGTCCAATTGATTTATAACCTTTTATGATGTAATTAACTTACATAATATATATACCTTATTATTTAAAATAATTTTAATTAACCTTTGATTATTAATTTAATTAACAAGCTAGCTAAATATCATTTTAAATTTTAAATTTTCAAATTATATTCTTAAACATATTTAAGAAATATTATAAAACTGTAACATTTATAGTTATATGTATATGTATATACCTTCAATTAATTAAAATTTTAATTAATTATTTATTTTAATTAACCAGTATAATTAAACTTTATTTTAAGTTTCAAAATTTTGAATTCAAATTCAAAACTCTCAAAGTAATTTTGGAAATTTGTATGTTATAACAATTATAACACACATTTAAAATTTGAACTATTTTATAATTTTATACACAAAAACCATATATGTATATTGTAACCTTTACAACATACGTGTTTAAAATTTAATTTTAAAATCCTTTTAAACTCAGTAAGTTTCACATTTTAAATTTAAATTCTAAATTCAAAATATTTTATAATATTCAAATACATTTATTTGAATTAGCCCAAGGCCAAATACAATTTTAGACCTTACACTTGGGCAAACCTTGAAAACTTCCACTATCCATTAGGTCAATTTGAAGGTAGGGAGATGAGGGTACTGGTTATTCCAACCCCAAGACTTAGACACTCCATCCTCGATCCTTCATAAGATATTAAAGCCTAATAGTTGGTCTAAATGTCGATTAATTTATCCATATCGACCAAGTGTTTGATACATTGTTGGATCAAGTCCATTTGACCATGGATGAAATGTGGTGAATTCAGAAAAAAAATTCCCCAAATGGACCTTAATTGGATATATATGAATAATTAGTTAGCATTTAGATCCAGTCCACAATCTAAGTTAATGATTTATTTCAATTTTAATGCGTTTATATTATATCAACCCTACAAAATTAACCTTTCATCTTCCTTAGGTGAACATCTACAATCGCTCATTATAATGAGTTGTATGTCCAAAATACACATAAACTCAAACACTTTTTGTCTTCCACATGTGGAACTTCTATCATTACTCGTTAAAAGGTATTATTTATCCAATTCAAGGTATTTATGTTTCACACAATTTGGTGTATACAATAAACGAGATGTACACAACATTTTAATATAAAACAACAATAACATAACATGTGAATAATATGTACACACACATTGGATAATGGTATTTTTTTCCTAGTACGTATACACATATGTATATAATGTATTGCCACATCTAAATAAATTTAATACCATATATATGTAAAGAATAGCCTTGAAAACATTATATATATATTTATTTAAAATCAAATTAGTTGTAAAGTACCTGGTTGCCTTGGCTAAATAAGATGTTTATTTAGATACAAAACTCGGTAGTTTAAAATGTTTTAATTCAAATTTAGTTCAACAAGATCAAATATATTTTATGTTTGAATTTAAAACAAATATGACACATCAAAATACTATATGGATTTAAAATTCAAAATCATAAACATGAATATCTAACGTTTTGACTAATTAATGAATTAAAGTTACTAAGCGTAATCCTTTTTTCTGCCGAAAATATTTTATAACTAAAACATACATATATATATTGTTTAATTCAAATATATGCATATACAAAAATTTAAACGAAAGTTATATTTGATACTTTAAATGATAAATGTGTGGGTGGTGAGAATGTAACATTTCATGTAAAATAGTATTACAATATTAATTTTATCGTAGAATGAAAATTAATTTTATTCATGTTTTAACGATTTAAAACAATTTATTTGCATACAAGGTTCATATTAAACAATTATCAATTTCACTATTATCAAACAAATTATATGTATGACAATATCATCACACACAAAGGTTTGAGCATAACATATGTATGGATCTATGAAAATATAAAATTACCTTGAAGATCATTCCGCTCGTTACACGTCGATCAATGTTCGTCTCCCACGATTCTGAATCCGCCACTCGAACTTGCAAGGTATCGAGTTCTACCACCAATTGAGCGTTGTATTTGGAAGAGGAAAGAGATGAAGGGGGACGAATATTGATGAAAAACTAAAATGAAATGGAGGAGTTTGAGATGCTCTTTATAGAGGAGCTTTAGGAAATTATCTACCACTAATTACTCTCTTAAAAGCAAAAAAACAACCCTTCATTTTTCAAAAGCAATGTCGCCCCGTTCTCTACTTGTGCATTTATTTGCATATTTAACTCATTTAAACATGTATTAACATCGTATATTAACATGCATCATATATTAATATGGGCATGTATAATGCTTATACCTATACCCAAATAATCACTAAAGGAACCTAGAAAATACCGAAGAGCTGTCAAAATTACCAATGGCGTCCTAAATATTAAATGCACTAATAATTAATATTTCTCAAATATCAATTAACTGAATAATCCAAATATTAACGTCCATAGGTCACCTTAGTGGATGGTGTAATAGTTTGGCAGAATTCATCTCTTATAGATCTTTTTCAATATATACATATTTTAGACCAACTTAAGTTTAACCCTTAAGTAACGATATAATACACACGCATTCTCTTTGTCAATACTATATCACTTCTGATATCTGAAGTTGGGTCTTGGTCAAAACTCCAAAAAATATTCGCATACAGCTATATAGTCCAATTTCAAAACCCTTAATTCGATAATAACATTTTTATTAACTGATTTACTTTGATTAGAGATTTTAACTTTGAGTTAATTACAGTTGACCGCTATACTAACCTCTTATAACAGAGAGATGAATTCTACATTGAATAGTGTTTCACTTCCTACGCTTCAATTCGGATCCAACTATAGTCGTTCGATGGTCGTCATACCTGATTTAACTATAATCAAAGTGGCAAAGTTTCATGACATTCTCAAGTCGAAAGAATGCATAACATCATCACGTTGAGATTTCCTTTTTGATCTTAGTTATTATCAACCAATAGGAAACTCTCAGTTTATAGTCACCTAATAATTATAAGTACAAGTACGTAACCTCTTGATGCTCGTAGCAATCATGAGTAATTCACTGCCTAACATTTGAAGAACGTTACGTACTTTAGTCTCAACAGATGTATCAATATCCTTTTCTCGAAACATTCTGATCAGAAATATTTAAAACAAAGTATTTCTAACTTACGATTTGATACTCATGGTTACAACGTTTGTAACTGCAATCGTATAATATTTTATTTATGGGTTTTCTATTTATATATATATATATATATATATATTACATGATTATATATATTACATGATTATTTATTTATTTATTTATTTATGGGTTTTCTATTTATGTGTTTTCTATTTATATGCACTACTTTTGGAATGTCATATCAATATACAATTTTTTCTGCGTATACTAGATAACTATGTACCTGAAATAAAATATTTCATAGTTCTACTTGATATCTCATTTCCTATTCAAATCAAAACCATACATAACTAAAACCAAATCTTGCATGTGAAATGTGATGCAAAATCATACGATATACAATTAAATCTCAATAGCATTTGCTACTGACAAATTCATCATATGATCCAAAATAAACTTTACTAAAAAATGTATACTACACATTGAACTTTTCATATAGGCCCGAAACAATTCCAAAAATCAATCAATTTTGATTTTGAAACTGGATCTAAACAACGAAATCTAAATTCATACTTAACAAAATCATGACTTTCCTTATGGAATGAATCTAAAATACATAGATCGATATATTTAACAAAAATAATAATAATAAAGCATTGTATTAAGTCAAATCCGACCTACTTTGGTATAAAATTTGCTAACCTCATTTGTAGAATCCAACCATAAAATGTGGGTCTTGGACCACTCTTTCATCATAAAATGCGGATCTATGTTTTATTACCACATCAACTCTAAAATAAAATATTTGCTTTCAAATTAACTGTAGATCGATAATTTTAACATAAAATGGTTTTGGACTCTTTCTTTTACTATTCAAATCCAGAAATAAACTTCAAAGGTGTCAACTTTCCATACATGAATGGTTAGATCTCATAGAACTACAAGTCCAAATATATAACATGAACAACTCTATAGTTCTTCATTATATTTTATATCCAATATTAAAATATTCCAAATTAACAATTTCCATCGTAACCATATAGTTGAATATACATAACAAAAATATCTAATTTTTCTTCACTTTAAAACGCAATCGAAAATAGATAAATTCAAATGAAAATTTATGACATAAACGTTTAGATTAGTTAGATCTATCACACAAACCAAAACACAATCAAATTCAATCAGTTTATTCAAATTTTCCAACAAAAGTTGTCAAATTCAAAACTTTCTTTCCAAAACAAACGTAGGTCTCATACGTCTACAATTATAACAAAACAACATTTGAGAAGAATTAACCTTTATCCAAATGCAAATCCAAAAATCATCACGTTCAACACTTTATTTTTAAAACATGTACATATCTCAAAGATAAATCAATTGAGCATGATATAGATTTGAAAACTAAGATCTACGATAAAATGAGATCTAGAAAAAAATTGCTTACTAGTCAGAGATATGGTGATAATGTGTCGAAAATAAAATAAGAAAAGAACAAATAGAGAAAACATAAATTCTATTAATATCCTTTCATATATATCTTAACACAATAATGAAACTCTATTTATAGGCTCCTGGTGGAGAATGATATTATAGTAATGCACATGTAATATTTAGCATACTCACCATTATAATTTACATATATTATAACAAATACATAATATTTACTGGAATATTAAATTTTAATTTTCAATTTGAACTAACACACAATCTAAATTACCAAAATTTTATATACACAATTTTAGTTTGAATGTGAAGTCACTAACTAACTGTTTGAATAATTCATTGATAATTGTGATTCAATTTATAAATTAGTTTTAAAGATATCTAATCAAAAAATAATTAAAATTATCTTTTCAAAGGTTGATGGAGAGTGCTCCTTGCTCAAAGACCAAGAGAAGAGATTTGGAGTCGGAATTCGTAGCCGAGAGATGACTCGATTGTTATGGTTGGCATAGAAGTTGATGGTGGTAGCGTCTATAGAAGGTTGTGTTGTGCAGTACAATTAAAACTATTAATGGTAATACAGTAGTGAATATGCAAAAAGCTAAAGCGGGATCCATGCACTTCGAATTTGAATTATCATTAATCTCACATCATTGGAGCAGAAGAAAAAACATTATTTACTCTTAAATAATAAAATACAAGAATGTCATGATCCATTAACTTCAAATTTGAAGACCGGAGATAGTGCTCTAAGTTGCATTGAGTGCTTGGATATTGAACTTTTGACCTTATAATATAGTTTTGTTGATCGAGTTTAAAAGAGATATAATCAAATTACTTATTAAAAATGCTAAAACACGTGATTTGGTGGGTTTAGCAGAGAATTGTAAGAACGTGACGATCAAGACGATCGAAAAGTGTTAAAAGTGTTTTAGTTGTACTTTAGCAGGAATTTGACTGCGTAGGTGCTTTGTTCAAAGTTGAAGGTGGAGACCGGAGGAAAAGACAATCATGATCTATTGTTTAAGGTTTTTCTTTATACCAATATTTTTTTGGGTGGGGGTGCCTGCTTAACTGGGTTCCACCAAGTTGCAGCCAGCTGGGCTAGCCCGTCAGCCAGCTCTGATCATAATGTTTCTCGACCTTTCTACCAAATCGAATGTAAGAGAGAGTTTGAACGGAAGGCTAGTGGCATGTCTAGTCATGAATAAATCTTATACTTGCTACATAGTTAATGAATGCTGAAATAAATAATTGTACTGAGACTATTTTATTGGGCTAGATCACCATGCGTCATGGTCCTTGCCCTTGCTCCTTGGTGGTACACAGAGCATCTTTTAAAGCAATATAGAATTAATGTGCATTGAATTAAATCTGGTATGCTTTGCCGTTGCAATTAATGCTTGCACCGTCTCAACTTTGAATAAATTACCGAGTACAACTGTATCTCATAAATGCTCTGCCAAATTTTATTGAATTTACACAGCAATCACTTATCCCTTCCCATTCCATTTCAAACAAATTACAAGCTCGACAAATGTTTGCTTTCGGTGCACCAACTATAGCTAACATCATTTATTTGATGCGTACGAACATTAATTCACATCAAAAATATATTGAGAAGACTTCTTTGTACATTTTAAATACATTTACATTCCTGTTTAGTCGAACGTTGATTGATATTTTAGTTTAACTGATTTGAAAAGAAAAACAAAGGAAAAAAAAGAAAGCTATGGCCGAATAGCAAGCATCAATACTGTTTATGACAAAAGGATTACTGCTACTGATATACCGGCTACAGATACATTAAGTTAGAGGGAACAAAAAGTTAGTTGTATAGTTATACTTCAGAAAACGAATTACTCAATAGTCATATTTATCTTCATCTATTAATAAATACATCGTTACACGTGCGCACATACAACTCCGTCTGTGCGTTCATACATACATACATACATGACACGCACACATATACATATACATTCCAAGTGCTATGTAATTTTGAATCAATTCAATGTTAGTACCTTACAGATAATTTTAAAAAACCAGAGCTCAAAAAAGTTGAATGATAAAAAAGATTATAAAACAATAAAATGAATAAACTATTATCATAAAATGTGTGTTATTTGTAAAATAACACATTGATTACGGTACGACGGGTAAATTTACCACTGCCGATGATTTTGAAATTTTGTTAATCATCATACCGACAATATTGGTAAAGTTACCGCTGATGTACCAATTGTTTTGGTGTACCGATTTTATTTATTTTGACGTCAATGGATTGGTAATGGTGAAATTACAGATATCGTACGATGCAAAAAGTTATATTTCTACGAATTTCAAATACTGATATTCTAATCAAATTGGACGTTATTACATGGAAAATATATTGTAAAGATTTCTTTGTGCATTTTAAACAAATATTAATCTCTGCAAGACAATGCAATCATACTTAAATGTTGGATTACTATAGCTTACCGTACATAAGTTGTTTAGGGACAAACATAATGTGACAACTATAAAAGTAGATGATCAGTCAAATCTTACCTATAACTCAATTGATTCTTCACAGTTGGAACGATTAAGGTTATATAACTTATATTGTTTGGTATACATTGCATTCCACTGTATAACAAAATAGATAATGTGACAGACTGTAAGTAAATTGAGTATCTCAATCAATATCTGCTAATTGTACAAGAAACCATTTTTTATCACGTCTATCTATTTGTTGATTCAAGCACATTTAAAACATATAGTTTATTTCAATATAGAGCAACCAAGGAAAATAAGAAAGCAAAAGCTGAATTGTTTCTTGATATTTTTTCTTTTTCTTTTTTCAATTTAAAAAAAACAAAATATAAATAAATAAATAAATAAATAAAAAGGAAAAAAAGAAGACAGTTGTGGGCTTAATGTTAGTAAGCCACATATGAGGCAATGATCTTTTTAAGAAGGAACCGCTATTTTTCAATGTTTCAACTGAAGAATAAGGTCACATATTTCACATTGAAGCTATTTACCTTACACCATGATGTGTATCTTTCCTTCGGCCACTGGTATCTTTTTCTACATGCAAATTAACTGACTAAATTAATAGCATCACCGTCATCTGTGTGTATTGGACAAAAACTTAAAAGAGTATACAACATAAGCCAATGATTCATTGACATATTATACACTAATAATTATACCATTTGATCACTGATCCATCCAACCATTCATATTATAGTGAAATGTAAGAGACTAGTCCACCACAGTGGGCGTCAAAATATAGGGATTGAACATGTTATATCTAATAAACAAAAGATAAACAAAAAAAGGGTCTAGAATTATCATTAATATGATTTTAGCTAGAACAATCTATAACTTTCTACTTCTTTTTTGATATCCAACGATAGCAAAGAGTCGCCAACTACATATTTCCATGCAAAACATGTAGTATGTGTTGTGGGTTGATGGAGACTTCCTCGGAATTTACAAACAAAACTTAAAGGCCTGTTTGGTTTCGTTTTGAGTTTTACGTTTCAAAATTCATTACAAAATACAGAAAAAGAGGATGAAAACATTCAAAATTATAAGTCGTTATGACGATGATGGATGAACGACGGAGGATATCGAGAGACAGCGGAGGACGGCGAAGGGGATTGATTGATGGATTTCTCAAAATACGAAAAACAAAATAAAATTGTTCTACATTTTGTATGTTAACTTCATTTTTCAAATTAGTTGTTTTTACAAAAATACATACGCCTTGTGCTTTTTTGTTTAGACGAAAACGCAAATATAAAAATGGCAAACCAATCGAGGCCTAATTCGTTGGGTTTTTATTTTTCATAAAAAACAAATCCATCCTTTCCCGCCAACCGGGTTGACTTAGTTGGTTGGTAGTTTAGACTATAAGATTAAAGGTCACGAGTTCGATCCTCGAAATCAACATTTGTTGATATTAATGAACCATGTTAGGATATAAAAAAAACCATCATTCCCCATTTATTACTTCACATGTTTGATGATGCACATATAACATGTGAATGTCCATGTGGCAACAAGGCATCCCAACAACATTAAATTTTAAGGTGGGCAAGGATAAATATTGCTTTAGTATTTAATAGCTAAGGATTCCTAAAGAGAGAAAACAAAGAAAGAGAAAGAGTGTGGCCATGGAGAAGTTCACAATCAAAGTAGAAGAAGGCAAAGACAGAAGTAAGGAAGGTGAGCTATCAGTCGGTCCAGTTTATCGCAATGCACTGGCAAAAGATGGGTTTCCACCCCTTGATCCTCATATGACCACTTCATGGGATATCTTTAAGTATGAATCTCTACGCTTTAGTTATCATGATCAAACTCTTTCTTAGTTTATACCAAAGATTTGAGAACTGTTACAAATTTAATATGTTTATTTATCGAAAGAAGAAAATCGTGAGATCAATTCATAAACTGTTGTGATAATGCTGCGTTACAGTTATAAAATTATGTCAAACGTATTAGTAAAAATTTCATGTAAGGTGCATCTATACTGCAGTGTTGCCGCACAGAAGTATGAAGGTAATAGGATGCTCGGCTGGCGTGAATTCATTGATGGAAAGGTAATTTTTTACATACAATAATTATCACCTTATCAATATTTTACCGTATTTTATGTCGAACATTTTTTATTTTTAAAGGCTGGGCCATATAAATGGAAAACTTACAAGGAGATATATGATGAAGTTGTTCAAGTTGGTTCCGCTTTACTTCATTTGGGTGCTAAACCTGTAAGCAGTGAAATAACAGTCCATTAGTACCATATATCAAAGCACTATTATAGAAAAACTTATGTGTTACCTGATTTGTTTTCAAGGGTTCGCGTATAGGGATCTACGGAATAAACTGTCCTCAGTGGATAGTTGCAATGGAGGTAACTTGAAATACACTTAAACCAATACGCACCCCACACACAAAACACACACACAGAGACACACAAAAAGAAGAAGAAGAAGCAGCAGCGTTGCAACACATATACCAACCGCTGGCTGTACCCTTTTGTGAATATGACATACACGGTTATATATCAGGGTATAATGGTAGATATACTTTAACATATAGGTTGTGACAGATATTGAAATAACTCAAAATATTTGTCATCAGCAATCAAACATCAACTTGAAGTTACAGATTTTCTGGATATGAATTTTCATTTTGTGCAGGCTTGCAATGGCTTCAGCTTTGTTTGTGTTCCACTATATGATACACTGGGTCAGTTATTGTGCAGTATTTGATAATATTTAGCCTACAAAATCAAACATGATATGTAACGATTGTTTCTAACATTAAATAGGGTCAGGAGCTGTAGATTACATAGTTGGGCATGCAGAGATAGATTTTGTGTTTCTGCAGGATAAGAAAGTGAAACAAGTAAGACTCTGGAAACAAAACAAAAAAAAATTAATCTCCTCCACAATATGATTCTAGTACTTAAATTCATAAACTCATAACTCAATTTCTCATTTGTAGATTCTTTCTGAGAGCCCATCAAATAAGCGGCTAAAATGTAAGTTTTTTCTCCTACAAATTTTTTTTTTTCCCGTGTGTCTCAAAAACATGCTGCAGTATCCAGGATTAAAATTCCAATATATTTTTCGATCAAAGAACTAGAAGCCCAAGCAAATTGTTAACTATAATCATGATTCATTTTCATCATTCAAACTCACTCACACGCCCATTAACCAACATCAACTCAAATCTTATTTTCCAAAACTAACTCGACACTTCTTTATTAATCAATCAAATAATAACAAAAACTCCATCTACGCGTGATTTAAACCACTGGACAATAATGCAATTTTCACAAAATATTTTTACTTGGACGGATGATGTTGGCATCAATTAACAGACGCGCTGGCTTTTGGTTTATGTGATCACAGGTTCGATCCGGTGTAGCATGTGATTCGAACCATTGAACATTATCGATTTGTAGTATGTTATGTACTACCTAAGACTTGTAGTACAACCATGTACTACCAACTAAGTACTCAATTTCATAAAAAAAAAACTATTAACAGGCGAGATTGCTATTTCTATGAACCTCTAAGTCCAAAAAAAAAACATTTATCATTCGTCCAAGTAATTTATCTAATCGGTAATTTCAAGGTTTGAACGTACGGACAAATGGCATGTGAACTCTTGTATTATTCGGATGTTATGATAACTAATATCAATATCACATGCTATGTAAATATGGAACCCAGTGCACAAGACTCTCGCACGATAGCGGACTCTGAGGAGGTCGATAATGTACGCAGTATTTCCCTCGCATTGCGAAGAAGTTGTTTCCGAATTCGACCCTGTGCGCCCAGATCACCATATGGGTGACCTAACCGTTGCGCCAAGGCTCCAACTCAATATCACATGCTATGTATAAAAAAACACATGAGGCTGAGGCATGCCTCAAGGTGAGGTGTAGGCCTAAAAGCCTTGATGTGCATCTCGAAAGTGATCTGCCTCTAAAACAAACACCTCGCATGCATGAGGCATGTGAGGTACATGTTTTATGCACCTTGCACAGGTGATTTATGCATTTCAAGGGCAAGAAAATTGCTGCCTAGGGTTTGAGAAACCATAGTTCGAGGAAAAAAAACAATAGTCGATTCCATTGGAAATGCATTAAAAATTTGCTCCATTAGAATCGATTAGAAATCGGTCCTTTATCAATCCTCCTTTTCTTTTGTTCTTTTTATCTTCTTGTAAACTTTCCTTTTTTGTATGTTTCTCTTCTTTTTCTTCTTTCTTTCTACTATGTTTGTTTTTTAAGAAAAAACAATATTGATTCCACTTTCGAATATAAGGGGGGTTTCAACAGGGGGTCATCGAACTTGGACTTGTTTTTCAGCCAGGGGTTGTCGAGTGTAGTGCAAATTTTTTTCCTTTTCGGTGGAGATCGGCCGAACTTTTTGACCCCCTCATATCCAAAAGCGGAGTCCACAGCCCCACAAAAAACATACCTGGAAATGATGAAAGAATGTATGCTTAATAAACACACCTATTGGTTCTTTAATAGGATGATTTATATGGTATATCCTCTTTTACATGCATTAAAAATGCATGTTCAATAAAAATTATGGTCTCGTTCTTAGATAGAGAAAACATTATGCAACCAACATTTAGTGTTTCTTATGCTTGACGTAAGAGGGGTTACTAAGGTATGAGGTTCCAACCGAAACCCACGATTCTAGCCATTTCGGTTCGATTCCGTCAGCCGACGATACGAGTTTAGGTTAAAAAATCATTTCGGTAGGAGAAGATAGACAAAAAACTAAAAACTAAAAAAATTTTGCTTTTTATGATGGGCAAGGTTAAAAGAATTAGAACCCAGAACGAAAGGCTACAAAAACAACAAAATCAAAGAAAAGCAACTCTCAATTTGAGCGACAGTAAAGTGTTACTTTTAAATTGTTGCCTTTTTTACTTCTTTCATTGTGTTGGTTTGAAACTCGAAGGTTGGAGTCATGGAGTCAGGGAAATAAAGGAGGTCAAATAATGAGTCGGATTTGATAAAAATTAGGGTTTTGGGCGTTTTGGACTAGTTTGGGCTGTTTTAGTTTAATTTATATGCTGGGCTGAGAAATTAGCAGTAATTGAAGTATATCGGTTCTAATTTTAATTCAAATTGGTCTGTTTTGGGATAAAATGTATTTCTTTAAGTTATTTTGATAATTAAAGCTGAGTTGGGCTAAAAGTTACGCTAATTTAAGTTCATTTGGAAAATCTAAGTTAATTTGGACCAGATCGAAATTAAAACCGAAACATCCGAAATTGACCGAATCGGTAAAAATTTCAATGAGTGAAACCGAAATCAAACCGAGTTCTCAAACCTTGGGTTACGTTCGACATAAGGTATGTATATTTAAATGTTTGGAAAGAGCATTGGACCGTTTGGAAATGTAGAGGTTTTATAGTTGTAATTCTTAAGTCCAACATAACCCCTGAACCCTCGTATATTGGCAGGGCCAGCCCCAGGGTAAGGCGAGCAAGACGGCCGTCTAGGGCAACCGATCCGGTAGGGTCAACCATTTCGGCGGTGACTTGGTTATGTATTATGATTACTAAAATATGTTTGTATGTGAATTTTTACAATTCAAGCTGTAGCCTAATGGTTGTGTCTCATTTCCTTGTTTGTGGCAACCCAGGTTCGATCCTGGCAAGATGCCTTCAATTTTTGTCTGGGGCAACAGCTGTGTTTGGGCCGGCACTATATATTGGACGGAAGGATCATTTGAAAATATTTATTTACCATTCACACACATTTTCACCTCATAAATCTTTCTCTCAGTCATTTCTCCACCATTATCAAAAAATAAATGCTGAACAATATGAAATTCATAATCAAAACGTAATTGAAAACCAAATTCCAATTGAAAATCAATATCCAGTTCAAACCCAAATTGCAAAGGTTTGAAATGCAACCAATTCTAGAATAAGGTTGAATTCATATCAGTTTGCAAATATTTCAACAAATGTTTGCACTGTTATTCACTTAAGCCAGGTTCAATTAGAAGTTTAACATTTCAGCCAGAGTAGTCATGTCAATAATGCGTAAAAACAGCAGTCGTTCCTTGCGCTTTTCTACATGTCCTGGGTATCATTGTTTTCTATGTTTTCAGCGAGTGTTACAACAATTGAGAATTGCTATTAAAATTGGATTTTAGACACTGAAAACTGCATATACATGCAATTTTGAGTAAAAAAACGTCATGAATTCATCACAAACAAAAATTAAAAGTCGCAAAGTCGTTCAACCTAAGTCTACAACAACAAAATACTTAGAAAGATGCAAACTCTCTTAAAGGAAACCGAAGCGCACTTTTTTTAGAGTTTTATGCATTTTTCCGATGCTTAGTGCACCCACTATGCCTCAAATTGCAAAAAAACACACAGGTTGCTCCTTGTGCTTTTTTGCACCTAAGCATGTGCCATCACTGATTTCAGTAAGAGTGAAAAATGACTTAAAAACTAAAAAACAATATTCGATGTAGTATTTATTTGATATAGTGTTTTATATAATGAACCCATGATGTATTTAATTGGGTGTTGTGCTTGAATTTCATGTCTTATTATTACTGCAATATTAGTTAAAATAATTTTCTATTAATTAAAATTTAGTTATTACTAATTGTTGAAATAATTGTTTACCTAAACTCTACCTGAACTTCAGCCAAACTCATGCCCAAGAATGTTATTTTGGCAAACTATAAAGTTCAAACTCTAGCACTAGGCGAACTTCGAGAATGCACCCTACCTTACTAAACTGTATTTTGTTTCAATTACTTTTGATGCTTTATGTTTTTTAGTTAATGTTGGACATTTAGTATTATTCTATGTCTAATTCATTAATATATCATAAATTCATTTTTTACCAAAACACTTGAGCATTAATGCCTTGAGGCTTACAACTTGCCTCCTGAGTACAAACACACCTCGTGTAAAGCTTTTCGCCTTTTAAAACTTTGATTATATGCCAAACAATATTCAAATATTTATATGATACTAATGGGATTAAAAATTATTACCATGTTATCTTTGCTTGGCATATACATTTTCTCTCTTGTATCGTCGTGATTAAAGGAAAAAGAATTTTGAATCTGGAAACAGTCAAATCATAGAACCTTTTCCATCTCTCTCTCCATCCAAATTCAGTTTCAATCTTTTTGGTTTTCTTTTTCTACAAATTTTTGATTTTGAATACCTTGTGTAATGTGGTTGTTGTATGTTCCTCCATAAAACTTGTTTTAAAGACATGTTGGTGAGACTGATGAATTAGTGTTTGCAAATTAGAGTAGAAACAGAAGATTTGACTGGGTGGATGTATGAGAACAGACTAGATGAAGAAAGTTTTGTTATTATTTGGTCAGTTAATGAAGAAATATTGAGTGACTTTGGAAATGGGATCTGGGTTGGGGAGAATTAATGCAGTTGTAGTGAGTATTCAAAGAATGTCTGAGGTTTTCTCAGAAGAAAAGAAAGAAGAAAAAAAGTGTACAGAAATGCCAATGTGAACGCAAAATTTCATAACAATCCCGGGTCAAATTAATCAGCTGCCTACCCCAAACTAATTATTTATTTTCCTGGGGCTATTTCCGATAGAACAACCAGCGAGGCAGCACAAGATGGGAAAATTTTTTAAGTATAATTTAGTTATAAAAAAGACAACAATATGTTTTCGGAATCAAATTCCCAGAATATAAAACTTCAAGAATTTAAATCCGAGCATGCTGATCTAGATTTTTGAATCCTGAAATATGCGTTTCGCTGAAAAAATTACCAGAGGAGACCTTGCTCACACTTATATTGGCATCCATCAAATCTGAATACAAAACCGTTGGAGTTTCTCTAGTGAATGATATCACAAATCATTACTGGCTTTAGTAGATTATATTTCAAATTTCAATAACCACCTAGATAATAATACTTTTTACATTGCAAAACTAAATGCGTATACTGTGAAAAAGCTCTCAGTTTTTATCGAATAAACTTACTACATGTTAACTTTTGAAGTAATTACAACATGGGAAGGTCTGTAGTTATTTAACGATTGATCTTTATATGTGAATTTGGCAGCTATAATATCCTTCAACTCAATAACCAAGGAACAAAACGATGAAGCTATAAGCCAAGGCATGGAAGCATATTCTTGGAACGACTTCCTTAAAATGGTAAGCTTCATTAATATATGGATTGCAGTTTAAGTGTAAACAATTTTTTGTTGATTTGTCATACCAACTAATAAAGAGGCTTCTCAATTGTGTGAACCAAAAATCATTTACCTTTATAAATCCTAAAAACAAAGAGGAATGTCTTTAAAATCTGCATATATTATGCAAAATAGTTCTCAAAGTTTTGGAAATATATCTACTATTCATATATTTTACAAATAAACTGATATTTTAGAATGACTCTTTTTGTTTTTTGGACAATCTTCTTACGTTTTGCTAAATAATATATTTACTTCTGGTAATATTTTATCATTTTTCTCCCTATATCTAACTAAAAAGGTAACATGTTTTTTTATAGAAAATCAAATTGGGGACTTGTTTTGGTTAGTAAATAGTATGCTTATTTCGAATATTGTGAATCTGTCATGTGTGTGTATACGTGTGTGTACATATACACACACGTATACATATCTTTATTAATAGTTGGTTTGGAAGCGCAATTTTTTGGTCCGACCGTGAACTTCCCAAAATACCCTTTACTCATATATAATTTAATTATTATCTATTATTCCATGTACAATTATTTAAAAAGAATCGGTAAAATCTTAATTAAATGCAGATGTTATTTCTATTATTTCTAGACTAGACTAGAACTGTTCAAACTAAGTTAAAACATGAATGTTTCAATGAATATATTTCTAGGCTTGCGTGTTTATTGAAACGAGAGTATGTCAAATACTACTATTGCATCAGATGATAAAAGTGACTTCTAGATAATTCAACACATCTTTAACAATAGTTGTAATATCTTTGGGGTCACATTTTTTTGTGTCAACGTGAACTATCAAAAATGTCTCTCTACAGGTATTAACAAATCTTACTATCCCTTAAATATAATATATAATAGTTAAATTTCATTACAAATTCATAATGTCCCTCTACGCTTAAAAATATGATCTAACAAATCGTATTTACAAATTCGTTGTTTATTAATTAATAATATAAATAAAATTCAAACTAACAAAAAATTAAATGTTTCAACTTATAAATAAAATTTAATTTACCAACACATGATTTCAACGTAAAAACATGACTACATAATCATTTTCACTTGAATGTGTCAATCATTTATAAATTGTAGAAGAACAATTCACGCTCGAAGCAAATACCATCATCACGCACAAAGTGCGTGCCGTAACGCTCGTGTGTGTGTATGATCATTATTTAAACATAAGATTGATTTGATGGTTCATCTTTCAAATATAAGAAAAACATATGTATACATATAATGTCATGTATAAATGAGTAACACAAAATAAACTATCATATTTAGCTTTACACTTTACCTCTAACAATAAATCTTTCAAATACATCACGAGTTGAATTATATAAGAATTTAAAGTTAAAATTGAAACTGTTATTAAAGATTGTAATATAAAAATAATCAATTTTCTTCCAAAGAAAAGACAAAGATATGCATATGGCATGTAAATAAGTGTGACATGATATACATCATGATTTAATTTTAACATTAACATCTAATAATTCATCTTTTAAATACAAGATGGTTGGAATCAGAATAAAGCAGTTAAAGTTAAAATAAACATTAAAGTATAATATATAAAAACTAACAACTGGCTCCCACTGTATATAGTAGTAGTACAATTAAAATTTAACAGATATGCAAGCATAAACCTTCTAATCTATGCTAATGTGTGTCCTTTTTCTCGAAATGTCTTGGATCACCGAATATTTTGTTTTCATTTTGTTAGGGGAAGGAGTTTATAGCAGAGCCAATCCCACCTCGTCCTCTTGATATTTGCACAATAATGTATACAAGTGGAACGAGCGGGCAACCTAAAGGAGTTATATTGACACATGAAAGTCATGCAACTTTTGTTCATGGAGTTGACTTGTATATGGAACAATTTGAAGACAAGGTACACAAAAAATCAACCAATGAATAAAAAGTTGTACACTTTCTAATTTGAATACATGATTTATTTCCATTACACTATTAGATGACGGTCGATGATGTTTACCTCTCCTTCCTTCCTCTTGCTCACATACTTGACCGCATGATTGAAGAATATTTTTTCCACAAGGGAGCTTCTGTTGGATTTTACCAAGGGGTCAGTATATAATGAACCATTATTTATTTATCTCTGTGGTAATGGTTGTTTCTGACTGAATTTTATAATTATAAAGAATATTAATGTTCTGAGAGATGATATCAATGAACTTAAGCCAACACTCCTTGCTGGAGTTCCTCGTGTTTTTGAGAGAATTCATGAAGGTATGTTATACAAGTATTAATATTTTAATCTATAATTTCATGCTTGCTCGCTAATTTCATTTATTGGTTCTTCACTGTTATAAAACAATCGTGAATATTTATATATCTTTTGGCTTGCATGCATGGCTTGTAGGGAAACATAAATTCCTATACAATAATATTTTGAATTATATCCCCGTTAAATCTATTTGGATTCCAAATTTTTTTATGGTTTTCAGGTATACTCAAGGCAGTGTCGGAGCTGTTGCCACACAGAAGGTTGATATTTTGGTTTCTTTATAAAAGGTAATTGAATTAGTGGACAAATGTTTACCCAAAATCATGGTAATTTTTGTCGGCTCTTTCATATCCATTTTTGGTTGCATTGCAGGAAATTATCATGGATGAATTGGGGATATAAACACAAGAAAGCTTCCCCGTTAGCTGACTTGTTGGCATTCCGAAAAGTATAATTGATAATTTGATTACTTCTTTGTTTTAAAATATTAATGCATATCTTTACTCTTCCTAGTAAAATTTAGAATTATGTTTATCAAATTATCAAATCAGATCAAGGCAAGGTTAGGAGGCCGCATTCGCTTGATAATATCAGGAGGTGCACCGTTGAGTACTGATATCGAAGAATTCTTGCGAGTCACAAGTTGTGCTTTTTTTGTCCAAGGCTATGGTAATTTATCTTTTTCTAGGAAGCAACAAGAACGGCGTTATATAACAAGTATGCTAGGGATTGCATCTTATCATAACATGAATTTAGCGTATTACTTGAATGAAGTTTGTGTTTAACACTCCCTATCTACATAGTGTATGTGTATTTAAGTTGACAATGTAGAAAGGGTTATTGCCAAGGCAAATTTGAAGAGAACATATCAGGAAGACATCAAATTGTTAAGGGTGATGTCCACAATATAGCCTATAGTATACACATGCAATTTTCAATTCATCGTAAAAATCTATTGGTTAGATATGAACAAGTAACATACCAGTTAGTAAATAAGTCAGCATTTTGCAGGATTAACCGAAACATGTGGTTTGAGCACAGTAGGAGTCATAGATGAAATGACATTAATGGGAACCGTCGGAGTCGCTGCACCATATACCGAAATACGCCTTGAAGAAGTACCGGAAATGGGGTATAATCCACTTGCAGTTCCATCTCGAGGAGAAATATGTGTTAGAGGCAAAACTCTTTTCTCAGGGTACTACAAAGATCCAGCTTTAACAGCAGAATCAATACGAGATGGCTGGTTCCATACAGGTGAAAATTATATCAACCAATTTTACTTCTTTTTTTAAATGTATCAAAACTCAAAACAAAAGAAAAATTAGTCTTTGACCCAGTGGAATACGTGTTACTGTTACATATAATAATTGAAAAATATCTGGGGTCTCGCTATATTCCAATAATCCAATTTTTATCCAAAATAAGTTGGGAACAGTTATATGTGCTATAAAATGTATAGTTCCTTGTGTTAAGACAGAGATTCATGTACCAACCATTTGAATAATTTCATGTGCCCGAGTACAGTATCATTATTTTAGCTAAAAGAATACCGTATTATGCAAATTTAGCACTACACAATGTGCGCGCACGCGCGCGTGTACACACACACACACACACACATATATATATATATATATATATGTATGTATGTATGTATGTATGTATGTATGTGTATATATATATATATAGATTCATGTACCAACCATTTGAATAATTTCATGTGTCCATGTACAGTATCATTCTTTTAGCTAAAAGAATACCGTATTATGCAAATTTAGCACTACACAATGTGCGCGCACGCGCACACACACACATATATATGTATATGTGTGTGTGTATGTATATGTGTATATATATATGTATGTATGTATATAGATTCATGTACCAACCATTTGAATAATTTCATGTGTCCGTGTACAGTATCATTCTTTTAGCTAAAAGAATACCGTATTATGCAAATTTAGCACTACACACTGTGCGCACACGCGCGCGCACACACATATATATGTATATGTGTATATGTATATGTGTATATATGTGTGTGTATATATATATATATATATTTGTACATATGTATGTATGTGTGTGTATACATATGTATGTGTGTGTATATATGTATATGTATGTATGTGGGTGTGTGTATTTGTACATATGTATGTACAGACGTATACATATGCAGTTTCTAAAAAATATGTATATATGTATATTTAGGTGATGTTGGGGAAATGAGCCCAGATGGAGTGTTTAAAGTTATTGACAGGAAGAAAAATATATTTAAGCTTTCGCAAGGAGAATATGTTGCATCTGAATATCTTGAAAAAGTTTACTGTTTTGCACCTATAATCGAAGATGTAAGTTTGACCATCGTGTATACTCATATCAACAGAATTATAAGCAAAAGGTAATCGTTATCGTTTCTCTAGATTTGGGTATACGGGGACAGCTTTCGATCAATGTTGGTTGCAGTAGTGGCTCCACATGAAGATAATGCTAAAAAATGGGCAGCGCAAAACAGCCACAGCGGTTCGTTTATAGATATTTGTGCACTTGTGGAACTGAAGCTTTACATTCTACAAGAGCTGAAAGCAGTTGCAGAGAAAAACAAGGTACTATCTTTGTTTCTTGAAGCATTTACATCAATAATAATGATGCAGCAGTGAGTATAAAGGAAGATGTAAAGCTAAATGAAAACAAAGTGTGTAATCCACCAGAAAATATAAACTAAAGTCTTAAATTTATTAGAAACTTGAATTGAATCGATTTATTTTATGGTGTAAAGAGCCTTTATATATGCAAACTTAATGCAAAAAAGAAATAAAAATAAAAAAATAAAATAAAAGGAAAGGTATAAAAATAAATAAAAAGAAAGACATAATGAAGATAGAACACACACGCACACCCAAAAAAAATGAAAATAAAAGGGAAAAAAATAAAATGTAACAAAAGTATGAGAAATAAAGAAGAATGAGAGGAAGTAAAATATAAAGCAGAGAAATGAACCTAAATAAAATAAAACAAAAGAGATTAACAAGATGGGATAATATGAGGCACTTGTCCTACATCAATCCCTTCCACCTTGAAAAAAAAAACCTGGACCTTAAGTTAGGATTAGAATAAAAAATTATTCACGTAAAAAGGATGAGGTACAAAATTCAAACTTCAGTGGTAAACTTCATGTATTACAATAATATGTTTATACCAATTCCTCAAACGTTTTATCAAACACGTGGTAATCATCATGCATCATTTTTTAATTGATGGAATTTTCTTCAAGTTCCTTCACTGTCATTTGATATAAAAGTGAATCTCTCCACTTTGACAATCAAAATGAGGTACTGTAATGACCAAGCTTGAAATAAGACTGAATTGTTTAGTTGGTAGAAAAATTCTAGTGTCGATCTTCACAAACAAGTAGGTTTTAAAGGCAAAATGCTGAAGATAACTCCGTAGGATAAGAAATTATGATTTTAAACATGGTGGAGGGATGATCAAATGGGTTCAGGGTTTGGATTTTGGAATGGTTTTGGGAAAAAAATTGCCATTTTCATATGATTCTTTTTAATAGGAACCTCTACAACTTCTAAATCACTAACCAATTAGTAATCAAATGATACTAAAATTCTAAGCAAGTTATAGCCTTTATCATCTTTTGGATTTCCAATATCTGGTTATAGACTAGGTTTGTCAACGGGCCGGGTTCAATCTGGGTATCTTAAAACCTGGACCCGATCTTGATTAGAATAATCAAAACTCAAGCCATGCCCGAACCCGCAACGGTATTTAAAAACCAATACCCGAGCCCAGCCCCCTGGATAATATCTGTATACCTAACTTATAATATTTATGTTAAAATTATACTTCAAACTTGTAAATTTTATGTAAATTTATAGCCAAATTCACAACAAAAGTAAGTAAAAACATCAACATGCAAACAAACAAAATGATAAACAAATAACATTAACACTCATGTTTTAATACTATAAAAAACTAATAATCGGGTCGGATCAAAACCGGACCGGTTTTGATACAACCGGACCCGACCATAATAGTAACCGGGTCAGGCCTGGGTAGATAAGGTAAAAACTGTACCTGTATTAACAGGGCGGGTTCGGACTGGACTCAAACCGAAACCCGTACCATTGACAAACCTAGTTCTAGTGCAATGCTTATATCAATAATATTTCCATCAAGCTTATTGTTTATGTCAACTAAGCAAATTATTTCTTCACAGTAAAGTGAATGTTTATCAGTTTTAATTTCCTCAAAAAAGTTGAACTCTACATGGATGATATTGATACTTTCATGAAAGGGCAAAGTCAGGTGTTTGGTTGTGGAGTCATAAGATTAATAATTAAATAAGTTTTATTTGTGAACTAAAATCAATAGTAACTAAAATTTTAAAAAAAAAATCGTTTCAAAAAGGTCAAACTTAGTAGGTTTGTTTTACAATTATTTTCTATAAGGTTTCACTGACTGAAAATGTAGCTTAGTAGTTTCATTGTCAGATTTCTTCATAAAGCATATTTCTCAAAATAAGTAACCATACAAGCATTAAGCCAGCAGTTATCACTCAGACGGCTACGCAATCGTCTGACATAACTTTTAGCAATCTTCATTACAGAAAATGATCTTTCAACAGTTGCTGTTAGTATGGATAGAGTTAATGCCAATGTTATGGGCTTATAAACAAGTGGACAAACTATGTCTTCTTCATTAAAAATTACTCATTGTTGCAGGATCAGCAATGCTATCAACAACTAAAAATTTCTCATTGTAATGCATATCAACCATGTAAGTTGGAAATTGATTCTCAAGTACCAAAAGATTGTAAGCTGAAAAATCTTTTGGATACAAGCAACCAATATCAAATAACTTTGCCGCATTGAAAGAAGAAATGAATGAGTTAGATTGACAGATTTTCGAATACCACATTGAAAACAACTCATAAACGATTGCATAACTCTGCAAGCTGCAATTCAATAATAGTGTTGCAAACTTCAACTCGGAAATGATGTAAGTTTGTTATTTTTTGCCTAGTAATTAAAAAACAAATAAATAAGTTTGGTACATTAAACCTAAACATAAAATAAAGTTGGTTCGAACATTTATGTAATGGAGAAGCATTACCTATATGGCTAAATCCTGATTCCAGAATTCGAAAGTAGTAGAAGTAGAACATTGATTGATATGTAGTGAAAAAATGAAGATAAATACTTAAATAACAAAAGAATAAAAGAATAAAAAAGGTTTTGTTGACGGTCTAAAGAACAGAAAGAGAAAAGCGATAGTAATTAGTTACCCGTAAAAATATTTTTAGTGGGGGTATTTGTGAAAGAAGCATGGGTAACAAAACTTTCAATCGGAAACGGTTATAGTACAAATACGAGAAACGTTGCCGGATCGATTTTTTAACAAGTCAAAGACCGGCGATACTTTACCGTTGCCGCTGGTCCATTAATATATTGATAAATCGTTAATTGATAAAGATAATTTACAGATAAGAAAAACATTTAAAAATTTTTGCATTAAATTTTTGATAATGATAAAAGGATAAATATTTTATTATTAATTTCAACTACATCAATGTTTTTATCAACAATTTGATTATTATTTTTAGTTGAGATAGGAAATTTTCTTTGTTCATTACAAATTATCTACAATAAATTTGTCAATCTCGGATTCTAAAGTTAGAAACGTTGGGGTTGTCTCGCATATGGCAAGAAGGAATGACGGTTTGAAATTTAAACAGTCTCACATTGTTAAATAAATTGGAGAAGTGATATATAAATATGGGTTGGTAAACACGTAACCTGGGTATTCCTTTTGTTACAATAAATGTGCCAACTTAGAGGCGTACGCCACGTGTTTGAGATGGTAAATGTACCATTATCATAAAATTATCATTATCATACCATGATATTTATTTACCGCTACATTTATTGTTACAATGTTAAATTTATCATTATCATACCATGGCATTGGTATACCGATATAGTCCAATCTTAGTTATCAAATGATCAAGGACCACTAGCTCAAGTAGTAAGAATTAATGATGTTGTTACAAGAAAAGTCTCTGTAGAAATAAGTATGTAAATTATGTCTCTATTTTTTCTAAATCAGAAAGTGCAAATCAGCTCGCGCTTTCTAAAATTTTCAAAAATTTCAGAAAAATTTCAAAATCAGAAAGCGCAAACTAGCTTGCGCTTTTTTGATAGAAAGTGCAAGGTACCTTGCGCTTTTCAAAATTTCAAAATTTTCAACAATTTCAAAAAAAAATTCAAAATTAGAAAGCGCAAACTAGCTTGCGCTTTCCTAATAGAAAGTGTAAGATAACTTGCGCTTTTCAAAATTTTGAAAATTTCAAAAAAGATTTCAGAAACATAAAAGTGCAAGTTACCTTGCATTTTCCGTCAGATAAGTGCAAGACACCTTGCGTTTTTTATTTTTCAAAAATAGGGACCAAATTTACATATTTATTTCTGCAGGGACTTTTCTTATAACAACATCAAAAATAGGGACCTGTGACCTTTTTCTTGAAGAATTAATATTGTGGTGCTGGAGATCTTGAGTTTGAAGTCCGAGACATCAAAATGAGTAATTTGCTTAAATTAAGTATCACTATTGTAATCAAAAAATATTGGTTATCAAATGCTTAGTATTGGTGTCGTAATGGAACAAAACTTGCAACAGAGGGTTGCAATTTCTTTTATAATATATATATATATATATATATATATATATATCAAATTCCTAAAAAATGAAGAATTAATTAATTTTTTAAAGGGACAAAGAAATTTAAACATGAATATTGTTTTGGGATAAACAAATCTGAAATTAGTTTCAAACTTTCACGATGTATGCAGTGAACTGTCGCGTTTTACCTAGATAGTGCATCAATAATTTCTCCATCTTTTAACGGTTGGCAAGTCCTATGACTTGTTTGGGATGAAAGTTACTTATTGTTTAGATTTGTAATACATACACAAGAACTACTACTTAAAGTTATTTTTTCTACCTCTACGTAGAACTTGGTTCATCCAATATCCTCTGATGCCTTTTAAGTGTTGGAAACTTTCTTTACCATCTTTTCTTCTCAAAATTCCATGGTGTTAAAGAACCTCTTCACTTCTTCTATGCAGTCCAAGAAATCATCAGTATTCAACTTTTCATAATATGGTAATACTTATTGTGATTCGAATACAATTATCATTGTGATGCCTCAGTGTTCTTAAGGTCTAAAATTAGCGACAAAGAACGTCAAAGTACGCTTGTGCACTAATCTTAGATATTAAAAAATAGTGGTATATAAATAAAAATCTAAAAACTATGAATAGAAGAGAAACCTCACAGTGGATTTAAACAACAATATACATATAGTATTTTAAATAAATGGATGTCATACAAGGCTCGGTTCATCAAATAAACATTCACACCTTCGTATACATCAAATTATTATCATATTCATAAACAATACAACTATAACACATTGGAAATATATAAAGTAAACAACCTATAGGTGTTTTGTGCATCCATACACATTTTCCCTTCTTTGCTTTCACCCACAACTTTACAAATACACACACACAGTAAAGGAAAAAATGGCTAACTATGTTTGGACTGCACCAAACCCTATATGCCCCAACCTTAAGGGAACCGTGGGCTATCGCATAGAAAAAGACTGTCTACGTACTCTTTCGAGATTAATCCCATGCAGTTTTATTTTCCTATTTTTCTCCTGCATCACGTACTTATTAGCATATCACTACATAATAATATTGACTAGACAACCGACATAAGCTGAAAACATCATCTCATACCATGTCACCATAACCAATCATCATAAATATGAGGTAATAACTATAATAGCAACACATAACCATTAAACATCACACAAATATAATAATACGCAATGTCAACCCCAAATATCAAATAAATCAACAACAAATACGATCAAATGTGTACTAATCACCCATCACTAGTAGCACATCAAAATCATCTGATGTGTATTGATTATTCTATATTAGTAACACAAACATCAATGATATCAGCACAACAAAACCACAATTAACTACACAACATCTGCATAGTAGTAATAGCAAAATATCAGATAACTCCTCCTAATGCAATTCCATCTTTATACAGCAGACATATATGATAATTTCAAACAATAATTAATCATATATGTTACAACGATCCAAAATAATGTATCACACATACTATTTCTTTTTAGTATAAAAACATCTTATTGTTTTTTATTATAAAAACACGTTTGTTTATTTTATTTCAAAACATTAATATTTTCTCAAAACTATAATATACTTCAAGAATTCATTATATATTTATTACCTCAAATATCTCATAACATCGTTATTTAATCGAAAATTGTAATTTAAGTCAAATTACTTTTAAAAACAACAATATTATTCCTTCACGTCAAAATAATAAAATTTACTCAAATCTCTTCATTATCTTTCAAAATCAATTTATTACTATTTAATTCTAAAAAAATAACATTCCACTTTTAATCCCAAAAATATTTTTATTGTTATTTATCACCAAAATATTAATCACTTAATCCAAAATACTTTTGAAAACATATTATTATTATTATTATTATCATTATTATCCTTAAAATATCTCTTATTTTATTATATTATTATTATTATTATTTCATAAACTTCATAAAAGCAATTATATATATTTTTAAGGAAAATGAGTGATCATTCCTAGAAGGATAATACTCATATGATTTTATTCTACACTCAAAATAAGGGAACTTCCAATAAGCCTGGTAGGTAATAAAAAAACCCTTATAATGAAGAAAAGAAAAACCCTCCCAAATCCTAAGAGAAGATTCATGTAACCACAGTAAGGCTAAGACTAAGGCCCACGCCCCGGACATAACTGTACATAGGTGCAGAAGAAATGGTAAAATGAAATACAAAAACAACAAGAGAGCTATTAGCAATGTCAATCAAGTAAACTAAAATACCAAAGAAAGACAGAAAGTACAACTATTGATCTATATACACTAAATGGAATCGTCAAAGAGGATCAAGGGAAGCAAGTCAATAGGAGTATAGCTTCCCAAAACACCTAAGGTCATATGCAAGTCCAAAAATTCAAAAGCCAAGATGATTCAAGCAAAAGAAAACTTATCCCAACACAAGCATCATTAATCCATCAGCATGAGTAGTCTAGTCCACAACGACCACTAAGACTGAAAAAACTTAACAAAAAACATGAGTCTAGCACATATATATGTATATAATGTACATATTACACACACACGTATATATATGTGTGTGTATGTATGTACGTACGTACATATGTATACAAGAATAACAAAATGGGAATGCGAAGTAATACCGGATTAGTTCTCGGTCAAGAGTAAAATGTTCGAAGAATTATCTTTATTAAAAGAATCTACTACATCGTTGACTAATGCCATATTGTGTCTCCCAATGTTATAAATAATTTTTGCCTTCAATATATCAATGCGACTGTGTACTTTTTGAAGGAAATTCTCGAAAGAAGCATTTTTAGCCAATTTATACCTAGGATTAGCAGCCTGATTATAAATGAACAACGTGATGGCGTAAATCAGGTTGTTGGAGAGAGTGATAACATTATTGAACATTTTTTGATTCCTTCCAAACCATATATATCAACTAGTAATAGTGAGGATAGTATCAAGTAATAGTTTATACTCTTTATCCCACTATAATATAAGATTGTTCCAATAGTGGTTATGGTTAAGGTCGGTGTTGGTAATGTTAAGTCAAAAATTGTTAAGAGTGTTTACAAGGAAAAGTTAGTTAAGGGACACTTGTAGTATGTGTTACGTTTTCTAGAACTAAATTGTAGAAAATACGTTTTTTATCTATGTGTAAATTATTTTTCTTTAAGAATTCAATCATGTTTAACTTTTTATGTAGGGTTAACTACATGCGTAGTTTTGATTTGGGATGAGCATTAACTTTCCAAATGGATTTAAAAATACTAGGTTTAGTCCCTAAGAAATTTAAAAACGTGTACATCAAGTTTGAGGAGTATATTTTACTTTTATCCCAACACGGAATTTTAGTATCGTTGTCATATATAAGTTATAAAATACTAGCTTGATACATAGACAGACAAATTAGGTTAAGGTATTGTCTTCTAGGACATGGTTGAAAGTAAGATTCCATGGAAATTCATTGTGTGGTTTAAAGACATCTGAAATTAAGATATTTTTGAAATTACAAATATCAAATAGCTCTTTGTACTTAACTCTAATATGCATGGCAGAAATTCAGCTATCATGGCAGAATGATGTGTTCTTGCCTGAATGAATTATGTTATTAATCACAAGGTTAAAATATGAAAGATTCTAAAATAGAGTTCCATATAGTGAGACATATTATTGAGATTAGAAGTGATGTGGTGAAGGTTATAGGTACTATCGTAAAATTATTTTGATATCATTTCTTTTAAGATGAGTTTCTCATTTTTGTTATTAAATTTCAAAAGCCATTTTTCTACTAAATATACATTAATATTTTAAAGATTTATAATACCTAACCCCCTTCCTCTTTGGAACTGTCACCTAGTTAACCAGACAATTAATCATACTACATAAATTATCCCTACTCCAAAGGAAATTCTTCTAATTCTAACTATTTTGTCAATGGCCCATTTTGGGAAAAGTATTAAGACATCGAGTAAATTGCAAGAGCTAATAAGACAGAGTTAGTAAGAATGATTCTACTTGCCCTACATAAAAATCTACATATCAAATCAGATAGTTTTCTACTTAATGTTATCAATTATTATTTGATAATCTTCATTTTTTAGCCTAGTGGGTCTAATTACATTATCAATTATATTATTATTTACTTAAAACAATACAACTTTCACAATAATCATATTATTATTTATCAAATCCACTTCACTTTATAAATAATAATAAATTCTCCAAATTCACATTAAAAATAAATCTTCTGTTATCATTTATGAATTCTCCTAGAAATTCATAAATAATAACATTATTAAAATTTTCACATCAATTTCAGTGTAAGTTGTTAAATCGCTATTATTTACAAATATCACTCAAAATTTATAAATAATCTTATTTTCCAAAAAAAACAAAATTTTAACCATTTTCTATTAATTAATTATTTTATTTTCAAATCAAAAATCAATTATTTAAAACATCCATCATTTAATAATCAGTAATTAAAATTAAACAATCAAATCTTTGATACACACTATACCAAAACACTGCAATAATCAAATAATCATCAAAAGGGCATAACATATATCAACATATGTATATTTTTATCGATGAATATTTATTTAATTTTTTAAAATATAAATAATTACGACAATTTAATCTAACCAGCACGCTTTTACAAATAGCTCCAAAATCAACAAATCACATGCCAAATTACCTAGTATTTCTTCACGAATCCAACAAAACAAACCACACATAAAACGAAGGAAGTACGCAAAAGATATGGTTATTAGAAATCATAGGGCTTAATTTGAAAATAATAAATGTGTAAGGGATTGAATGAAAATTTACCACTCCCTAAATGTTTTCGCAGCCTGCTATAGTATCTTTCGCTTTCAAATTGTCCTTGTTGTCGCTCGGAATCTCCATTTGATGATCGGGGACCATCAGTGGGACCCTCTCGCCGCTGCCAACCTAGTTGACCTAACCATCACTACTTCAGCGTCGTCGCCAAGGGTTTCCATGTTCGTCGAATTATTTTGGTCATTTTGGTCATTATTTGAATGATTGGTCGCCATAGATGAACTCTACTCATCGTCCTCAACCCTACAATATCTTCTGGTCGTCCTATAGTCGTTGTTCCTAGAACCGACGATCATGGATTTTTCATCAACTCCATAACTGCTAGAGAATATTCCAACCAGATGCAATCGAATTTCAAAAACCGAACTTTACCATTGTGTTCATGTTGTCTGCCATATGAAACGAGGTATCATAAGGCCTAGTTTTAGATTAATTTGTAAACCGATTTATTTTGTAATTAGTTGAAATAATCTCCATTAGTGTAAGGGAGTTTCAGATCTGAGGGAAACATCCTTTCGAATGGCAACAAAAGTATATCATGCTATATATCGATCTATAGGTTTTTGATATTTCTAAACACAATGGAAATGTCAAAATCCCCAATAAGACATCCTTACTCAAAGTTATCTTTTATCACCAATTAAATTTAAACAACTATATATACTTAATCAACAATTAGTGTATCAAACTAACAGGTTGTTACAATCATAGTTGTAGTCTTACTTATTTGTAGAAGCCGGATCGACGTCCTTGTCTTTAGAATCTAATTCAATATCTTGGATCCAGATTATTTTCCATATAATTTTCCAATTATGTGATTTACGAGACTTATTTCGCTCAACCAACATCCTTGTTTCAACAAAGTTTGGAAAACAAGGCTTTTATTGCACTTGCAAAATGAATCAATCTAATCATTTTATGTTTTCTAGCCTATTTGAGTGACACGAACATTATTTAGCTATTAGAATCAATATAGGTTATAGAAGAAACCCACTATCATAGCAATTCATGCAATAGGGTGTCCATAGGACTATGGCATGTACTAATCGTGTTAAAGAAAAAAATCAGCTGATACAGTACACAGTATAAAGAAAATACTAACTTAAAGCATACTAAAAAATAAAGACTTTGAAATCTACCAAAAACTAAAAATTAATGTTTGATTTTAATAAACACTTGGATTGAATTGCTTTGTTGCATGAAATGAATTTATGTATGCAAACTTTAATACATCAAGGAAATAAAAGTAAAGAAATAAAGAAGAATAAAGAAAGCAATAAATAAGAATAAAACAAAATAAGAAATAAAGAAAAGAAATAAATTACATGTTTTTGGTTTGAGTCCTAAGACATTGAAATGAAAAGAAATTCAAATAAAATAACATAAAAAGTCATGGGCTAAAAAAGGCACTTATTCAACATTAAATAGAAAAATGATATGGTGTCACATGAAACTTATGGTTAAAGAGCCATTGGAAATCCAAATAAAGTGCGTACTCGTCTTTTGAATTTCAAACCGATAAGGTATATTTTCTTGAAGTATTTTATGGTATATATAGAACTTATTGTGGTTTTACTAAATATTTGCTAGTTTGAAAAGGCGACTTCAAAAATAATTGTTAATTTCAATTTTTTGAGAGTAGTTAAGAGGTTTCGAACACATAAGAGGAATTGTTGTGGATCCTAAACCATTTGACATAGAAAGAGATTTGGTCACTCCTACCATGAAGAAGAAAAGAGGTCAACTGTTGAAATACTATCAGGTGACTATTTAGAATATATTCATAAATAAAAGAACTTTTATGTCTTTTGTATCTTAAGCAAAGCTAAGCTTGAAAATTCATCATGTAATTCCAGGTGGAGATCGAGAAGCTATACAAGAGCATGGAAGAAGGAACAAAATGAACATCTAAACATAAATATACATATGATAGTTATAATACTAAAGCTTTTGTGTCAATAATTGATACATGTATGTTCATTGTGTGAGCTAATGGAAAACTAGAAGATGGGAAGTAAAAATGTTTTCACATCCGCCAATTCCGATAAAAAATGTAATATTATGCATGTCATAAGAAATCATTTGTAGTTATTCAATTGTTACAAATGCAATATCTCAGGAGTGTTCCACATGTTGTATCATCTCTCCTCCAACTTATTTACCTCTTTCCATGCTCCAATAGTTATCAAAGTCGCTATGTGATGTGACTTATATGCGGAATGCAGAATGATCTATAATATGACAAAATGTAATTTAAGCTGATAATCTAAACAAGCTAAAAGAAAGCAGCAAATAAAAGATTGCATTGGTGATTTTTATACCGGTTCGGACTCACAATCCTACGTCCGGTCCTGGACTCCTTTTGGAATTTCACTAACAAACCCTCGCTTGACCTAAAGGAACATGTACCTACAACACTGCCTGAATAACCGAACATGACTTCAACCTTTGCATGAAGATCTGCAATAGGACTTCAAATATAAAAGGAATAATTCCAACTTTGACTTTGATATATTCTTTTACAACACGGATAAGCCACTCTTCAGCACACGCTTCCTATAATATTCTTTGATGATTATGAATTGAACGTACAAAAATATAGGAAGAAGAAAAACACTTTTTGATTGCTTTTTATTTCAAGATAGAAATAAATAGATTATGAATTAGAGAGCAAGAATTGATTTTTTTAATGGATGAATTCAGTCTCCTTTTCCAGTAGTGAAAGGATCTGCTGAAGGGTAATGATTATTCAAGATATCGTATCCTTTTACCGACAAATGCTCTTTTCTAGAAAGTTGTGTCTGATTAAAAATATGGTCGTTTCAGCATCTCTGACGTTTGAACTGAAAGTTTAGACTTCTGACTCTCTATTTTTAAAACATTTTAGAACAAGATCAGACATCTGAATATTGGGGCCAGACATCTAAACACATTCCAGAAAAGGATATGTTCATTTTTGACATATTCAAACATCTGATCCTATGATTCAAACGTCCGACTTCTGTTATAAAAAATTGGTTTTTACATGGTCAGACGTTTGAATTTTTGGCTCAGACATCTGACCATTTTCCAGAAAAGAAAATGTTTTAAAAAAAGAAATGGTTTAGACATCTAAAGGAGGTTACTAGACATCTGAGCACTAAGTCAGATGTTCGAGTAATATTGCTAGACGTCCGACTTCTATTTGCAAAATCACTTGTAGTTTAGTTGATAAGACGTACAAATTAGTGCTCCATATTGTTATCCCGCCTTTTGGCAAGGCCGTGACACCAAAAAGTCGACCGGAAAACTAAAGATAGTTCGTCTCAAAGATTGGCTGAACATTGCTTCACCATGGATATCGACGAATTTCGTCCAAAGCTCGAATCAAGCTACAAGTGATAGGACACGGCAAGCAAAGTCATGGGAGCCAGCGTTTCAAATTTCAGGATAATCGGAGTTCGTGTGAATGGGATATGATCGATACAAGTTAGAAAAAACATGCTGGTTCGTATCCACCAGGTTCGAATCGATGGCGTTCGCATCGATCAATCACCACTGCTTCGCATGCATCGGTGCACCCTACTTCGAATCGATCGGTTTCGTATCCATCCCCAAGCACTACCTCGCATCGATCGACCTCGCATCCATCATCAGTGGCAAGTCACTGTTTCGTGTCCACGAAACCTGCCCTGTTCGTATCCATTCGACTCGTCTCGATCCAGTTCGTATCGATCAATGATTCGTATCCATCGGTTCAAACTAGGTCGTGGCACTTGATGCGAACAAGGCGAAATTCGTGGATACGAAGCGGTCAACTCGGAGCAAAGGGTGGATCGATGCGAGATATGCGCGCCACGTCGTCTCAAAGACACGTGCGTCCATCGATTCGAAGGCGTGGAGTCGAAGTGATCGAGTCGAAACGAACGGCCAACCCGGAAACCCTTACTCGTATCGATCATATCTCCCAATCTACAAATCCAAATGCTATGAAATTTTCACAGTAGCTTCCATGCAAGGTAAAGGATGTTCCTGCCAAGTTTCAGCTCGATTGGACTAATCCTTGATGGATACGAAATCACTTCGTATCGATCACAGATCGAGTCGAAACTTGGTGGGACCGGTCGCGTGGGCCCACTCACGTGCCAGAAAAAGTCTCCTGAAGTTTGGGCGAGATCTGGGCCTCCTACACCTATAAATAGCCCTCTGAAGCCTACAAAAAAGGGATCTTTTGACCATTCAGCATCCAGACTCTGCCGGATTCAATCCTACACTTCATCACCACTGTTGTATTCGAATTTAAAAGAATTAATCCACTGCAACCTGCTGTAATCAGTTGTAATCATCAAGTGAATATCAATAAAGTTATCAGCTTCAGAGTGGACGTAGGCAAGATCGCTGAACCACTATAAATCCTGTGTCATTTACCGTTTTTATTGAGTTTCCTGAGTGATTTGCATACTTATTTTTCTACATATTTGATATATGTGATCTGTGATTGCGAGCTGGTGCTTTCAACGACTATCGGGTGTTTGTGACCAATTTTGGCGCAAACATTTTGGTGCTTTCACTGAGAGATTGAACTCAGGGGTTCTATCATTTAGAAGTTGAATTCGAAGACTTAAGAGCTCAGATCTGAGAAGATATGACGAGGCAAACTAGTAGGAGACAAAGGCCAGAGCAAAGTCAGCATGAAGGGAGTCAAGAGGCTTCCTTGGGGGCAAACCAAGCATCGATCTTCATCACCAGGGATGAGATGGAGACAATGATGAAGAGACAGGAGGAAATGATCCAGAATTTGCTTCAACAGATTGGACAACTTGGAGCACAAAATCAAGGAACAACCAGAATCCAGAACGGAGCAGGACCATCTGGCGCAGCGCCAGAGCTGGGGGGCACACACTTAGAGCATGTTGATCCGATCCCGGGAAGAGATTCAGGGACATCCGAGCAACCTGGTGGCAATGGAGGGATGAACGCTCAGCCAGGGGGGCAGAACGAAGGTAACACTCAAAGATCACAGCCTGACGACAACGACAGGTTGGCGGAGATGGTCAGACGGGCCATGAGAGGCGGACTAGTCAATAGAGATCTGGAGGATGTACATAGGAGTCCCTTTACTCCTACGATCAGGCAGGCCAGGAATCCGCTGAACTTCAAGCTACCATCGGTGGAAATGTATGATGGGCGGACAGATCCAGCGGTCTATCTAACGAAGTATATGAGGCACATGGAAGTGCTGGGGGCATCACAGGAAGTCATGGCTCGGTGCTTTCCATTGTATCTGTCGGACATTGCAGCGCTATGGTTTAGACAACTGGAGAGTGGCTCCATCGGGACTTGGACAGATTTAACAGAAAGGTTTATGAGACAATTCAGGGTTCATATTTCGAGACCCAAGAATGTGATGAGTTTGGCGACTCTAAAGCAGAAAGCTGGGGAGTCTTTGAGGAATTTTCTGACGCGGTTTAATGCGGCAGCAGCGCCAGTGGATCGACCAGATCCATCTATGGTCATGATGGCAGCTGTATCTGGAATATATGATGGCACGGAGTTCAAGAATTCACTAACTAAGGATCTACCTACGGACCTGGGAGAGTTTTATCATGAAGCCGAAAAGTTTTTGCGATTAGAGGATGCTCGTACGGAGAGAGAAGAAGAAATCGATGTTTATGCAGTTAGAGGCGGTAATTCACCTGGAAAAGGTGCAGAGACTGGTAAAGGGAAGCGAAAGGCTGAAGAAAATGATGATAGGTCAAAGCGGCAATGGAGGGAGCCGCGATTTACCACCTATTCAGAACTGAACGAGGGTTTGAAGCGAATCTACCAAGACACCCGAGAGCAAGTTGCTTATCGTAGACCAATGCGACGGGATCCAACTACCGATGAGAGAAAATCAGACAAATATTGCTTATTCCCCGAGCTGAATGGACATAGCACAAATGACTGTAGACACCTGAAGGATGAGGTAGAAGGGCATATCAGGAACGGTAGGCTACTTCAGTATGTGAGAAGGCGAGCTCCAACGGTGGAACCAGAGCGACCACCGTCTACATCAGCTAGGGGTGACCCCGAGCCGGGACACCGTATGGTTATCAATTGATTTAAATAACGATGAACAAGTCGTAAACTTCTCACTAACACGGTTAAACCATTTACACATGTGGGAGATCGCGAACGATCCACAGGCATGCTCTGAATGATTATTGACTGTCTCGTAGTGAGAATTCACACTTTGACATCCTTGCTTAGCTTTTTGTTTCATGTTGATTTGGACATTTAGATTTTTTTTGTTTGGATATTTCTGTTATGGAATTCATGTGAACGTTAATTTGATATTTGCAATTCTGTAGAAGAAGTTACTCGCGTATGCTTTGGATCGCGAATGGTCCACAAGCACACCTTGTATGGCGACGAACCGCCACGATCGCTGAATCAGAAATTCACCCGAACGTGAATCTGACATCGATAATACTAAGCCCCCCCCGGGCACACTCATTCGCCTCGAACGGCACCCGACCTCGAACGGTCACCGTTTGCCTCGAACGGCATCCGACCGCGAACGGTCACACTTCATCTAGTATAACAGTCGATCACGAACGATCACACTCTGCCTCGTGCGGCATCCGACCACGAACGGTCACAATTCACCCAATATGACATTCGATCGCGAACGATCACATTCTGCCTCGTGCGGCATCCGATCGCGAACGATCACATTTTATCTCGTGCACCATGCGACCACGAACGGTCACAATCCAGCATAATTCGTCTAAAACGACACCCGATCGCGAACGATCACGTTTCTACCTTGTACGGCACTCGATCGCGAACGATCATATTCTTCTTTCCACGTCACTCGATCGCGAATGGTCACAACTCGTCTAGAACGACACCCGACCGTGAACGGTCCCATTTTGCTATTTGCCGCGAACGGCATTCGACCTCGAACGGTCCCATTTTACCTCAAATGACATACGGTCGCGAACGATTGTCATTCGTGGTCAGGAAAGACTATCAAGTTCTTTGCAGGTCGATGATAGGATATGAACATCCAGCTTATGGAACTACAAAACACACCTTCCTATCGCAAGGCATGTTTTGGGGGGCAAATGTTATCGCGCCTTTTGGCAAGGCCGTGACACCAAAAAATCGACCGGAAAACTAAAGATAGTTCGTCTCAAAGATTGGCTGAACATTGCTTCACCATGGATATCGACGAATTTCGTCCAAAGCTCGAATCAAGCTACAAGTGATAGGACACGGCAAGCAAAGTCATGGGAGCCAGCGTTTCAAATTTCAGGATAATCGGAGTTCGTATGAATGAGATATGATCGATACAAGTTAGAAAAAACATGCTGGTTCGTATCCACCAGGTTCGAATCGATGGTGTTCGCATCGATCAATCACCACTGCTTCGCATCCATCGGTGCACCCTACTTCGAATCGATCGGTTTCGTATCCATCCCCAAGCACTACCTCGCATCGATCGACCTCACATCCATCATCAGTGGCAAGTCACTGTTTCGTGTCCACGAAACCTGCCCAGTTCGTATCCATTCGACTCGTCTCGATCCAGTTCGTATCGATCAATGATTCCTATCCATCGGTTCAAACTAGGTCGTGGCACTTGATGCGAACAAGGCGAAATTCGTGGATACGAAGCGGTCAACTCGGAGCAAAGGGTGGATCGATGCGAGATATGCGCGCCACGTCGTCTCAAAGACACGTGCGTCCATCGATTCGAAGGTGTGGAGTCGAAGTGATCGAGTCGAAACGAACGGCCAACCCGGAAACCCTTACTCGTATCGATCATATCTCCCAATCTACAAATCCAAATGCTATGAAATTTTCACAGTAGCTTCCATGCAAGGTAAAGGATGTTCCTGCCAAGTTTCAGCTCGATTGGACTAATCCTTGATGGATACGAAATCACTTCGTATCGATCGCAGATCGAGTCGAAACTTGGTGGGACCGGTCGCGTGGGCCCACTCACGTGCCAGAAAAAGTCTTCTGAAGTTTGGGCGAGATCTGGGCCTCCTACACCTATAAATAGCCCCCTGAAGCCTACAGAAAAGGGATCTTTTGACCATTCAGCATCCAGACTCTGTCGGATTCAATCCTACACTTCATCACCACTGTTGTATTCGAATTTCAAAGCATTAATCCACTACAACCTGCTGTAATAAGTTGTAATCATTAAGTGAATATCAATAAAGTTATCAGCTTCAGAGTGGACGTAGGCAAGATCGCCGAACCACTATAAATCCTGTGTCATTTACCGTTTTTATTGAGTTTCCTGAGTGATTTGCATACTTATTTTTCTACATATTTGATATCTGTGATCTGTGATTGCGAACTGGTGCTTTCAACGACTATCGGGTGTTTGTGACCAATTTGGCGCAAACACATATAACCTAGGTTTGAATCTTGGTGTTGCGTAATATTTTTAAGTTGCTGAAATTTTTTCTTTTTTATTAGTTTCTAAATTCAAAATCTATTTTTAAATCAATTAGATTATATTTGTGTGTGTATCATTAAAGGATATTGTACAAGTATTTTTTACACTCACATACAATGACTTATCTGAAATATGATTTTCATTCATCGAGCTCGTTAGCTGTAGTTATTTGCCATAGTCTCCTCATCTACTGTGGTTGTTTGCCTTAGTCTTCATTGCTCGATTTCCTTGAAATAATCAACTTGTATAATATATATCGAAATGTATAGTTGTTCCTTCAAAACAAAAAATGGAGGTTTTAACATTCTCCCTCATTTTGATGCTGGCAACTATAGATATATATATAAAGATATACATATATTTTTATTTTTACTCCCCCATTGATATGCCCTGTTTTTCTTGATTTTTCTTCCCCTTTGTCATCAACAAAAGGTAGCATAGGAGAGAAAAAGCAAAGTATGAAAGGGAGTAATATAACACAAATCACACAAATACCTTTGGAAAAATACCATTTATAGTATTCTAAAAGTAGATTTCTCTTAGTTATAGTATTCAGTCAATAATTTTTGTAATTTAAACAATTTAAAAACCTTTTATTATCTTGTATATATTGGCATAATTGGGTTTAAATACGAGTTCTTTAAAAAATTTCAAAGTGTAAAACCATCGCTAATGAATGTCAAAAAATATTTTTACCATTAAAATATTAATGGGTATATATTTTTAAGGCTTAATCTTTTTATAGCACTTATACCCATAAATACTATTCTCTTTTAAAATAAATCTTTTATTTTTGACAAGTGCTATAGAATAATGTAAAATATCTTGATTTTGCCAAAAAAATCCAAATTATTTATGTCTTTTCAAATTATTTATCAAAAGTGAGTAATAACTTAATAGCAATATTTTTCTTGTATAACCATATTATATATACAAAATAAGAATACGAAATTTTCTGATTTTCCTTCATTTTTAGCTCCATTTCCATATGTGTTAACCTAAAAAATGGATCAACACCTAAAATCAAGATGAAAGCACCAGTTCATATAAAAGTTAAGGAAAAAGTAGAAAATAGACAAGAACACACATAAGATTTTATAGTGGTTAGGTGTAATCTCCGGCCTACAATCACTTCAATCTATTTTATTCGTTGTTCTCTCTCTAGATTATAGCTAGTTATATCAGATCTAGCCACGATCTAGTAGATCCCAGATTTACAATGATTAAGGATGTTATTTGAGGAGAATAGAAGTGAAGAAACTGTAATGGAAGCTCCAAGTCTAAGAGTGTAGATGGAAATTCAGTAGAGAAAATATCCTTTTCTAGTAGCAGGTAGGTTGGTATTTATAGAGGAATTGGACAACATAGAGTTAGAGGCCCATCAGCATAGTGGTCCAAGAGATAGGTCGAAGTTCCTCCATAACTCGCAAGCATGCCGAGCCATGGTTATAACTTAGGTCGGACCTATGCCTATAGGTCGGGTCCGAGTTATACCACTTAGTGTAATTTTGACAACTCCTTTTGCATGTTGCTTCTTCCATCTAGCTAAGTCGTTTGATCAATCTCCAGTCATTTCAAGTTGAGTATCCATCTTCTTAACTCTTCAAGCTTAGCTAATTCATAGAGTAAGTTATCCAGTCCTTGTCCAAACCTTGCATAATCTTTTGAGTATGAAGTACTAAAGTAGGGGAGTTAGAATATGTAGTCGAGGAGGTGACTGGCTGAAGCAACTTAGGTCGGTGCCAACCTAAGCACTCAACTCGGGTCCGAGTTCAAATGCTAACTCCATTTCAAATCTAGATTTTTCCAAGTCTTTCCTTAGCCTCTTCTAAGTGCACATATCACGTTTCAAGTCATTCCAATTTCGTTTCAATCTTCTACGTCCGGTTGAAGCTGCTTTGGTGGTAACTCGGTACCAACCTATGGTGATAACTCGATACCGAGTTACGGACTTAGCATATTTTTTATTGGAATTTTCTCAAGCTATTTCCCTAGTTCATTTGAGTGTGCCTTCAAGATTTCAAGTCATTTCATCATCGTTTGAATCTTTTGAGTCTAATTGAAATCTGTTTTACCAAAAAGTGAGTTAACAATATGCATTGGAAACTTTTAGAATCCTTTTCCTCCTTAATATGTGATGTACCTATAAAATATAAGACATATGTTCTGGTACCCACTTCCTACATTAGGGTTCGGAGGTTAGGATTTTGGTAACCATACCCAAGAGGATTTGGTTGAACCTTTGAAAATGTAATTTGAACTCAAAAGTACTTTAGAAATAAAATTATTTATATATATTTATTTCTAACAAGAGTATTATTGGTTTTAGGAATCCATATACTAATAGTCTTGGAATTTTCTAAACAGAAAAATATTCTCGATGACATTTTTAAAGGCTTTTTTAGAATTTAGGACAGCCTAATAATATTTTTGCTTCAAGGATAAAAAAGTTCAAATTCTGTTCCAGCCCTAACGGTTGTGCGCTAATTATATTTTTTTCTTCTTCTTCTTCTACATTGCATGTTTAAAATTTTATTCTCTTCTTGATCATTTTTCTATATTCTCTTCCATGAATTTCTTCTTCTTCTTGATTGCATCTCTCGTTTCTTTCATTGGCCTTGTGATTTTTAGATTTAGGTATGGTTATTCGGTTCTGCTTTGATTTAGGTCATTTCTAATTTTATGTTCTTTTTCCATTTTAATTTGAAATTCATCTTTATTGTTGTGTTAAGTTTTTTGATACGATATGGAAAATTTGGGAAGCAGTAGTAGGTATCTTCCTTTTTTTCTTTTATTATGCACCATCGTTTCCCTTATGTGTTTTAACTTGTTTGGTATTTGGTTTTAGTTCAATGACGTATATTCCATAGTCAATTTGGAAATATGATGAAAACACATAACTTGTTAGGAAATTAATTAAGTATCCATTTTAGTATCAGTGGTAGGATCAGTTTTAATGTCATTAGGTATCATTTTTAGTATTTCTATTTTATCTATTTGGTTCTGCTTTTTTATACGAAGAAAATGATAGTGTTCTAAAATAAGAATGACAATCTAAAGTAAACATTTTTTTATTGACGTTTTTTTTCAATGGTGACACTACTTTCTTGTTGTGTACTTGCAGCACTCGGTTGTCCATTGATTGTGCTTTCTATGATTTGAAGAATGAAATTTGTCGTTATTGGTCTCAATTTACTCCTTTCCATTGAGATTTCATATGTGCTTGAGAATAAATTTATCATGGTTGATACCAATTCCGATCTTCAAAGTGTAATTTGTTTTCAATTGTATAAGAAGAGTGCATTCTTTCCTTTTACTGTTAAGGTTAAGGTTTCTTTATTGGGAAATGGTGGTGGTAGTTCTATTTCGATTTCATCTAATCTTTATAGTCATTCATTTTTTAGTGGATCTTTGTATTTTGGTGTTGTTGTTCAAAGTAAACATTATTTGAAGGGTATGTTGAAGAGGTATTCAAAGTTATCAATTTTTGATTTTGTTGGTTTTTGTTTTGGAGGAGCTAATGATTTTTAAGAATTTTTTATGGCATACCAAATTCAAAAGGGATATAATTAGTGTTTTTGGAAAATTGTTCTATGAAAAGTATTGCTATTTGCTCTTCATCTAAGTATGGTTGTCTTTTTAATGTGCATGGTTCTTGTGATTTTGGACAACTTAATAGGTTATTCATTAGATGTTTGGTTAGTGATCATTCTTATGGGATTGGTCTTAAGGATGTGAAAAATCCACATATTTCTAGTGGATTTGTTAAATCGTTGATTATTGTTTGTAATGACCCAGAATTTCCGTCATTTGAAATTCATATATTTAATTGATTTTAAATATTAATAAGTAAGAATTTTAAGTCGAATTTATTTAAATTCGAATATAGTAATTTAATTTGACGATTAAATTATTAATTTAATACGTGAAATTGGGTAGATAATTGAAATCTGAATTAAATGTGATTAAAAATGATTTATAAAGTTATATTATATCATATTGGAGTTATAATGATGTTTGTAAACTTTTAAATTTGAATTAAAAGTTAATCTGTGAAAATTGAATACTTTAATATTTAATTGACGAGTAAAAATGACCATTTTTCAAACAGTCTCGGATTTCGACGAAACTAGTTTCATCGGATCCATAATGTGATATTATTGTAAGATTTCAATTTTTGTAGCAATCGGAGTTGTCGTTTGTCCGGGGCAAGCCAAAACGCATCGAAATCGGTTTAAATCGGTTTAATTTAAATTTGATCGTTTATTTCCGTAACTCTCACATACGATCGAATTAGCTCCCGAAACACGTTACATTGTGTTCGGAACGCGGGGTAAACCTTAGAAACGCTAGCCGGCACGCTCGATTTCGAGTTCGAAAATTTTCAAGTGAATAGTGATTTGCAAATTTCTATAAAAGGACCTAAACTTTTCTTTTTGCCCAAACCAAACGACATTAGGGTTTCAGCCGCCATTAACATTTCTATGGCCAGAAAGGCGCAACGTTCTTCCCTCTCGTTCTTCCAATCCATCGATCTAAATGAAAATCCTCCAACTACAAAAGTGTTAAGCATCACGAGCTCTAGAGGATCAACGGCTGTGATCGAAAATGACGAAGCCAATCAGTGGCAATTCGTCCTCAAAGCCACCACGTTCACACACGTCGTTTGAGAGCATGGCGAGGCCGAGCTACATGAGATTTTGGGCGGTGGGTCATCAAGCATAGGCGCATCACTCGGTAGGCTCCGATCAACATCACGATGATCGTTGGTGGAACGTAAATTGAAGATGGTTGGCGGCTAAGTTGGGTTTCGAACGCAAAAAGAAACATAGGGGAGAAGATGAAGTCTTCGGCCGTGATTTGCTCATTCAAAACGAGTGGCCCAGATCGAATTTCGGTTAAAGAAATTAAAAAGAAATTGTAAATTTATATTATATAAATTCGTACAATGTTTAAAATGCTGTAACTTTGTCATATGAGGTCCGTTTCGGATGAAACGAATTGCGTCGGGTTCGTTTTGTCGAGCACTATGCAATGGAACTGGTTTGGAGTCAATTGGAGCTAGTGGAAATTTTGAGTAAAATTAAACGTGCGTTTAAGTTTATTTGAAATAAAACGCTACAACCGTTATTGAAAGCAAGGTGAGAACTCCTCACTCAATCGAATATTTGTTTCGATTTAAATTTTAAATAGTTGAGATTTAAAATTGTTGATAGTGTTAATTGTGTGAATTGGATGATGACTGTTATTTATTGTGATAAATAGACCATATACGCCGTATATTAAGCGGAGGTTATTTATTAAAAACATATACCGCGATAATTTCACTGTGAAGTGGAATTGGTATTATATATGTATTTGGAGTTATTTTCCCGCATTATATAGCGGATGAGACCCTATTGCGCCGCATAATAGCGGATAGTATTTTATAAATCCCATATACCGCGATAATTTCACATTGAAGTGGAATAGGTATTGTGCTAACATCTGTGGATGTAGGGAAACAGGTTGGAGGGATCCAATTGGATTTCTCAAACATTTGAATTTATTTCAATGTTGTGTATTGATTTATTTATAATCGCCGTGTGATTATATCTGTGGATTGAAAGCGTTGAAGGCTATAATTTAGTCGAATATATTTTTGGTATCGTTGGATACCGAAAATAAATAAAAATTGGATTTTTGAAAATATAAGTTGAAAATTTATCGAAAAATTTGTTTTGATAATTGGATAAATTTAAAAGGAGTTTTATAAGATAAAAGTTTTATTTTTGAATTATATTGGATTAAATTTCAAATTTGGGAAAAAAGGCTTAATAAATGGATTTTGGAAATATTATCTATAAACTGAAGAATTTATCTAAATTTGGATTTTTAAATAGATTTGAAGAGATAAAGGAATTTATTTTAAAAGGAAATAATTTTGGAAATTCATTGGAAATTTATTTGGATTTTGAAAAATCAATTTGAAAATTAATTTGGAGCTGGAAAATGAATATTTATGAAATCGATTTTAAAAAAAAAAAATTTGAATTGTTTGACATCTTTGATGTGTGATATATCCTGTTTTGTATTGTGATTTGTGATCTATTTATCTGTGATATATATATCTGTGATCTGTGAATGAAAGATAAGCGTTATAGTTTATACCGCTTATCAAATTATATTGTTATATTTGATCTGTGATGATTGAATGTTGTTGCACTATTGTGTTAAACCCATGGACTACACAATACACACACAAATGTGGATTTCACGTGGAAATCGGTTAAGTCATAGATTTTTATCAATTTTGGAAAATTGAGTTTTTGAATCTAAAATGGTTTTGGAATTGAAATTGAAAGTTTTTGAAATGAGTTTCAGAAATAAAAGTTATTTTAAATAACTTAATAGAATTGGAATTTAAATCATTTGATTTAAGTTTGAATTCAATATTTTGAAATTGAATTCAATGAATTAGGAATTTTGGTTTAAAAGATTTTATAAATATAAAAGGTGTTTTTATGGTTTTTTAACCAATTAAAATACGGTCTTGGGGAAATTTAAATTTATAATTCAAGTTTCATACTTGAATGGCTTTAACCTGTGTAAATGTAACCAGTTTTTCCCAAAATGAAAACTATCTGTTTCCAAATAATAATAGCTTTTATAAAGTGAAAAGATTTCCAATTTTGTATTGAAAACAATTCAAGTTGAAATGAAATTGTAAATAGTTTGGATAAACTATGAATTAACCTTTGTAACGATAATTAAACTTTATTTTGAAATAAAAGAGTATTTCAAAAGGTGTATCTTTTATATTATAAAGACTTGAATTGTGAATAGTTTTGAAAGCTATAATTTAAATCTGATTTAAAGATTTAATGGGTTAATCAAATTGAAATGGAAATTGATTTGGAAATCTGTGAATGAAACTTTGTGAAACCAGGTAAACTTTGTGAAGTAAATCTTTTTGTTTAAAGATTTAAAATGGTAAATTGTTTAAACCATTTAAAGGAAAGGATTTGGGTAATAAGTTGTGACTTAATTGAAATCCCATATTCAAATGTTTTGAAATATTGTGCTCACTATTCGGGTTAGCCGGGAAAAGACCTTTGTGTCATATAACCCATTTCGAATTAGTGATACGACGATATGGATCGTATTGAAGACCGGTGGTGAATACCGGGTATTTGTGAAAACGATAGGATGACCTATCGATTGTCTCTGCACCGTTAGCTACGGTATAGAGATTTCCTTTGTGATAGGAAGTTTTATCGGGATTGTGAATACCCGGATTGCAAGGGCTTCTTTTGAAGTGCCTTCGGTTCTATTCGAACCCGAAACAGACTTGTATGGTTACATGTCTAACATTACATTTTGAGATATAAAGCTGATTTCTTTCAAATACATTTCTGTTGGTGGCGGGGAATTTATTCTCTTAGCTTAACACCCTTCTCTGAGACGTACGAGCCAGAGGTTATGTAGTTGAAATTTATCAGTGATATACTCCCAATTTGGTAATGTGGCATGCTGAGTGTTTCTATGTGATGATCATTTATTGATCATTTGTGATCAAAGCGTGGCTTTGTGAAAAAGCGTAGCTTTGTGGACGAGACTTCGTCAGGACCTCACAACCCGGAAATGGTCAAAACAGGAATGATGCGGCAAGGTTATGAGGGTCGCGCCCTTTAGGGTATGTCATTTCCTTCTGGAAAAGGGTGGTATCATGGTATGGAGCCCAGATACTTACTTATGTGGACACACTTTATTTATTATGTGTGATGTTGGTTACTGAGCGCTCGGATAAAGGTCCCAAAGGACCGGGGAATGGCATATTCGTGAGTTACCTAGTTACGGGGGTAACCCGACCTTGTGTTGGCAGAGAGCTAGTTAGTTCTCGGGACGTCCAGCCAGAGGCGATCCCATATGGCGGTAGGAAGTTCCTTAGCCTGACCATTTGTTGGAAATCCAAAGAAACAATACGAACCTTGTACGGTTTTAGTTGTATAACCCGCTATGGAATGTGGCGGTAACCTGCTATTGAACATAGTAGCTATAGTAGGCATACAATAATGGTTGTATGTTGGCTAAGATTAATATTATACTTTCGAAATGTTTTCTGCACTATGCACTAATAATAATAATCCAATGATTTGTGTAGTAAGCATGTTTGACTATCATAAGAAGAAATCTCCTGCAATTCTGCGTTTGCATTGTGTGTGTGGCGGGAGGTCTTATGGTAGTTTCATTTTCCAAAAGCATTGCGGATATTTTCTACTTGCTTTGTTGTTGTTGTGTTTTAAAGATAAAACTGTTTTAAGTTCTCACACCAGTCACCATGACTGACCTGGAGTTTATTGTTTCTTTCCTAAACTCTGGGTGCCCACCAATTTCCATACGGGCAGTCTAGAGTTAGGTTATCAGGTCATTCTGGATTCAGGAGATGCTGTGAAGCTCAGTGGCGAGCTGGATGGCGAGACATATCACTTGTATATGATATTATTTATTCCGCTATGTATTCTGTATGAGGACAAGTTTATATAACTGTCCAGTTGTGTTGTATATTGTTGTTGTAAACTCTGATGATGATGTAATGTATAAACTGATATAGTTTTGATTTAAAGATTATTCATTTATCTATTATATGTTGTTCCGCTGCGATATGTGAGATTCTGATATTGTTCTGTGTTTTTCTGTTGTTCTTATTTTTTTTTCTTCTGTCTTCTTCTACCTCTTCTTTTTCTTCATAACAATTCGGTTTTCCGGCATTCAATTGCTCGGCAGTTGATACAGTGGACGTATTAATGTCGATTTTCGAGCGACGAAAAATCGCGTTCGTTATAGATCATTAATGAGATTGATTGTCTTAGTAAAAGGCCTAAAAATATAATAGTTGATTTTAGAAGGTAATACAATTTTCATTTATCCTGCTCTTTTGCTTATTCTAGGAAACAATTTGCTTTGATGGAATTGCATGGTAATGATGTTATGTCCTATAATGATTTGAGTTGGTATTTAGAAGCATTGAAGAAGTATAATCCATGTAGTTATGTTGATATGGATGTTAATCCTTGTAGTAATCAATTTGAGTAGGTGTTTATGTGGTGCTTGTTTACTTAGTTTCAAGCATTGTCGAGCTATGATATTTTTAGATGCTACTCATTTAAAGGGAAGTCCAGGTGTTTTGATGGGTGCTACTGCAAAAAATGGTAATCAAGGTATGTTTTTATTTTATTTTAATGTTGTTGTATTTTTTTGTTATTAATGTATAAAAGATTTAGTTTAGAATTTTATTACATTTTAGTATCAAAATCTTGTATACATTATCATAATCTGAGAACAGTTTATTATATGGTATTAAAATTTAATTACTTTGTGTTATGAAAATTTAATTAATAGCTGATATCAGGATTTGAAAAAAGTTATATTGTGTAGTATCAGAATTTTGGTACTACTATGTATTAAATTTTACTTTATGGTTGTTATTAGATTTTTGTTTTGTTTTGTTTTGTGTAGTATTAGAATTTAGTTAATATTTGTTATCAGAATTCAGATAACAATTGGTATCGGAATTTAAAATAGTTATATTGTATAGTATCAGAATGTAGTTCATATGTGCTATTGGAGTTTTGGTACCGCTGTGTATTAAATTTTACTTTATGGTTGGTATCATATTTTTAAAAAATTGTGTTCTGTAGTATTATATTTTAGTTAATATTTGGTATCGGAATTTAGATAATGGTTGGCATCAGAATTTAATAAAGTTATACCATATAGTATCAGAATTTAGTTCATATGTGGTATCAGAATTTAGTTCATATGTGATATCAGAGTTTTGGTACTGCTGTTAAATACTACTTTATGGTTAGTATTAGATTTAAAAAAGTTGCATTCTATAGTATTAGATTTTAGTTAATAATTGGTATCGGAATTTAGATAACGGTTGGTATCAGAATTTAAAAAGTTGTACTGTATAGAATCATAATTTAGTTCATATGTGGTATAAGAGTTTAATATTTGGCTAGTATCGGCATTATGTTAACATTTGGATAAGTTTTGTTTTAATATTTTTTTATCTGTAGGTTTTTCCCTTTAGCTATTAGTATAGTTTCTCTAGAAAATGTGGATATTGGAAATGGTTTTTGAATCATTTGAAACAAGTGCTTCAAGAAGATCATGATTTGGTTTTTATGTCGGATCGCCATCAAGGTTTGATTTTAGGTGTTCGTGATGTTTTTCTTTTAGCCTTTCATTGTTATTACTATCTTCATATGGAACAAAATCTTCTTTCAGCAGTAAAGGCAAAAAATGCTAATTTGTCTATTGTTGATTTGTTCAAAATGTTTTTTGTAGAGTTTCTAATATATACGAATTTGAAGAAACAAATTCTAAATTTTGTGAAATTTGTGGTATTGACGCTATGAAATTTTTGAAGGATAAGCCTTGTGATAAGTGGGTTAATTTGGCTTTCTAGGGAAAAATTATGGTGAATATAGTTCAAATGTTGCTGAAAGTTTTAATAGTTGGAATTTGGATGAACGAGCCTTGCTTATTAGTACATGTTTAGATGGAATTCGTATTAAAGTTATGGAACATATGGCTAGAAGGAGAAAGGAGTATCTTTTGAGGATATTACTCTTTGTCCTTTTATTGAGTTTCATTTAGGTGAATTGATTGAAGAAGAATTTAGATGTGATGTATTCAAGTTTTCAGAGTTTGTTTTTGAAGTGAAATCGTCGTACTCTCATCGTGTTGATCTTAAAGAACGAATTTGTAGTTGCGACCAATGGAAAGTTACATGATTTCCTTGTGCCTATGCTATTAAGTGCACGAAGTAGTCAAAATTGTCTATTTATGATTTTGTTGAGTATTATTTCACCATTAATGCTTATCGTTGTTATGCTAATGCTATAGATCCTGTTCCTAATTTTGATAAGCCTATTTTTGATGCTAGTGTTGAAGATGTTATTAAGCCACCTAAGGAGAAACTAGTGCTAGTAGACCTTCTATCAAATGCAAAGGAGAATTTGCATACTTTCAAAATAAGCAAAATAAATGTTGTGCATGCAAGCAATTTGGTCACAATAAGCGTAATTGTCAAGTTTCTAAGAAGATATGATTTGTTTTTCATGTTGTTATGAATTTGTTGAGATTTATAATTGGTTGTTGTGGGAGATTTTGCCTACAAGACCAAGGTAATTGGAGCTTGGAAGACGACTTGGCTTGGTTAGGAAGAAGGTAACACAACGGGTAGAGCAAGTGCAAAGGCATGGCAGAGAACTTGAATGAATGGGGAGAAAGCAGACTTTCTCCCCTCTGTTCGGTAGTTGAAGTACCAAACAAAACTTTTTGTTCGATGCCCTAAGCCACCGAACAAGATCTTCTATTCGATAGTTGAAGTATCAAACAAAATTTTCTGTTCGGTACCCCTAGCCATCGAACATGATCTTATGTTCGGTGGTTGGGCACTCATCGAACCATGCATTTAAGGCACTCACCAGACCAAGACAATCCTAGATCTACCAAGCCAATCATAGGGGAGTCTCACCGAACCAAGAGGGCCGAGCCAAATAGAAAAGCATATGAACTTTCCATCAACTTGTCCACATCTATCCTAGCCGAACCAACACCCTCTGAACTGATTCTTAGCTCAACTGAGCAGTATATATATGGAAGGAAATCTATATATATTTGGAAATAATCAGGAATATCCCAGATTCCTAAGAATATTCCCTCTGGGCAAGATATACAAGGAAATATCCTAATTAATGACACCACCTCTTCGCCCCTATAAATACTCCAGTATTTGACATTCAAACAACAACCTTTGGGATCTACATGACTATGAGCTACATAATCAATTGGCGGAGCATCCGAATCACAATTTTTTTATTATGAATCACTGTACTCTTCGTCAATTACTTGTAATATCAAAAGTATAAGGGAAAGGAATAAAAACAAATGGTGGAAGTAGGTCCATTATGGCTAAACCACTATTAATCCTAGTGTACTTTACTTATTTTGCTTACTATTCATCATCTAGTCTACCGTGAAAAATCGATTGGAGGTGTTCGCCCATTTTTTATGCAAACATTTTTGGTTCTTTCATTGAGAAGGGGAAAATACATCCTCAACAAGCCTCCTAAATCTAAGAGCAAGGCAGGCACTACCAATAGGGGTGCCAACTGCGACACTGTAGAACAGGATAACCATTCTTCCAGTACTCCAGCCTCGGATGCCATCACTAGAGGCCACTTAGACAGAGTTGCGACGAATATTGATACTCGTCTCGTCACCTAGTAGCAAGCTATTGTGGATCAAATCATGACACACTTGAAACAGGTGCAGCCAACTACACACAACACTGAAACTAGAGGAGAACTTGGACTCGACAATCTAGGTAGAGAAGGAGATCATACTCTAGTGGCAAATCTAACTTGGAAAATCAAGGAGCAATATGAGCCAATGCCGAGGAAGCAGGTCGAGCATAGGCTCGACCATGCCCTGCATACGAGGACCGATCCAGCACTGAACTGAACAGGGGAGATGAAAGACTAGGGGCAACTACGGCTAGACCTCACCGACCTTGGCAATGCTCTCTAAGCTTGGCTAAAGCAGTAGATGATGGAAGATGGGCTTACCGTTGTGAGTGGTCCCAGAGTAGAGAATGCAGCTAGGATCGTAGATCGAGTCATCACAGGAGACATGATAGAAGCTCCTTGCTTAGATGGTAGAGGTCGGTTCATTCCTGACCATCCCTAAAGCCGGAGGATCATATGGTGTGGGTTATCAAGGAATGTGTTCGTCGAGAGCAAATAGAGTGGAGAATTAGCGTGAGAGCTGGCAGCCCGTTTACTGTGGAAATATAGACCGCCCAAAATTCGAGGAGTTTTCGAATGCCTATGAATTCTTATCAAGGTTTAACTAATCCCATAGTGCATTTACAATGATATACATAACATATGCTAATGAGTGGAGCAACAGAGGAGGTCATGTGCAAGTGCTTTCCCTTGGTCCTAATAGACCCAACAACTATGTGGTTCTGTCGCCTTTCCCCTGGCTTAATTCGTTCATGGGAGATGTTGAAGCAGAAGTTCATCAGTCGGTTATGAGTATACATAGAACATCCCAATAACCCTATTTCTTGTCAGATGTTAAACAAAAGGAGGATGAAACTCTACGACAATATTTAACTCACTTCAATGCTGCAGCTGCAAGTATTCAAAATGTCGATAAATGGTTGACCCTGATGGCACTATGTGGAGGTGTACACCCTGACTCGAAGATGGCTCGGAGACTGGTTAAAGAGAAACCAGCTACACTTCATGACTTATTTTACGAAGCCGCGAAGTACGTGCAATTCGGGGAAGCTGCCTCAGGGCAGCAAGCTGATACTAAGCCATTAGGAGCTTCCAGTAGTGCAAATGCAATGGCTAAGAATTGTGAAGTGGGTAGCATAGAAAAAAAGAAGAACAATAACCCTAGCAATTTCGGTGTGAGGAAGACGGATCGAAGGAGATTCAAGCCTTACATGAGATTTGACACCTATACGGACCTAAATGATACTATAGAGAACATCTACTTGGCCAATCAAGTAGAGCTTAAGTATAACAAGCCTGCTTCGAAGAAAGAAACAGAGGCTGAAAGAAACTCTGGGAAGTACTGTAGGTTCCATGAGTCCTATGGACATAACACTAGCGAATGTCGCCATTACAAATCTTAATTGAGGAATACATCAGGAGGAAGAAGCTAGAGCAGTATATCAAGATCCCGGAGGCACTTCCCACTCTCATGAAGCAGGCCCTAAGACAGCCCCCACCAGGAAATGGAGGTGAAGGATCTAGTGCCAACTGTGGGAAAGACGGGAGGCTAGTATTAATACAATAACAGGGGGACCTTATGTGGCAGAAGGGAGCAGGGCTGAGATGGAAAGGTATGTGAAGCCTTTGAAAAATGGAGATGCCTACGTATGTATGATAAGTGAGGAACAAAGAGCTAAGACTCCACGTCAGGAGCAAGATGTGAAAACTTTTGATGAAAATGACTCACGAGGAAAGCAGTACCCGCATACAAATCCAATAGTGATTATATCCATGCTTGGCCCAGCAGAAGTACATAGAATTTTGGTATATAATGGAAGTTCAGTGAACATTCTATTCAAAAATGCGTTCGACTAGATGGGATTGTCCACGGAAGATGTCACACCATGCAATCAATGGCTACATGGTTTTACGGGAGAAGGGCACCATGCCCTTATGGAGGCTGGATTTGTTTGTTGAGATAGGAACCCATCCCCGATCAGCCATGCAAAAGCAAACTTTCATATTGGTGAATGGATTCTCAATTTACAACGCCTTCCTAGGAGGTCTAGGCTTATATGATTTTTATGCAGTAGTGGCCCTGTTGTATTTGACGATGAAGTTCCCAACTGCCAATGGGATAGGAGTGGTGAAGGACACCAAGACACGGCCACGGAACGTTATGTTGCAGAGCTATGGGAGAACAAACGAATAGAGCAGGGAAAAGGCACAAAAGTTTCCTTCTGTGTTAAGAACTCCCTCGCTTAACAATTAAAGGATGCCCCCCTTTCGAGTTTACAAGTGATCCTCATAACGAGCTTGACCTGAGAGATTGAGGAAAGGAGGCCGTAGTTGATCCCGGAGAGGCTTTGGAGTTTGTGGAAGTTGATGATAGTAATCATATGAAACTTATAAAGATTAGATTCGGTCTAGAGCAGGATCTAAAGATACAGCTGCTTGGTTTTCTACAGGACAACTAGGACGTGTTCGCCTGGTCGAATGCAGATATGTGTGGGATTTCTCCCTCAATCGCTTGTCATGCCCTGAACATCGACCCAAGGAAACCTCCTATGAAGTAGAAGAAAAGGAGTATGGGCCCGGAACGATCGGCGGCACTGAACGAAGAAGTGAAAACCTTACTGGCAAACAACTTCATTCGAGAATCAGTGTACCTAGAATGGATAACAAACTCGGTCCTTGTAAAAGGTCAAATGGAAAATGGCAGACTTTTATAGATTTCTCTAACTTGAACGATGCATGTCCTAAAGACTACTTTCTGCCCTCGAGGATTGATCAGTTAGTCGATAGAACTACTGGGCATGAGCTTTTGTCCTTTATGCATGCTTACTCCGGATATAAATAGATCTGCATGTCCCCAACTAGGATCACACTGGCTTTATCACCAACCTGAGGCACTACTGCTACAAGGTTGTGCCCTTTGGACTTAAAAATGTAGAAGCAACATATCAACATCTGGTTAATAAGATGTTCGCCAAACAGATCGGCAAGAACATGGAGGTATACGTTGGCAACATGTTGGTGAAGTCAAATAGGGCCAGAGACCACATCTTGCCCTTGGACGAAATGTTTCAAATTCTGTGGAAGTACGAGATGAAGCTAAACCCACTGAAATGTCCTTTCAGAGTGGCATCTGGAAAGTTCTTAGGTTTCATTATGCACACAAGGAGGATAGAGGCTAATCGAGAACAAGTCTAGACACCACGAGACATCATAATTCCAAAAACTCGGAAGGAAATTCAGAGTTTAAATAGGAAGGTAGCAGCTTTGAGCGGGTTCATCCAAAGCCACAGACAAGTGTCCCATTCTTTGAGGTGCTCAAAAAGGAAAAAGGCAATTTTGTGCATACAGATGAGTGTCTGGCTAAATTCTTAAATTTGTTGGAGCACTTGCAAAAGCTGTCGGTCTTGTCTACACCAATTGAGGGGTTATCTTTACATCTACTTAGCGGTGTCGCATCATGCTTTGAGCATAGCTTTGGTCAGGAAGGAAGACCGAGTATAGCGTCCTATGTACTACATAAGCAAATGCTTCACTGAGCCGGAGTCCAAGTATCCTAAGCTGGAGAAGTTGGCATACTGTTTGTTAGTTGCATCTAGGAAATTAAGGCATTACTTTAAGCCGCATCCTATCCGGGTGCTCACAGACTAGTCCTTGAGGTAGGTTCTGCACCAGTTGGACACTTTAGGAAGACTTGCCAAGTGGAGCATCAAGTTGAGTCAGTATGAAATAACCTATCACTCATGGATGGCGATCAAGGGGTAAGCACTAACAGACTTTCTTGCTGAGTTTACTATTCGAGATGATGAAGTAAAACCCCAAGAAGAGGAAGCCCTCAAGTGGCGATTATACGTTGATGGAGCATCTAATGATCACGACTCTAGTGCAAGGGTGGTATTTCTAACCCCCGAAGGAAGGTAGTTGAGTACGCGATTATACAAGGATTCAAAGCAATAAACAATATAGTAGAGTATGAGGCTTTGATATTTGGACTGGAGTTAGCCGAGGAGCTATGGATCAGGTCGATGTGTGTTCATAGCAACTCTCAATAGGTGGTGAATTAGGTGCTTGGGGAATTTCAGTCCAAAGGAGAATGCTTGAAATCTAATTTGGAAAAAGTGAAGGACTTGCTTACTGGGATGGAGCACTACATGGTTAAGCACATTCCGCGGGAGGAGAACCAAGATGCGAACGAGCTAGCATAGTTGGCAAGTTCGGGAGATGGGTCTCTGTTAGGATCGGTACGTATTACAACCCTACATAGACCCAGTTTCGAGAAAGTGAAGGTGGTTGTAGCTGATGGAGGGGAAGAGACATAGATGACCCTGTTGGTAAGGTACTTGAGTGAAGGAATACTGCTCGACGGTCGGAGCGAGGCTAGGAAGATCCTACAAAAGGCACCACACTTCGTTATCCGGGATGGACTACTGTATCGAAGAGGATATTCAAACCCACTGCTAAGATGCTTCACTTGGCAGGAGGCCGAACATGTACTGGGTGACATACATCAAAGAAGCTGTGGAGACCATACATGGGGCAAACTTTGGCAAAGAAGGTGTTGCGGCATGGATACTTTTGGCCGACCTTGAATCATGACGTAATGGAGTATGCTAAGAGGCATGCTAAGTTCCAACGATTCGCTAAGATTCCTAGGCTACCCCCAACCAAGCTAACTCACATAGTCAGCCCTTGGTCTTTTACGGTTTGTGGAATAGACCTGATCGGGTAGCTTCCAATGGTGCGAGGCGGAGTTAAGTATGCCATAGTGGCAGTCGAATACTTTACTAAGTGGGTGGAAGCGGAGCCCCTTACTAAAGTGTCAATGGCCAAGGTCATAAACTTCTTAATTAGAAATAAGATATGGAAGTACGAAATTCTCCTTTAGATTATCTTGGATAATGGATTGCAGTTCGATAGTGAGGAGTTCACTAGCTTCTACCAGCAATATGGAATAAAGAAGGGTTTTTCAGCTATAGCCTACCCTAAGGCTAACAGGTAGGTAGAAGTAGTCAACAACGTTTTGAAAACTCTCATTAAAAAGCGACTGGAGAGTGCGAAGGGAGTGTGGGTGGACGAGCTTCCTCTTGTATTATGGGTCTATCATACCTCTTTCAAAACAGCCACTGGTCATACTCTTTTCTCATTAGCTTACGAGTCGAAAGTGATGTTTCCGGTAAAGACAGCAGTGCCATCACATTTGACGATTTACTATGACCCAAGCGAGAACAAGGAGTTGTTGAACATGTCGCTTGACTTTGTTAACGAAAGACGTGAGGAAGCCACTCCAAAGGCAGAAGCACACAAGCAAAGGATAGCCGCCCAATAGAATACTAAGGTCAAACACTCCCCGCTCAAGGTAGGGGACTTGGTACTTAAACGAATATTTCCTAGACCGAGGGCACTAGATCCAGTCTGGGAAGGACCATTTGTCATTCACAAGGATTTAGGAAATGGAGCTTTCATCCTCACTACCATAGATGGAGCCATATTTAGGAAGGCTTGGAATGCACACCATCTCCGTTGTTATTTTGCTTGAACTTTTGTCATGTTCATTGTATTGAATCTTTGTAATTGAAATCATTATAAAATGGATTCTAATAAAGTGTGCTTTCCATGAAATTTTGTCTCAATAAATAATCAATAGGAAATATAACCTTGAACTATCAATTGAACTCACTAGATTAATATAGACACTTTGAGGGAATATCGCATAGGCTGAAGACATAACCCCTCGACTCAAGAACCAAGCTTAATCAATGTGTTATCTTCCCTCAAAAATTCTTTGCCGGCAATGCCGAGCCCGTTCAGCCCATGGTCAGGACATGACCACGAAGTGGGTGCTCGTCGTTGACGGTCGGCCCAAACTTCTTTGCCGTCAATAGCGCCAGCACATGGTTAGGACATGACTGCCAAGTGGGTTCTCGTCATTGACGATCGACCCAAATTCCTTTGTCAGCAGCGACGATCCCGATCATCCCATGGTCAGGACATGGCCACCAAGTGGGTGCTCATCGTTGATGATCGGCCTAAACTTCTTTGCTGGCAATAGCGAGCTTGATCAGCCCATGCTCAGGACATGGCCACCAAGTAGGTGCTCGTCGTTGACGATTGGACCAAACTTCTTTATCAGCAAAGGTGAGCTCAATCAGCACATGGTCAGGACATGGTCGCCTAGTGGGTGCTCGTCATTGACGATCGACCCAAACTTCTTTACCGGCAACGACAAGCCCGATCATCCCATGGTTAGGACATGGCTGCCAAGTGGGTGCTCTTTGTTGACGATTGGTCCAAACTACTTTACCGACAATTGCAAGCCCAATTAGCCCATGGTAAGGACATGACTGCCCAATGGGTCCTCACTATTGACGATCGGCATAAACTACTCAGTTGGCAGTGGTGGACTAGAGTGATCTCTATTCAGGTGCCCACAACTGATGATCGACCTATATTTTCCCTTTGGCATTGGTAGGCCAAAGTAACACTATTTAGACATTCACTATTATCAAACGGCTTTGAACACGTGGAAGGACAAGGAAAACCCAACTTACCGGCCACCAAGTGATGCCTCAAACCTTGTGCTCATGTGAACCCTGATGTTCACCCTCTTTTTTCTCCTCTCCTTTCTTAGCAGCAACAGCATCGAGCTCGGCTTGTTTCTCCTTCATGAGCTTCAATTCCTCCATAGCCTCAAGCTTTACTCTGGCCATTTCCAATGGGAAGTTTGCCAGGACTTGCTTTTTCAGAACCGCCTCCCTATTATACTCCTTGACAATGTCCGAAGTGCCCATAATCTCAATATCAGTATCCTCCTAAAGAGAAGCAATCATCTCATTATAGGCCGTATCAATTAGAGGACCAGTGGGCCCTGAGGGCACGATGTCTAAGGTGGGACTATCAGAAGTAGTCATAGGAGCAGCTGAATCTATTATAAGTAAGTCTTCTACATAGAAGTAAGGGGCACCGTCAAGCGTAGCCTCACTCAAACCTGCCCGAACATACTGAGCAGTAGCTTGCAGACTGTAAAGAAAAATCTTACCTCCCTTAAGAGACCCAGGAGCATCTTAGGAGATCTAAGTATGAGCCAGAGGAGGAGGAGCTTCTAGGGACTGGCTTCCAGTAGATGGATTTGAAGAAACATTGAAAACGGTTTGTGGAACAACATGCATGTGGGCATAAATCACCGGTTTAGGAGCCTGACATTGTATAGCCACTTCAGAGGTCGAGCCACCGTTCTTCTTCTTCTCCACCTCTTCCTTTTGAGCCTTCTCAGTCTCAGCTAATTTGATATAACCCAAGCGGACAGCCTTCATCTCCTCTGCTGAGAAGAGAGCATCAATGGCTTCAAGACTGAATGGCGAACCACCTTGCTCACTGGCAGTTTTTGCCTCCTTAATCAACCACTTGTGGATGGAGATCATGACCTCCTGGTAATCATCCATCCATGCTAGACTCTTTTTTGTGAATATCCTATAGTAGATCTCCTCCAAAAGACCCTCCACCTAGTCCAACTAGCTGTTCAGCTCGTACATTCGGCTTATAGTTTTCAGCTTTGGAAGATTTGACGTTTTTGCCTACAATCAAGGCTTAGACTTCTACCCGAAGGGAAACTCGCTCAGCTCTCCATTCTACCACCTTCTTTTTCAAGTACACAATGCTGGGCTCCATCCTCTCGGCTACTACTCGGAGTTTATCCAACCCTTAGTTAATTTGTCCTTGACATTTATGTAGTCTTCGAAGAAGTGAGTGGCTTTATCATTGTACTTTTTCTTGGCATTTTGGATATTGGTGGAACACTCCTTCTTTATTCACTTCAGTTCTTTGGTGTGAGCAGTTTTAAACTCCTTGATCTCTTTAGCATGCTTATTGATCTCATCGGTTAGAGACCACTCTAGTGCCTCCACCACCGTTTTGTAGTCCAATTCCTTTTCATGCAGCCGTTTCCACAAGTCGAACATTCTTAAGTTATGCTCGACATTCTTTTTGCTGATCTCTTTTCCCACCACGATAACCTTGGCATGATACCCAACTAGGGATTTAATGCCACCCATTTATTCAGTAAGATTATTGATTGACCATGAGAAGGAAAGAGGTGGTGCCTCGGCAAGCAAGCAGGCCAGAGGATCTTTATGTTGGTAAAGTTGTTGGAACTCATCGAAGCATGGGTCCGAGGGATCGGTGATGACGGTTGCTCCCGCTGGCTTTTTTTCCTTATCCTTTCTCTCAGGGTAGGGAATATTGCTCTTCTAATATCGGTCTTCTCTTATTGTTTGGAGAGTTAAAAATCAGATAAAGGGAAGGGAGAGAGCAAAGGAGACTTGGAATGCTGGGTCGGAGTTTGGGACATTGACGTCCTGCCAGGAGAACGGGACCTCTTTCACGAGCCGTTTTTGGGATTTTGGTCATCTTTGTCCCCGGTTGGGCGATAACGGATGGCCTCCCCATTTAACAGCTTTGTAATTGGCTGCCTGACATTTTCGCTTGGGCCGAATGAAGGCATAGCTTACTTTATCTCCTATGGAGGCACCTTCAGCCCCAGCCGCTTCAATTTGGACGCTAACTTTTCCCTCTTTGATCTTATGCTTCCTACTATTATAAAGAACAATAGTGTAGAATCATCCAATCATCCAATCACCCAAATAAAATGCATGACCATGACAATAACATGAGACGGTGTGAGTGTAAGTGCAAGAGCATGCCACTATGGTACGAACCTTTAGGGTCCTCGTTAGTCTCTAACTGTCGCTGAATCTATGCGATGGATGCAGAATCTCCATAGTTGATCAGTTCTGGATCCAAAAGGTAATCAGAAACATTAATATCTCTAGGGGTGAATGCCTCTTCCTCCTCCTTATCGGGACCAAAAATGAGGCATAGGGCTTCATCCACCTCGAGGTTAGGCGGGGTAGCCGAACCGATACCCTCAAAAGACTGGCTGTTTCACTACACCTGGAAGAGACATAAAAGTTAACTTCTAGCTCATGATGTTGCAAAACAATGGAAAGGAGACAAATGGAGAAATACTCACATCCTAAATGCCACTGGTGAAAACATGGAGAATTGTCCCGAACAAAGAAGTACTCCCTCTTGAACATGATGTACTTGGAGTATAAGTTCTCAACTGATTTAAACTTGCTCCACGCCTAGAGATAAATGAAAATAGAACCCACCAACTTGCTTTTTATAGCATGTAGAAATCTAATCTGGCAGTGAGTCGGGGGCACCTAGAACTCCCTCATAAAGATGGAGGATAAGCTAGTGAGGATGGCATACCCATTAGGATGCAGCTGAATTGGAACGATTTTCAAATATACAAGAAATATGGTGGTCCACTAAGGAAGAGGAGGTGGAGCTCCAGCTGTGCAGTGGTAGTGGGAGTAGGCCACATATCCCTTGGGAGGAGCATGGGCATGCTGTTCTAAGGTAGGTAGAAGAAGATCTTCCGTAGTGATACCGAATAGCTATAAACCCAAGACCTACGAAGTCGAACCAAAAATCTCCGAGTCAAATTCCAAGCTAAACCTTAGGACGAGCCAAACGACATGTGAATAGAAGGGGTAAAAGCTGAGATAGAGAGGAGATGCTTACTAGATTGTGGGTTGGCCTTGGATTGAAGATTGAAGTTGGATTGGAGGCTTGGGCTAGGAGGCACGATAAAGACTCGGGGAGATTAAGGGTCATGTGTTTTGGGGAAGCCTGGAAAGTAAGAGAGCATGTCCGATAGGATGAAGTGATGTAGCTTATATAGGGGAAGAGCCAACCCATATCGAACCAATAAGGAGCCGGACCAATCCCAGGTCTAGGACCGAACCAACTAATGCCGAACCAAATGAGCAGCACTTGAACTTTTCCCACTAAGTCACAAGCACGTCAAACCAAGCCATCGAGTCACAATCACGTTGAACCAAGCCACCAAGTCACAAGCACACTGGACCAAGTTAGAATAGAAGGTAGATTGCTGATGGATTCACGAAGAGATTACTCAACAAAGCCCATCTCGTAGTTTACAAGATGAACTTTATGGGGCAAGTGTTATGGGAGATTTCACTCATAAGACCAAGGTAATTGGAGATTGAAAGACGACTTGAGTCGGTTAGGAGGAAGGTAACACAACAATGAGAGCAATTGCAAAGGTAGGGCGGAGATCTTGGAGGAATGAGGAGAAAACAGACTTTCTCCCTCTGTTCGGTACCCCATGCCTTGAACAAGATCTTCTGTTCGGTGGTTGAAGAACCGAATAGAATTTTCTGTTCGGTATTCAGTACCCCCAACCCACCGAACACGATCTTCTGTTCGGTGGTTGAAGAACCAAACAGAATTTTCTATTCGGTACCCCCAACCCAACGAATAGGATCTTATGTTCAGTGGTTAGGCACCCACCGAACCATGCATTTAAGGCACTCACCGAACCAAAGTGGAAGGCACTCACCAGACCAAGATAATCCTAGATCTACCGAGCCAAGCCTAGGGGAATCTCACAGAACCAGGTGGCCAATCCAAATAGGAAAGCATACAAACTTGGCCAACAACTTGTCCACATCCATCCTAGCCGAACCGACTTCTTAGCCGAACTGAACAGTCTATATATGGAAGGAAATCTACATATATTTGGAAATAATCAAGAATATCCCAGATTCCCAGGAATATTCCCTCTGGGCGAGATATATAAGGAAATATCCTAATTAATGACACCACCTCTTCGCCCCTATAAATACTCAAGCATTTGGCATTCAAACAATAACTTTTTGGGATCTACAAGACTCCGAGCTACAGAACCAATTGCGCGAAGCATCCGAATCACAATTTTCTGTTATAAATCACTATACTCTTCATCAATTACTTGTAATATCAAAAGTATAAGAGAAATGAATAAAAACAAACGGTGGAACTAGGCCCATTATAGCTGAACCACTATAAATCCTGGTGTACTTTACTTATTTTGCTTGTTATTCTTCGTCTAGTCTACTGTGAAAAGTTGATTGGAGGTGTTTGCTCATTTTTTGTGCAAACATGTTGTATGACTTTTTTTCACAATTTTTTTGTAATTGAACCTGGTTATAAAAGTGTATTTCTTTTAGCATATTTTTAATTTGACATTGATTTGCTCTTTGTAATTGAACCTGATTATATAACATTACTGTAGTTTCAGTTTTAGTATCGGTTTAGTAGTATGACCTGTATCGATTTTAATATTTATTTTTTATTTATAGGTTATTTTGAATCATTACTTTGAATATTTGTATGTTGATTTTTTCTTAATTAAGTCAGGTATTAGTTTTTGTAGAATCATTTTGTAACAACCCGTATTTTGAGACTTCAAATTTGAATATTTAATTTATTTAAATATTCGGATTTGAATTTAAATTATGATAAATTATCTGTTTTGAACTGAGACTTGATTTCCAATGACATATTCTTAATTTAATTTATAGGATTTCTCCATAATTTTTAATTTGGAAAATAAATAAATTTCGTTTGATGCTTTTTGCGGCAAACGTCGGTACTTTTGAAACTTCACAGAACTTAATAACTTGTCTATTTTACTATTGTTTCGTGATCGTGTCACATTGTTGTGCCTGATCGGACTTTTATTTTTGTCGTTCGCGTCTCGTACACGATCGTAACCTAAATGTTTTAAATTTTTTTTTAGGCAAATGATCTTTTAAAATCCAAGTGCACACACAATTGTCTGTCCTTCTTTATGCATTAGCATTAAATGTGTGTACTCAATTTTCCTTACCTAAAAATCTTTGCTTATATTTATATTTACGCTTAGCCGCATTATTGCCATTATCTTGTTTCCTTCTTCCACTTCCGTTCCCTTTTCTTTTTCATCTCCACCGCACAGAAGAAAATCAACATCTTCTTTTAATAAATCAAAAGAATGTCAAATTTTAACCGCAAAGAAAATCTTTAAAAGTCTTGTTTGACCTTGCTGGTTCTTGATCGACACATTGGTGGCCTGCATTTATTAGTGGTCCTTTATTTGGCTTAGCTATGAAGTATGTTACTTATATATAAATATATATCATATAAGCGCACCTTTAAAAAAAAGAAGAAGGGAGGCAACACATTTTACATTTCTTTTTCTTGCCCCATCATTCTCCCTTCTCTTCTTCCTTTCTTTTCTTTGCTTATGTGAGTTAGAGTGTTTGGTGCATTTGCTACTACAGTGCGTGAATATATTTGTATGTATGTTGTTGTTGTGTGTTATATATATAAGTGTGGTGTATGTATATATGGTGGTGATGATGGGTTGCTGCGTGTGTGGGAAGATGACGAGGGGGAGCTGCATGTTGGGCTGTAAAAAGGGACTAGGAGGAAGGACATGACATGAAGGATGGTAGGGTGGCGGTCGGTGGTGGCATATGGCCTGTGGTGGCCGGTGAAGTCAGGTTGGTTGCGGGTCTATGAGTTTTGAAGTGGATAGGAGGTGCAAATCTCGGCAAGGGATGTGCGGAGGGAAGAGGGTCGACGGTGGAGCTGAGAGTGATGGCGGCAGCGGTTGGACGTGGGTGAGGCAGTCAGTGGATGGTCGCGGCTGTGTGTTTGTGTGAGGTCCGAAGCTTGCAAACTAATGGAGAGGAAGGTGGTTATACTACTGTGCATTGCAAATGATTCTATAATTAGGTCCTATAAAATGTGTTCTTTTGCATGCTTGAGAGGGCGTTAGTTTTATAGTAGGCAGCTGGGTATTGGAGCTGTTGGAGCGGTGCGGGTTGAAGCTCAAGTGGGCTTGGCCCAAACTTAATTGGGTGAGAACATATTTATTTTGTTAACTTAAAAATTAAATAAATTAAATGTGTAGATTATAAAATGCATAACTCCTTCTTATAAAATCCGATTTACCCACGGATTTTCGCGTTATATTCATATTAACAAGTACAACCTGGTAATGTAACTTGTTTATAGATTTGGGATGTTTGGAAACTATGCCATATTAAAATGGACAAAAATTTAAATCACGTTATTTTAAATAATAATGTCGTTTAAATTTATATACTTTAAATATTGATGTTTATTTGGCCAAATAAAAATTCTGTAAATTTGATCAAATATGGTAATTGGACATCTGTGAGCGAAATAAAACACCGTTTCGCTAAATAAATAAATTTGGCAATTAATTAGCAGAATAAATCCCCGTTCTGCTATTTTACAGTTTTGGACATTTGATTATATATCGTTAACTGATATGCCACTTTTGAATAAGTGATATATTAACCAATGATGGTTAAGTGTTGGATTTATTTTCATAGTTGTGGATTATGTAAATATATGTTATTAACTTGAAAAGTTAAATTGAATAATATGGTAGCTTGTTTAAGTACCATGGTGATCGTTAAGCCTCCTTCAAAATTTGAAAAAAAGCTAATTATTGATTTGAAAGTTATTTTACGGATAATTTAATATAAGGTTTAAAGATAATTATTATTTAGTAATAAGTTTTAAAAAGGTAATAACTTATTAATAACAATATTTTAAAGATAATTTATAATTGTTTTAATAATGATTTAAATTTAATTATTTTATTAATATAATTCTTGAAAATATTTCTTAAAGTTATTTAATTATTATTTAAAGTTATTTAAATATTGTTTTTTAAAATATTTTAACTTAATTTCTTATTTAAAATGATTTAAAAATACTTTAATTTTTAATTAAATTTAATTAATTATATTGATTTAAGTTATTTAATTATATTTAAAGGATAACTAATTTTGATATTAATATTAGTTTAAGGTTAATTAATTACTTTTTTAATAACGTTTGAAGTTAATTAATTATTATATTAATATTATTTTGAAGTTAACTTATTAATACAATAATAAAGTTTTAAAATTAATTTAATATATTATCAATGAGATTTTGAAGTTATTATTTTAAATGAGACTTAAATTGAATGGAATAGAGGGATGTTTAAATAATAACTTATTATTTTAAGTTATTTTAAATAATGTATGGTTTATCAAGGGAACCTTGTTGACTTAAGGAGTTTATTAAAGAGGTTTGTTAAAACATGGGAAGAGTTTTATAAATGGTTCTGGATATTTATAAAAGAACTTATAAATGAGTTTTAAGGATTTGAAAAGGAGAAGTTTTATAAATGGAGTTTTGAAATTTATAAAGAATGTTTATAAATAGATTGGAGATTTATAAAGAAGCTTTATAAATAGGTTTGGAAATATTCATTTATAAGATAATGGTAAGAGATGGTTGATATTCATGGCGTAATTTGAGGGGCAGGGATTGCTCCAGTCTACTATAGATTCACTGGGATAGCGACGTAACCATTGTGTAATTTGCGATCCATGATTGATACTGAACGATACTTTCAAAAATCTATTTTTAAGAGTTTTCAAGTTTCTAAGTTTGGAAAGTGAAATTGTTTGTGAATATACTTATGCCATTGAGATAAGTATATGGTTATATTTTCTAAGTATCGCAAATATAGTGGTTTGTGAATATACTTATCTCGTTGAGATAAGTATATGAAAGCGATTTCCAAGTATCTGAAATGTGAATCAAAATTAATAAAAGATTTATTTAAATGAGGCTTAGTGATTTTAATGGAATGTAATTTCTATTTGAATGTTTGTTTATTTGATAGTTAAATAACCGACTATCAAATCTTGACCTAAATATATAATCCTTCTTAATTTTGGTGGTAGGGAAATATTCCCTACTTAACACCGAAGGATTTTAACTCTGGAAATATCTAGGGGAAACACGGGGATTATATGGTACGGTTACCATCGGTGGTGCTATACTGTACATATAAACTTGTTTCGTTCTTCTAGGACAAATGATAAGGAGATTTGTCCACTTAAACGGTTAGGGGGTGATCCCCGCTCTTATGTACTGTCTGATTATTTCCTAAAGAACCGGTATTGAGCATTCTAAAAATCATCGTTTGGTTTTACGGAGCACTCGGGAAATGAAAGAGTGTACTCGTAAGAGATGACTCGAATCCGTGACCACTCCAAAAACCATATATGGTTCTATGAAGGAGATTCGTGATATTTTAAGATATTCCAAAACCCGTTGGGGTATGGGAATCCGGATGTGATTCCAAGATCTAATTGAGATATGTGAATCTATGTGTGATTCCGAGACCCGTTGGGATATTGGAATCCATGTGGGATTCCATGATCTATTTTGATGGTGGTGCATGAGATGGAATGACGAACGTAGCCTCATCAGGGGAAATGACTAAAACAAGAGATAGGAGGCATGGCCAGTAGGGTTGGCAAACCCATAGGGTGTAGTCGGTTCCTTCTAGATGTCACTTATAGTTGTTATGAATGCATGGGGTGATGCACTCGGTCTTAGCGAGACCAACCATGTTTTTCCTATGGTACATCACTAGGGGTGTATGTTGCTTCGGAAGGATATCTCTGATCCTTATGCAGGAGGACCATTCCTCGAAGTACTGAGGGTACCTCCATGGAAATCCTTCACAATCAACGAACGTGCCTTGTCGAATTTTGATTATATACCTAGTATTGTTGTGATGTACACTCATGAGCATCACAACTACTTGTCTATTATTATTTTCACCCTTAGACATTATTATAATATCGCTGGATTTTTTGATATAAAGGTTTTGGTTATCGTAATGTAAAAACCCGTATGTGTTTATGTGCGGCATGGTCTTACGAAATACCTTTGTTTTCAAAAGGTTTATTTAAACTTTAAGAATCCATTTGATTGTGTTTCTCACACTGGTTTTACCAGACTGACCCGGGCGTTGTTTTACTATAATGCTCAGAACAAGCATATTTCTAGGTTTAGTTGGATATTTTTGGAGCTTCAAGAGATGAGCTGGAGGTCCAGAGACGTATTCACGTACATGGTTATTTTTCCGTTGCATTCATGGTTGTATTTATCGGCAATTGTAAGGACAGGTTGTTATAACTGTTCAGGCTGAAATATGTTAGTATATCTGATTAATGTCCGTATATACATATATTACAGTTTTGTTTTTGTGTAAAGATTTGTTATATATTATAGATTATTCATTCCGCTGTGAAATTATGTGTTGTTTTGTTTCTTCTTGTCTTCTTTCTTCTTTCTTCTTTCTTTTCCCTAACTATCCGCCTTTCCGTTCAATTTGGGTTGGACATGTGTGGTTTATTGTCAACCTAAACTGTACGGAAAAGTGGGTCGTTATAGTTGGTATTATAGCTTAGGTTGAGCGAACACCTATGCTTAGTAGGGTTGACTCATTTGAGATATGGTAAGTGAGACCCTAGGATGAGTTTGAGAGTATATATAAGAGTGCGTATTTGCTAGTGACATAAAAACGCTTTATATTGTGTTGTTTGATTAGTTGAGTGGCTTAAGAATTCTGGCCGATGCGTTTGGCCAACGTTATCGATAGAAATTTCCTAAACACTCGAACAAAGACCAATTGACACAGTATTGTTTTAAAATGGATAAATGAAATAATTTTACCTGAGATTATATTTTACATATAAAAGAATAATTTTCCAAAAATTTAATATAGTTATTCTTGATTGTGCTTGTTTGATAGGAAATGATAATATTCCATCATTATCATCTAGGATTTGATCGGTCATGCTCGCCCATTTTTGAGCATTGACAATTATCGATTGATCTATCTAGAATCTTCCCTTTTTGAAACCTAGTTTGGATAGATAGGAATTTTGGGAACATTGAAACGAATATTATGGATTAAGTTTCACAATTTTAATATAAGTCGTTCGTTCATAACATTGAGTTAAAATTTGATTCTAAGGGTTGTTTATTTAAAAGAAAATTTGAATATTTTGGAATGAATATTTTAAAAACAATTTTATAAAAAGGATTGATTTGATAAAAATTAAATTTTAGTAAATGCTGTTTTATTAAAAGGAAATTGGGAATATTTTGAAATAAAATTTGGAAATGATTGAGTATAAAAGTTGGTTGTAATTAATTGGGTTATAAAAGAAGTCTATTAAAAGAAAACTTAAACTTGAAAGAATGATTTATACAAGGAAGCTAGAATATTTTTGCAATAAATATTTAAGATTGATTCCCTTTAAAGGGAGATATTTTATAAATTTTATTTATAAAAATGTGGTTTATAAATAAAAGGAATTCGAGAGTTAAATCCCGGTGATTTTGGAAAATGGTTTTCATGGATTACAGGTTGATAATAGTGATTGGAAATGTTCTTGGGATAAAAACATTTCTAAGTGGGCAGTTGCTACCATTGGAATCTCCCTATGTAATTGTTTTAATAAACAAATTTTGATTTGATTCCAAAGTATGGTTTGATTTCCTACAAGGTAAATGGGTATATTACTATTTCAAATGATTTTGGGAGAAAAGAAATAATAATTTTATTTGAGATAGTTTTAGAATATAAATGCTTGTGGAAATGGTAAAATAGTTTACTTAAGAAAAAAACATTTTCAAGTAATAAATACTTTTGGAAGATAAAATTATAAAGAAAAATGTGTATTCCTTTGGATTTGGTTCGGGGAATAAATCCCGATTTGTTTTATGGTGATCAGAATAATCTTCTAAGTGACGATCAGATGTTTGCTTAGGCGAACGATATTATGCACTTAGTAAATTATTCTTTATGTCATTGTACAGTCGGGATGAGTTCAAATCTGGACGAATCCAAAGTAAGTTGGAAACTGGTTGTTTGATAAAACCATTTATTTGGAAATATATTTGGTATGGTTTCATAAAGAGGATTTTGGAAATTGAAAAAATTGTTTTTAAGTTAACTAGTTCGAGTAGCTCGAAAATAACTAAAAATGGGTAAGAGATACGTTCGGATGGTAAACGCTTCTCTTGAGTATTTTCCTTCCGGTAAAGAAATGTATGATATTGTTTTGTAATACCCAATTCCTTAGTATAATTTTGGAGTTACTCGGGCTATAGATATATATATATATATTGTTATGGATTAAAATATATATAATATCATTTCAAAAGTTTTGAAAATAAATATCCATGTATTTGACCCTTAAGTTTCCAGAAGATATGGTATTGTTTCAAAAAGGTGTTTTGAATAAAACCCGGGTGTTTAAAATTCTTAAGTGAATTCCTAAAATATGAATTGGATGGTTGTGTATGCCTCTTGGGTGTGATAGGATATTATATAAATTTGGGAGTTTAAATTAGGTTTATGAATGTTTAAAAAAATGTGGTAATAGGATTGGTATTGGAATAACCAATTAAATAAGTACGAAGGCGGTCATAGATCATTTCCCCTTCCATATAAATTTAATCTAATATTCGAGTACAAGGCTCTGAGGTGTTTCAGACCGTTCCAAATAAGGATCTATTACTCGATTTTAACGACGAGCACTTGATGAGGGTTCTTGCTATGGAACTAAGGTTTTCTATCATAGTCTATGACTGTGTAAGGAGAGTAGAGGTTCCTAATCAAGGAGACCGACCAGAGTCTGCACTAGAAAATCAAGCGATATTGGTTTGGAAGTGGAGTCATGTATTCGAGTAGTGATCGAACCAGATTCTGTATATAAATGATCTTTGAACATCTTGCGGGCGTACGGATAGTATTGAGTGTTCTTGTGTTAGAATTTTGAGGATGAAATTCTTTTTAAGGGGGGAGAGTGTAACAACTCGTATTTTGAGACTTCAAATTTGAATATTTAATTTATTTAAATATTCGGATTTGAATTTAAATTATGATAAATTATCTGTTTCGAACTGAGACTTGATTTCTAATGACGTATTTTTAATTTAATTCATACGGTTTTTCCATAATTTTTAATTTGGAAAATAAATAAATTTCGTTTGATGCTTTTTGCGCCAAACGTCGGTACTTTTGAAACTTCACAGAACTTAATAACTTGTCTATTTTACTATTGTTTCGTGATCGTGTCACATTGTTGTGCGTGATCGGATTTTTATTTTTGTTGTTCGCGTCTCGTCCGCGAATCGGATATTGTGTAGCATCGTACCCTAAACGCTTTAAAAAAAAAGGCAAATGATCTTTTAAAATCCAGGCGCACACACAATTGTTTGTCCTTCTTTACGCATTAGCATTTATGTGTGTACTTAATTTTCCTTACCTAAAAATCTTTTCCTATATTTATATTTACACTCAGCCGCATTATTGCCACTATCTTGTTTCCTTCTTCCACTTTCGTTCCCTTTTCTTTTTCATCTCCGCTACACAGAAGAAAATCAATATCTTCTTTTAATAAATCAAAAGCATGTCAAAATTTTAATTGTAGAGAAAATCTTTAAAAATTCTTGTCTGACCTCGCTAGTTCTTGATCGACACATTGGTGGCCTGCATTTATTAGTGGTCCTTTGTTTGGCTTAGCTATGAAGTATGTTGCTTATATATAAATATATATCATACAAGCGAACCTTAAAAAAAAGAAGGGAGGCAACACATTTTACATTTCTTTTTTTTGCCGCGTCATTCCCCCTTCTCTTCTTCCTTTCTTTTCTTTGCTTATGTGAGTTAGAGTGTTGGGTGCATTTGCTGCTGCAGTGCATGCATATATTTGTATGTATGTTGTTGTTGTGTGTTATATATAAGTGTGGTGCATGTATATATGGTGGTGATGGGTTGTTGCGTGTGTGGGAAGATGATGAGGGGGAGCTGCATGTTGGGATGTTAAAAGGGACTGGGAGGAAGGACATGACATGGAGGAGGGCAGGGTGGTGGTCGGTGGCGGCCTAAGGCCTGTGGTGATCGGTGAAGTCAGGATGGTTGTGGGTCTTTGACTTTTGATGAGGGTAGGAGGTAAAAATCTCAGCAAGGGATGGGCGGAGGGAAAAGGGTTGACGGTGGAGCTAAGAGTGATGGCGGCAGCGGTTAGACGTGGGTGAGGCGGTCAGTGGATGGTCGCGGTTGTGTGTTTGTTTGAGGTCTGACGCTTGCGAACTAGTGGAGAGGAAGGTGGTTATACTACTGTGCATTGCAAATGATTTTGCAACTAGGTCCTATAAAATGTGTTCTTTTGCATGCTTGTAGGGGTATTGGTTTTGTAGTAGGTAGCTTGGTATTGGAGCTGTTGGAGCGGTGCGGGTTGGAGCTCGAGTGGGCTTGGCCCAAACTTAATTGGGTGAGAACATATATATTTTGTTAGCTTAAAAATTAAATAAATTAAATGTGTAGATTATAAAATGCATAACTCCCTCTTATGAAATCCGATTTACCCATGGATTTTTGCGTTATATTCGTATTGACAAGTACAACCTGGTAATGTAACTTGTTGATAGATTTACCCAGGTAATGTAACCAGACTGACCCAGGCGTTGTTTTACTATAATTCTTGGGTCAAACCGAGCATATTTCCAAGTTTAGTTGGATATTTTTGGAGCTTCAGGAGACGAGCTAGAGGCCTAGAGACGTATTCACGTAAATGGTTATTTTTCCGTTGCATTCATGGTTGTATTTATCAGCAATTGTAAGGACATGTTGTTATAACTATCCTGGCTGAAATATTTTTGTATACTCTTATTGATGTTTGTATATACATATATTATAGTTTTTTGTGTGTAAAGATTTGTTATATATTATAGATTATTCGTTGGGCTGTGAGATTTTGTGTTGTTTAGTTCCTTCTTGTCTTCTTTCTTCTTTCTTTTCTCTAACTATCTACCTTTCCGTTCAATTTGGGTTGGACATGTGTGGTTATTGTCAGCTTAAACTATACGGAAAAGTTGATCGTTACACATTTCATCATTTTGTAATATCATTTTGTAGTGTATCCGGTTAGCTTTTGTATCAATATGTACCCGATTATGTTGTAGTATCATTTGGTTATTTTGTAGTAATTTTTAAGATGTGTGTGGTATCATTTTTTTTAAATAGATTGAATTATGTATATTTATATTTGTAATGTTATTTAATAGTAGCACTTTATAAATTGTAGTAGCGATTTTTGAATTGTAGTAGCTTTTGTAAATTTGTAATATCAGTTTATATTTTAGCTTCTTTTTAGAAGTGTCTATTAATCATACTGTATAATATCATTTTGTTTCTTTAAATAAATATAGTTATATATATTTCTATTCATAATGTTATTTTTATTAGAACGGTGTAGATTTTGAATTATAGTATTTTTTTTAAATTATAGGAGCAATGTATAAACTATTATAGCTTCTTTTTAGATAGGTGTAGTAATGATAATGTGTAGTATCATTTTTTTAAATATATATAGTTATGTATATTTCTGCTTATAATGCTATTTTATAGTAGCATTTTATGAATTGTAGTGCCCGATTAGGTTGTGCTTCCATATGTACATGATTAGGTTGTGCTCCCAGTTAGCTTTTGCATCCATATGTTCCCTATTAGGTTGTCCATTTATTTAGCTTCTACATCTATTGTACCCGATTAGGTCGTGCATTTGGTTAGCTTTTGCATCCATATATACCTGGTTTGGTTGTGTATCCAGTTAGCTTTTGCATTCGATGGTTAGCTCGGTTAACAAATCTATCTCGGTTATAGGTTGGTTTCCATACAACCTGATTAGGTAGTGCATTCGGTTAACTTTTGCATCTATATGTACCTGATTAGGTAGTGCACTTGGTTAGCTTTTGCATCTATGCATACCCGATTAGATTGTGCATCCGGTTAGCTTTTGCATCCATATATACCCGATTAGGTTGTGCATTCGGTTAGCTTTTGCATCCGATGGTAAGCTCTTAGCCAATCTATCTCGGTTACAGATTTTCTTCCATACGTACCCGATTAGGTACTACATCTAGTTAGATTTTGCATCCATTTGTACCCAATTAGGTTATTCAATTAGGTTATGCATCTGGTTAGGTTTTGCATTTAATGGTTAGCTCGATTAAGAAATCTATCTTAGATGCAAATTTTCTCCCATACATACCCGATTATATAGTGCATCCGATTACCTTTTACATCCGTATATACCCGATTAGGTCATGCATTCGATTAGCTTTTGCATCCATATGTACCCGATTAGGTTGTGCATCTAGTTAGCTTTTGCATCCGTTTGTACCCGATTAGGTTATGCATCTAGTTAGCTTTTGCATTCATTGGTAAGCCCGGTTAAGAATTCTATCTCGATTATAGATCTGCTTTCATATGTACCCGATTAGGTAGTACATCTGGTTAGCTTTTGCATCCATATATATCCGATTAGGTTGCGCAGTCGGTTAGCTTTTGCATCCATATGTACACGATTAGGTTGTGCATATGGTTAGCTTTTGCATTCGATGGTTAGCTCAGTTTACCGATTTAGGTCGATTACAAATTGATTTCCAAATATACTCGACTAGGAAGTGCATCCGGTTAGCTTTTGCATCCGTATGTACCCGATTAGATAGTGCATCCGGTTAGCTTTTGCATCTGTATGTTCTAGATTAGGTTGTGCATCCGGTTAGCTTTTGCATTCATATATACCTGATTAGATTGTGTATTTGGTTAGCTTTTGCATTCAATGGCAAGCTTGGTTAACCAATCTATCTCGGTTATAGATTTGCTTTCATCGATTAGGTAGTATATCCCAATTAGGCTGTGCATTCGGTTAGTTGTTGCATTCGATGGTTAGCCTGGTTAACCTATCTACCTCGGTCACAGATTGGTTTCCATACATACTCGATTAATTGATGTATTGTATCATTATTTTACCTGTTGCTATTTTTAGATTAGTTGATGACTGGTGAGGAAGATAAGATGATCAACAATGTTGCTGTGAGCTAGAAGATATATGTGGCATGGTAAGTGGCGAGTTATTATGTCGTGATGTTGCTTAGTTTACTCGGTATTAGTTCTTTAGTATAAGTTTTTGCATATTATTAGTATCAATGTCAAGTCAAAATGTGGTATCAGTTTTTGCATGCTATTAGTATCGGTGTCAGGTATAACAAAATAAGGCATTGGTTTTTGCATACTATCAGTATCAGTTTCAAATATAACAAAATATAGTATTTGCATACTATTAATACCAGTCTCAGATATAACAAAATATTTTATTAGTTTGTTCATACTATTAGTATTAGTTTCATGTATAAATATAAATAAAATATAGTCATAACATAGCATTACATGATATTTATAGGTAAAGTCAAACAAAGCTAATGTTTACAGCATTAGAAATAAGATCAGAGTTGTTTTTACAATAAATTGACAAAATTACAACAAGCAAGTGTTTATATTTAAAGTAAAACAAAACTAGCTTCATTAGTTCTAACAAACATCATAAATATACATTAGTTGTAACCGAACACCAGAGCAGTTTTTACAACAAATTTACTTCTGTATATTTTATTTTCTTCCAGTCTTGACATGAAATCGGATAAATTCTAGTAGTGGTTGTTGTTTGTCAATATCTCTAATACAATTCTTGCTTTGGTTTGCAACATAATTTCAGGTTTTATCTTGATTGGTATTTTTTTTGTTTGGTGATATGATAAATATCATGATGTATATTCCACAGCCAACCCTGTTTGAAGCAAAATATTTTGTTAGTATCAGTTTGCATTAATTGCAGTATCAAGTATATAACAAATATATAACATTGTATTTAAGAGATAATAGTGCAAAAGGATAATATGTTTTGAAATGAAATAATTCACAATTTTAGTAGCAGTGTTAGCATCGGTTGCAGTATTAGTTTTAGTGTCTGTAGGTATCATTTTTAATATCTATGATAATTGTTTTGTTTCTATTTTGGTTATATATTGTTGTAGTATTAGTTTTTGCGCCCGTAGGTATCAGTTTTTTGCCTGTGTGCATTAATTTTTATGCCTATAGGTATTAGTTTTGATCTGAAGCAAACTTTTAATGAAATAAAATTTTGTTTGTACAACAATTTTTTTTTTTGCTATCATTACCAAATTATCAAAATAGCTTGTGTACCGATCCAATTCAACTCAGTGTACTAGGCATATAAGAAATATATAGTATTATATATGGAAGTCCATAATGCAAACACATAACATGTTCTAATATTAAGTAACCATCGTTTCAGTATTATTGTCAATTTCAGTTATAGTATCAATTTTATTGTAAGTATGTATCATTTTTAAGAAATAAAATAGCTTACGTGTCTTCTACTTGGTGTGCACATTAATCTGATGAATTTCATCTTGCTTCATTTCCATATCTTGTATATTATTGGTTTTCCATAGGTTATGCAATATTTGCTCAACTTCTTTTCTCTGTTAAAGACGAAACAGTATAAAGTTATTTAATGTTGACTTTGTTTCAATTATATTAATAAATATTTCTGAAAAAAATATTATACTAGTTTTTGTGCTTCTTTTAGACTTGGGTTTGTACTTTCATTTGATCAACTCGGCCATAAAGAATCTATGTGAGACCATTGCATTGTAGGATATGTTAATGATACCAATGTCCAATGATACTCACAATGTAGAGGGAAATAAATAACATCTACATATTTATCCCTCACAATTTCTTCAAGTAAAGGCACGATTAAATGACTTTTAATACTTTGTACATTAGAGACTAGTCATTTCTATTGAATAAGGAAATTAGTTATCATTTAGTGTATGTGGCAATAATTATGTACTTGCATATTAAAATTTTAGCTACCATCATTATTGTGGTTATTGTATAGTTGTGCTCTACCGGTCAACATTTTTAGATATACCAATCTATCATCTATGTTAACAATAGGAAACTGCAAGTATTTGTTATTGGTGAAGCAGTATTAAATAATAAGTAGTATTAATATTCTAAATAGTAGCAGTATATATTGAAAAGTAATAGTATCCGTTTTTGCAATAGTATCCATTTTTGCAATAGTATCCGTTTTTGTAATTATTTTGATAGCGGTCAGTATTATTAATCAAAAAAATATATACCTGTCCATCTGTGAAGTTTCGTTCAAGCACATGTCAGAGCATATCTTTTGTTATTATGCATCCTCCTTTGATAGTGTTTTTGTCATCCCATGCTAGTTCACTGTTTTAACAAAAAAAGATTAAAATCAAGTAATTAAAGTTATTTTAATATGTAGCATTAGAATCAATATTTATATGCTTACTTCTATGCACCTATCAAAGCAAAGAAAGTTTCGATTATGTTCCGCTCTTCTCTATTCAAGTATGCTAAGCATTTGCAATGTCCTAGTTGCAAAATCTACAAATGTTGGTTCTATTATTGTTAGTGGCTCTGCGATGAATTGTTTTGAACATTCTTCTTCATTGTTTTTGTTTTTTTCTTTTTGTTTTTTGTCTTTTTGTTTTTTTTTCACTCGCTGTCCATACTCAAAGCTGTCATCCTCTTTTCTTTTTCTTGATTTTTCTTTTACTCTTTTGACATAAGAACCTGTTTTTGTTTATTTGGTATCTTTTTTCATCGATTTCTTCCTTCTTCAACTAGCAGGTTCGTTGATTTAATTTCGTGATCGGTTCAGTTATTTTATTTCAAAGTCATCTGAGTCATATAGTTTGAAAGACGGAGGAGCGAAATCGAATATACGATTATGATAGGATATGATTTGACTATTAATAATGGTATCTTGTTCCATTAGTTAGTGTGTTTCTTTTGTTGTGTCTGTTTTTTGTGCATTTTCCATTTCTTTGTCTACAACTCTATCTTGATTCATTGAATAGTTTATTTCATTTGTTGTGTCCATCATGTCTGCATTTTCTGTCTCTACAGGTGTATCTTGATCCATTGTATAGTTTGTTTCATTTATTGTGTCCATCATGTTTGCATTTTCTACCCGCCGTTCGTAGCTCGGTTGGTTTGGGAGCTGGGAGATGGGAACCTAAGGACTGTGTCCGGGCAGGTTCGAATCCCAGCACCAAACCATCAGTGGGAGTTTCAACGTTAAGCATCCGTGTGCAACGACTAAATAAAAGCGGGGTAGACACACGGCGTGGGGTTTACTTAAGTGAGTATCAATGAATACCATGATCTTAAGGTTCCCCATGATCTCAAAAAAAAATGTTTGCATTTTCTTTTTCTGTCTCTACAAGTGATCTTGATCCATTGTGTAGTTTGTTTCATTTGTTGTGTGCACTTTTACTGCTTCGGGCTCTGCATTTATCTCTTCGTTCTCTTCTTCATTATTTCCAGCTCTGGATTTTATTTCTTTGATTTCTTGTTTCAATTTTTGAACTTCCTTTTCTGCTTGTAACCTTATTTTCTTTTCTGTTTCCAATTCTCTCTTTATTTTTTTAATTTAGTTTTCCAAATATTTTATATATATTTGTAGTACTTTGATGGTTACTTCTTCTTCAAATGTTCCAAAGTTTCTTCCATCTCTTTAATTTCTCTTTTTTTGCTTTGCTTTTCTTCTTCTTTTTTGTTTGATTATCTTGTTATTGAGGTTATTTGAAGAAGCCTTGCTTCATATGGAAGAATAATTTATATTTCTTTCTATTGTACAATCTATAAGGAAAAAATTATATTAGTTTTAAGCTATGTTATAATTTTAGTTACAAAATTTGTAAATTTTGGTTTAAAATTATAGTGAATATTAGCATCATTGGTTTTGTTTGATAAAATGTTGTATTGATTGATGTTGTTTGAAAAAAAAACTACATTATTAAGGTTAATAAAATATGATACTAAGCATCTGTAATATTGATACTAAGCAGCTAATACAAAGATATCAAGAAATTGCAAAATTGATACTTAGCAAAAACTAATATGTTACATGGAAAAATATAGTATTACAATTGATACCGTGCAGATGCAAAAATGATACCAAGTACCATAGTGTGTTATAACTGATTTTTTATAGAAGTGTAAATGGTACTAGGAAAAATAGTTTGTTAATAATAATAGTAAATGGCAATAAAAATAATATTTAGAAACATTTTTGTGAAAATTTATCCTAAGTAGAAGTGAAAATGAGATTAGGAAACAAAGATTGTTAACAACAATACTATGCAATAGGCAAAATGATAGTAGAAGAAATATAGTGTGAAAACTGTACTAAGTAGATAATAAAATGATACTGAGGAATGTAGGTCGGATAGAGTTTAAACTTAGGGACAGTTTGGCACAGGTCCCTAATAAGTTTCAAAATACACAAAAACCCCAGTAAAAAAAAGTTTGTAAATTAGGTCCCTAGAATTAAGTTACCGAATAATAGCATACACTTATGCAATTATTCAGTGAATAATTGCAGACACTTATGCAATTATATCAAAAAATTGCAGAAATTTCCACAATTATTCATTGAAAAATTGCGGAAATTTCCGCAATTATTCACCAAAAAATTGCGGAAATATCTGCAATTTTTTCAAAAATTTGCGGAAAATTCCGCAATTATTCACCAAAAAAATTGCAGAAATTTCCCCAATTATTCACTGAAAAAATTGCATAAATTTATGTAACTTTTGGATATAATTGCATAAATGTTTGCAATTATTCAGTGAATAATTGTATAACTATATGCAATTACTTAGTAACTTAATTCTAGGGACCTAATTTACATACTTTTTTTTACTGGGGTTTTTGTGTATTTTGAAACTTATTAGGGACCTGAGCCTAATATTCACTTAAACTTATCTCGTCCTCTTTTACATCTTCCAAAAATTACTTAACTATTATGGGTTTCAATGTCCGCAAATCCCATCTTCCAAATCGGCAAATTTTCACTATAGTTGCGTTGGTCGAATGAGCTTAATTTTTTCACAAATGCAATATTGTAAATATTTGAAAAACTGATTAGATATGATTAAAAAAATAAAATTCATTTCAGATAATAATTTTTTGAATAACATATCTTACTAATGGAAGCACAGAGATTCCCGACATTATCCCTTAGCTTGTGCATAATTTTTTTTACAAATTTGTTGAAATTCTTTTCTATTGTTTTGGCCTAGAGATTGTCTTCAACTTATCGATATTAGTCAAATATGTTAAATATACTCATCTTAGCTTTTGTTGATTGTTAGGAAAAAAGAAGATCAACAAAATTACCATTATTATTAGTAATGGTAAGTCTTCCTCGTTTTATTTTTTCCTTTTTCTCTCTATTTCTTGTTTTATTCTTCTTTCAAGTAAATTCCTAGTGATGAATGGGGACTTTCCAAAAGTTCTTGTAGCAAAATCTTTACATTCCATTGGGATTGTTTTTTTTTTGTCATTTTTGCTGCTGGCTCTATGTTTCTTCCTTCCATTGGCATACCAAATAACAAGCTGAAATCATTTGTAAACACTTTCATGTTTTCTTCTTCAAATATGAACGCTTCTTGTTCTGTTGAATAACAACTACAAAATGCATCTAAATTATTTTGATACCTCTTGCATTCTTTCAATGTAATGTTGTCTTCATAAAAAACAGTAAAGAATTGGTAAAATTGTGCACCTTTCAAAATGTCTATTTTTTTGTAAATCCATTTCTCTTTTTTACCACTTGTATAATCTTGTATTTAGTTTGCAGCCACATCTATATGCAATTTTAAATTTCATTTCATCATCGTTTTCTTTTTCTTCACATATCTTTAGATCAGATTTTACAGATTCCACTTTTTTGCTTTTGTGATAGGTCTCTACAAAATCATCATCATCCTGTTTTATAAAAAGTGGCATTTAGTTGATTAGCATGTATCATTTTTGCAATATTTTGGTATCAGGTTTGTTATAAATGACAGTCAAAATAATTTCTAAAATTACAAAGCATCATTCTAAATGATAGTCAAAATAAATTTTAAAATTACAAAGCATCAACTTCAATCAAACAGACACTAGGTATCATTTTTGCAATATTTTGTGTCAGTTTGGTTATAAATGACGGTGAAAATAATTTCTAAAATTACAAAGCATCAACTCCAATCAAACAAACATTAGGTATCATTTTGCAATAAATAATATGTTATAAACTGATATAATTCATAATTTTATCGAATTTATCTCTTCTTCTTCAGATTCTTCATTTCAACTTTTTTCCTTTTCTTTTTCTACTTTTTTCAGTTTAAATTTTTTGATACTATTAGCATATAACTTTAATAATTTGATACTATTAGTATAGCTTTAATAATTTTATAGTATCATTTACCTTTTCCACTATCTTTTGATTTCTATATTATTTTCTTTTTGAATTATTTTTTCATTTCTTTTCTTTGTTTATCTTTCTAAATTTTGCCATTGTTCTTTACTTTCTTTCTCAACAGTTGTTTTTTGCTTCATATTTTCTTCATTGTTCTGTCAAAAAATTTCAATGTTGTTATTATACAACTGTATTAACTTTGTTTTACTCGATTCTATATTGTCAGTTACCTTTTGCAGAATGTTTTCTTTCATTTTTGCTTGATTTTCATTTTCTATTGGTTGTTTAGTTCCTCTCTTCTTTCTAACTTTTGTTGTGCTTCTTCTTCAATTTGAGGTGTTGGTAATTTTAGCTTTCTAGCATAGAGTTTTGTCATTTGCAATTTTGGGGCGTTTTGACCTAGGTTTCCAGTGTTTGGAATTGGGCGTTGTTGATGGTTTTCTGATGATTGTTTGATAGGTGTTGAAGTTTGTGGTTCTGTTAATGATACAGATTTGCTTCTAGTTTGAGGCGCCATTCTTATATTGATTTTGAATTTTGAGAGCGAATCAAAGAAAAAGTTTGAAATTGAAGGGAGAGTGAAGAATGAGACGAAATAGAAAAGTTTGTTTCCAGATAGGGGGAATGATCTATTTCGTAACTGGGCTTTGGGCCTGTCCTTGTAGAAAATACTACGCCTGTGTCCTTACACTTAAATTATTAGGATAATTTGTCCTTTAAAATATTTTTTCCTTTTCTAAATTTGTTTGACTTTTGGTATTTTTGGATTTTCTAAAATTAGTATACAAAGGTGCATATTTCTTTTTAAAACCAAAATTACTAATTTTAGAAGTTTTAAATCCCAAACCATTTTTATTAAAGGCGGATTTTGAAATATTTATCAACTTTGTTAAATTTTCTTTCTTTATTAAATTTTGAAATATTTTGTGATAAATCATTAATCTTATATTTTAAAGAAACAACTTGATTTTTAGATATATCAAGTGATGATTGTAAATCATAATTTTCTTTTGAAAGTTTGACATTCTAATCCCGATCGATTTTTAGTTCACCTTGTAATGCTTGAGTTTGAGATGTCAAAATTCCATTAGATTCTTGTACTTTACATAATTCTTCTTCAAGAATTACTTTTTCATCTTTTAACATATCTATTTCTAACCATGCTCTATCTAGTTTTGCATAAGTTTCTTTTTTCGATTTCTTTTCATTTTTCTTTTCTTCTAAAATGCCTATATTAATTTTAAGTAAATCATCATAAGAGTAACTTTGACGAACCTCATCATCGAATGCCATAAAATAGACATTTGCTTGCTTGGTGTCACTTTCCTCGTCGGATAAAAAAGAATCAGAGTCGTCTCAAGTGACTTGAAATGTCTTTTTCTTTGTTTTTCCCTCTTGTTGCTTCTTGGATTTGTTTTCATTATTTAGCTTTGGACAATCCCTTTTTATGTGGCTCATCTTATCACATTCAAATCACTTCATAGTTGATGAGTTGCCGTTAAAGTTGTCTAACATCATCTTGGACTTTAAGTACTTTCTAAGACCCTTAGCAAGGTTGGCTAGATCATTGTTATCAATATTTGAGTCATCTTCGGCATTGAAATGCAATTGATCTTTTATCTTCTTCTTATTGCTTCCTGACCAACAAATTTACTTCATAAGATATCGAATTACCAATTAACCCTTCAACCTTGAGTTCGGAAAGGTCGTTTGCTTCTTCAATAGTTAGTAGTTTTATTTCCCACTCATTTGTTAAAGAGTTTAATTTTTTTTGAAACTACATCAAATTCATATATATTTTCTCCTAATTGCATAAGTACATGTGTAATATCTTGTAAACATGAAATATATCCAAAATTGGCTCATTTCCCTTCATTTTAAAAGCTGTAATTGATTTTTCAACATGGAAATTTTGCTTTGTTTAACTTTGTTTGTGCCTTCATTTGTAAGTTGCAAAGATTTCCATGTTTCATATACATATTTACATATACTAACTCTATTAAATTCATTCTTATCCAATGCACAAAATAAGATATTCATGGCTTTAGATTTGTTTTAGGCTAAAGTAAGTTGAATTTTCCAAGTGTAAAAATCAGTAATGGGTGCTTCATACTCAACTTGAGTTGTATTCCAAATAGCATAACTATTAGACTGCATATATATTCTTACTCTAGTAAACCAGTTAGCATAGTTAGTGCCAGTAAAAAGTAGGGTTGTGTGGTCGATTGACCTTCTTAAAAAGAAGTAAAACTTGATGCCATATTATTTTCAAAAATGATTTTACTATTTTTGAAATGCTATGCTCAAATACTAAATGAAATTTGCTACATGATGTGACTTATATGAGGAAGGTGGAATGTTCTATAATATAGCAAATATAGTTTAAGCTAATAATCTAAACAAGCTAAAAGAAAGAAGTAAATAAAAGATTGCACCGACGATTTTTATACTGGTTCGACTCCCAGTCCTATGTCCAGTCCAGACTCTTTCTGGAATTTTACTAACAAACCCTCCCTTTACTCGGAGGAACAGGTATCTACAACACTACCTAAACAATCTAACAAGACTTCAACTTTTGCCTGATAATCTCCAATAGAACTTCAACTATAAAAGAAATAATTAAAACTTTGAGTTTGTTGTGTTCTTTTACAACACGGATAAGTCACTCTTCAGTACACCCTTTCTGTAATATCCTTTGATGGTTGTGAATTGAATGTGCAGAAATATAGGAAGAAGAAAAATAGTCTTTGATTGCTTTTGATTTCATAAGAGCAACAGATAGATTATGAATTAGAAAGCAAGAATTAAATTGTTCGATGAATGAATTTAGTCTCTATTTATAACATTGAAAGGATCTACTGAAGGATGATGATTATTCAAGTGATCATATCCTTTTACCAACACATGCTCCTTTTTAGAAGTTGTTTCCATTCAAAAATATGGCCATTTGAACATCTCAAACGTCTGAAATGAAAGTAAGATGTCCGACTCTTTATTTTAAAAACATTTTAAACAGGGTCAGACATCTGAATATTAGGGTGTCTGAATATATTCTACAAAAATATATTCATTTTCGACCAGTTTCAAACATTTGGCCCTATGATTCAGACGTCCGACTTCTGCTATAAAAAACTGGTTTTTGCAAGGTCAGATGTTTGAAATTTTTGCTCAGACATTTGGCTATTTTCCAAAAAAGAAAACATTTAAAAAGGATACGGTTCAGACGTCTAAAAGAGGTTACTAGACCTCTGAGCACTAGGTTGAACGTTTGAGTAATGTTGCCAAACTTCTAACTTCTATTAGCAAAACACTTGTAGTTTAGTTGGTAAGACGTGCAAATTAGTGCTCCATGACCCAAGTTTGAATCTTGGTTTTGCGTAATATTTTTAAATTGTTGAAAAACTTTCTTTCTTTATAATTTCTAAATCCAAAATCTATTTTTAAATCAATTTGATAATAATTGTGTGAGTATCATTAAAGGATATTTTGCAAGTATTTTCTAGATTCACATACAATGACTTATCTGAAATATAATCTTCATTAATCAAGTTCATTAGTTGTAGATATTTGCCGTAGTCTGCTCATTAGCTGTAGTCATTTGCCTTAATATTCATAGTTTAATTTCCTTTAAATAATCAACTTGTACAATATATATTGAAATGTATAGTTGTTACTTCAAAACTAGAAATAGAGGTTCTAACAAGCTACACTACCAATGTGGTAAAAGGAAGAATTTTGGAAAGATTCCATTTTTTAACATTTATTGCTAAAACAAATTTGGCTTTTAAAAATCATTTAGCCCCTAAAGGTTCTTTTTGAAAATTATTTATATTGCTAACTATTTTTCATCAAACCATTTAGCCCTAAATGGTTTTTACAAATTTGTTTGTATTATAAAATGGTTTCCATAAATCATTTTTTTACAACATTTATACTGACTAGCTTCGTAAAAATGTGTTCTCTTATGTTTTTAACTTGAATAATGTTCATAAAATTTTCCAATTTTTAATTACACTTAAATTCACAAAAATATATTTACTTCTTGCTAGTAAATTTTTGTATATGTTAGGAAATATATGTGCTTGCCCTAAAATGGGCTCAGACATCGAGTAGATATGTATTTAGATCTACTTGTACCGATGTTATAAAAAAGAATAACATAAGCTGATCTCAGACAATTTATAAAAATAGAAAGGGAAAATTGAAATAGAAAAGCATAGTAGAAAAGTAAGGAGACCGGGGTTTTATATTGTTTTGGTGGTTAATAAAGCCTAGATCACTTCATCTTTTATTTCATGTTTCATTACAATGCAACTTCTTCATTTCTTATATATATTATTTAATGAAGTTATTTATATATAAAAGTGACAAAAATGTGACGACCCGGCTTTCCACTCCCGGAAAATCGCGTCGACAGAAAGAAAGAAAGGGGTGAGAAATAGAAAAGAGAAGAAGAGAAAAGAAAACAACAACAGATACTCACAGCGGAAACGAAACGAAATATAATATATCACATAAATATTACATAGTATCATATACATCATCTATCAGAGTTACACAGATTACACATCACATACTAGACAGTTATAAACATCTGTCTAGTTATTACATCTCAACACAATACAGATCAATACAAAGATCAACACAGCGGAAAACTACTATCTATATCTACAACGCCGAAGCCTCCTGCTCCATTGCTCCTCCAGATTACTCGTCAAAGCTAAACCTGAATCCCTTGGCTACTCGTAAAAATTTGAGTACCCAAGAGTTTATAAAACAGAAATAAACAACTTGGGTCAGACATGGGTCTGGTGTGAGTAACAGGTTAAACTTGTTTAACTTCAAAACCTTTTGAAAGAAAAGGTATCACGTAAGACTCCCCACCAATAAATATGGGTAAGTTTTTACCTTACGCTAACCAAAACATTTGATAGGAAATTCGATTGTATTATAATAGGTCTAGGGTTTTCAAATAAATATGAAATAGCTGGAATGCTTACATCTCACGTTCCAACATAGTTGGGCACAACTAAAACGTACGGCACTTATTGGAGTTTGGATTCCATCAATGGCAGGGCTACCGGGGTACCGCCCGTCACAGTACGTGGCCTAGATCACCGTACCGAGGATCACTCCCAATCCCCTGCAACACAAGGTCGGAACATCCCTTACTGGATAATTCCCGCACAAGATACCCCACGGTTGTCATGATTCAACCGCACACACTAAGTCGAAAATAGAAAGGGACATCTAGACAGAGGTAATCTTGTCCTACTTGGGTGCTACCCACTAACCTTGCTGCACCTCCCCTGTTTTAGCCATTCCCGGTTTGTGAGGCTTGAGGTCACGATTACCTTTTTAAAAGAACACATCTATCTTAGAATGCTCATCGTCCACCTGACGATGTGCTGAAAGCATTCAATCCATACAAGTTCGTTCCGGGTTCGAACGAAACCGAAGGTATTATCTCGTTACACTCATTTTGGAATCACCCTCAAAGTTAACGACAATAACCCTTGCACTCTAAATCTTCATCTTCACTTGATTCACGACCTATCGTTAATTTGGATCGATGTGGTATTCGGGTCTCCAGACCTGGAAATCCGGTATACGGAAACCCGATCCCGGTCTCATCGAAATCCAAAACGTATCTTTTAAGGCCAAGTTGTTTTAAAGGTTAAAACAATTTAATTCAATTATCTTTATACACTTAGAAAGATAATTCACAATAGATAATCAACATTATCAATATCATCAGATAATCCATATTATCACAATTCAACTAAACATCCATATCACATAGCATATATCTCATCAGAGATATCAATCAAATGCAAAGCATTCAGTATTATCATCCATCCATAAGTAATGATCTATATCATCTCTAATTAATTTAAAGTTAATTAAATTAATTACTTTTATTTTATAAATCCTTCTTACTTAAACATTAATTAATTACAAATTAATTAATTATCCTCTAATTACCTTTTTCAATTAATCATCTTTGATTAATTATCTTTTAATTACCTTCAAGTAATTTATCTTTAATTAATTACTTAAATTAATTAACCTTAACCACTTATAGTAATTCACCTTTAATTACATCATTAATTAATTAACTATAATTAATTAAATTAATCACTATAATTAATTATATTAAACCTTAATTAATTACATTAATTAATCACTTCATTTATTAATTATACTTAATTAATCAATCTTAATTACATCATTAATTATATTAATTAATGATCCTTAATTACAACTTAATTATTAATTAATTTAATTAAATTAATTACATTAAGTAATTAACTTTAAATTAAACAACATTTATTAATCACCTTGATTAATCTTCAATCAGTAATTAACTACCCTTAATTACTTTCATTAACTAAATTAATTCTCCTTAATTAATCTCTTAATTAATCCCTTGATTAATTCATAAATAATTAAACTTAAATTATTTTCCTTAATACATAACCAATCAATTAATTACCTCAAGTAATTAGCTATTATTTACTTCCTAAATAATCACACCTTAATAATTACATTAAGTAATTATTATCAAATCATCTCTTGATTATTCTAAATTAATTAAACTTAATTAATTAACTTAAACTAAATCAAATTAACTTCAATTAATTACAATAAGTAATTAATTCTTAATTACTTCCATTAAGTAATTCATTTAAAACAAATTCTATAATTGATTATCTTTAAATTAATTAATCTAATTAATTATTAAAATTAATTACATAAATTAATTACTTAATAATCTATAGTTAATGACCTTCATTAACAATTATTTAATTACTTTCCTTAAGTAATTAACTTATATTAATTATTATTAATTCTAAATTAATAAATCTTAATAACCAATTAATCAATCTCTAATTATTTAATTAATTAAGTGTTAACCATAACTTAATTAATATTTAATTACTTATTAATTAATTCCTAACCATTAATTAATACCCTAATTTATAATCCTTAATTACAAATTAATTATTCCTAATTAATTTATCTTAATCATTAATTAAAAATCAAATCCTATTTAATTAATGAATCTTAATTACAAGTTAATTATTCTAAAAATAATTAATCTTAAACCTTTAAGATTGAACCTTTAATTACCTTTACTTAGGAAATCTATATTAAAACTTTGATGTAAATTTTCTGTTTAAATATTGTTCTACAAATTTACATTCAATTTCAAAATTTAAGCAAACAGGTTTTTTGTAAAAGCCTGGAAACACTAATAGTACTCGAGAACACCATAGATTACTTCGAGTCACCTCTCCAAAATCTTCGAGCATCACTCGATCAAATTTCAAGAAAAACTCGAGCCATACTTCTCTGTTAAAACCAACTTCACCCAGATATTCGATCGCGTGCACGTGCACCGGAGGTGCAGTCGCCTCCGACCATCACCACTAACCCTCACAAGTCGGCGTTCACCACTTCAGACGAACCAAATCCCAACTTCGTCGATTCCTACTCGAATTCAAATTCGAGCATAAAACCAAAACCTGGAACAGAACAATCGCAAACCTGTAAATGCTTCGCCAGCCCAATTCCGATCACCGTAGTTTCTACAACTTCGACCCTGATCTCGACTACGTCCAAACTATCGTCCTTCAAAGCCTTACTGCACTCGATCAACCCAATCTGTCGTGGTGATCGATTCATCATTCTTGGTTAAAAACTAGGGTTCTAGCAAATCTCTCACAACTGCAACTTCCACTATGATTTCCATCACCAACAATTATTTTTCCTCACAACTCCTAACCCTCCTCCATCACCTAGAAGAACCCCGAGCCTTCCAGTCACATAGATCACCAGAAAATTCCTAATATCCTTATTCCAGTCATCTCTTAACTGTACCTAAATCTCTTTACTAAAAATTATAGTTTTTGTTTTAAAAATCATATTTTGATTTTAGTATTCAATTTATAATAGTGGATTTACAATTTAAAAGGGTTGAGTTTTGATATTATCAAACATGCACAGATGTTTTATGTTTTACAGAGACAAGCAGACTTCTGTTTAACTTACTTAAATCTCTAAAACTTAACCTATGTTTAAAACAAACAATATATGTTTAATTATCAGATCCTATCACAAATTTAATTATCCAGTGGTAAGGGAATTCAATTGAATCTTTAGCCTGGGCAAATAAAACAAGAAACAGAGCACATATTCACATATTCACATAATACATTCACACATATATACAAAAAAAAACAATGTACTTGTATATTCATACATCAATATATCTATATGCAGAACTACCTATAATATTCACATGCAACCAATCTTCCATTCAATACTTAACATGAATTTCAGATCAACTTAAGTTTATTTTTAAAATTGTTACTCACCTGATTTAAACAGAGGCAGTCTTTTATATTTTGCAATAGCTTTTGAAAATTTTAAACTTGAATGCCCTTAGCTTCTTTGAATCTGATCTTAAACTTGAGTAGCTAGGCTTTAACTACTTTGAATTACAGGTATGCTGCTCCCAGATTTCAATTGAATGCAGACAGTTTGAATTTGCTTCCAGAGATTTGAAAAATGCAGACAGGCTGGTTGCTTAAAGATGATTACAGATTTGCAAAGAAGGTTGCAGACAGAAGACTTGATTTTGAAATGTATTACAGGGTTTTATTTTCTTGAATTTCTGGTTTGAGGAGTTGATTACAGATCTTTGATTTGGTTTGAGGAAAGTTTGTTTACTGATTACAGATTTTAGAGTAGAGGATTGTTTTAGAAGTGGTTACTGATTTCAGATTTGCATTTTAGAGAATTGGTTTTTTGAGAAGATGGTACTGATCTATTTTCAGATTTGTATTTAGAGAAAAATCTGAGTTTATCTTGTTTTTGAGAAGAAAAATAGAAAGAATGAAATAAGGGAATGCATATGTATATGTAAGTGAATTTATGATTTTATAAAAATAAAAGAAAATGAAAAATGAATAAAGACACTTGTCATTACATTAGCTAATTTAATTACACATGTTAAAATGAGTCATTAGATAAAGACACATGTCTTTTAAGTATTTATCTTATTTCTATTTATTTTAAAGTAATAAAAAAGCCTTTTTTCTTATTTATTAAACACTTATCTATATATATAAATCATTTTAAAGAAACAAAACCAATTATATTTATAATTAAAAGTTATACAAATATTATAATATCCAAACAATTTAAATATTTATTCTCTTGAATTTCAAAGCTTAAATTCAAATTCAATTAAATTAAATCCTAAGATTCAATTTAAAAAGTCAAGTTATATATATACATATATAACTATTCATTCAATTAAATAACAATTTCATATTCTTTAAAATCCATTCATATTAATAAAATAATACATTATACTTATTATCTGAAATTAACATATTTGATATTTAAATAATTTATATAAGAGATTATATTATCAAGTGATATTTTAAAAAGAAACAAAACAAGCCTTTTTGTTAACTCTTATATAATTTTAAACTTAAGTAAAAATATCTTAAGCAATTAAAGTATTTTAAAACTATAAATTTACTAATTTAAATAACTTTGAAAAGTCATATTAAATTAAATCTAAATTCCCAATTTACCCAAAGCTTCTATTTACAATATATATAAATAAATATATATATTCAAATAGAAAATATCTTATTAACTTTTAAAAGATAAAATCACCAATTAATACTAATTTAATCAGATTATTAAATTAAATTCAAATCTTATTATCAAAGATCATCAATATCAATTTAATTATTTAACAGATTATTAAATTGATATTGTTAAAATTTCCGGGATATTACATTCCTTCCCCCTTAAAATAATTTCGTCCCCGAAATTTAAACAAAGGTAATTTAATAATCTTATTAAAGATTTTAAATTTTAAAACACAAGCATATACTATCATCCATATGCTAACAACCATAGCAACCAATTCATCCAATCAATCAAATCTAATTATCCAGACAAAATTCTAGATAAAATTCCTTGAGTTTCCCCAAGTATATATATACCGGGATACTCGCTCTACAACAATCTAAACTACTAAGCTATAGATCTCCTACTCCTCTAGATCTATAGAACTAAACAGAATATCAGACTACAGACGAGTCTGACTCAACAACTAAACCTTCCAGAACTGCTGATTCTAAAACCAAGGATAGATCAAACACGTACTCCCTCAGAGATACGTAAAATTCAATGAATTCCAATTGTCCAAACTGACAATTCAATCCTGAAAACCCAATACTTATCCAAATCAGAACACAGAAGAGATCCAAACATAACTTTACTTCACAATTATCAATAGATTCCAAACTTACTTCTCCTATCCAGAGATATACTCCAAACTGCTTTCGCTGCTCAATTCTGATCTGAGGTAGAACACAAGCACAGACTGGACAACTCATTCCAGAAATAAGGTTCACTGATCCATAAATAAAACTCAGATACTTCATCAAAACTTGAGTTGCTGCACCAACTCCATCTCTAGGAAACATCCTTCAACTAGACTGAACTACCGGTACTACTCCTGGAATCCAGTCGATAAGAAAACTCAACCTTCAGATGCGGACAACTCCTGACTTCTCTGAAGACACTCAGAAAAACTCTGATAACCCAAGAGAACCCTCAAACTATCGCAAGTCACTTTTGCGATCAACCCAGCCTATTTCCAAAGAAAACTGTTCCTCTTAACAAATCAGAACAGCCCATACTTAACTATCCAATCCATCTAAGAAATGGATGCACCATGCTGCTTCTGAATTTCACCTCCAGAAAAACTACTCAGCTTGACAACTTCCTGCCAACACAGAATACTCCGAGCTGCACTGCTGATACTGATGCCAAGGACTTTCTAACCAAAACTCTTCGAGAACTCGAACCTCAAAACAAACAGAAACACCATGCTGAACTCAGTCATAACACTGAAACATACACACTCCCTTAAACTCGTTCCAAAGAAAACATCTTCGGGAACATCCATCGTCACTGCATCTCATCACACAGCTACTATTACCTGAGGTATCAAGATACCATCACTTGCTTCTGTTCAACCGATAGATCCAAACTCTACTCATCCAACTTTACAGATAAACTCCGAATCTTAACAGGTTTCCTTCAGAGATTCGATGAAATCCTTCATCACAGCAAAACTTACTCGAGACAGTATTGGGTCTACAGTCTCGATAAATACACTTCCAACCTTAATTCCAACCATTGGTAGTCGTGTTTCATACACTACTACCCTATCTACCTTTATATCTTATATTGGAGAACCTGTACGGGTAACCCAACAATATAGGTAGAATATATATATATATATATAGTTATATAAAAATTACAAATACGCTCTCTCAAGATAGATACCACTCCAGAGCTAGGTATTCACTCAACCAATAGCTCTGATATTCACTTAACCAAAAGCTTAGGCATTCGCTCAACCTAAGCTCTGATACCACGTGTGACGACCCGGCTTTCCACTCCCGGAAAATCGCGTCGACAGAAAGAAAGAAAGGGGTGAGAAATAGAAAAGAGAAGAAGAGAAAAGAAAACAACAACAGATACTCACAGCGGAAACGAAACGAAATATAATATATCACATAAATATTACATAGTATCATATACATCATCTATCAGAGTTACACAGATTACACATCACATACTAGACAGTTATAAACATCTGTCTAGTTATTACATCTCAACACAATACAGATCAATACAAAGATCAACACAGCGGAAAACTACTATCTATATCTACAACGCCGAAGCCTCCTGCTCCATTGCTCCTCCAGATTACTCGTCAAAGCTAAACCTGAATCCCTTGGCTACTCGTAAAAATTTGAGTACCCAAGAGTTTATAAAACAGAAATAAACAACTTGGGTCAGACATGGGTCTGGTGTGAGTAACAGGTTAAACTTGTTTAACTTCAAAACCTTTTGAAAGAAAAGGTATCACGTAAGACTCCCCACCAATAAATATGGGTAAGTTTTTACCTTACGCTAACCAAAACATTTGATAGGAAATTCGATTGTATTATAATAGGTCTAGGGTTTTCAAATAAATATGAAATAGCTGGAATGCTTACATCTCACGTTCCAACATAGTTGGGCACAACTAAAACGTACGGCACTTATTGGAGTTTGGATTCCATCAATGGCAGGGCTACCGGGGTACCGCCCGTCACAGTACGTGGCCTAGATCACCGTACCGAGGATCACTCCCAATCCCCTGCAACACAAGGTCGGAACATCCCTTACTGGATAATTCCCGCACAAGATACCCCACGGTTGTCATGATTCAACCGCACACACTAAGTCGAAAATAGAAAGGGACATCTAGACAGAGGTAATCTTGTCCTACTTGGGTGCTACCCACTAACCTTGCTGCACCTCCCCTGTTTTAGCCATTCCCGGTTTGTGAGGCTTGAGATCACGATTACCTTTTTAAAAGAACACATCTATCTTAGAATGCTCATCGTCCACCTGACGATGTGCTGAAAGCATTCAATCCATACAAGTTCGTTCCGGGTTCGAACGAAACCGAAGGTATTATCTCGTTACACTCGTTTTGGAATCACCCTCAGAGTTAACGACAATAACCCTTGCACTCTAAATCTTCATCTTCACTTGATTCACGACCTATCGTTAATTTGGATCGATGTGGTATTCGGGTCTCCAGACCTGGAAATCCGGTATACGGAAACCCGATCCCGGTCTCATCGAAATCCAAAACGTATCTTTTAAGGCCAAGTTGTTTTAAAGGTTAAAACAATTTAATTCAATTATCTTTATACACTTAGAAAGATAATTCACAATAGATAATCAACATTATCAATATCATCAGATAATCCATATTATCACAATTCAACTAAACATCCATATCACATAGCATATATCTCATCAGAGATATCAATCAAATGCAAAGCATTCAGTATTATCATCCATCCATAAGTAATGATCTATATCATCTCTAATTAATTTAAAGTTAATTAAATTAATTACTTTTATTTTATAAATCCTTCTTACTTAAACATTAATTAATTACAAATTAATTAATTATCCTCTAATTACCTTTTTCAATTAATCATCTTTGATTAATTATCTTTTAATTACCTTCAAGTAATTTATCTTTAATTAATTACTTAAATTAATTAACCTTAACCACTTATAGTAATTCACCTTTAATTACATCATTAATTAATTAACTATAATTAATTAAATTAATCACTATAATTAATTATATTAAACCTTAATTAATTACATTAATTAATCACTTCATTTATTAATTATACTTAATTAATCAATCTTAATTACATCATTAATTATATTAATTAATGATCCTTAATTACAACTTAATTATTAATTAATTTAATTAAATTAATTACATTAAGTAATTAACTTTAAATTAAACAACATTTATTAATCACCTTGATTAATCTTCAATCAGTAATTAACTACCCTTAATTACTTTCATTAACTAAATTAATTCTCCTTAATTAATCTCTTAATTAATCCCCTGATTAATTCATAAATAATTAAACTTAAATTATTTTCCTTAATACATAACCAATCAATTAATTACCTCAAGTAATTAGCTATTATTTACTTCCTAAATAATCACACCTTAATAATTACATTAAGTAATTATTATCAAATCATCTCTTGATTATTCTAAATTAATTAAACTTAATTAATTAACTTAAACTAAATCAAATTAACTTCAATTAATTACAATAAGTAATTAATTCTTAATTACTTCCATTAAGTAATTCATTTAAAACAAATTCTATAATTGATTATCTTTAAATTAATTAATCTAATTAATTATTAAAATTAATTACATAAATTAATTACTTAATAATCTATAGTTAATGACCTTCATTAACAATTATTTAATTACTTTCCTTAAGTAATTAACTTATATTAATTATTATTAATTCTAAATTAATAAATCTTAATAACCAATTAATCAATCTCTAATTATTTAATTAATTAAGTGTTAACCATAACTTAATTAATATTTAATTACTTATTAATTAATTCCTAACCATTAATTAATACCCTAATTTATAATCCTTAATTACAAATTAATTATTCCTAATTAATTTATCTTAATCATTAATTAAAAATCAAATCCTATTTAATTAATGAATCTTAATTACAAGTTAATTATTCTAAAAATAATTAATCTTAAACCTTTAAGATTGAACCTTTAATTACCTTTACTTAGGAAATCTATATTAAAACTTTGATGTAAATTTTCTGTTTAAATATTGTTCTACAAATTTACATTCAATTTCAAAATTTAAGCAAACAGGTTTTTTGTAAAAGTCTGGAAACACTAATAGTACTCGAGAACACCATAGATTACTTCGAGTCACCTCTCCAAAATCTTCGAGCATCACTCGATCAAATTTCAAGAAAAACTCGAGCCATACTTCTCTGTTAAAACCAACTTCACCCAGATATTCGATCGCGTGCACGTGCACCGGAGGTGCAGTCGCCTCCGACCATCACCACTAACCCTCACAAGTCGGCGTTCACTACTTCAGACGAACCAAATCCCAACTTCGTCGATTCCTACTCGAATTCAAATTCGAGCATAAAACCAAAACCTGGAACAGAACAATCACAAACCTGTAAATGCTTCGCCAGCCCAATTCCGATCACCGTAGTTTCTACAACTTCGACCCTGATCTCGACTACGTCCAAACTATCGTCCTTCAAAGCCTTACTGCACTCGATCAACCCAATCTGTCGTGGTGATCGATTCATCATTCTTGGTTAAAAACTAGGGTTCTAGCAAATCTCTCACAACTGCAACTTCCACTATGATTTCCATCACCAACAATTATTTTTCCTCACAACTCCTAACCCTCCTCCATCACCTAGAAGAACCCCGAGCCTTCCAGTCACATAGATCACCAGAAAATTCCTAATATCCTTATTCCAGTCATCTCTTAACTGTACCTAAATCTCTTTACTAAAAATTATAGTTTTTGTTTTAAAAATCATATTTTGATTTTAGTATTCAATTTATAATAGTGGATTTACAATTTAAAAGGGTTGAGTTTTGATATTATCAAACATGCACAGATGTTTTATGTTTTACAGAGACAAGCAGACTTCTGTTTAACTTACTTAAATCTCTAAAACTTAACCTATGTTTAAAACAAACAATATATGTTTAATTATCAGATCCTATCACAAATTTAATTATCCAGTGGTAAGGGAATTCAATTGAATCTTTAGCCTGGGCAAATAAAACAAGAAACAGAGCACATATTCACATATTCACATAATACATTCACACATATATACAAAAAAAACAATGCACTTGTATATTCATACATCAATATATCTATATGCAGAACTACCTATAATATTCACATGCAACCAATCTTCCATTCAATACTTAACATGAATCTCAGATCAACTTAAGTTTATTTTTAAAATTGTTACTCACCTGATTTAAACAGAGGCAGTCTTTTATATTTTGCAATAGCTTTTGAAATTTTTAAACTTGAATGCCCTTAGCTTCTTTGAATCTGATCTTAAACTTGAGTAGCTAGGCTTTAACTACTTTGAATTACAGGTATGCTGCTCCCAGATTTCAATTGAATGCAGACAGTTTGAATTTGCTTCCAGAGATTTGAAAAATGCAGACAGGCTGGTTGCTTAAAGATGATTACAGATTTGCAAAGAAGGTTGCAGACAGAAGACTTGATTTTGAAATGTATTACAGGGTTTTATTTTCTTGAATTTCTGGTTTGAGGAGTTGATTACAGATCTTTGATTTGGTTTGAGGAAAGTTTGTTTACTGATTACAGATTTTAGAGTAGAGGATTGTTTTAGAAGTGGTTACTGATTTCAGATTTGCATTTTAGAGAATTGGTTTTTTGAGAAGATGGTACTGATCTATTTTCAGATTTGTATTTAGAGAAAAATCTGAGTTTATCTTGTTTTTGAGAAGAAAAATAGAAAGAATGAAATAAGGGAATGCATATGTATATGTAAGTGAATTTATGATTTTATAAAAATAAAAGAAAATGAAAAATGAATAAAGACACTTGTCATTACATTAGCTAATTTAATTACACATGTTAAAATGAGTCATTAGATAAAGACACATGTCTTTTAAGTATTTATCTTATTTCTATTTATTTTAAAGTAATAAAAAAGCCTTTTTTCTTATTTATTAAACACTTATCTATATATATAAATCATTTTAAAGAAACAAAACCAATTATATTTATAATTAAAAGTTATACAAATATTATAATATCCAAACAATTTAAATATTTATTCTCTTGAATTTCAAAGCTTAAATTCAAATTCAATTAAATTAAATCCTAAGATTCAATTTAAAAAGTCAAGTTATATATATACATATATAACTATTCATTCAATTAAATAACAATTTCATATTCTTTAAAATCCATTCATATTAATAAAATAATACATTATACTTATTATCTGAAATTAACATATTTGATATTTAAATAATTTATATAAGAGATTATATTATCAAGTGATATTTTAAAAAGAAACAAAACAAGCCTTTTTGTTAACTCTTATATAATTTTAAACTTAAGTAAAAATATCTTAAGCAATTAAAGTATTTTAAAACTATAAATTTACTAATTTAAATAACTTTGAAAAGTCATATTAAATTAAATCTAAATTCCCAATTTACCCAAAGCTTCTATTTACAATATATATAAATAAATATATATATTCAAATAGAAAATATCTTATTAACTTTTAAAAGATAAAATCACCAATTAATACTAATTTAATCAGATTATTAAATTAAATTCAAATCTTATTATCAAAGATCATCAATATCAATTTAATTATTTAACAGATTATTAAATTGATATTGTTAAAATTTCCGGGATATTACAAAAAATAATACAGGAGGTCTTTGGCGAATAATGGCTTTTGGAATAGTGTAACGGAGTTTATTAGAGGTACGAAGAGAAGTCTGGAAGAGCCCGCAAAGAGAAGTTCCTTTCTTCTTCAAATGCTTGATAATATATAGGTATTTGTTGTAGATGTTTTCATCCACAACACACTAGATACGAAAAGACGTCAAGCAATACGAAGATAGCAGAAACGCCTAGGATAAAACTCCTATCATATGATCAAATGGGTAGGACAAAGAAGCAATATGATCGAAAGCTAACCCATAGAAGATCGGAAGAAGAAATGAATTTGGATAAGTATGGAATTCTATTCGACACCAAAAAGTCTGGTACTAATCAATACAAATGGTCTGATGTTGAACATCGAAAATGGTTCGGTTATCATTAACTATTGAATAACAAAAATGATATGGTACTATGAAAGTACCATATAAGAAAAAGGTAATTTGGTTTGCTTACTAAACCAATCTCCTATCAAACCAAATGTTACCATGCAGATTGAGTCAAACATGGAAAGTGCATATTCTATAGGGAATGTCAGAGTGGTTTCCTCCTAGCTTCATACCTATACATTAGGAATAAACAATACATGCAGACAAGTTTAAGAGCTCTCCTACTACTGAACAGAAGCTACCCAACATTATTTCTAGAGCTATATTTTTAATTTATGTCGTTCAACAGATCATTGTACTTTGTATATATGCATTGTACTCAAGACCTATAAAGAAATTAGTGATAATTCATATTAGATGCAAGTAATCTTCAACTGAAACACAATAAAGTCTATGTGTCCTTTAATTTATGCATTACTCATTTTACAATATCTATTTTTAATTTGTTCTCTACAAATGTTATTTTATATTTATTTCACATCCATTGAATACGTACAGTATCTAAAATTCTACTTAAATCCTTACAGGTGTTTGATTATTCTTTGCGCAATCATTTTGGTGCTTTCACTAAGAACCTTCTTGGTATGCCAATGCACCAAATCTACCTTTAGTTGATCAAGGCGAACATTTAGTGAGCACTCCCGCATTGTCCAAACATTGTTACTAGGGGAGACATGGATAGAGTCATGGCCAAACTGAACGATCAGTTTGTTGCCCAACAGTGAGCAATTATGGACCAACTTCTAACATGCCTAGGGCAGCAGCATATCGCCTATCACAACATTGAGGAACGAGAGAGGTCCCGATCTATGGGATGGGGAAGGGGAAGAAGATCGCATTCTAGTAGTGGATTAGATTATGATAGTCAAAGGAAGGCAAAGAGAAGCCAAAATATAGAAGAAACACATGAGACTACAACCTAAAGCTAGACCATAGGAGCGATTTGGTACCAGATTGATTTAGTCCGATGTCGAACTGGACCAACTATGGCTAGCGCTTTATGTTCCTATTACAATTATTCTACCTAGGTTGAACCTATTAGTAATGAAAGATGCAAGGACCGTCAGGATCGGTCCAGAGCCATGATCATGCTCGGAACGACCTTTTATCCTATATAGGGATGAATGAAGGGGAAATCCTCCTTGGGAGAAAGAATCGAAGATAGCAACCATTAAAAGTCTTACCACTACCTGGGAAGGAGGTCTTTTGAACTAGAAGATAGGAGGACCCAAATGATTTTGGTGTACATTTGGTAGGAATAGGTGAAACAAGGTATCACAACTCAAGTAAACAGTCTGTTTATGTTCGAGATATAGATTACTAGAAATCCTAAGGATAACCAAATGCTGACCATGGAACCTTACAAGGGTTGGCTGACCTTATAGCACATTTACAACACTACACTCATCACATGCTGATGCATGGGTCTATAGAGAAATTTTGCGCAAATGCTTTCCACTATTTTGTCAGATCTAGCAACCATGTGGTTTTTTTCATTTGCCACCAATATCGATTAGCTCGTTGTCCATGTTGCATGAGAAGTTCATTAATCAATTCTGAGTACACATGGAACAACCAAAAGATGCATACTCATTTCCGAATGTTCTTCAAAGGATAACGAGTCTCTATGCTAGTACTTGACTCCTTTTAATGTTGTAGCTACTAGTGTACAAAATGTGGATGAGAAGTTAGTTCAAATGATCCTATGTGGTGGGGTGCACCCAGAAACGAAGTTCTCATGGAAATTGATAAGAGAAACTAACCACTCTTTAGAAATTCTATTATGTTGCAGCCAAGTATATCTTATTGGAGAATGCCATGTTGAAAAGATAGCCTAATAGACCATCCCGAGTTGGAGAATCATTAATTGTCAATGCTATCACCAAAGGAGCTGGTAATGATTTCACGATAATGAAGATGGACAATAATCAAAATAAGCCCTCTAGAAAGAAGGCCAAAAACAAAAGGTGGAGGCATGATCCTAGGTTTGATGCTTATATGGATCTAGGTGATGTTGTTGAGAATATCTACATAGCCACACAGGTGGAGTTAAAGTATAAGAGGCCACCACCCAAGAAGGAAATGGAAAAGAATTTGAACTTTAGGAAGTATTCTTGCTTCCATGAGTTGTTTGGGCATAACACGAATGATTGACATCATCTACGTGACAACATCGAGGAGTATATCATGAAGAAGACACTGCAAATAGACCCGAATGGTACCTTAATCCCCATGAGTCAACCATCGAGGCAACTGCCAAGTGGTGACAACAAAGAAGGTTCCTATTCCACTATAGGAAATGGAAGGATCGTGGTTAGTATGATAACAGGAGGACCGCATATGGCCGACAAAAGATGGGTTGATATGGAAAGATACGCTAAATCCTTGAAGAATGGTGAGGAGTTCATGTACATTATAGAAGAGGAATGAAAGGCAAAAGTTCCTTACCGAGATGATATTGAGATTATGTTCAACGAACGATATTTACATGGAAAACAATATCTCCATACTAACTCGATGGTAATCTCGGGTATTCTTGGACCTGTAGAAGTATGTTATGTATGGTAAATAGCGGAAGCACTGTTAATATTACGTTCAAAAGTGATTTTGACAGGATGAGACTATCGATGAACGATGTTACTCCATGTAACAAACCGTTACACGACTTTAATAGAGAAGGAAAAATGCCCTTAGGATGACTTAACTTGTTCGTTGAGCTAGGAGATTATCCCAGATCAGCTATTAGAAATCAAACCATTGTGTTGGTGGATGGTTTCTCAACTTGTAATGCCTTCATAGGATGACCACCACTTTCTGATTTTAAGGCAGTACTGGCCCAATGGTGCTTAAAGATAAAATTTCCAACTACAAAAGGGAGAGGAATTATTAAAGGTGATCAAGATGCGGCACGAGACTGCGATGTGGCTGAGCTTCGAGAAAAATGACGCATTGCAAAGGGAAAAACGTATAGAGGGATCTCTGCATTAAAAACTCAAATATAGAGCAATTACTGAAAGGCCCTTCGCTTGGGTTTACGAGTGATTCTCATACTGAATTAGACCTGAGAGACAGAGAAGTGGGGACTACGACTGGGCATATAGAGGCTATGGAGTTTGTGACATTTGATAAGAATGATTCAACCAAGGTAATAAAGATTATGTTCCAAGTTGACTGAAATATGAAGACATAACTAATGGGATTCTTAAGGAATAACCAAGATGAGTTTTCATGGTCCCATGCCGATGTATATAGGGTCTCTCCTAAGGGAGTTAGGGGTATGTCCTAAGGGTAGTTATGTAATTTCATATCACTACACCAAAATAGTCAATTTGCAACGCTAAAATTTTATAATTACTAACGCTTATTTCCGTTGTAACATGCCAACGCTTATTTCCGTTACTCTACATTTCTCACGATTATAATTGTTGGGAAACTTGTTGATTATGTAAATAGGATGAATTAAGGAGGGCAGGTTTGTAATTGACCTTTCATCTTGCTTTTACATGCGCACTATCCTCCACATTTCTGTTCTAATCTAGGTTTCTTCTTTCGTTCCGCCTCCTCAACTTATTCTCGAAATTGTAGGTAAATTTCTTTTTTAATTAAATAGTTTTCCTGTTTGAGGTTTTTGATTCTTAATGTCAATTGAATTTTCAATTTTTAATCTCCGTCGAATTTTGATTTACCTATTTTCGATTTTCCCATTCGAGATTTTGGACTATCAACTGTCGGTTTTATTCAACCGACTTTCTGTTTTCTGACTATTTAAGATTTTCCACTTTGGGTTATCAATTTTCAAAGTTTATTGAATCTTTTGTTTTCCTATTTGGGATTTAGGTTTTCAAAGTCTGATGAATTTAATTTTTTATCTCGGTTGAAATTTTGGATTTCCCAAAGTAGGGGTATATAGGTCGGAACTTCATATTTTCAACAAGGCGTCCCAGTATGCCTACTTTACAATGCATCCATCAATCACAAGTAATTTTTTTTAAAACTTGGGTTAATTCCATATATGTCAAATTGAAATGGTTATTGGATTGTTATCGGTGTTGAATTATGTACCTTGAGTCTTGGATGCCATATTACTTGGTGATCAGAAAATTGAAATTGTGCAGTATGAATTTTCCTTTACTGTAGAGTTTTGATAATTACAAAGAGTAATAACTAATAAGCAGTCCATTGATTAACTATTAGTTTTATGAGTAGTATAACACCCTATTTCTCTAGCCTCTTCTTTATTGAAGTAAATAGAGAAAATTCATTTATGAGTGACAAAAGGCTTGTTTGTAGAAGTAGGCACCATAAACATGGGATATATTTGATCCTACTTGTTCTCGTAGACATTTGATTGCTTCAAATTTAAATTTTACTATTCTTTTATTCAAAGTTGTAGCTAACTCTAAATCTACATATATAAACACTTTAAAGCTTGACATTAATAACCCATGTTATGTAGCTACCATTCCTGTTTACCTTTTGTGTTTAATAAGATTTTATGTTGTTAGTGTGAAATAAGACTTAGTCTGGTATATTTATACAAAGATATGCCCTTGAAATATTTAATCAACTAGTCATGCAAATAAATTAGGAACAAGAAACACTCGGTCTTGAAATATTTAAATTCTAGTGATTGACTGCAACAAATGAAACATTTCAAAAATTTATTATTTTTTAGAGTGGCTACTACACTTACATGGAGGTTTCTGGAAATACTTCAGTATGAGTAAGAGATCTTTCTTTTATGTCTTGTGTTGATCATCTAATTACACATTCTTTCCCTCTAAAATTAATGATAACATCCACATCTTTCTTATTATTTTCTCCTTTATCTCAATTTGATAATTTTATTATATTGCATTGAAAGATTATTGATTTGACTAAATCCTCATATTTCAAGATTTTTAATCATAATGACTCTTTTACTGATGTTATAAAAAAGTTTTTTTCCTTAGTGGCTCCTTAGGCTATAATTTACTATCAGATCAATTACTTTGAGAACCTTGTAATAGTGTGTAATGTTCCACACACGCAGATAACACAAACATTCATTTGTCAACTTAACCCTTTACTTGATGCAAATTATCTATGAAGGGTGTCATCCTGGAAGGCTTTGCACCAAAATTGAAAATGGAACTAACTCTTCCAGTTATCACCTAACATAAATTGTGCATTCCACGTGATGTGTAGGAAATAGATGCTCAAGTATTATATGAATTCAACTCCGAGTGAAAGGCCGATCCAGAAAAGTTCAAGAACCAGTCTGCAAATTAGGTAATCCGTTTGCATGCTTTGTTGGTTGTCACTTGTGTGTTTGTGTGCACGTATGATATCAACAACTTTTTAATTCACACGAATAGAAGCTGATCGATATTATATTGTGTAGGAATGGATGATCAAGTATCATATGAATTCCACTCTGATCAGCGAAAGGCTGATCCAGAAAAGTTCAAGAAACAGTTGGCCAATCAGTAATATGTTTTTACACTTTTTTGATTGTCACATGTATATATATTTTATAATGATTTCCCTTTAAGAAAAATCATTGTGATATTAACAACTTTTAATTCATACATATAGAAGCTGATCGATGTAAAATTGTACAGACTGCCTATGCCAAACTTGTAGGTAAACAAGGGTGATTCCGTCCCTCTTTGCTTCAACCTACATCCAGTGGGTAACTTTTTAAATGGCTTTTAAAGTATATATGGATATAGATTTCTGGACCATAGCTTGTAATATTAGATTTTGACTCACTTACAAAAAATGCAGGAACATTTCTCAAGTTGCAAAATTTTTGGTTATGAGAAAGCCTGGTTACTGGGAAGAACTTCAAATTTCTTCCAGGTACACAAAAGCATCATTTTTACCTTTTATGATCTTTTTAATTGGTTCTTTATAATGGTAACTCATTATATTCAAAGTCGCGTTTTTTTTAAATTTTGAGGTAAAAACTAGTTTTTCATACTGTTTACTTCTTATACGTGCAAGGAATAACATAACTGCTGAACTAAATAAAGAAATTAACCTACCAGAAATATACTTGTTCTATTTGCTAGGACTTACCTCATTTCTAGCTATGATTCTTAGACAGTTGTTTTTCGGATCAATTACATGTCATATATACTACACTATTATTAAACATATTATATTGTTATATTTAATTTAATATAACAGTATTTGACTTAACATTAATATACAGTTATAAATTACAGTTATAAATTAGAGTTTTATTACAGCTATACATTAATATACAGTTTAATTACGACTACACATAAATAAGAATGTTACAATTAAATCACAATTGTTCTGAAATTGTGGGATTAGAATTTGGCAGGCGAGGTTCTAATTTTTTTAGGCTTTCTTTAGTTTTTGATATTGAATGCTTGAATATATCAAATTAAGAATGTTAGCATTAAGGAAAGATAACATGCAAACTCCATGTGACTCTACTGGTTGTTTTAGTTTCTTTCTTGAAATATGAATCAAGTATACAAATGAATATCAGGGATGGTTGTATTCTTAATTCAGTTTGAGGCAGTATTCTCAATTAAGAAAACAATTAAGTAGTTAAACAAATCTATGGTAAACTAATCCGAGGTACAACAGGAATGAAACCATGAGAAGCAAGCTGAATAAGCTGAGAGTAGAAAGTATTATTAGTTATATAATCAAATGGCCTTTTAGTTTTATTGCAAGCAAGTTTAGTTCATTTGGTTGGAAGTTTTTGCCTATGTTTATTTCAAAATTCATTCTAGCATTCATTTTATTCGACAACCATCCATTTTATTTTAATTCCATTGTTTTATCAATGCGAGAAATTTCCATTATCATTTGAATTTGAGTTTGTTATAATGTGATAATGATGTGAAGTTTGTAATTGTCTGTTTGGCATTTGAATTCCAATGTTTTATCAATGTGAGAAAATTTCCTGCCAATATATATGGAAACCTGTTAACTTATTTTGATATGCACATTTACATATTTGCATGCAAACAAATTGAAACAAAATAATTTACTTACTAGGTGATGGCATTGTCAAAGATTGAGAGTTAAAATTTGATTTTACACCACTCGAAGATGTCCAGAATCATATTCTCAGGTTGATGGTTGAAGCTTGACTACCTGACTTTATAAATGCAATATAGGTATTAAACATTTATGTCTAGTTTTCTATTAATAGGATTCATACATATAAATGAATTATGTACAGCTATAGCTAGAAAGTAAACTAAATTATAGATTTGAACGACAGTAACATACAATTTTAATTAAAAGTTACTGTAAATAAACTAATTAATATATATTTAATTTAACTTGGTTAATATTTTAACTTCACATTCAACAATATAAACTTACAGCGGAATTTAAGTTATGTATTTGTTATCTTATAAATTGCAGTTTATGCAGATTATTTATTAATCATGCAATTTAAGGGTTATAAGTTGATACAGTGAGCTAATGTGATGTGGATTAGCTAAGATGTCGTCATCCTATCATCTTCATATATGTGAGCATGAATACACACATACAAATACTTTTGTTTTCGTTCATTATTTTAAAGCTTCAATGACAACTAATTTTATTTTTCAAAAAAATAAAATAAAAAAATAAACCCAATTACTAGTGTTATTTTTAAAGCTTTAGCTGTAACCTTTGATCTGCTAGTAGCTACAATAAGTTCTTTTCTTTAGCTGTAACCTTTGATCTGCTAGTAACCTTTCATATATTTCTTTTCTTGTATTTATATTTAATGCTAGTAGCTACAATAAGTTCCATCATTTATTTTCGTTTTCTTTTCTGTTTATGTCATATTCACACCAACACTTAACTATTTGAGAAACTTGGTCCCATTGCTAAATTATGTTATATATGGCTATAGTAAGTCTGCAATATCATCGAACTAATTGTCCTAAATTTATTTAGCCTGATATAATTCAATTTTGTGCAAATCTAAGAGAAATTAGTATTGAGGTGACTTATGTGTAATCAATCATTACTAGGTGAAATCTTAGTATTGCCCATATTATTAATCAAATATATTACTGGGACCATTGTAGGAATTTGCTGAGAACAGAGCATGAGGGACCATATGAAGTTATGAACCTTTGGTAGATGGTAGCAAATGTGGTAATGGAAAATTCTGACCATCAGAATTTAGAAGAAGTAACAACTCTCTGAGAGGTAATAATTCTAAGTAACTTACCTCTATAATGCAAAGTTCTATAGAATAAAGACTACTAGTAGTCGTCTTCTTAAAATGTATATGATTTTAAATCGGCTGAAACTTTTATTTTGCTAAAATGAACAATCTTATTAAACCAAAATTTATTGAAAACATGTATATAATTTTGTATTAAAGAGTGAGAACTAAAATTATATTAACTAGTAACTCATATTCATGAATTTATAGACTATTGAATGAAATATCTGAATGCTTTTAGCTAGAGCCTTATAAAAATCATTTGTTGATGGTTGTGATTTATGAATGGAAAGTTATGTCCAATTATGTCATTATTCAAATTATATTGAACTATCTGAATCGATTGGCACATGTTTATATAGATATAAATGTAAATTATTATTGAGTCCTCACTTAAATCAACTTAAGATTTTGTTTTGTTTATTTATTTACAAAAAAGCTAGGAAAGTAGAAGAAAATTTATTTACATGGTGACTTATGTCCTACAAATGTGGTTGGGAAAATAGTAGTAGCAATGTCCTACAAATGTCCTACATTATGTTTCATAAATTTTGTTTTATATTACCTCAGTTTAACAACTGAGGCCGCAAGGGCCTCAGTTTTGAACTGAGGCCGCTGTGGCCTCAGTTTGGACTGAGGCCACAGCGGCCTCAGTTTGAACGGCCTCAGTCCAAACTAAGGCTGTAGCTGCAGTGGCCTTGGTCCAAACTGAGGCCGCAGTCCAAAACTGAGGCCGCAAATTGAGGCCACAGCGGCCTCAGTTCGAAACTAAGGCCGCAGCGGCCTTAGTTTTGATCTGTGTTAATCCAAAAAAGCTTGCTTTTCACTTGTGCTATCGAATACATTTGCTTGTTTTATTTAATGTCCTTTTGTTGTTAAATCATGTGCTATCACCTTATTACTATTTGTCATTCTTTTTATTATAAATTTCAATTTAATATGATATTGAATGCATGTAGGTACTTAGAAGAAGCAGAAGAAAAGTGGAAATTGGATGGTAGTTCTAGTGGTAATGATGAAGTAGAAGAACTGGAAAATGATCCAATTGCAGAAGTTTTTGATTCCGATAGAAAAGAAAAATTATTGTCGAGCAGTTAGTTCTACTTCTTATATGGTCAGTTTCGTATTCGGTATTTTTAGACTTTAATTATGAATTATGTTCTATCTCTTGTTATTACAATTTGTATTAGTATGGAATTGGTAAACTATGTATGGGTAACTTCATTATGTATTGAACTTCTCTTTTCTTAATTAATACTCTGTTTTATTACTGATTATGAATATTGTTTATTGATATTGATTGGGTTATAATTTGCTAAATTAAGATAATATTTCATAATAGATATAGTCTACATTATATCTTTTAATATTCAAACCATTATATCTTTCACCATTTGCATTACTGATAAGTGTTTATTTGTAACGCTTATAAGCATTGAAAGATATTTTTTTCCAACGCTTTTAAGCGTTGGAAGATATTAAAAGATTACCAACGCTTATAAGCGTCAGCATAGAAAATTAAACAATGTTGGATGGTTAATTTGCCAACGTTTATAAGCGTTGCTAAATAATATACACCAACGTTTATAAGCGTCGGCGAATACAACCTTCCAACGCTTATTAGCGTTGGGAAACTAAACTCCCCAACGCTTATAAGCGTTGGCAATAAATTACGACGCCCCTACAGCGACGCTAATAAGCGTTGCTGAAACTGTTTGCGATAGTTATACTCGTTGGGAATCACCTGTTTTGGTGTAGTGTATATCTAACCCTATAATCAATCTTTTCGTAATAAAGGTACTTGAATAATATTTTATACTTTGTTATATAATGACATAATTAATTAACTTAAAGCATACTTGTTTGCGCCAAAAATGGCCACAAACACCCAATAGAGTTTTTGTAGAGGAATAAATGAAGAATAATAAATATAAACAGAGAGAATATAGCAGTAAAGCAATTGGAAATAAGTAAATAATAGAGACAGAATAATTTATAGTGGTTCGACATTGATTATCTACTCCACTTTGAAGAGATAGCTTTATTAATCACTTATTAAACCGAGTACAATAGGGATCATATGAAAATCCTTAGTTACAAAAGAGTACAAAGCAACAAGCAGCATCAAAGTCCCAAAAATGAATAATCAAGTATGTATTTATAGAGGAAGACAGCGAAATATCTCCCTGAAAATTCGGCAGAGGGATCTCCAAAACCATGGGGGCCCATAAGAGGGATCACATGGCCCAAATCCCAAGAAATAGGGATCAGGTCCAATCTCTATTTTGGAGGAGTTTGGGGGTGCGATCCCTTTGGGAGCTTCTCCATGTTGTATTATGCCTAGCCTCCAAGTTTCATGTCAATTGGACTTGCAAATGTTGAGTTATTGATCGATCATTGCTGCAAAGTGTGTTGTTACCTGATTCTGGCTGATCCCTATGGAGGGAAGAGGGTTGATCCCCCTTGCTTGCTCCTTTTGGGGGTGAGATCCCTAGAGTAAACTCCCTAGGGCCCCCTCATCTTGTTCTCAAAGTTTCATATGCATTGGACTTCTGGATCTTGAGATATCGATTTTTTTCCATTGAGTTGCACTTGTTTGACTGAAGTAAACCGATCCCTTTGGTTGAGAGGGATTATAGCCGATCCCTTTTCTAAGTTAAACTATATTCCATATTTTGAACATTCTATATAGCATATCTCTCAATTCCATTTGATCACGGCTTCATATTATCATCTTACTTGATTTCTGAACCCCACAATCATCACTCTAGGCTTAATGGTCTCCATGACAGTTGAGTCTAACTTGTCTAGTTAATCTGAATATAACCGGGCCAAAAGGCCGGACAACAATACTAAATAAAAAAAAATCCTTAAATGATATTTATGTTATAATAATTACATGGAGTTGTAATCATGAGAAAATTATCATAATATAAAAATAAAATATTATTTTAAATATTCATGGTCAAGATGTTTCGAGAAAGAATATTGATACATCCGTTGAGAGTAGAGTATGTAACGCTCTCCAAATGTTAGGCGGTATATTACTCATGGCTGTTGGAGACACCAAGGGGTTATATACTGATAGTTATTGGATAACTGTGTAATGAATCATCTGAGAGATTCCTGTTGGTTTATAACAACTAGATCAAACATGAAATCTCAAAGTGATGATGTTACATAGCTCTCTCGACTTGAGAATATTGTTCAACTTTTGTTACACTATAATTTCTAAAAACTACAAATCGCTAATATTCGAAAGGAAATCTCCTTGGCTTGTACTTTCGAGACCTATCTTTCAGTTTCTAACGAGAGCATGCAACCCGAGAGCATGAATCAAAGTGTCAACCAAGGCCAAGATCATTATTCAGCTAAGATAAGAAGCCTGACCTAGAGCATCAGTTGTTGAAGCCCAAAGCAATTCAACAAATAATAGCGATCAACGGCTTAGATAGCCCAGGCCGAGACCAACGGTCAAGGTGAATGGAAGATATCCAAAAGCTATATATAAAAGCGACACGTCAGAAATCCACATCAAGTTACACTCAGCCAGATGATGATAAGCGTTCAAATCAAGACAGCTCATAGCAAGCCAGATCATCAATCCAAAGAGAAGGCGCTCAACCAATGGCGTCACGGCTTATTGGTTATAAATAGGCGGTAATCCCAAGGAAAAGGGATCTGGGGCATAACATAAATTAACATAAAATCATAAGTGTACTTTCCTATATTAGAGCTCTATCCAAAAACTCATTAATGGCGAAAATGCTTATATTCAATGTAATAAGCCTCTTGGCTATTTAAGAGTGACTAAATAAGGAAAGAACAATGGACGTAGGGACTTTCATTCCGAATCACTATAAAAGTCTCAGTGTTATTTACTTTTAGCACTTTACCTTATGCCTATTTATTATCCTAATTCAGTAGTTCAACGTCTTATAACTCCAACAATACAACATCACATCTCGGTATTCCTACATCTGGGACCTATAATCAAACCAACTTCTAGAGCTATATCTTTGGACCTGGGGTGTTAGTGTGGACCAAATTTTGCACTAACATTTTTGATGCTAGAAGGAGGGCCCCCCTCAACCTCCCTATTGCGTTTCCTTTCGGAGATCCAACAAGAGCCTTTTGACCAGTTATGTCTAGTCTCGAAAACAAAAGAGTCATCTCAGAACTAGCCCTCAACCTTCACGTTCAACTCATTGAAGAAGACAACAACGAAAGATTGGTCACCCTCATTTCGAAGAAAGAAAATGGTCAGGAATATGATCCTATTTATGAACTCCAAGCCACTTAGATTAAAAAACTTTTTGGGTATCTTTAGGAATCACTACTTGAATCAGCCTAGCTCCGAAAGATTTTCAAGGCCCTGAATGATGAAGTTAGAGACTTATCCATCAAAATATTAAAGTATAAATGTATAGTTTCTACCGATAAGAGAGCCCTCCTGGATGCCCAAGACAGTAAGTTTCAGAAGAAGTTGAAGCGTGATCAAAACCTTACCCCACTCAATCAAATACTGTCTCAGATATTCATGGAAACTTGTGATGACTTCTCTTACCCTGATTACCCCCTAATTAAAGAAAGAAAATTCGAAGGTGAGAAGTATTGCGCTTACCACTTGGCGAATGGATACGAGGCAGACAAATGCCGAAAGCTCTCTTTGTGAGAAATGCGGATTAAGGATCTTAAGGCTAGAATTAACACTAGAGGGGGGGGGGTGAATAGTGTTTTAAGAAATTTGTTAATCTTTTTGAGTTTTATCTTAATTTGTTAACAATGTATACACTAATCAGACACAGATATGAACACAGAATCAAACACAGATGCAAATATAAAGTAAAAGCAGTAAAGGAAAGAACACACCGGATTTTATACTGGTTCGGAGTTACCCTACATCCAGTCCCGCAACACAAGTACGGATTTCCTTTCAACAACAATTCAATAATTACAACCCTCGGTTTCAAGGCTACGAGGTACACCCTCCAGAATGACAATCCTCTGGGTAGAGATACTTGATTTCCGGGGCAACAAGTTCACCCAATTGATTTCCAGGGCTACAATCACACCTTTTCTCGCTTAATTGATTTCCAAGGCTACAATCACACCTTTTCTCGCTAATATATTACAAAGAAGTCTATAACTCTGAATAGCACTGAGAACCTTGTAGAGATAGTGATGGAGAATCAAACTAGAAGTAATCGAGTATGATTCGATGTTGATTTCGGCAGAGTAATGGTATGATTTTGTATTAAGAAATGTGGAAGAAGAAGAGGAGTGAAAACCAGAAAAAAGTAATTAAAAATTCGTTGAAACTGACCCCTATTTATAGAAGAGCAACAGCCATGACCATTCATGAAGAGTTATGGCGAATAGACACTTCTTTTGAAATTTGAATTTTGAACTTCAACTGTCACTATGTCAACATAGTGCCTAGGGGCATGTCGACATCCCTCAGCCAAAGTTGATATTTTGAATTTCTATAAAAATAATATTTATCTTATATAAAAACTATTTAAAACTTTATAAATATACTTGAATATAGTTGAAATTCATAAGTAAATATAAAGAACAATATATACATAATTTAACTATAATTTTATATTTAAATCTAAGTATAAATATTAAAAGTTAAATATATTATTTGAAAAGACATTTAAAATCAGGAGTAATTTGACTTTGAAATTAAAGATGTTTTGAGGCTAAAATTATTTAAAATCAGGATAGAGAGTTTTGAATCTTTTAAAAGGAAAGTTTTGAAATCATTTTGAAAATAAGATAATTTTGTAAAATCATTTGAATTAAAATTAGTGGATACAAAACAATGTCCCACTAGATTTTCGTAGGTTTCATCCTACTTAGGGTTCCATCCCTTTAACGGGCTCGAAGTGGATTCCATTCCACGAATAAATTGGATATTAAGATACCAGTGCTTTTCTACGAGTTTTAACAAATATTCCTAATAAAACAAACTTAACCTTGAACTCTTGATAATCTTGATACTCATGAGTCTTCTATCTCTATATCTTGAATCTCTATACTGTATAGTCTTCATTCTTGATACCTGCATGGTTAGATCCTGTATATACATATATATCTAAACTTGTAATGTTAGTATTTATATTTTATAATCTATTCTAAGGTTGTTGTCATCAAAACCATCATCTCATGGACTAACAATCTCCCCCTTTTTGATGATGACAACCTTTGTTTATAAAATATTCCTTCTATCCTAATAACTCTAATAACTCCCCCTTAATCTATGCCTAACTATCCTATTTTATACTTCTCCCCCTTTGTCATCAACAAAAACTAAAACTAACTCTAAACTAGATAACTCCAAACTATATAACTCCCCCTAAAACTTATCACTCTATTACGTGTGATTATAATGATAGTGTTATCATAAATAATTAACACTTAAATCTAATACAGAAATATAATCCTAAACTATTAACTATCCTAACTAAGAATTCACAATTATACTAACACATATAAGAACACGAGTTTATTTATTACGAGTATGGTTTTATTTACATTTGCGTTTGAAAAACATAAAAACATAAATAACAACGGAAAGAAAGAAAAGAAACTAATGTGTGTTTCTGAACATAGGAGATTTATGAACTGAACAGTTTGGATAGTGGAAACAGAAATTTCCACGTTGTTCGACAAGATTCCCATTTTTGTCAAAACACACTTCTCCAACGCATACTACTTGGTCATTATCCTCCTCGTGTGCTTCTTCCATTGGTTCTTCTTCTTCTTCGTTGCTGACCTCATGTTCTTGATTGAGTGAAGAGTCTTCATCGATCAAGATAGGGTTGGCCTGGTTATCCATTAGGAATTTTTGTAAATTCCTAAGAATCTTGCCTTGCCTTTCTTGCTCTTTCGCCATACGAAGTTGAGTCACTTGAATTTCAGTCAACATCTGAAGAGTATCCTTCATAGACTCCTCCAATTTAGTTACACGTGCGAGAGTAGAGCATTGGAATGGACCAAAAGTAGGGGAGGGGAATAAGAAAGTTGATTTTATGTTTGATTTAGAGGAATATGTAATTATTTTATATATTTCAGAATAGAAAATGAAGAGAAACCAGAGAGAATGAATAAGAATTCGAAATAGAGAAGAATATATAACTAAATTTTTGAATTTTGGTGGGAAATTTTTTAAAAGAAATAAAAACGTTATATTTCGACATGGGTCTAGTGGGGATGTCGACATGGTCCTTGAATTTTTGCCTTTTTAATTTATTTTGAATTAATTTTAATTATACTCGTTATTTATATTTTATATTTCAGTTAATGAGCAAATACCTAATTCTCTTCTTAATTTAGTAAATGTAGATTCATTTAAGGGTTTTGTTAAAATATCAGCAATTTGATTTTCAGAATTGATATAGTCGAGAGTAATTACTTCTCTACTTATATTATCTATGAGAAAATGGTGTCTGATATCAATATATTTTGTTCGAGCATGATGAGTAGAATTTTTAGATAAATTTATTGCACTAGTATTATCACAATAAATTGGCGATTTTGAGATATTTAATCCAAAATCTCTTAAAGTTTGTTGCATATATATTACTTGAGAACAAGCCAAAGCAGCAGAAATATACTCTGCTTCAGTTGTTGATAAAGAAACTGTATTTTGCTTTTTCCTAAACCAGGAAACCAGAGAATGTCCCAAAAAGTGACGAGTTCCACTTGTATTTTTTCGGTCTGATTTACATCCAGCATAGTCAGCATCACAGTATGATATTAAATCAAATGAATCATTTTTAGGATAAAATAAGCCATAATCAGAGGTGTGTTTAATATATCTTATGATACGTTTTACAGCTTTTAAGTGAGTTTCTTTAGGATGAGATTGATATCTTGCACAGAGACAAACACTATGCATGATATCAGGTCTACTAGCAGTGATATAGAGTAGTGATCCAATCATTCCTCTATATAACTTTTGATCTACATCTTTCGAGAGATCTTCTTTACTAAGGTACTCATTGGTTGCCATGGGAGTGGGTTTTCCACTCGCAGTAGTCAAACCAAATTTACTAACTAGGTCTTTAGCATATTTTTCCTGACTAATAAAAATACCATTATCTAACTGTTTTATTTGCAATCCTAGAAAGAAGTTTAATTCACCCATATGACTCATCTCAAACTCTTTTGTCATTTTTTCAGAAAATTCTTTATTCATTTCGAAGTTAGTTGAACCAAAAATGATATCATCTACATATACTTGAATTAGTTGAATATCATTTTTATTTCTTTTAGTAAAAAGAGTATTATCTATTTTACCAATTTCAAAATTTGATTGTAATAAATAGGATTTTAGTCTATCATACCAAGCTCTAGGAGCTTGTTTTAGACCATATAAAGCTTTCTTAAGTTTGTACACATGATTTGGTAGTTTTTCATCTTCAAAAAGTGGTGGTTGTTCAACATATACTTCTTCTTTTACAAATCCATTTAAAAATGCACTTTTAACATCCATTTGATATAATTTGAAATTATTATGATTTGCGAAAGCAAGTAGAATCCTAATGGCTTCTAATCTTGCTACAGGAGCAAAGGTTTCGTAACAATCTATACCTTCTTCTTGACAATAACCTTGAGCGACTAATCGTGCTTTATTTCTAACGACCTCAACTTGTTCATTCATTTTATTTTTATAGACCCATTTAGTTCCAATTATAGTTTTATCTTCAGGTCTAGGAACAAGTTCCCAAACTTCATTTCTAGTGAATTGATTTAATTCTTCTTCCATAGCCAAAATCCATGAATCATCAGTTGATGCTTCTTTAGGATTTTTGGGTTCAATAGATGATATAAAAGCTACATTACTCATTTGACTTAGTTGATTTCTAGTTTTAACAACAGATTGCATATCTCCAAGTATATTTTCTATGGGTGATCTTTAAAAAGTCTAATCCTTTTATTAGGATGATTTAATTCATTATTAGTTTCAGTTGACTCTTGGTTTTGAATAATTAAATCCTCTTCATCATTTGCAATTTCAAAATCTTTTAAATTTTCATCAAACGAAACATGCATTGTTTCTTCGATGTTGTTAGATCTTAAATTAAAAACTCTATAAGCTTTACTTCTATTAGAATATCCGATAAAGATTCCTTTATCGGATTTAGGATCAAATTTATCCAAATTATCTTTTGTATTTAAAATAAAACACTTACTTCCAAAAATTCTGAAGTATGATACCTTAGGTTTCTTTCCATGAAGTTCATAAGGTGTCTTATCAGTTAAAGGTCTAATTAAAATTCTATTCAAAATATAACAGGCGGTAGCAACAGCTTCTGCCCAAAAGTGTTTTGGTAAATTACTATTTGAAAGCATAGTTCTCGCACACTCTTGTATCGTTCTATTTTTACGTTCAACTACTCCATTTTGTTATGGAGTTCTTGGAAATGGGAAATTGTGAGTTATTCCCTTCTTATTGCAGAATTCCTCAAACTTTTCATTTTCAAATTCACCACCATGATTACTACGTATAGTTATAATTTTTAAAGATAATTGATTTTGAATCCTTTTTGTAAAAATTTTAAAACATTCAAAAGTATCACTTTTATGTTTCAAAAATATTGTCCATGTAAATCTAGAATAATCATCTACAATTACAAAAACATATTTACTATGATTTATTGACAGAATTTGAGATGGACCAAATAAATCAAGATGAAGTAACTCAAGGGGTTTTGAAGTTGAAATCATATCTTTTAATTTAAAGGAACTTTTTCTAAGCTTTCCTAATTGACATGCATCACATAAACTATCTACTTTAAAATTCATTTTAGGGAGTGTTATCCCACCTTTTGGCAAAGCTGAGATACCCAAAAATTAACTGAAATCGATAATAACTAGCCATGAATATTAAATATGCATTGCAGGATAATCATGGATATCGATGAATTTTGTCAGAGTCCGGATCGGGTTGCAATTGACAAGACATGACAAGCAAAGCCATGAAAGCCAACGTTCCAAATTTCAGGTTAATCGGAGTTCATATTGAATGAGATATGATCGATACAAGTTAGAGAAAGTACGCTGTTCGTATCCATGGAGGGAGGTTGGATTTCGAATCGATCTAGCTCGACTCGATCAGCATGATGATCTGTTCGAATCGATATAGTTCAAAGTCGAACCTCGGTCGGCCTATTCGAATCCATTAGGTTCGTATCCATCAGAATGGCACCGCCTCAGCATGTACGAATCCATCAAGTTTTGCACAGTTCGAATCCATCGGGTTCGAGTCGATCAGATTTACACATGCTTGGTTGTTCGTATCCATCGTGCTTCTCAGTAAACAGGCCGTTTGGAGCTATGCTATTCGTATCGATATCAAAGGGCCTAATTCGTATCGACCGAATCACGAAGTGATCAACACGAATTCGACTCCGATGTTGGATGCGAATAAGACTTCTTCAACGCAGCACAAAAGGTGGAGCGATCCAAGAATCTCGTGCCGCGTCACTGCGCGCTCATGTGTCCAGGTCGATTCGAAATGGTGGATACGAAAGCATGGATTCGAACTCAGCAGCAAACGAAAATCATAAACTTGCATCGATCATATCTCCTAAACCACAGATCCAAATGCAACGAAATTTTCACAGTAGCTTGCATGCAAGGTGAAGAATGTCCCTGCCAAGTTTCAGCTCGATTGGAGCATTTTTTGATTGATACGAAGCTGTTTCGAATCGATCCCAGATGGAGTCGAAACTTGGTGGGACCGGGCGCGTGGGCCCACTCACGTGCCTGAAAAAGTCTCCCGAAGTTTGAGTGTGATCTCAGCCTCCTACGCCTATAAATAGACCCCTGAAACCTACAGAAAGGAGGATCTTTTGGCCATTCAACGTCCAGACTCTGCCGGATTCGATTCTACTTCTTCCTATTACTGTTATACTCGAAATTCTTCATTGTAACAGCTGTAATCATCTGTAACCAGCAAGGATAATCAATAAAAGATAAAACTTTGAAGTGGATGTAGGCCGGAGATAGCCGAACCACTATAAATTGTGTGTCACTGTTCTTTACTTCTGGATTGTTATTTGTTGCTAGCTTAGATCTGAGATTTGTGTTTGAATATTGCTGATCTGTATTCATACATTGGTGATTTCACAATACTTGAGGTTTGTGACCATTTTTGGCGCAAACACTTTGGTGCTTTCATTGAGAGTTGAACTCACACCCGCTACACCAGATTCAGAGTTCAGATTTAAAAGCTTGAAGGGATCAGATTTGGGAGACAATGACTCGACAAATGAGACAAAGAGCTGAGAGAAGCCAACAAGGAGGAAGTCAAGAGGCATCCTCTGGTGCTGGAGAAGAACCAACTTCGATCTACATCACCAGAGACGAAATGGAGACCATGACCAATCTAATGCACGAAAGAATAATGAAGAGCCAACAAGAGATGCTGCAGAATTTCTTTGAACAAATGAGAGCTGCAAGGATGTAGAGCCTAGGACCAGCTACATCGGCTATGAATGTGGAACAAGGAGCTAGGATTGCGGAACCCAATGAAGGTCAGAATGCAGATCCAGAAGACAATCTACAAGGACTTGGGGGCAGACCCTCAGGATCCGATGCTGGAAGGCCTACAAATGAAGCTCAACAAGCTGGAGCCAACGCTGATGCTAACGGGCCACACGAAGAGTACGTACCAGAATACCCTTCAAGACCAAGAGGGCAACCCCAGGATGGAGATGAAAAGATGGCTAGATTAGTGCGACGACTCATGAGAGGAGGATTGTCTAGCGGAGGGTTGGAAGAAGTCAGTCGGAGTCCGTTCACTCCGAACATCAAGAATGCAAGGAACCCTCCAAAGTTCAAACTACCAACGCTGGATCCGTATGACGGGAAGTCGGATCCGACCATGCATATTACCAGATACATTAGACACATGGAAGTACTGGGAGCATCCGAGGAAGTGATGGCACGATGTTTCCCTTTATTTTTGTCGGATTTGGCTGCACTTTGGTTCAGGCAATTAAAGACTGGATCGATCAGGACATGAGGCGAGCTTGTAGACTGCTTCATGGAACAATTCAGGGTCCATGTGACAAGACCCAAGAGTGTGATGACTTTAGCTTCGATAAAGCAAAGGACCGGAGAATCCATAAAAGGTTTCCTGCTGCGATTCAATGCAACGGTGGCTTCGGTAGATCGCCCGGATCCATCAATGATTTTGATGGCGGCGGTGGCAGGGGTTGGAGATGGCACCGAATTCAAAGATTCATTGACAAGAGATCCACCACAAGATCTTGGAGAGTTTTACCATGAAGCTGAGAAATTCATTCGATTAGAAGAGTCACGAGCCGAGAGACAGGAAGTAAATGCTGCACAAGGCGAAGGAACCGCCATGGAACAGTCCAGGGCAGACAAAGGAAAGAGAAAGCAGGATGATGCACATGATGGTCCTGACAAACGGAAGAAATTCCGAGAGCCCAGATTCAGGCAATACACAGATTTGAAGGCAAGCCTAGAAAGTATTTACACTGAAACTCGGGGGCAACTCCCCTATCGAAAACCACCTAGGAGAGATCCCACGGAGCAGGAACGCAGGACTGGAAAATACTGCCTATTCCATGAGCTGGATGGGCACACAACCGATGAATGCCACCACCTAAGGGATGAGGTGGAAGAACATGCCAGGAGTGGTAGATTGCCACAATATACCAGAGAACGGGCAGCGACAGTAAGACCTGAACAACCACCGCCTCCACCTAACAGGAATGATCCTGGATCGGGATCACGACTCGTCATCAACTGATTGTGATGGCAAGGACCAAGTTCAAGATTTGGACTCTGGTCGATTAGTTTCCTTAGATTTGATTTCCAAAATAAAACGGCTATCCCACTTACTCATGTACGGGAACCGGAGAGATCCCTAGGCATGCTCTAAGATGGAAATAGACCGCTCCGCCCGGAGAGGCATTGTCTTGTTTTTCCTGGTGTTTGAGATTGAACATCCAGGATTTGAATTTAATAAAGAAACATTTATTGAAGCAAACCTTTGACCGGAGAGTTAAAGGATAAACATTAAATATCAATATAAAGATGATCGCCTTATGATCCTGCCCGGAGAGGCGGGGTCCGGAGTGCAAAAAGTGAGTTGCTTCGCCGGAGAGCGACAGGATCGAATCACTTAAGCATCGTTTCCTATTCACCGGAGAGTGATTGGATCGGGATTCGATAAGAGCCCGGAGAGGCTATGATCGGCCTACGATTTAGGCCATGACATCGCTTAATGTTCAGATACACTGAACCAGAGTGCAGGAAGTGAGTCACTTCGCCGGAGAGCGACAAGATTGACTCACTTAACGTTGTTTCCCCTTCACCGGAAAGTGACAGAATGGGACCCAGCAGGAGCCCGGAGAGGCTATGATCGGTCCAGAACGACCAAGGCATCGCTTTACGCCCTAACTGGGGCCAGAGTGCAAGGAGTAGAAAGCAACGACGGAATGCAATAGGATCTTTCTATTCGATCGCTAAGTCTGGAATGGGCTTGGCAAGGGTCCGGAGCGACCATCGACAGTCCGGAGAGACTGTAGAATTTCATCCTTAACTTTCGCTGGAAGAAATTGATAATGATTTGGCTTCAAACAGCCATGAACATAATGGAAATTGCTATAAGCTTTGAACAAAACATGAGCTCACTACATTCAACTTGAAACTGATCAAAACACACCTTTTACCCAAAGGCATGTTTTGGGGGGCAAAGTGTTATCCCACCTTTTGGCAAAGCTGAGATACCCAAAAATTAACTGAAATCGATAATAACTAGCCATGAATATTAAATATGCATTGCAGGATAATCATGGATATCGATGAATTTTGTCAGAGTCCGGATCGGGTTACAATTGACAAGACATGACAAGCAAAGCCATGAAAGCCAACGTTCCAAATTTTAGGTTAATCGGAGTTCATATGAATGAGATATGATCGATACAAGTTAGAGAAAGTACGCTGTTCGTATCCATAGAGGGAGGTTGGATTTCGAATCGATCTAGCTCGACTCGATCAGCATGATGATCTGTTCGAATCGATATAGTTCAAAGTCGAACCTCGGTCGGCCTATTCGAATCCATTAGGTTCGTATCCATCAGAATGGCACCGCCTCAGCATGTACGAATCCATCAAGTTCTGCACAGTTCGAATCCATCGGGTTCGAGTCGATCAGATTTACACATGCTTGGTTGTTCGTATCCATCGTGCTTCTCAGTAAACAGGCCGTTTGGAGCTATGCTATTCGTATCAATATCAAAGGACCTAATTCGTATCGACCGAATCACGAAGTGGTCAACACGAATTCGACTCCGATGTTGGATGCGAATAAGACTTCTTCAACGCGGCACAAAAGGTGGAGCGATCCAAGAATCTCGTGCCGCGTCACTGCGTGCTCACGTGTCCAGGTCGATTCGAAATGGTGGATACGAAAGCATGGATTCGAACTCAGCAGCAAACGAAAATCATAAACTTGCATCAATCATATCTCCTAAACCACAGATCCAAATGCAACGAAATTTTCACAGTAGCTTGCATGCAAGGTCAAGAATGTCCCTGCCAAGTTTCAGCTCGATTGGAGCATTTTTTGATCGATACGAAGCTGTTTCGAATCGATCCCAAATGGAGTCGAAACTTGGTGGGACCGGGCGCGTGGGCCCACTCACGTGCCTGAAAATGTCTCCTGAAGTTTGAGCGTGATCTCAGCCTCCTACGCCTATAAATAGACCCCTGAAACCTACAGAAAGGAGGATCTTTTGGCCATTCAACGTCCAGACTCTGCCGGATTCGATTCTACTTCTTCCTATTGCTGTTATACTCGAAATTCTTCATTGTAACAGCTGTAATCATCTGTAACCAGCAAGGATAATCAATAAAAGATAAAACTTTGAAGTGGATGTAGGCCGGAGATAGCCGAACCACTATAAATTGTGTGTCACAGTTCTTTACTTCTGGATTGTTATTTGTTGCTAGCTTAGATCTGAGATTTGTGTTTGAATATTGCTGATTTGTATTCATACATTGGTGATTTCACAATACTTGAGGTTTGTGACCATTTTTGGCGCAAACAGGGAGACCTCTTACTAGATCATGTTTTGACAGTCTAGATAAGAGTTTGAAATTCAAATGTCCAAATCTCTTATGCCAAATCCTAGGGTCACTTGTATTTGCCAAAAGACATAGGTTATCATTTGAAACTTTCATACTAAGAATATAAATATTCTTTTTCCTAGTTCCCTCAAATATTATGGTTGAGTTATTATCTTCAATATGACATTTATCTTTTTCAAATTTAATTTTATATCCTTTATCACATAGTTGACTTATACTTAGCAAATTGTGTTTCAGATTCTTAACTAGCAAAACATTAGTAATAATAGGAGTTTCAGAGTTACCGACATTGCCGATGCCAATCACGTATCCTTTCGAGTTGTCTCCAAAGTTAACCAGTCCTCCGTCTTTGTATATAATATTATTCAGCATATCCGGATTACCAGTCATGTGTCTAGAGCAACCACTATCAAGTATCCACTTATTCCTTTTGATCTGTACAGATTGTCCATTGTGGATTGATTCCTCAATACCCATAAAGCATCTTTCCTGCACATTATAAAATTTGGGTAGACAACTAGAATTTGAATAACATTCATATGCAGACTCATGGAACAATGATAATTTAAACAATTCTAAACTAGTTTTAACAGATTTTTCAAAAATAGCCATTTTAAAACTTTTCAAAATACAGATTATGAAACTTTTGAAAACCTCGTTCTGATACCAAATGTGGGAAATGCGGATTAAGGATCTTAAGGATAGAATTAACACTAGAGGGGGGGGGTGAATAGTGTTTTAAGAAATTTGTTAATCTTTTTGAGTTTTATCTTAATTTGTTAACAATGTATACACTAATCAGATACAGATATGAACACAGAATCAAACACAGATGCAAATATAAAGTAAAAGCAGTAAAGGAAAGAACACACCGGATTTTATACTGGTTCGGAGTTACCCTACATCCAGTCCCGCAACACAAGTACGGATTTCCTTTCAACAACAATTCAACAATTACAACCCTCGGTTTCAAGGCTACGAGGTACACCCTCCAGAATGACAATCCTTTGGGTAGAGATACTTGATTTCCGGGGCAACAAGTTCACCCAATTGATTTCCAGGGCTACAATCACACCTTTTCTCGCTTAATTGATTTCCAAGGCTACAATCACACCTTTTCTCGCTAATATATTACAAAGAAGTCTATAACTCTGAATAGCATTGAGAACCTTGTAGAGATAGTGATGGAGAATCAAACTAGAAGTAATCGAGTATGATTCGATGTTGATTTCGGTAGAGTAATGGTATGATTTTGTATTAAGAAATGTGGAAGAAGAAGAGGAGTGAAAACCAGAAAAAAGTAATTAAAAATTCGTTGAAACTGACCCCTATTTATAGAAGAGCAACAGCCATGACCATTCATGAAGAGTTATGGCGAATAAACACTTCTTTTGAAATTTGAAATTTGAATTTTGAACTTCAACTGTCACTATGTCGACATAGTGCCTAGGGGCATGTCGACATCCCTCAGCCAAAGTTGATATTTTGAATTTCTATAAAAATAATATTTATCTTATATAAAAACTATTTAAAACTTTATAAATATACTTGAATATAGTTGAAATTCATAAGTAAATATAAAGAACAATATATACATAATTTAACTATAATTTTATATTTAAATCTAAGTATAAATATTAAAAGTTAAATATATTATTTGAAAAGACATTTAAAATCAGGAGTAATTTGACTTTGAAATTAAAGATGTTTTGAGGCTAAAATTATTTAAAATCAGGATAGAGAGTTTTGAATCTTTTAAAAGGAAAGTTTTGAAATCATTTTGAAAACAAGATAATTTTGTAAAACCATTTGAATTAAAATTAGTGGATACAAAACAATGTCCCACTAGATTTTCGTAGGTTCCATCCTACTTAGGGTTCCATCCCTTTAACGGGCTCGAAGTGGATTCCATTCCACGAATAAATTGGATATTAAGATACCAGTGCTTTTCTACGAGTTTTAACAAATGTTCCTAATAAAACAAACTTAACCTTGAACTCTTGATAATCTTGATACTCATGAGTCTTCTATCTCTATATCTCGAATCTCTATACTGTATAGTCTTCATTCTTGATACCTGCATGGTTAGATCCTGCATATACATATATATCTAAACTTGTAATGTTAGTATTTATATTTTATAGTTTATTCTAAGGTTGTCATCAAAACCATCATCTCATGGACTAACAATCTCCCCCTTTTTGATGATGACAACCTTTGTTTATAAAATATTCCTTCTATCCTAATAACTCTAATAACTCCCCCTTAATCTATGCCTAACTATCCTATTTTATACTTCTCCCCCTTTGTCATCAACAAAAACTAAAACTAACTCTAAACTAGATAACTCCAAACTATATAACTCCCCCTAAAACTTATCACTCTATTACGTGTGATTATAATGATAGTGTTATCATAAATAATTAACACTTAAATCTAATACAGAAATATAATCCTAAACTATTAACTATCCTAACTAAGAATTCACAATTATACTAACACATATAAGAACACGAGTTTATTTATGGTTTTATATACATTTGCGTTTGAAAAACATAAAAACATAAAAAACAACGGAAAGAAAGAAATGAGACTAATGTGTGTTTCTGAACATAGGAGATTTATGAACTGAACAGTTTGGATAGTGGAAACAGAAATTTCCACGTTGTTCGACAAGATTCCCATTTTTGTCAAAACACACTTCTCCAACGCATACTACTTGGTCATTATCCTCCTCGTGTGCTTCTTCCATTGGTTCTTCTTTTTCTTCGTTGCTGACCTCATGTTCTTGATTGAGTGAAGAGTCTTCATCGATCAAGGTAGGGTTGGCCTGGTTATCCATTAGGAATTTTTGTAAATTCCTAAGAATCTTGCCTTGCCTTTCTTGCTCTTTCGCCATACGAAGTTGAGTCACTTGAATTTCAGTCAACATCTGAAGAGTATCCTTCATAGACTCCTCCAATTTAGTTACACGTGCAAGAGTAGAGCATTGGAATGGACCAGAAGTAGGAGAGGGGAATAAGAAAGTTGATTTTATGTCTGATTTAGAGGAAGATGCCATTATTTTATATATTTCAGAATAGAAAATGAAGAGAAACCAGAGAGAATGAATAAGAATTCGAAATAGAGAAGAATATATAACTAAATTTTTGAATTTTGGTGGGAATTTTTTTTTAAAATAAAAACGTTATATGTCGACATGGGTCTAGTGGGGATGTCGACATGGTCCTTGAATTTTTGCCTTTTTAATTTATTTTGAATTAATTTTAATTATACTCGTTATTTATATTTTATATTTCAGTTAATGAGCAAATACCTAATTCTCTTCTTAATTTAGTAAATGTAGATTCATTTAAGGGTTGTTAAAATATCAGCAATTTGATTTTCAGAATTGATATAGTCGAGAGTAATTACTTCTCTACTTATATTATCTCTGAGAAAATGGTGTCTGATATCAATATGTTTAGTTCGAGCATGATGAGTAGGATTTTTAGATAAATTTATTGTACTAGTATTATCACAATAAATTGGCGATTTTGAGATATTTAATCCAAAATCTCTTAAAGTTTGTTGCATATATATTACTTGAGAACAAGCCAAAGCAGCAGAAATATACTCTGCTTCAGTTGTTGATAAAGAAACTGTATTTGGCTTTTTACTAAACCAGGAAACCAGAAAATGTCCCAAAAATTGACAAGTTCCACTTGTACTTTTTTGGTCTGATTTACATCCAGCATAGTCAGCATCACAGTATGATATTAAATCAAATGAATCATTTTTAGGATAAAATAAGCCATAATCAGAGGTGTGTTTAATATATCTTATGATACGTTTTACAGCTTTTAAGTGAGTTTCTTTAGGATGAGATTGATATCTTGCACAGAGACAAACACTATGCATGATATCAGGTCTACTAGCAGTGATATAGAGTAGTGATCCAATCATTCCTCTATATAACTTTTGATCTACATCTTTCGAGATATCTTCTTTACTAAGGTACTCATTGGTTGCCATGGGAGTGGGTTTTCCACTCGCAGTAGTCAAACCAAATTTACTAACTAGGTCTTTAGCATATTTTTCCTGACCAATAAAAATACCATTATCTAACTGTTTTATTTGCAATCCTAGAAAGAAGTTTAATTCATCCATATGAATCATCTTAAACTCTTTTGTCATTATTTTAGAAAATTCTTTATTCATTTCGAAGTTAGTTGAACCAAAAATGATATCATCTATGTATACTTGAACTAGTCTCATCTCCAAATGAGAAGGGCACCTCATAGTTTCGGATCTCCGAAAGCTTAATTAGTGGGCCTCGTTACATCCATCTTTGACATAACCCTGTCCCGGATTCTAATTCTGAGGGAATATTCAAGTCTTGGTATTCACGATCTCCCTTTCAGTGTGTTTTCTCTCTTAAGAACTTTTGTATATCATACTTGCATTTAGGATTTAAAAACTAAAATTCTCTATCCATACTTGCATTTAGAATTTAAGGACCAAAATCCTTCCATTAATCCGACGAGATTAATAGAGAATTTCATTGAAATCCTTTCATTAATATGACGAGATTAATGAAGAATTTCACTTTTTTCTGAAACATATATATACATAAATCTATATTAATTATATATACACATATATACGTATATCAATGGTCTCCTTCTTGTCAGACTAAGGTAAAAACTTTATATTGAATAATGTGTTATGAAAGCCATATAATCTCAAAAGTCTTGCAAAAAATACTCTTAAAAACACTTTACCCAATGAATTTAAGCTTTATTTTACCAAATTACAACTAGCATTCCATATGATTGTTAATATAAGAGAGCTTTAGATGGCCAACACCAGCCAAAAGTAGTTGTAGATGGCCGAAACTAGTCAAAAGTGGTTGTAAATGGCCGACACCAGCCACAAGTGGTTGTAGATCGGGACCCAATGATAAAATTAATAGACCTGGCCATGAGAGCACCTCCATAGTGATGCACAACAAAGTGTAATGCCAATATCACCTGGGTTTAAAAAGATATCAAAAAGTAGAATGCATGTTGATAGTGAGTCATGGTTAGTGGAATCAAGCACTGGGTAGATTCCCAGTTAGATTAGAATATTGGGTAGATTTCCAATAATAGTAGTCATGGTCAGTGGAATCACGCACTGGGTAGATTCCTAGTTAGATTATAATATTGGGTAGATTCCCAATAATTGGGAGTCATGGTCAGTGAAATCAAGCACCGGGTAGATTCCCAATAATAGTGAGCCATGGTCAAGTAGTACTATGCATTAGGTAGATTCCCAATTAGATTAAAATTTTAGGCAGATTCCAAATTAGATTAGAATGTTGGGTAGATTCCAAATTAAGATTAGAATATAGAGTAGATTCCTCGTTAGATTAAAATGGTGGGTAGATTTCCAGTCATATTAGAATGTTGGGTAAATTCCCAATTAAGATTAGAATGTTGGGTAGATTCCTAATTAAGATTAGAATGTTGGGTAGATCCCAAGTTAGATTAAAATGTTAGGTTGATTCTCAATTAGATTGGAATGTTAGGTAGATTCCCAACTAGATTAGAGCATGAGGTAGATTCCTAATTTTAGTTAGCCATGGACGAGAAGTGCCATGCATTGGAAAGATTCCTAGTTAGATAGGAAGTGAGTAGATTCCCGATATGGGATGAATGTTGGAAGAAGTTCCTAAGTTAAGACATCAAGTAAGACATCAAGTAGATTCTTGGTAAACTAAAAAGAAGTAAAGATGAACATAGGATCAGAGTAAGATAAGACTCTTAATTGTTTTACTAGGTTGGCTCCGGACAAGAATCCAAATATAAAAGTCGGTTGGGACCGGAATCTTATTTTAACAAAAATATGCCTGGGGGCAAGAGATACCCCATGGAAGGAAAGTCCTAAAAAGCACACTCAAGCAAAGTGACAACATAAGAAGTGAAACCGAAAGGAATAAAGTTTCTTTACATATAATTTATTCAAGAAAATGTTACAAGGGTTAGGCTTGGATGAACGCCTAAAGAGATAGTTTTACAAAATTGGATTACAAAATTAAGAACATCAGTAGGTAAGGTATAAGTGAAAAAGAAGAGATCTTCCCCTAACCAGGAAAACCGAGATGATAAGTCAGAACCCCCCGAAACAATCTGGATATTCATGGTCTCAGAAGGAGCCTATTAGGACTACCATCCTTAGCCTCCATTCCTCTCTTCGTTTAAAAGGAAAAGCCATGTCATCCCCTGAAACCAGATATTGATTTGGGGCTTACTCTTCTCCAATATAATTTAGCTCTTAGTTTTTAGACCTAGATTCGACTCAAGGAAATTGCTCTTAACCTTAAAAGCCACAAGGGTTACTTATTTGGAGCTCGGTTATCTTATCCTCGTAAGATTGGTAAAGAGAGGAATAATCTCGCTGAATCTTTGAATAGTTCAAGCAGGACACTCCCTATGAATGACTTAAGATTAGTAGAGATAAACGACGATAGATAAGGAAAGTCTACATATTGGCTACTCTGGTTTGAAACATCACATGATAATCACACTAAGTCAAGCGAAAATTCAAACATAATCGAGCCATTAAGGATGTTTCGTTCTAGAATTTATGCAAATCAAAAGTTACATAAGTCATATTATTATAAAGGTAAGTCATAGAATGTTTTCTTCATCACGAGTATTATCGGGAGTATCGTTTTATACCTCCTCGTCAGCAGAAGTAGCTCCCTCCTCCTCCTCTATTGGGATTTTGGCTTCATGTCCTGCTTGGGCCTCGGTATCTTTCTCCTTCTTACGCTCCTCATACCTTTTGGTGATGTTGGCCTCTAATGTGGCAGCATGGTTCCCAAGATAAGCTAAAGAGAAAGTCAAGTTTTGATTTCGATGGTGAGCATAAGCATCGAATATCTGGAAAGCTCTTCTGCTAGCCTCTCTCTCGAGCTTGTCTCTAGCAATATATTGATCTCTATCAACCACCTCGGCCTCGGCTTTCTTCAGCCTCTCATCCCTCTCATCAAAGCTTTCTCAAGAGTCTCGATCTTACAATCCTTCTCTTCCACAATTCTGCTTGATTCTTCCACTTGAGTAGTCGCCTCTTGCACTCTGACCCTGAATTCTACAAACTCCTTTTTCGTTGCCTCAGCAACGACTACCATCTCCTCAATTTTTAACTACCCTGTTGAAGGGCGGAAATTTCCGCCATAGTCTAAAAAGAAGCGACAAAGTAAAAAAACATGTTGGAATCATATACCTACGTGTGGAAATGCATTTTTACCTTGATGCTCTCCCGAAGGCTATACTCGTTTATTTTTCGAATTCCCGGGGCAGAAGTCAGAGGTCTAACATGCGCTTCCGTAATGGCATTGAAAAGGTCACCTTAAAAAGAAGCTCCAGCTATTTCCATTGCTTGCTTGTTCTTCTCAGCAAACAAACCCGAAGCCTTCCCCTTTGTACTCTCGACTTTTGAGGATCTAGTGCCCTTTTGTTTCTTCATGCCGAGAGTACGCTTATCAGAAAGCATCAACATAAACCTCTTCTTGGTCTCATTCCCATTACCCAGCGAGCTAGCCTTCATAGGAGAAGAGGACATTAAAAAAAGTTATAAGGTCAAAATCAATGTTAAGATTAAGTTGCGCTAAGAGTCTAAAATAAACTAGTTCAATGGTTAAAGAGTAAAACCCCTGGTTTTGCTTTCTCCAAGATCGGACTCAGCTTCCCCTCCACTATCAGTAACTACGGTAGAAGCTATCTCGTACTTCTTGAAGGGTGTGGGCCCGACAAATATAGCAGAAGGAGGCAGCAAGCCCCGAGGTTTTAGTTTGTCTTCGGCAAGAACCAGGTGTCAGAATTGCTATAAGAAAAGAATCTTCATAATTTCCTTATACCTCTCCTTATATTTATCGGTGATAGCTGGATCGCTAATCTTCTCGGGTCTTACTATTTAAAATTTAAAAAAAATGAGGAGATGCAACTTAGGTTATGGATGATACTAAAGGAAAGAAAAGTATCCAAAAACATACCAACATTGTTAAAGGAGGTGGCAGTTCGATCAGAAAAGGCCTTAATAAGGAACCACCTGCGTTGTGTTATCTTACTAAATGGATCTTGTAGAGGAGTTGGCCTTAGAAATTTGACAAAATACATGGGAAATTCCCTAATGGATTTGGATTCTAACAAAATGAACATGTAATTGATCTCGAAAGCAGGTATGCCTCGATAACCTCTCTCGGAATATAAGATCGCCATGTCGGATAAAGTTGTGTTGGAAGTAGCCAAAAGCTAGAAAGGATTAATGCGATAATTTTCAAGAACGTCAATAAATAGGAGCGCTAGGGGTAGGAATATCCCAGGCTCTAAATGCTCTACAGACCATACAAAATACACTTCTGGACGATTGTTATAATGCATCCTAGACCAGGGAGCGAGGGTCTTAACTCCTATTATACCATACATACGAAGACAAAATATCATCGAGTTCTTGCCGATTTTGAGTAGGAGCATCCATTTCGAATCTAAAAAAGCAGGGCGGATGTCGAAAGAGGAATCGAAGAAATCTTGAAAATAACAATAGTGGCTTTATAATTTGAACAAGTAAAAAGATGAGAGAAAAGAGGGAGGAGTGTTTATATTAAAAGGAATGGATTAAAGAAACAGAGGGTTTCCACAGTGGATTTAGTTTGACAAAGAATATCAAAAGGTCGCCTCGTTGGATGCCAAGTTATCCTTGCACAGGAAAAGTGAAACACTTTTTAATGATGACCAAACAACTGCCAACATATGGGCCAACATTTAATGCAAACCAGAACCCATCCCTTCAAAGATCTAGTCCCAAATTAGATTTTGCCTTTTGGCACCGTAACAGTTTCACTTACCATTTAGCGTAGATGGCTTCAAGTGACAAGCATAGTTTTCGAAAAAGTTTTGACCTCACGGCCGCAAATTAGATTTTTCCTTTCAGTACCGTAACAATTTCGCTTACCGCTTAGCCTAGATGGCTTCAAGTGACAAGCATATTTTTCGAAAAAGTTTTGACCTCACAGTCCCAAATTAGATTTTGCCTTTTGACACCATAACAGTTTCGCTTACTACTTAGCCTAGATGGCTTCAAGTGACAAGCATAGTTTTTGAAAAAGTTTTGACCTCACAGCCCCAAATTAGATTTTTCCTTTCGGCATCGTAACAGTTTTGCTTACCACTTAGCCTAGATGGCTTCAAGTGACAAGCATAGTTTTCGAAAAAGTTTTGACCTCAGGGTCCCAAATTAGATTTTTCCTGTTGGCACCGTAACAGTTTCGCCTACCACTTAGCCTAGATGGCTTTAAATGACAAGCATAGTTTTTGAAAAAGTTTTGACCTCACGGTCCCATATTAGATTTTTCCTTTCGGCACCATAACAGTTTCGCTTTCCACTTAGCCTAGATGGCTTCAAGTGACAAGCATAGTTTTCGAAAAAGATGCGACTTGTTGGTATCAAGTTATATTTGGCCTATCGACACCAAAACAGTTTTGCCTCCTACTTAGTCTTAATGACTTCAAACGGAAAGTGCAGATTTTCAACCTCATGGTCTCAAATTAGATTTTACCCTTCGGTAGCTAAACAGTTTCACTTCGTTCAGATGACTTCAAATGGAAATCACAATTTTCAAAAATTTTGACCCTACGGTGTCGATTCAGATTTCGCTTTTTGGCATCCAGGCAATTTCACTTATCATCTAGCCTAGATAACTTCAAGTGGCAAATATGATTTAAAAGTTTTGATCTCACAGTCCAAGTTAAAATCTCTCCCCTTCAATTTTCAAAACCCTTAAGTACTCATCACTTGACCAGGGCAACCAATAAGCCTTCACCCTTGGGCACTAATTTCAAATTGTTTTCAAAACCCTCTTGTTAAGGTCGGATCTTTACGAGTTGCATAAGTGAAGCGATGTCCCTGAAAGCCAAGAATTAACTTCGTGATGGGAACGAAATTACAATCCAAGTATTGAACCTGATACGACAATATTCTTTCCAAAGCCTGCCCTATATCAATCATATGAGGTGAACTTTGGAGGACATGTGTTACACTATAATTTCTACAAAGTACAAATCATTAATATTTAAAAGGAAATCTCCTTGGCTTGTACTTTCAAGACCTATCTTTTGGTTTCTAATGAGAGAATTGAATCAGAGGGCATTAATCAAAGTTTCAGCCAAAGCCAAGATCATTATTTAACTAAGATAAGAAGCTTGACTGAGAGCATCAGTTGTCGAAGTCCAAGACAATTCAACAAATAACAACGATCAGCGACTTAGATAGCAAGAGTCGAGACCAACGGTCAAGGTGAATGGAAGATATCCAAAAGCTATATATAAAAGCAACACGTTAGCAATCCATGTCAAGTTACACTTAACTAGATGATGAAAAGCATTCAAATCAAGACTGCTCATAGAATGCCAGATCATCAATCCAAAGAAAAGGCACTCAACTAATGGCGTCATGACTTATTAGCTATAAATAGGCAGAATCCTAACTCACAGGGGATCGGGGGGCATAACCGAAATTGCCATAAAATCATAAGTGTAATTTCTATATTAGAGCTCTATCCAAAAACTCATTAATGGCGGAAACGCTTATATTCAATGTAATAAGCCTCTCGGCTATATAAAAGTGACTAAATAAGGAAAGGACAGTGGACGTAGGGACTTTCTGCCCAAACCACTATAAAGTCTCGGTGTTATTTACTTTCATCACTTTACCTTCTACCCATTTATTGTCCTAATTTAGTAGTTCAACGTCCAATAAGTCCAATAATACAACATCACATCTCGGTATTCCTATATCCAGGACCTATAATGTAACAACCCTAATTTTGATTAACATTATTTAGGGTATTAATTAGATAAAAAAAATAAAAAAAATGTAAATTGGTATGAAGAATGATATTTGACAAATAGAATGGGTCGAGCCTTAACTAATGAACTAATGGGATTAATAAAAACATTAATAAGAAAGAGGAATGCATGCAAGGGGCAAAATAGGAAAAGGAGTTTATTTCCTAATATTCACCCTTCTATTCTCTTAGCTCATTATCACTTCATTCAAAGAAAATGAAAATAGACCAAGACCTACCATTAACAAGGGTTTCAAAGGGAAGATAAGCTAGGAAAATAGGATCAAAGTTAGGGGAATTAAATCAAAATATAAATCTCAACCTTCTTAATCCATTCAAGGTGAATAATAGTTATACATCTCATGTTTAAGTATTATGTTCGGTTTTAAGCATAAATCTGATTCTTTTGCTTATATTATGACATGCTATGATGGCTTAAATACTTATATGCTTATTGGTGAATTTATGGAATTTATTTATGAAATTAAGCTATATGTTTGAGTTAGAAAACCTATCATATGACACCCAAATGACTTAACAATTTGATATGATGTTGGAAACATTAATTTAGAGATGAGTTTTTAATTTCATAATTTTCTGATTTAATGAGAATATTTGGTGAATTTCCTAAGGTTGGAAGATGGTTTATTTCGGGTTTTAATTATTAAAAATAATTAAATTATGTTTTTGGTCCTAAAATTTTTATATGTTAAAGGATATAATAATTTGGATTTATTATGATTTTTGAGGATTTTTCCCATGAGTTTATGATTTTATATAAATTTATTAGGCTAGAAAAGCTTAATATTTATATTAAAATATTAATATAAGTTAATGGTTTGCAGATATGTTTAGGAATGATACTTCTGCCCTATGGCAGTTTCGGAAAAGATTTTGATAAAGAAGTTCGTTATCCAATAGAAATTTGACAAATACAAGGAGTTGTGAAAAGAAATTACTTTGAATAGCAAAATTATAGTTTTTAAGTTATTTAAGACATTGCTACTTTGAAGTCGTGATCGTCGAAGTCCATGATGCCGCTGTCATACGTTGTCAACCTTAATGAATACATAGGATATCATTCTGGATGATTTGTAATGAATTCAGGAAGGTTAGAGTGGACCTCGACATATATACCATCAACATCATGAGCTTCAAAGTAAGTGACGTCGCTTGTTTCCCTCAAACACTTTAACTAAGCCACTTTTATCCTTGTTGACATCGAAGAATGCAATGCCACTTTTTTTATTAAGGATGCCGACTCCATTGGTTTTGAAGTATTTATAGCGGCAATAACAATGCCACTTGTTTTATACAAATTAACTTCGACAATATAGGCAACTATGCCGCTTTTATTTATATCGACATCGATGATTATGACGCCACCTTTATTCAATGCCCTATGTTTTCAAAGATAGCTATGATGCCACTTATATTGACTTCGGCTCTAATGAAGCCGCTATTTTCCTTAAGGCATTGATGTCGAGATTCGTCAATGTCGCCGCTTGTCTTTAAGACTTTAAATTATGCAAACCCATTATTATACAAAAGGACGTCAACACTCTATGAAGTGCGATATGAATGCTATCGGCCCTATGGCCTTATGTTTTAAAAGTTAAAGGCTTTAACATACTTTTATATTGAAGAAGAGCGATGACCCCAATGGCGATAATGACGCCAAGCTTTATCAATATATAAAGATTTATTGTTTTGGCCTTACGGCCTAAGTTGTAAGGAGCGAGGACCTCCAAATTGACTTCGAACTTCATCAATATTATTTTGGGAAAGCATATATCATGACACAATTATTGTGGATAAAGTAAAGGGCTATAATTTCATTGTTTTGAAAGTATGATTTCAAGGGTTAAATCATTTATAAAGAAAGTGTTTTCAAAAAAATAGAAACGGGTATTTAGCCTAGAATTTTACTGAAGAAATTATTGTTCTTATCATTTTTAGATAGATTGTAATAGGATAAATTGACTCAAAGATTAGAAAACCAGATGGGACTAGTATAGGGCAGCGCCCTATACTTCAGCTGTTAGACCCTAGTTGATTTAAGTCCAAAATTCCAATGTGTAGGGCTTTGTCTAGGATAAGACAAAAAGTAGGTTTATGAACAAAATAGAATACATGAGATAATATAGGTTATAGTTTGGCCTGCAAAACCTCTAGGTTTATAGTAATGTTAACCGGCATCTTGGCCCGGTTACAAAATGACAGTTGAAGAAGTTATCATTAGCACTAGACAAGATTCTGACCAAGAAGAGACGGGAGGTGGTAGCAAGTTGTCAGGCCCACAACAAAGCAAGAGCATTCGGCCTGCCTGGCCTGGTGCGCAGATTCACCTACTATGGGCAGAGGCACCTTGTTCCTAAGCCCATGAGGGAAGTCCAACCCATCTCGTCTATAAATAGGAGGGCAGTAGCACAATGAAAGGGGCCTTTTTTGGGAGAACACTGGGGAGACTCTGCCGCTTTCAAGACTCATCCTCTTTACTTAGCAATTGTATTCAAGTGTTTGGTCTACGGATTGTATCTGTAATCAATCATCAAGTAAAGAAATAAAGTTTAACCTCAAAGTGGACGTAGGCAATTACACTGAACCACTATAAATCCGGCGTTCTTACTTTCTGCATTTAAATTAGCATATTCTTCCTTGTTTAATTTACCTTCATCACTTACATCTCTACACAATCTTTCTCAACGAGGTTAGTGACCAATTTTAGTGCTAACACTTTGGTGCTTTCACTGAGAATTGAATTCTCAGCTTGATTGGATCTCATCGTCTACCAGTGGATTTCCATATTCGCGATATAGATCCAGTTGTTTACTAGAAAACTTCCTATTCTACTCAGATTGAAAGAAATCTAAAGAAAGCTGATAGCCGTAGATTGGATTCACTGATGTACGCAAGATCTGGGGATTGGACGTTGAAGTTTGCACTCAAGTTGAATGAAGGCCGACCCTCCTCTAAAGGCAATTCAGCCGATCGCCCCAGAAAAGGTGTATGCCGACCGCTCCAGAAAAGGCGTATGCCGACCGCTCCAGAAAATGCCTATGCCGAGCGGTATCCACGCCGATCCATACCTCCAGGCCGATCCATACCTCTATGCCGATCCATACATCCAGGCCGAGCGACATCCGAATGCCGATCCATACCTCTAGGCCGACCCAAACCTCTATGCCGATCCATACCTCCAGGCCGACCCATACCTCCAGGCCGAGCGACATCCGAATGCCGAACCATACCTCCAGGCTGATCCATACCTCTATGCCGATCCATACCTCCAAGCCGAGTGACATCAGAATGCCGAACACGTATGGAACGCCGAACAGTGTGGATGCCGAATAGTGTGGAATGCCGAACAGTGTGAATGCCGAATAGTGTGGATGCCGAATAGTGTGGAATGCCGAACAGTGTGAATGCCGAATAGTGTGGAATGCCGAATAGTGTGGATGCCGAACGGTGTGGAATGCTGAACGGTGTGGAATGCCGAACGGTGTGGAATGCCGAACAGTGTGGAATGCCGAACAGTGTGAATGCCGAACAGTGTGAATGCCGAACAGTGTGGAATGCCGAACAAGTTTGGATGCCGAACGCTTTCGGATGCCGAACGCTCCTGAATGTCGAACGCTCTTGAATGTTGAGCGCTCTCTAATGCCGAACGCTCCTGAGTGTCGGGCGTTCTTGAATGCCGAACAGTGTGGAATGCCGAACAAATTTGGATGCCGAACAATCTTGTATGCCGAGCAACTTTGTCATGCCGAACGGCCCTTAATGCCGATCGAAACTACAAAAAAAAAATATTTTTCGGGTACGACCCGAACCCTAGCCGCAGCGCAGTGCCTCCGGATAGTGAATACTCAACTTAATAAAGGAACATTCTATCCACTTCCCTGACATCGACTAGGGCATAGAGGATCTAGCGCAGCTTATGAACGACATCAAGGGAACGGACAAGCAACCGCTATTCAAACGGTACTCCCAAAGGTTGGAGAACATAGATGATGTTACTCTAGCAAATGCCAAGATGACTCCAAGCACCATTCTTCGTTGACCCAGCACTTCGAATTTAGTGACTCCAAGCAAACCAATGTTTGGCTCTAAGCAATTTATTCCAAATACTAACAAGGGTATCATACTAATCACATTTGAGGAAAGTCGACCTCCAGATATATTTTGGCAGCTAGTTAGCTAAAGAGCATCCTACGACTATGGATCGTTTATTTTACAAAATGAATCAGAACTAAAGTGAGGAGGAGTAGGGCATACTAAGAAAAATAACAATGCAGGCCTGTCGGCTAAGGACATTGATTCTAGTAGACAAAACAAGATCTCAAAATTCGACTCATATGCTCTTTGATAGATTCAATCGATAGCCTCTACTTGGAAGCTCATGACTCAAATTGGTACTGGAAACCAACCTCGAGAGAGCCCATCGAAGTCCAGAGAAAATCGGAGGAATGTTGTATATTCCAAGATGCACACTGATCCTGACACTGGCGATTACAAACACCTCCGAGGTGTGATCGAAAAGCTTTTTCGGAAAAGAAAGCTTCAGTAGTACATGCAAGCCTCATAGAAGGGCGAGCCAGGAACTGCGGATGCCCATCAATAAAGAACTATAATTAATAATTGAACCGTTGGCAGTTGGCATCCCGCTAGAAGGGGCTAGGGGCAGAGTTGAACAGCAAGCACATGATGCTGCTCCACTTATCAATGAGATTTATCCCAAACTTCTTTGGATTATTTTCTATTTCAATTTGAAATGTGCTTTGAATTGCAACAGACTTAAACTAAACTTCTTTTAAAACGATGCAGGTGACCAAGTACTCAAAGTTGGCTTCCAACCAATCCACTCAGACCTTAATCGGATTTGTGGAGTTTCATCAAGACGAGCATGATTCGTTCGCTCATTATCAACCATGTGCCTTTGATTTGGGGCCAAGGACTAGAGATTGAAAAGCTCATCACGGTCAGAGCCCAATACAAAGCCAACATAACCAACCATCCATCCATCGACCTCCACATTTGACTTGGAGACCTAAACAAGGCTCAGAATGAATATGGCCCGATCATCCACTCCAATCGAGTCTTAGAACAAAGTTCGACAAAATACAGATACCCCTCATGAAGCTCAATGACGCCGGGGATCCACCTAAAGTGGACGTGATTTGATCATCTACACATCAAATCCTACCCTAAACACGAAAGGTTGTTCGAAAGCCCAACTTAAAGTAGCTATGGTAGGCTGCCTACTCACTAACCATCGCTTTCAATATATGGACACGACTGCACCTTGGAACAGATGCAACTTACTTTGTCTACTCAACTATTATCTTTATTTTCTAGAAGGAGATACGGAGCAAAATTGTAAGAGATTTGGCTATCTAACCCAACATGGATGTGATCCAACCATCTGTCATATACCTCTTTCCTTGACTTGATTGGAAGAGCTATAATCACCAAGTGGATGAGAATCGATCGTCCATTTTTCAAATTCCGTCCCTTATCCTGGGGGCAGAATCCCATTCTGTGAGCAAACGTGGTTCGATTGTTCATTCGACGACATTAGCCTCGATACAGTAGATGAATACAAATTAAATAGTGGAAATACGACTGCTCTCAACTTAAACCTCCAAGTCCCCAGAGTGCGGATTGGAGTACTCTAAGTCCCCAGAGCGCGGACTAGAGTATAAATGACTTAAACCTCTAAGTCCCCAGAGCGCGGACTAGAGTATAAACGACTTAAACCTCTAAGTCCCTAGAGCGCAGACTGGAGTATAAATGACTTAAACCTCCAAGTCCCTAGAGTGCGGACTGGAGTAATCTAAGTCCCCAGAGCGCGGACTATAGTTTAAACGATTTAAACCTCCAAGTTCCCAGAGTGCGGACTGGAGTACTCTAAGTCCCTAGAGCGCGGACTAGAGTTTAAACGACTTAAACCTCCAAGTCCCCAGAGTGCGGACTGGAGTACTCTAAGTCCCCAGAGCGCGGACTAGAGTATAAATGACTTAAACCTCCAAGTTCCCAGAGTACGTAATGGAGTACTCTAAGTCCCCAGAGCGCAGACTAGAGTATAAACGACTTAAACCTCCAAGTCCCCGAAGTGCGGATTGGAGTACTCTAAGTCCCCAGAGCGCGGACTAGAGTATAAATGACTTAAACCTCTAAGTCCCCAGAGCGCAGACTAGAGTATAAACGACTTAAACCTCTAAGTCCCCAGAGCGCGGATTGGAGTATAAATGAATTAAACCTCCAAGTCCCCAGATTGCGGACTGGAGTACTCTAAGTCCCCAGAGCCCAGACTAGAGTTTAAACGACTTAAACCTCTAAGTCCCCAGAGTGCGGACTGGAGTACTCTAAGTCCCCAGAGCGCGGACAAGAGTATAAATGAGTAAAACCTCCAAGTCCCCAGAGTGCGGACTGGAGTACTCTATGTCCCCAGAGCGCGGACTAGAGTATAAACGACTTAAACCTCCAAGTCTCCAGAGCACGGACTGTAGTACTCTAACTCCCCAGAGCGCGGATTAGAGTATAAATGACTAAAACCTCCAAGTCCCCAGAGTGCGGACTGGAGTACTCTATGTCCCCAAAGCGCAGACTAGAGTATAAACGACTTAAACCTCCAAGTCTCCAGAGCACGGACTGGAGTACTCTGAGTCCCCAGAGTGCGGACTAGAGTATAAATGACTTAAACCTCTAAGTCCCCAGAGCGTGGACTAGAGTACTCTAAGTCCCCAGAGCGCGGACTAGGGTATAAATGACTTAAACCTCCAAGTCCCCAGAGTGCGGACTGGAGTACACTAACTCCCCAGAGTGCGGACTCGAATATAAGCGAATCGGATCTCCAAGTTCCCTGAATATGAACTATGACATAGATGACTTGAATTTGTAAAATCCCTGACATACGGGCTAGAAAGTATTCTAAGTGCTCGAAGCACAGAATGGAAGTTCAACGACTCATGAAGAGTTTCCGAGTTATATGAAGATGGACTGAGAAGTCTATGTTACTCACAACTGCTTGGATTAAAATCACAATCACAAAGAAAACTGAACAATAAGAGTCTTTTGTAAGATAGAAAAAGGAACTAAACCTGATTCAGAAATGAGTTTCTATTACAACCCCTCCAAAGTTCGGAGTCGACATTCTATTTACAAGGACTAAGGAAATAGATGAAAATAATTACATGAGTTAAACTAATACTCGTTGAACGAGAATAGTAATCACTTCTTGTGCTTCTTCAACTTCTTTCCAGATGGCTCCTCTCCAGAGCATTTACCCTTGGTACTCTTCTTTGATAGATGGGTAGCAACTGAAGGAGTACGGGGGCCTTCCATGGGCTTGGACCCGCCAGGAAGGATGACCTTCAACGACTTGTTCAAAGGATCGTCCAAGTCCACAACTCAGGGCTCTACTATGACCTTGACCGTCTCCTCCTTCTCTTTCTCGAGCCGCTCCTCCATGCTCAATTCGGATGTGTGCTCAGAGGCGCCTGTAATTTCTACTTCATAACCCCCGTCGGTAGGAGAGGAGGTTTCAGACTTGTCTTCATCAAGCGCTCCGATTACCTGAGCGTCTGGACCAGGAGCCTCCCCTGCGTGAGTGGCTTCACTTGTCTTCTCCCCCACTTCCTTGGAAACATCGCTCCTCGGAGTGGGCTCGGGGTTAGAACGGCCTGCACAAAATCGTGGAAAACAAGCATTAGAATGCAATAGTCCTGCATAAAGAATAACGACTTTCGAAATCTTAAAGAGAATCTTAAAGAGAAGGATTATCTACCAGGTTTAGGCAAACTCTCAGCCATCCGGGGGGTCTCACCCTCTGGAATGGGAGATAGAATGCGGACTAAAGTACTCTAAGTCCCTGAGTGCGGACTAGAGTATAAATGACTCAAAAACCTCTACGTCCCCAGAGTGCGGACTACAGTACTCTCAGTCCCCAGAGCATGGACTAGATTATAGACGACTTCAGAAAAATCCTTAAATCCCAGAAGCGGACCAGATTACTCTAAGTTCCCAGAGTGCGAACTAGAGTATAAACGAGTTGGCGAAAATCTCTGCGTCTCGAACTGTGGATTAAAGCATAAACCGTTCGACAAATCTCTAAGTCCCCGGAGCATGGACCGAAGCATGAAGACAAATTGGGCACGAGTCAACCGGGGTGAGAATGACACTAAGTCACCAGAATGCAGAGTGGTGTATAAACATCGATAAATAGACGAGTGTATTCTGACCATTTTCTATTCCGCAAACTTCAGCCAGGAATCGACAGGAGGATTATTAACCCGCTGAGGATGGAGTTTGACCATCCAACTAGTGACCTGGCCAAATCAATGTTGGGGGCAGGGGTACAAAACACTAGAAAGCCGAATACGACAGATTACTATAGCTCTAGCGTGGCGTTCTTTATAACTTGAGGCAGCGACTACAGGGAGGCCTTAATACAGAACCAATCGAAACGGCATCCAAAGCTACGAGCAACCTACTATATAATACCTCAGACCAAGGGTCAATGCCGATCCGCACCAAGCACATACGAATGTGACTCGGATGTTTGGTTTTGAAAAACTATGACCCCCAGAGTATGGAAAGGAGGGTAAACCACGAATACTTGGTCAAAAATTCTCCATCACCCTCGTTCGATTCGTCGGGAGGAGTATGAAACTGGATGAGCATAACCCGACTGCATTTGTAGCCAACTTTACCCCGAGATCTGATTACAGAGCATGAACCAAAGTGGACGTGGATGACCATCCACTGTCCAAATTACGCCCTGAAACTTACGTGGCATCGAAGTATTCCTCTTGGAATGAAAAACCACGATAAAATCCAAGATAGGCGAGACCTAGTCTCCCATCGACTGACATGATCCCACGATTCAACGGGAAAGAGAGTAAAGCTAAAGTGGGCGTGGCTGGCATTCCTACTTATCGGTATATGCCCCAGACCTGGGGGCACGAGCGAGAAGCAAGATGAATGTGAACCGACTATTCACCAATCACCTCTATGTCTTTAGAGTTTAGGTGAAAACATAAACATAGCTAGGACGAGACTCAACCGTCCATGCAGTACATTTATCAACCCGAGACTGGGAGAAGACGCATGGTCATCCAAAAACTAGCTACGATAGCTCAGTATTAAAACTTATATATAGTGCTTACAGCTACTCAAGGCAACGAGCGAAAGGATGCCTAGAGATAGAATCGTTAAATCGATACCTTAGCTCATGGGCAATTGACTTTCACTCCAACCCGAAGGACGGGTAAAGAATCATGAATGCATTGAATAGAAAGTGCGTTACTCTAATGCACAAGCAAATTCAAACTCATAGCAAGATCCAGCTATACAGTTGAATGCCACTCGAGGCTGACCCCCACTCGACATTTCCTTTAATGCGCTTTTAAGCCTGATTTTTGGCCATTTGCTGATAATCTATTAGAGCATTCAGAGCCCTTCGCTATTAGACTCAATAACTCATGACAAGACTCTAGGATTCGACTAGAGTAACCATCAACATTGGCCGTCCCAACCATATTTCACATTGAATGTTATGCAAAATAGTTACATCTTTACTCAAAGAATCTGGGATGGCACCTGCTAAGCTGACGGTCGACATTACAGCCAGCCATGGCGACCCTTTCCGGGTGCTGAATATCGGATCACAGCTCAGTGCAATGATGATAAAAGAACTAGTCAGATTTTTCTGAATAAATGATGATATGTTCCCTTGGACCCATTCTGACATGCATATGTGATTTCATTAACTATCGCGAGCCATGCATTTGATATCAACCCGAAGCTACAAAAGCTAGCACAATCTCTATTGATTTCATCATGAAAGCTCCACTCTAACTTTTAGGCTCACCCCATCAACGTCTATGCCTACCAGCCATTGCGACAGGGCATACAATGACCTGAGTCGTCTAAAAGACTACTTAAATAGAACATCGAACTAAGCTAATTCGATATCACTTATTTCCCACGAAGGGCTATCCAAGAACGGAAATTAGCAGACCTCACACCCAAATTCACTACCTTAGATGACTACTCGAAGAGTAGCAGAGAACCAACCATAAGATGGAAAATGTACGCGGATGGAGCATCCAATGATCAGTGTTATGGCATAGGAGTCATGATAATGACTCTTGAGGAACGATCAATCTGCTGCGTCCTAAAACTCGATTTACCTGTAACAAACAACGATGCTTAGTATGAAGCCTTGACTGCCAGCCTCAAACTTGCTAGAGGATTTGAAGTGAAAAATTTACATATCTTTTGTGATTCTTGATTGGTAGTATACAAATTTAAGGAAGTTGATCTTGCTAGGGGGCATTGTCTTTCTCCTTATCTCGGCCAAGTCCAAGAGCTACTAACCGACTTCACGTATTACATCATTACACACGTACTCAGCGAACAAAATGAAAAGGTGTCATGGTTGAATCCTATCAAAGACTATCTACAATGAGGAACTCTTACTGAACGGAGGAATGGAAAACGACAGATCCTCCTTAAAGCTTCACGCCAAAACATCTAAGAATAAGTCGTGTGTCAAAAGGAGTTTATCCATCCCCATGCTTCAGCATATCACCCATGATGATATCTTGAGCAAAGTCTATGAAGAAGAATGCGGTAGTAACATCAGGGGGAAAACTATGATAAAGAAGATACTCTACTACAGGTATTATTGGCCAACTATCAACCCAGATGCGGTTGATCATGCTAGACAATGTGACGAGTGCAAGATGTTTGCAAAAAATCCGGGAACCCCGCCGATGGAAATTATTCAAATGGCTAGTTCATGGCCGTTTGCCACTTGGGGGCACTGAAATCATCTTCTTGTCGATCCTAAAGGTGGTGCGAAATACACCATCATAGCGGTTGATTACGTCACCAAATGGGCAGATGAAGAACTCTTAACCACGACCAAGATGAAGAAAATAATCAACTTCTTTATCCGTAACGTCATCTGTCCTTATGACCTTCCATGATCCATTATAACTGCAAATGAACAGGTTGAAGCTGTGAACAAAATCATAGAGTCTGTACTGAAGAGAGGTTTGGAAAACTCCTCAAGTGGCTGATTGCAACCCTTATTTCATAGAAAATACAAACAAGGAATCACGATTGAATTGCAATTAAACTAGATGGAGTTGGCGACGACTTATGAGAATATAAAACGCATCCGAGAGCCAATGGAAAGAACATATACCCGAACGTGCATGTGTACATCCGAAAAAGTTCGACTTCTTGAAATCAATAGAAATTGAATTCTCACTAAGGGTTATTAAGAGAAGACTAGATCAGATAGCCGAAGCTTATTAGCTCTGCAGAATCAGACACGGATGGCCACTGATGAACTACAACCCTGGATTTATAATATTGGGAATCGACCAAGCATCGCGATGACCAAAGAAGGATACAACACCTTGGGAGGATAAATTGGAGGATAATGACTATTCAAGAAACATGGTGGATTTCTTTCTGAAGACAAGGAATACTTGCTGATTCAAAGCGTGTTGTGTTGCTTCACACGACACACTTTGGGGGGCAAATGTTAACCGGCATCTTGGCCCGGTTACAAAACGACAGTTGAAGAAGTTATCATTAGCACTAGACAAGATTCTGACCAAGAAGAGACGGGAGGTGGTAGCAAGTTGTCAGGCCTACAACAAAGCAAGAGCATTCGGCCTGCCTGGCCTGGTGCGCAGATTCACCTACTATGGGAAGAGGCACCTTGTTCCTAATCCCATGAGGGAAGTCCAACCCATCTCGTCTATAAATAAGAGGGCAGTAGCACAATGAAAGGGGCCTTTTTTGGGAGAACACTGGGGAGACTCTGCGGCTTTCAAGACTCATCCTCTTTACTTAGCAATTGTATTCAAGTGTTTGGTCTACGGATTGTATCTGTAATCAATCATCAAGTAAAGCAATAAAGTTTAACCTCAAAGTGGACGTAGGCAATTACGCTGAACCACTATAAATCCGGTGTTCTTACTTTCTGCATTTAAATTAGCATATTCTTCCTTGTTTAATTTACCTTCATCACTTACATCTCTACACAATCTTTCTCAACGAGGTTAGTGACCAATTTTGGTGCTAACAGTAAGCCTAGAAAACCGATTTGACAAATGGTTAGGTAAACACTAGGGTAAGTGTGTTTGGACAGATCGTCCAGTTTTCTTCTAACATCAGTTAGAAAATTTAGTATATCTAGTAGGCCCGAGTCAGTCATGCAGGTTGATAGTTACCTGTGAAAACTAAATATTAGGATGTATAGTCCACTGTTTTGAGAGATAGTCATGATTAACTATGTAACATGCATGCACATTATTATTTATATTGTTTATTTTAACCAGTTTGGTTGTAGGATTTTGATTTGCAAAAGATACATTTCAAAAAGGAATATTAGTGAGGGGAAAAACCATTCCACTCAGCGGCGTGGTCTCACTATATATCAATAAACCAAGATGGCATATTACTATTCACACTGGGCTTTTTGTTCGACTCAAAGTTTAGGTTTTCTCCTTAAACTCATGGGTGCTCAAAATTTAATTTGAGTAAGTTGAGAGTAAAGGTTTACAAGTTCAGTAGGTTTGGCGAATAATGCTTCCAAAGACATGCAAAAGGCAAGGGCTGGCTATTTATTAGACTGCCTATTAATTATTTCCACTGTGTTATGACATTTTGTTGTATGAATGTAATGATAGTAGATGTTTCTGTCTATTTAGTAACTCTGATCGACCAAGGGTGCATCTTCATATGTTGCTCTTGGAGTATTTTGTAACAATTATATTTCATCTAAACTTGGACAATGTTTGGGATTATCACCTGAAAATGGAATATTATGACTTTAAAATGAAATGTGGAAGTTTGATGTGAAACATGTTATAAATTATTTCATATTCTTGTGCTTCTAATATTATAGATACCATTAACATAACACATTTTGTCATCGGAAATTAATACAACAGATGACTGTAGCATCTGTAGCGCTTAGTTTCTGGCCTAAAGATGAGGGATGTTACATACAATCAAACCAACTTCTAGAGCTATGTCTTCTGACCTTGGAGTATTGGTGTGGACGAAATTTTGCACTAATAGCTTTAATGTGGATACTCCACTTTGATTATATTTAAGTCATTGCATGACGACCATCAAGCGACTATAGTTTGGTCTGAGTTGAAGCACTAGAAGTGAAACACTATTCAATAGAGAATTCGTCTCCTCAATTGTATGAGGTTAGTATTACGGTCAACTCTAACAACCAATATTTTGGAGTACCTTAATATAGGGAATTAATTATATAAATGGTTAATTAAATTAAATTATGAGATAAAAATAAAGGTAATTAATTTAATGAAATTGAATTTAGGATGAGAATTTAGGGGAATTAATAAGAATAGGTTAGAATAGAGTTTTAGCACAAAGGCCACATTACTAAACCCCTAACCTTCTCCCTCTTCATTCATTCTTCACCTACTCAAAAAACAAAACAAAAAGGAAGAAAAACTTAAGACTTAGGCGGGCATTCATTTCTTAAGCATACCAAGGCTTTAATCAAGTTTAATTAGACCAAAGATGAGTAATTCTTTCTCTAAAACCTTCCAAACCCGTATGAGTAAGGATTGTATGTGTTTGTGTTGTTTTAAAGGATAATGAACTAATATTACCAAGTTAAATAATATTTGTTCATGTTTTGGAATTTAAAGACAATGATTTTTGATGTAAAAGGGAAAAAACGTGAATCTGTCTCTAATCACTTGAAATTTTTTATCGAATGTGTAAAATAATAGTATGGAGATAGGTTTTTAATTTCATAATTTTCTAAAATTATTTGGAATATATATGAATTTTCTAAATTGGAAAAATGCCTAACTTCAAAAATTAATTATTTAAATTAATAAAAATAATTATTTTGGCTCGAAAATTATATATGAGGCAAAATATGATAGTTCTGATTTTTGTTGAATTATTCGAAATTTTCCCATGATTTTTTGAATTTATATGAAATATTTAGCAAGGTAAAGTTAATAGAAAAATGATAATTAATAAATTAAGTGAAGTGGCAATTGACAATTTTTGAAATGAAAACTACAAAGTCTAGGAGCACCAATAGTAATTTGACATATATCCAGATTTGGTGAAAAGCAATTTCTTTTAGTTGCAAATATACAATTTTCAAGTTAATTACTAAATTACCATACCAACACGCGATAGCTCCTAAGAGCTTAATTTGCGAAAGCTAATATGGGATAAACTTATGACGGCTAGGTTTGTGTCAACTAACGATAGCTTAGTTGGGATCAACTTATGATATCATATAATTATCAACCTATGATAAGCCTATAACCCTTAGCCTGAAATATTTAATATGAACACCAACTTGCGATAACTAGTTGGGTTATCAACTTTCGATAGCCCATAAGAGCTCAACCCACGACATCTAAAAGGACTGTCAACATGCGCTATTAGGAGTGTTTCAACCTATGATAACTAGGGTAGTGTCAACATGCAATAGCCTTATAGAGTGCATCGACTTGCGATAGCTCTAAAATACTTGACTTGCGATGGTTTATAAGATTATACCTAGCAAAACGTCAAAGTGTGACAGCCTAGTATCAACATGCGGTAGCAAGTAAAGTTAATATGATATGACTTAGAACGCTTTAAATATTCTAAGTAATAGAATGAGCTTTTTTTGTACTTAGGAAGTCATCCTCCCTAGTGATGGTTGAGAATTTCACAGAGATGAAATGGCCATAGGGAATGATAAGTTAAAGAAAAATAACTAACTTAAAGAATGGAATAAAGATTTAGCTTAATATCTGTATGATCATAAGTTGAATTAATTGTAATAATGGAAGATGTAGATATAGGGCTTTAGTGGCAAACATATGTCAATTCACGACAATATACGAGATTGTTTGAATAATGATTTTGTGGCATCCAATTGTTTATTCATGACAAATATACGAGAACGATGGAGTAAGGCTTTCATAGAATCTAATTTTCTATTCATGATAATATACGAGAACAATGGAGCAAGGCTTCCGTAGGATCCAATTGTCTACTCACAATAATATACAGGATTGATGGAGTAATGTGTTCGTAGCATCCAATTTCTATTCATGAAAAATATACGAGAATGAAGGAGTAAGCCTTGTGTAGCATCTAATTGTCTATTCACGACAACACATGAGAAAGATGGTATAAGACTTTTGTAGCATCGATATGTCAAATCTCGACATTATATTTGGTGATTGGTGGTGTAAGGCCTAGTGGCAACCGTTTGTCAAAACATGACATTTTATCCAACGATTGAGGGTGTAAGGCCTGTGAGGCATCCAAATTACTAGTTCATAGTAAAATAGAGAAAGATCAAGATAAAACACCTTACTGTTAACCTTAAGTGTCTGATACCATTACTGAATTGGCATGAGTAAGGACCGTGTAGCAATTTGAAGTGAACCGACTATAGAAACTAGTCGAAAATGTGTGAAGGAAATCTCACACTTATGATGAATTGATGATTTATGTTTGATCATGACATGATGATATCACATAGTTTAATGTGACTGACGATGATTGGAATAGAAAGGTGAAAACCCGTTCCGCCTTCAACGGCATGGTCTCACTATATGTTTGTTTTTTTAAGGTAAAGTATTTGTAATAACCCGCCCTTCATAATATCCAAAAATTAGCACCGAATGAAAATGTCTGACTTCTGAATACCACAAAAGACAGATTATCGGGAAAGAAAATTAAAACAAACACTATACGAAGGCATGTCGATAGATCTCATAGCGGAATGATAATATATAATATACTGAATATACGTGGACATAATATGATGAACAATATATAAGAGACTATACTAGTAGAATTAACTGATAAGTAAATATCAATACAGAGAGTCAGAATAGAACATCTGATACAATAAGTCACGTATATAAATAACATCTGTCATGTCTACTACAATATCAAGTATATATATCCAAGGTATCACCTGCGCATCTAAAGCTTCAGCTGCATCTCTCTAATAACATACCCCTAAAAGCATCTGACTCCCAAACTACTCAATCGAGTACTCGATAGTTGCCATGGCATAAAACAGACAAAAACAAAATGCGAGTCAGACATAAAGTCTGATGTGAGGGAAACTATCTCAAAATACTATATATTAAAACTATGTACAAATAAATAGGAAATACAAAGGCATAGCATGTCCTCTCCACAATTGTGGCTCAGGGGTAATCCAAACTGTCCATAAACAAGCAAAGTAAACCTATCCAAACTTAAGAAATCATACCATAACCTGCTCTGTTCTGTAATTAACGAGTCAGCACATGTAACAACCCAAAATTTAAGGAGGAATTAATAAATAATTATAAGTGAAAAGAAATAGTGTTTATAATTAGAATTCGTTTGAAATTAGTATTGAAATTAATTGGCAGTAGATTTATTGAAATGTTTCAATTAGAAAGGGAAAAAGGAATTAAATTGTAATGATTGAGTTTAATATAAGAACTTGCATTTGTGTCAAAATGGAATGAACATTTTAAATAAAAATAAATGCATGATTTGAGATAAATAAAATAAACTTCTCATTTTTGAATATACGTATGATTTTATAAACAGGGAGTTTGTTTTGTTACAAAAGAGAGAAAAAAGGTATAACATTGTATTTAAAAAGAAGGCATCCATTTTTATAAATTTAGATGACGATGTTCAAATGGGATAGGTTATTGTAAATGAGAGAAAATGTAACCATATATTTATAAAAAGAAGGCATTTAATAAAATAAACGTTATATTTAGAAAAGAAAAGGCAAGAGTGTATTATGGAAGGATTACATTTCTTACAGAAAATATAAGGTATGTTATTTCTTTGTTAGTAAAGAATAAGGGTCAGTTTGATTTTTAAACATAAAAACATTAATACCAATCAATTAATGTAATTGATTGCTCAATTTAATGGTAAAGAATTAGGTAACTAATTAATACACAACATATATACATGTTTGTGGATATATGTTATTTATCTAATTACGACAAATGTGAATATGGAAACAATGTAGACATAACAATTCATATGTTATTTAATGAATTCAGATTTGAATATATAGAATATTGACATAACAATTCACATGTTATTCATCCAATTAATTCAAACGTGAACATGTACAATATTGGCATAAGAATTTCTAGTTATTTATTAATTTATTTTAGACATAAACATGGAGAAATATTGACATGTTAATTTACTTATTCCAGATGTAAATTATAAATAAGAGCTAAACTAACCTAGGTTTTCACTCTAAAATCAAAACCTAGCCTCCATTTCTCTCTCTCAAATTGTGACGCCCCACCTCTATACCCACGCTAACCAAGAACACTACGGTGTAGTGCTGTCAATTAGCACGGAGAATAAGGCTGTTGAGGAGCGACCATCCATGTAACTTCTTTGTGCGAGCACCGATATGTCAGATAGAATAGAATGCATATCTTTTAAGGAGGAAATCCGACATACCGATACAAACACAAAGCTATCACACGGTGGCTATATATAATCTTCGGAAACAAATATAGAAATAAACGTAACATAAATCAGTCACAGACAATTCATATCACAGAGGCGGAAATAGATATGAATAAATATACAACACATGAAAGTGTACATTAGAGTAGTGGCAGAAAGATCCACGATAATACAAAAGAATAGCATCACGTGCTATACAAAAGAATAAGTACACAACATAGAGTCTATATCTCAAATGTGTACATCCAAAAACTACAATCTATGTAGTTAGCCAAAAGTCAGAATAGTCCTGAAGAGAAGTCAAGCAGAAGCACCTGTAACATCTCGGTCTGACCCGAGTATTATTTAAGAAGAAAATAATAAACGGATCAGTCTAGCTATAAATATCAGATAAAGTGATATAGAATAAGAGATATGACAAAAACGTATCATAACCATAATAGCGTACTGTGATAAGTACGTAATTGAAAATCAACAAGAGATTAATCAATACCACAAGAATCTTCTCAAAGATAAAAAAGAATGTCATATTCTTTATTTAATTCACCAAGCCACAATAAATGACATACATATTAATGCCAATTGTAAAAGTTGGTGAAACATTAAATTCAGAAATCAACACACGAAATCTAGAAATCACAAAAAGGGGGAAGTCCGAGCACACGGACGAGAAGCTATCTCATGGAAGCTATCCATTTAATTTTCTGAACACACGGACGAGAAAGGCAAGTCCGAACACACGGACGAGAAAGGCAAGTCCGAACACACGGACGAGAAAGGCAAGTCCGAACACACGAACGAGAAAGGCAAGTCCGAACACACGGACGAGAAAGGCAAGTCCGAACACACGGATGAGAAAGGCAAGTCCGAACAAACGGACGAGAAAGGCAAGTCCGAACACACGGACGAGAAAGGCAAGTCCGAACACATGGACGAGAAAGGCAAGTCCGAACACACGGACGAGAAACATCGCACATTGCTAGTCTAAATCATAAAAATGATCGTCATCGATCATAAAGAAGTGTCGATTACACTAAGCTAGTAAATATAAGAGTTTAGCTTCATGTCCCATAACCACTTGCTTAACTCAAATATTTACGAATAGATTGTAGATCTGCACTAGGAAATTGTCACAAGAGTTTCAATATGTGTGAATCGAAATCACACCAATGAGGTATAGACTAACCTTGAAGATAAAGAGATATGTGTGAATCGAAATCACACAAATGGTGTCTAGTCTAACCTCGCAAACAAAGAGACATCGCTCAATCGCTAGTCTAAATCACAAGAATGATCATCATGATCATAAGGAAGTGTCAATTACACTAAGCTAGTGAATATAAGAGTTTAGCTTCATGTCCCATAACCACTTGCTTAACTCAAATATTTACGAACAAACTGTAGATTTCCACTAGAAAATTGTCACAAGAGAGTTTCAATCGAACAAGTCCAAAAATTAACCGACAAAGTAAACGCAAGCGTTCATACCACTTGTTTTGCTAAGCCGTTTAATTATATTTTCTCATACGAATGAGGTAAAGGTTTGTATATACTAATAGATTGGAAAACAGTTTTATAAACGAGTTTGATATTGAAAATAGAGTTGAAATCGTTTTGATGAAAGAGTTTTGATATTTACTACTAGTATAGAAAACCTTTATATTTTGAAGTGACAAATCATAGAAGTGATTGTAGAAACAATCAATCATAAAAATTCACGTTCGAAGACGTGAGTAAAGTTCAAAGAAATCAATTCTCAAAACCATCAAAGTAAGAAGTTCAGTTAAATGGCTTTCGGATAAGATTGCTTACGCAGAGTTGTACGGTACGACCTAGAGAGGACAAAATGAGGTCTAACGACCTAAGGGAGGTAGGGTCGAGCGACCTAACGAGGTACCATCCCGAAAGAGGAGTCATCAAAGTCTTAAGAAATGATAACAACAAATAGGAGACCACACGAATCGATTAAAGTTGGAAATTCAAACAAATAAGCAATATAGGAAAAACTGGCAAATAGGAGCAGGTCGGTCAACCGGACTCCCTGAGTCGGCTGACCGGACCAGAGACAGAAGTGCTCGGGTAGCAGGTCGGTCGACCGGACCCTGAGGTCGGTCGGCCGAAGCCTGTAACCTGCACTTCCAAACAGAGGAAGGGAGATGCTAGAGTAGCAGGTCGGTCGACCGGACCCTGAGGTCGGTCGACCGGAGCCTGTTTCCAGCACTCCCATGCCAATCAAATGAATGCCAAACACTTCCGAAATGCAATCGGTCGAGCAACGACACTAAGGGTTTACGCCAATCGACTACCCGGCCATATACGCTCTTCGATTCATCACCAAAAACATGATTAAAACATCAAAGTTAGGATTTTCAAAGAATTGAACTCAAAACACTAAAAATTGGAATATTCACCAAATCAATCCAAACCAAAAGCAATTGCACAAGAATAAGTGTTAGGAATTCATACCTAACAATCGAAGATAAATATAGATTAAGATGTGAGATAAAAATCTCACCTTTGAACCCAAATTAATGAAGAAGAAGCTTGAAAGCAATGGCAAGGGCGATCACTCTTCAATTCCAACACAACAAGCTTGAATCAAAGCTTTAAAGAAGGACATTCCCAAAGTTAGGTTTAGGAATAAACTGAAATTGAAGAGAGAATGTGTTGGAGAAGAAGGAGATGAAGCTTACCATTGGGTTCTCTTTGAATTTGGGGCTAGAACAAGAGTTTGCAAATGGAACTAGGGTTTTGTAATGTCTAATTCCTCTTCCTCTCCACCATTTTCAGTTTGCTTGAGGAAATGAAATGAAATGGGAGTGAATGGATGAAGAGTTAGAGAGCTAGGGGGTTAAGTGGGGTTAAGGGCTGAACCCAAACTCAAACTTCAAGTGGAAAAAGGTCGAAATTTTAGCTAGCTCCAAACATATCGAAGTTTATACTCAAAAAGATCGCAAACGTCATTTTGGACTCAATGGAGGTGGTCTCGAGTCCTAATTTGACCGTATGCAAAAAGTAGCTTTTCGGACTAACATCCGACTAACGATAAAATATTTAAATATAAAATCGATAAATATGCGGGTTGTTACACAAATATTTACCTAAATTCTTCATTTATAAAATAAAATTATATTATATATATACATTCAAATAAAAGATGGAGATTGTACAAATTAGAGGAGATTTCTAGAGAATTTTGGTTGTTGTAAAAAAAAGTGATTCTAGCTTTTGTCTCAGGTGAATGATTGTAATTATTTTAAGATTTCTTTAAGTAATTTAAAATAATAGGGTTTCCAATAGTTGTAGTTTTACTACGATTTTTGGAATAACCTTTTTAGCAGTTTTATTTTTAGTTTTTAGAATTATTTTCAGTCTATTTCTTTATGGCTATTCTTTTTAGTTAATTTTAGTTATTTCTGTTAATTATAGCTTTTCTGTTTATTTATAGTTATTTGCAGTATTTTGGTTTATTTACTGTTATTTATACGTTATTTACATCTTCTTCCTACGCCTTGGATTTTCTTCTATTTTCAGTTTTCTTTTATTTCTCATTCTTCTTCGCGTATGGATTAGAATAGAATTAACACGAAGTTGGATTAAATTATAAGAATTCTGAAATAACAAAAGATAAGATGTAAATTATAAAGACTGTAATAAAATGGAATTAAGACTGAAATTATGCCTAATTATGATATTAATTGGACTGAATTAAAGAGATTGGCCTATTTATAATTATGAGTCGTAAATTATAAAGACTGTAATATAAATGGAATTAGACTGAAATTATGCCTAATTACGATTAGAATTGGACTAATTAATTGGCTTAGTTATAACATAGAATTGTAACTAAAAGATGAAAGAAGCTTATTTTCACACTTAAACCTTGGGTTAAGTAATGAGCATGGTTATAACGTAGGTCGTTATAATAAGAAAAAGAATAGAATGATGCTTATTTTAAGACTTGGGATAAATTAATAAGCGTAGAAAGTAAAGATGATAATAAAGGCTTATTTAAATAATTTATCTAAGTTAATAAGCAAAGATGAAAGTAGGACCTGTACCAAAAAACATTCCCTATTAGACGAAAGTGTGGTCTCACATTAGCCTGAAGCGAGACGAGGGCATGCTTATGCTAAGAGTGGTAATAATTGGTCATATACAAGTCCATATCACGGGGGATTTGGGTAAGGGGCGCGACTAGATATTGTTTTGATGAAGGGCCAGTACCAACAGCATTACCCCTATTTTCTATGGACACACGGTGATCTCACGTTAGCCTGAAGTGGGATGAGGGGCACGCTTAGCTGGATGTTGAGGTAATAAGAAGACCCAATAGGTGGAGCAAAAGGTAGCATGTGCATGGTGGCAACTACGCGTGCGACTTCCACTCGGGTGCTCAGTAATAGCTATGAGTTCCAAGCGCTTAGTATGGGTGTCTTTCATAGACACCATTACCTTATGTGTAGGGAGCTATATATGTCGTCCGGATCCACAGTGGTTGCTCTATGCATCTTTCATAGATACCATTGGCTGCTGTGTAGGGAGTTATATAGCGGCCGGTTCACAGTAAGGTCTATGGAGTAGCAGGCCGATCAAAAAGGGTAGAATTAGGGTTACATCCTAATTATAGGATTAGGAATTCAGCCTAATCAAAGCAGAAATCAAGGACGAGTGCAAACAAACAAAGCTAACCTATCTTATAGTTAAATCGTATTTATTTCCAGTTTATCTCTTTCCTATTTCCTTTGTTTCATCTTTAATTATGCTACAACAGTTGTAGAATTTATTACTTTTATCTTGCTTAAAGACTCTAGTAATTACTATCATTCACCAGACTTTTAGTCTGATCCACTCCTCTATTTTACCCTTTCCCCCCCATAAGCAATCAAGGGAGAAGTCAGTAGACTGCTGTTGATTGGAGTTTTCTTGGAGGAGTTCTCTACTATGTATTTCTTTTATTTCAGCTTTAGTTCTTTTTATGTACTGGCTTATTATGAGGGATATTATGTACTCTGATTTTGAGACTATGATTTTTTATTTCATAAGACATGTTGGGTTTTTAGACATGTATGTTGTATTTGGAATTTAACTTATTTGGTTTATGATGCAATTATGAAGCTTTTGTTTTAAATAAGTTATAATTTTAGTTTCCGCTGTTTTTTACTATTTTTGTCTTGTGAATCTTAGTCTCAGTTAGTTTCAGTTATACCTACAATGCACCACGCCTTTTAATGTGTCCTTTTGGGTATATTAAGGGGTGTGAGGTCTTACATTTGGTATTAGAGCCTAAGGTTATAGGATTCCTAAATTTTTTTTATTTAAAAAAAGTGAAGTATTTTTCAAAATAACTAGTTTTAATAGTATTTTTCAGAAAAGAAGCTCTTTAATTTAGAATTATTTTTCAAATAATAAAGAGTTTTTCTTAAAAATCCTCTCAAAGTCCAGTTTAAACTCCTTTCGATTTCGGAATATCACACTCTTCCATCTCTAGTTCTTTGGTAGGTTGTTTGCACTTAGACATCTCTTTAGTAGTAGACCCCATTGTTTTTTCAAACCCCATAGGAGGATCGACACACTTGTCTATGAGTTATAAGGGGTTTGAAATTTTTTATATTAGGCGTAGAGTTTGATTGTGATGCCTATGTACTAGGATTTTCGGGGGTATGGGATGGTTTTGGGGATGGATTGGTTATCCACTTATGGTGCGATATTAGACTACGAGAAGGGAGTCGTTAGATTAGGGACATGTAGCGGACGGACTCTCAAAGTTTCTTGCGACCCATAGGGGTCAGTCATGTTGAGCTTCCTTTATTCCCTTGATTCATCACTATGAGAGCTAGATTCTGTTCCAGTCGTTAAAGATTTCCCAGACATTTTGAGGAGGTTCTTTGTACACTTCGCATTCATCGGTTGAAGGAAAAATTCTTCAAGTGTAACTTTTGGAGTATGGAAGTGCATTTTTTTGGGCATAGAGAAGGTCAACTCATGAAAATATTTTGAGAAACAGTTTTGTACATTTAGGTTCAGATAAATGGATTTAACGGTAGTGCATTGGAATAAGTATGAGCATAAAAGAGGAATATGAGTAAAAGACTTTAGTAAGGAAATGAGATTTCCAAGATTTAGGAAGGGTATTCCTTGGGTAGTAAGAAGAAAATCCACTTTATGCCTTGCCCAATAAAATGAAATAGTTAGAATTGAAAAATTGAAAAATATAATTGTCAATATTTTTGAAGAAGTAAATATTGGGTTTTTAAAAAAAAAAGTGGTATGAAATTTAAATTGGTTTTTATATGATGTAAATTTTGTTAAAAGTGAAATTATTTTTGAAGAATTATAGAGCATATATAGCTAGCTAGTATCTTTACAGGTAAACAAAGATTTTAAATATAAAAGCCTAAAGTGTATTAAGTATCGAAAGCATAGGTTACAACATTTATTGCTGTAATAGATGCTTTCGTGGAAAATAAAGGGAGCATAAGCTATAACATTATTATTATAGCAGGTGACTCCGAAAGGAAATGTTTTTACATAGTATATGAGGTTTATTAGTATTTATTTTTAATTAAATTCATACACTAGAATTTTTGGGTTGTAGTAACGGTGTTTTATGCAACATCTGTTTTAAACCCAAATAAAAATGAATTTTAAAAAGATAATTTCTAAGAGTAAAAATAAAAGTGATTTGTAAAATACGCTTATTATAAGGAAATGTTTTTGGTTATGGATATATTAAAGCAGTTTTGGAGGTGAGTTTTTTTGAAAAGAAAAGAGTAAGTTAGATATTAGAAGATGTCTATCATAAGGGAATGTAAATTAAACGTACTTTAATATATTGGAATGAAAAAAAAGTAATGGTATAATTTTTTATGAAACCAATAAAAATGTTTTGTGCAAGTTACAAGGAATACATGAAAGAGATGTACTAGGTATGAGAAGTAACATATTTTGTATAGCCTATTTTGAAAAGTATAAAATAAGTTCCTTGTAGTTTCACCTAAACATGAAGTCCTCTTTTAAAAAGGTTCATAGAAGATTTTAGGGTTGATAATTTCTCATAGGAGAAAGTAGTTCCAATACCTTAAGGTATAAGACTGTTAGGTATAATGAGAAGATGTTTTGAAAACACATAAGGATATTTTAAAGATATTCTAAAAGAAAATAGTTTGGTAAAAAAGTAAATAAGTGTTTGAAAAACTTAATAAAAGTAAAATTTGAAAATTCAAATTTTTATAGAAAACTAAAAAGGTCTTTAAAAAAAGGAGGAATAAGTTTTGGACTTAAAAGTCTTTTCCTTTAGGTTTGGGAAATAATGTAAATTCAAAAAACTATGAAGATGCAAGTCTAGAAAGATAAGATTTTAAGTAACCTAGTATTTTTGAATTTAATAGAAACTTAAAGATAACACTTTTAAAAACAAAGGTTTTGGGATTTGATGTTTTAAAAATTTAGAAACCTTAATTTTTAAATTGGAACTATAAACACCGAACCAAACTCCTAAATGTGAAGTAGATAGGAATCATTTCCTAGGTGTAACGGAAAAGGAGACAGCAGTGATTACTTTTGGAAATAATAATAGAGTTTCCGTAGAGTGTATAGGACTCTGCTGAGAACCTAGGAATGTTGATTCATGTGAGCAGACTAAAGAAGAACAGTAAAATGGAGTTAGTAAAATTGTAAGACACGCATGGTTGAGAATGGATATTCCTGATTTTGGAAGAACTTGGGAAAAGCATCTTTCTTTAGAGGAATCCGCATAAGATAGTAGTTCTCAAGCTAGCATTGGAATGGCACCTTCCGAAGCTCTTTATGGAAGATCGCGCAAGTCGCTTTCGTGTTGGATAGAGTCTACAGAAGTGTTGCCTTGGTTCCGACACGGTTAAGGAGACTTAAAAGAAGATTAGTTTGATTAGGAGAAAATTCGTATCTCATATCCGGATTTCTTTGATAGTTTTTCGAATTTCTTATTTTCCATCTCTAGTTTTGAATAGGTTCTTTCCTTTATTATCCTTTGGGAGGGTAGAACTTAGGACTTAACCCATGGATGGTAGGATTTGATGTAAACATGTTATTAGAGCATGTTATGAATGATGGATGCAAGTGGTTGCAAGTGTTTGCTAGTGGATGCTAATAGACGCATATACTTACACTGGGCACTATTATCTCTTAGGGATTGGCCTAACTAGGACACTAGAGCATATGCATATGGATGTGTGCGCATTTGCATTTTATTTTATTCCATGGTTGCTATTAATGGATGATTATCATATGATTGTTGCATTTGGATGATGATTGTAGCACACATATAGAACTATCAGTTATCATTGGGGAATTTTTGCATTCATTTGGATACATGACACAGACATGATTGCATAAAAGGAGGTCAACTGAATCGGTGGATAGTCTAATCTTTTGCATTAGTTATGGACATTGACACTACACTAATTGCGTAAGTATCATAAATCGAATTAGAAAAACTTAAGGACAGTGGATGTAATGGGTGATGGTTGAGTAGTTGGTTGTAGAACTTGGATGAAAACTTTTATTTCATTCTTCTATCCTTAGAGATTTCGAAGACGAAATCCCTTAAGGAGGGGAGAATGTAACAACCCAAACTTTAAGGAGGAATTAATAAATAATTATAAGTGAAAAGAAATTGTGTTTATAATTAGAATTCGTTTAAAATTAGTATTGAAATTAATTGGTAGTAGATTTATTGAAATGTTTTAATTAGAAAGGGAAAAAGGAATTAAATTGTAATGATTGAGTTTAATATAAGAACTTGCATTTGTGTCAAAATGGAATGAACATTTTAAATAAAAATAAATGCATGTTTTGAGATAAATAAAATAAACTTCTCATTTTTGAATATACGTATGATTTTATAAACAGGGAGTTTGTTTTGTTACAAAAGAGAAAAAAAATGTATAACAGTGTATTTAAAAAGAAGGCATCCATTTTTATACATTTAGATGACGATGTTCAAATGAGATGGGTTATTGTAAATGAGAGAAAATGTAACCATATATTTATAAAAAGAAGGCATTTAATAAAATAAACGTTATATTTTGAAAAGAAAATGCAAGAGTGTATTATGAAAGGATTACATTTCTTACAGAAAATATAAGATATGTTATTTCTTTGTTAGTAAAGAATAAGGGCTAGTTTGATTTTTAAACATAAAAACATTAATACCAATCAATTAATGTAATTGATTGCTCAATTTAAAGGTAAAGAATTAGGTTACTAATTATTACACAACATATATACACGTTTGTGGACATATGTTATTTATCTAATGACAACAGATGTGAATATGAAAAAAATGTAGACATAACAGTTCACATGTTATTTAATGAATTCAGATTTGAATATATATAGAATATTGACATAACAATTCACATGTTATTCATCCAATTAATTCAAATGTGAATATGTATAATACTGGCATAAGAACTTCTAGTTATTTATTAATTTATTTTAGACATAAACATGGAGAAATATTGACATGTTAATTTACTTATTCCAGATGTAAATGTGGAAAGATATTAATATGTTGTTTATTTATTTATTTCAGACGTAAACATGTAAATTAAATGGGATGTTGAAAATTGAAATGAAACATGCGATTAAAGAGAGACGCATGGAAATTTAATATGAAATAAAATGTCACAAATTAGAAATTAATTAAGGAGAAAAAAACTTTATTTATAGTTTGTATATTATTGAGGGTGTAATTAATTAAATTAAATATATGATAAGGCGCTGACAAGGTGCATTGTAAGATTTTACACAGCAATGAGTCAGCAAAAGTTTCTAGAGATTCTAATCTACGGTTGAAAGCACACCTAAAACACTATAAATAGGACCTAAACTAACCTAGGATTTCACTCTAAAATCAAAACCTAGCCTCCATTTATTTTTCTCAATATTTACCTACATTCTTCATTTATAAAATAAAATTATATTAGATATATACATTCAAATAAAAGATGGAGATTGTACAAATTAGAGGAGATTTCTAGAGAATTTTGGTTGCTGTAAAAAAAGGGATTCTGGCTTTTGTCTCAGGTGAGTGATTGTAATTATTTTAAGATTTCTTTAAGTAATTTAAAATAATAGGGTTTCCAATAGTTGTAGTTTTACTACGATTTTTGGAATAACCTTTTTAGCAGTTTTATTTACAGTTTTTAGAATTATTTTCAGCCTATTTCTTTCTAGCTATTCTTTTCAGTTAATTTTAGTTATTTCTGTTAATTATAGCTTTTCCGTTTATTTACAGTTATTTACAGTATTTTGGTTTATTTACTGTTATTTATATGTTATTTACATCTTCTTCCTACGCATTGGATTTTCTTCTATTTTCAGTTTTCTTTTATTTCTCATTCTTCTTCGCGTATGGATTAGAATAGAATTAACGCGAAATTGGATTAAATTATAAGAATTCTGAAATAAGGAAAGATAAGATCTAAATTATAAAGACTATAATAAAATGGAATTAAGACTGAAATTATGCCTAATTATGATATTAATTAGATTGAATTAAAGAGATTGGCCTATTTATAATTATGAGACGTAAATTATAAAAACTGTAATATAAATGGAATTGGATGGAAATTATGCCTAATTATGATTAGAATTGGACGAATTAATTGGCTTAGTTATAACGTAGAATTGTAACTAAAAGATGAAAGAAGCTTATTTTCACACTTAAATCTTGGGTTAAGTAGTGAGCATGATTATAACGTAGTTTATAATGAGAAAAAGAATAGAATGAGGCTTATTTTAAGACTTGGGATAAATTAATAAGCGTAGAAAGTAAAGATGATAATAAAGGCTTATTTAAATAATTTATCTAAGTTAATAACCAAAGATGAAAGTAGGACCTGTACCAAATACAATTCCCCATTAGATGAAACGGTGGTCTCACATTAGCCTAAAGCGAGACGGGGGCACGCTTATGCTAAGAGTGGTAATAATTGGTCATATAGAAGTCCAAATCACGAGGAATTTGGATAAGGGGCGCGACTAGATATTGTTTGGATGAATGACCAGTACCAACATCATTATCCCTATTTTCTATGGACACACGGTGATCTCACGTTAGCCTGAAGTAGGATGAGGGGCACGATTATGCTGGATGTTGAGGTAATAAGAAGACCCAATAGGTGGAACAAAAGGTAGCATGGGCATGGTGGCAGTTATGCGTGCGACTTCCATTCGGGTGCTCAGTAATAGCTATGAGTTCCAAGCGCTTAGTATGGGTGTCTTTCGTAGACACCATTACCTTTTGTGTAGGGAGCTATATATGTCGTCCGGATCCACAGTGGTTGCTCTGTGCATCTTTCGTAGGTACCATTGGTTGCTGTGTAGGGAGTTATATAGCGGCCAGTCCATAGTAAGGTATTTGGAGTAGCAGACCGATCAAAAAGGGTAGAATTAGGGTTACATCCTAATTACAGGATTAGGAATTCAGCCTAATCAAAGCAGAAATCAAGGACAAGTGCAAACAATCAAAGCTAACCTATCTTACAGTTAAATCGTATTTATTTCTAGTTTATCTCTTTCCTATTTCATTTGTTTCCTCTTTTTTATGCTAAACTGTTGTAGAGTCTATTACTTTTATCTTGCTTAAAGACTCTAGTAATTGCTATCATTCACCAGACTTTTAGTCTGACCCACTATAACAACCCGTATATTTGGACCATTTAAATTGACAATAATCCACACATGTCAACTTAAATAGTACAAAACACGAATCATTAATGGAGTATATGTATATAAATGAGAATCATCACAGAATCACAGAAATATAACATAACAGAATAGTGCAGCGGAATTACAACATAGTCATAAGAGTAGTTCATGAAGCTACCCAGAAAATACAACAATGTCTCAAATAAAAGAAATACAACAACATAGATGTCCAAATAGAAAGAACAATACTGATAAGATAAATGATAGTCTTTAAGTCTTCAGCTCCAAGTAAGCAGCATAGCAATCCTCAGTCTGATCCGAGCATATGCACAAACAAACACTCGAATCAGGACATATATTCTTATACAGATAATATGGTTCAAAAATTTGAAATAACAATAACTCAAAGATGATTGGAATAAAACATCTTTCAGGATCCGATAAACTATCTATACATAGTAGAGTACGGTAAATAGATAATGTCTATCAGTAATATAAAGATATCAAAATAGTGTTAAGTCATGGCCCATTCCACCCTTAACACATTTTTATTCCCAAAAGCATATACAAGACCGTAGTTTCCCCAAAACCGGAAGTCACCAGAGGGCAATCCATATACTAAAGGTATAAATCAAAATCGTAGTGGTCGCGTATAAATGGAATACAAGTATGACAAGGCACATGAGGCAATACCCAAGGTAGTGACAATACCGTTCGCCTGATCCGGACTGGTGAGAACACAACGCCACAGCGCCCGCAACACCGTGAAACAACACTCCCAAATCAAGGGTGCGCACCAATCAATCACAAAGTAAATGAATAGTTTACGAAGAAGTGTGTCCACTTGAGGTAGCCAATCCTCCATTGGCCCAGCACGGCTCCTGTTTTAGTCATTTCCAATTTGACACAAGTGTCAAGGCTATCCATTATCGTTCACTTTCTTCAGTCATCGCGTTCGTCAATCCAACCACTTCATTCTGTATCATCACTTCGCGTATAGTTATTAAAGTGGTTTCCGGTTTAGACAGTGAGTATGTCCCAAACCAATTCCGGTTCCTTTAATAACCTTCGTGATTATAACACCGATTGGTCGTTAATATATTTCAAAACCAAATCAATTTCAATTTCAATTGGAATTCGTAAATTGACAATTCGTTAGTCTTTCTAAATCAATTTCCAAAATTATGTCTCATAACTTCCCAATTTCGTTTTCAAAATCTCTATAATTCAATTATAAGTTTAAATCTTAAAACCAATCAAATATTCATTGCATTTCGTATATAAGTTCATTCCCAAAATCATTTAACTAAATTTAACGTTCAAAACGATTTAAATCAATTTTGCTTTCATTTGATATTCATTAAATTAATTTATCATTAAACAATTTCAATTAAATTCCCAATTCATTTCGTTACGTCTTAAGTTCGATTTCATTATCAAAGTTTACAACTTATTTACAATTACATTTGTCTAATCCAATTCTTTGAATTACAAGTCTTTCATTTGTTTTCGATAAAGCGCATTCTATTTCTTATCAAAGAAATTTCTTTCAAATTTCAAGACTTAGTTAAAGAACTTAGTTTCACTTATTCAACAATTCAATTTCTCTTAAAAAAATATTCAATTCAATTTAATTATAATTCGATCTCATCAAATTTTCAATAATTCCAAATCTTAATTATTAATTATTTCAAACTTCGTTATTAATAATTTCAAAACTTAAATATTTATAATTTCAAAAATTAATTATCAAATAATTCTAAGTTTAATTATTTAATAATTAAATTTTAAACAATATTCATTTGTCAATTACGGCGTTTAATATTTGTTTTTAAATTCAAATACTCACATTTACATTCATTCGAAATTAAATTCCAATTATTCAAAACCTTGTTATTTAGTCAAATAAACTTTATTTTATTTAAATCAAAACATTGACCAATCGGGTTTAATTTAATTTTCTATCCTAGGTCAAAGTTATTTGGGTATTTATCATTCAACCCGATTCCATTTCCACTCAAAATCAAAACATACAAAGGGAACTTGCAGTGTGATAGCTGGGATGATGTCAAAGTAAATAAACAAGTAATAGCATCCATTCACAACAATTCAACACTTTTCAAATAATCCCGAAATAATCGTATTAATTCGCGTTTGTTATTTACGCAAATTAATATAACTATTTCTAGAATCTACCCTATCATTTCAAGTAGATTACAGATGATAACATTACGGTTTCACTTGTCGTTAAATTTCAACTACAACAGTTAATTCAATATATGTTCAAAGGTCCAAAGTGAAATTTATCAAATTCTACGTGTAAATTAACTTACAAATTAAAAGGGTCAATTTAACTAATCGAATTTAACATATGAAGGGGTCAGGTTTAGCAAATCAAAATTTAACATATAAAATCCAAATCTAATACATTAACTATCTTATATCAAATTCATTTGCAAATTATTTTATCACTTAACAATACAATTAACATCCAAATTCAACGTCACATAGCAATCATTTATCATCCAAACTTGTATAAGAATATAGTCGTGAAAATTTATTCACCTTTCGTGGATAAGAAATTTGACGGCGAAGCACGAAGAAGTAAGAATAGAGTCGGTACAGCACGAACAACGAACACTGTAATATCGACAAAAGAAAACGATATTAATACAATGAACGTTTGTATATAATTTATAAATTTATATAAATGCGCTTACCGAAGACGGAGAAAAGAACAAAAGCTGAAGATCGATGCTGCTGCGAAAGAAATTCAGTCGGTTGCTGCAACAACAGAGAAAGAAACGTTGGTTACAATTTGGCAACCAAAATATATATTGGCATAAATACTTTATTTCAATATCCAACCAAATTTACTAATCTCAGTTTCATTTTTTTTTTATAAAAACCCAAAACGACTTCAAGCAAAATATGTGAGCTGGCATTTTACTCCACTTGCATACACGTTGCATAACTCATGCAACCATAACAAATATATAGTGTATGTATTTCTTATTTCTGCAACACTTCACAATACATCACCAGTTCATCCATACTCTTCCCATACTTCACGCACTTTCCTCTTGGTTCACAACATAGCACACGCACTCCTACACAACACATCACGCATACAATGGAATGCATGCATACGGTCCACCTTCACCTACTACACGCACGCACACTCCAACACACACACTTACACACGAGGCTAGGGAAGGTGGTGGCTGAGGCGTGGAGGCGAACAGAGGGAGGTCCAGTGAGGTGCGGTTTCAGGTGGAGGATGGAGTTGGACTGTGGACCAGGGAGGCAGTGGATGTGGGTGGTCGGCGACGTGGTGGGCGGAGGCAGTGGACGTGGGTGGTCGGCGACGTGGTGGGCGGAGGCAGTGGACGTGGGTGGTGTGACTGGGTGGGCTGGTGGACGTGTTGACAGAGGTGACGTGGGCTGGTAGACGTGTTGGCCGAGGGGTGAGGCGACGGAAAGGGGTGGTTTCCGGTCAGTTGGAGGTGGGATGAGGCAGGGGAGAGCTCGGGTGCGAAGTGCAGGCGGGTCAAGGAAGCGGGCGATTGGCGTGAGGTGAAGTGTGGATGACGTGTGTAGGAGGAGGAATAAGGAGTTGTCTCGGCCACTTAATTTTTGTTTGCAGTAAATAAAAAAATATACAGTGGGGAAGAATATAGGAGAGGAGAGGAGGAAGGAAAATCACCTGAAGAGTTGCACGCGAATGAAGCAAGAGAAAGAATGAAGTGGTTGCTTATTTTCACAAATTAAGTAACAGTGGAATTTGCATTGAGTTCCTAAAAGGTCACGTTCATTCCCATTCCCTACCTATCCACTAGTACTAGCTACCCACTACCGCATTAATTACCAGCCGATTTATAACTCAAAATTTCTTTTGTAAACGGCTGAAAAATTTTGTGCTGTCAATTTTTTTTATTTAACCGGTCCATCCGAAATCGATAAATTAACACGACGGATGATGTCGGACTTCGATTCGCGCAAATAAATATACCGTTATGATCAGTGTGACGATGCGCTTCCAACGGTACACAGATTATTGCGATACGATGATTTTATAAAATTTGCATTTACGCCGCTTAAATTGTACGATTTGCAAAACAATTTAAATGGAGCAGGCGTTGACAGTTTTAGACGAAACGAATTACAAAATCCTGATCAGAATAATTTTTACAACATAACTGTGTAAAAATATTTGGATTTGGAAGATAAATTTTACGCAGCTTTATATGGACTGATATACAGTAAAACACGAACGGATTTTACTGTAATAATTTGCAACGAAACTTTTTCTATGTCCATATCTAACTAGACGTATGTCATAAATAAAATTTGGATGTTACTTTAGATCGTTTAAAATTTCAAAATTTTTATTGAAACGATGAATTTAAAATTTTATATTTGGTCGAAAATTTAGGGTCGTTACAATCTCCCCCACTCAAAACTTTTCGTCCTCGAAAAGGAACGAGACGAGTGAAGTAGAAATGAAATAAGTAGAAAAGTCAAGATAGATTTCGAGAAATTTGAATAATACCTGAAATTAATAGTTCGGGGTTTGAATCCCGAATACTATCCTCAGTTTCCCATGTGCAATCTCGCTCATCTGCACTCCACTGTACTTTGACGAGATTTACCGACTTCCTTCTGAGTTGCTTTGTCTCACGATCGACTATCCGAAGTGGCTTTCGCTCAATAGTCAAGTCAGGCTCGATAATTATCTCTTCCAACTGTGTGGTGGGGATGGTCATGGATGGATCGCGCACAACTTTGCGGAGATGTGAGACGTGGAACACATTGTGCACACCGGCAAACTTTTCTAGCAATGCAATTCTATAGGCCAAAGTTCCAACCCTTTCCGTAATCTCAAATGGGCCAACAAATCTAGGGGCAAGCTTTCCCTTCCTCCCAAATCGAATAACATTCTTCAAAGGCGACACTTTCAAAAATACTTCATCTCCTATACTGAATTCGAGATCTCTCCTCCTTCTATCAGCGTAGCACTTCTGTCTATCCTGTGCCGTCTTTATCTTCTTCCTGATCTCTTCAACTTTCTCGGAAGCTTCCATAATCATTTCTGGGCCAAGCACCAATCGATCTCCCGACTCAATCCAACAAGCTGGGGATTTGCATGGCCGTCCATATAAGGCTTCGAAAGGTGCCATACCAATGCTTGCCTGGTTTATCAACGATAATTAATTCAAATTCAAATATACTTATTCCAAATTTGAAATTAATTTTCTTTACCTGGAAACTATTATTATACGTGAATTCAACCAAGTGAAGATGGTCTTCCCAAGATCCACCAAAGTCAATAATACAAGCTCGGAGAAGGTCTTCCAAAATCTGATTCACCCTCTCAGTTTTTGGCCATCTGTCTGAGGATGATAAGCAGTACTCAGATTCAGTTTGGTGCCCAAAGTATCCTGAAATGCTTTCCAGAATTTACTGGTGAAAATAGGATCTCGGTCGCATACAATACTAGATGGTACACCATGAAGTTTAACAACTTCTCTCATGTATATCTCGGACAAACTAGCAGTTGTACGAGTGGTCTTGACTGGAATAAAGTGTGCGGATTTCGTCAGTCTGTCGACAATCACCCATATGCTTTCGTTACCCTTTCTAGTCCTTGGCAGCCCATCAATAAAGTCCATAGAAATTTGCTCCCACTTCCAACCTGGAATCTCTAGAGGTTGAAGCAATCCTGCTGTCTTCCTGTGATCAGCTTTAACTTGTTGGCAAGTGGTGCACCTGCTAACATAGGTAGAAATATCGCGCTTCATCCCACTCCACCAATATAACTTCTTCATATTCTGGTACATTTTAGTGACACCGGGGTGAAATGAAAGTGAAAACTTATGGTTTTCTCTCAGCACTTCCTGTCTAAGACCATCAATATTAGGAACACAGATACGATCATCAATTCTCAAGATTCCCTTACTATCAACATGTGCACCCAGTTTATTATCAGCATTTTCCACTCTGCCAAGAACTATTTCTTTGATGCGATAAAGCAAAGTGTCCTCGTATTGTTTGGCTATAATACGATCCATAAGAGCTGGGGAGACGGAAAGCTGGAATAACATTCCTTCGACAAGATTACAACATATCATAGCTTGGTTTCTGCTCAAAGCATCAGCTACGGCATTTGCTTTCCCCGGAGTGTAGTTAATATCAAGATCATATGCAGCTAGAAATTCGAGCCATCGGACTTGTCTCTGATTCAAATCCTTTTGCGAGAAGATATATCTCAATGACTTATGGTCAGTGAATAACTCGAATTTTGTTCCCAACAGATAGTGCCTCCATAGCTTAAAAGCAAATACAACTGCAAGAAGCTCTAAATCGTGGGTTGCGTAGTTTGTTTCATGGGTCTTTAACTGACGACCCGCATAGGCAATAACTTTTCCTTTCTGCATTAAAACTGCTCCAAGTCCATCTCGACAGGCATCTGTATAGACAGTCAATCCTTCGCTACCATCAATAACGGTAAGAACTGGGGCAGAGGTCAACTTTCGCTTCATCTCATTGAAAGCTGCTTCGCACTTTTCGCTCCAAATAAATTTCACATTCTTTCTGGTTAGTGCGGTAAGTGGTGCGGCAATATGGGCAAAGTTTTCTATAAATCTGCGGTAATAGCCGCCAAACCCAAGAAACTGCGGATGTTTGTAGGAGTTTTGGGAGTCTCCCAATCCTGCAAATTCCAAAGATTCGAATTAAGAAATTTATAAGTTGTTTTTGATAGAATTTGACAAGTAAGAATAGAGCTTACATTGATTACGGTGATCTTAGCTGCATCGACCGAAATCCTATTCTTTGAAACAATATGGCCAAGAAATCGAACTTCATCTTTCCAAAAATGGCATTTTGAAAACTTGGCTTTAAGCTGATGGCTGCGTAGAGTTTCAAGAAAAAAAGTCAAATGTGACCTATGCTCTTCCACATCTTTAGAGAAGACGAGAATGTCATCGATGAAAACAAGAACAAACTTGTTAAGAACATCCCGAAAAACTCTATTCATTAAGTCGACGAAATAAGCTGGAGCATTAGTAAGACCGAACGGCATAACCAGCCATTCAAAGAACCCAGTCTCAGTGTGGAATGTTGTCTTAGGAATACTCTCCTCAGCAATTCTGAGTTGGTGAAAGCCAGTAGCCAGATCGAGTTGAGAAAATACTTTAGCTCCATGAAGCTGGTCGAATAGATCGTTGATGCGGGGCATCGGATATCTGTTCTTGTGGGTGAGCTTGTTAAGCTCTCTATAGTCCACACACATTCTGAGTGAACCATCAGATTTTGTGACGAATACCACTGCAGCACCCAATTCTGAATGACTTCGCCGAATCAAGCCTTTAGAAAATAAATCTTCAATTTGAACATTCAACTCTGCCTTTTCTTTAGGAGCCATTCTCCGGGGAGGGAGAACTACTGGTCGAGCACCAGGAATAAGATCAATGCGGAATTCAATTTCCCGCGGAGGTGGTAGAGAATTTACTTCTCCAAATACATCAGAAAAGAATTGAACAACTGGAGTAGAGCTTAGTTCATTTGGATGGGAGTCAAGTGAAAATATAAAACTCCCAGCATATTCTTGAGGTGATTTGACTTTAATAACCAAAGGCATACTCTTGTCATCGATAAGAGAGATTGTTCGAGCTTTGCATGAGATAACAGCTTCGAACTTTTGTAGCCAATCAATGCCTAATAAAATATCAAATGCCTCGAATCCAAGGACATAGAAATCCCAGGTGAAATGGTGAATGCCATGCATAAGAGTGACATATTTGCAAATCCTTTTAAGCTTAGCGGGCCCTCCAATAGGGTTTGATACACATAAGAAAATAGATGAAAGTATGGGTTCCAAACCAAGCTTATTGCACAAATCAATAGATATGAAACTATGTGTTGCTCCGGTATCGAATAGAACTTTAACTGGTAAAGCATGCAACATAAAAGTACTCTGTAATGTACCTTGGTTATCAGTAGGAGCAGGTGGAGTAGGTGGATCACGGGCGGAAGAAGTCATAGCAAATATTCCGGCCGTCTTTCCCTTTTTATACATAGGACAATCCCTCTTGAAATGGCCCGGCTGAAGACATACGTGACAGAGGTCGTTCCTAGCATTCTGAGGAGGCGGAACAGCGGCACCGGCAGATGTTGGGCAGCTGTTGGCGTAGTGACCCCTCTGATCGCACTTGAAACAAGTGATGGAGGATAAGTCAATAGGCTTCTTCTGCAAATAGCCAAGCCCGGATTTCTGCTGCCAATTCTTCTTCTGTTGCTCAAAATTTTGCTTCCTCTTTCCCGACTGATTAGCTGGTGTCTGAGTAACTGGAGCTTTGGGGACAGATGTACCCCTAGGCTTTCCCTCATATCGAAGAGCAAAATCCATCAACTCAGTGAAAGTTCCATGGACATGAGCGGTCAGGAGCTCGTAATACTCTGGGCGTGCGCCATGTATGAACTTCTCATTCTTAAGCAGAGGTGTGTCAATCAAGCCAGGTCCGAACTTGGAGAGTTCGTTAAACCTCCTTTCGTACTCAGTGAAGGTCATATTGCCTTGCTTAAGATCCATGAAAGACCGGTAGAGTTGGGCCTTCCCAGCAGCTGGCATCCACTAGCCATAAAGGAATCCCTATTACAAGTGATATGAACGAATCAGAATTATGACGAGATAAGAGAGAAATTTATTTAGTAGGGATTTAGATAGATCACTACCTAAACTGGGCCCAAGTGATGGTTTCCTCATCAGTTCGAGAAGTGACTGATTCCCACCAATCTTGTGCAGCATCCTGAAGCTGCCAAGCGGCCAACTTGCGCTTCTGAGCATCTGCGATCTCCAAGCCAGAAAAGATCCTTTCCAAACTCTTTAGCCATTTTTGTGCTTCGATAATACTCTCGGAGCCAGTAAATTTGACTCCTCCAAGCTGAGTATACTCCTTGCTAAGAGTGGAGAATCGGACTGCGGGAGCTGGAGCATGTGGACCAGGAGCATTTCCACCGCTGCCTCTAACATTTCTTCTGGTAGCCATCCTGGAATACCAAAAGTGATTTAGAATCAAAGATAGAAATTTATAGAACTTAAGGAAATTCTATTCAAAGAATTCAATAAGCAAGATGAATCAAAGGAGGTGGATTCTGAAATGATTCTCCTCATTCTAGGGTATGTTTACCCTATCTCTAATGAGCTTTAAACCCCACAGGCTAAGGTTATCGGGAACCAAAGCTCTGATACCAACTGTAACAACCCGTATATTTGGACCATTTAAAATGACAATAATCCACACATGTCAACTTAAATAGTACAAAACATGAATCATTAATGGAGTATATGTATATAAATGAGAATCATCACAGAATCACAGAAATATAACATAACAGAATAGTGCAGCGGAATTACAACATAGTCATAAGAGTAGTTCATGAAGCTACCCAGAAAATACAACAATGTCTCAAATAAAAGAAATACAACAACATAGATGTCCAAATAGAAAGAACAATACTGATAAGATAAATGATAGTCTTCAAGTCTTCAGCTCCAAGTAAGCAGCACAGCAATCCTCAGTCTGATCCGAGCATATGCACAAACAAACACTCGAATCAGGACATATATTCTTATACAGATAATATGGTTCAAAAATTTGAAATAACAATAACTCAAAGATGATTGGAATAAAACATCTTTCAGGATCCGATAAACTATCTATACATAGTAGAGTACGGTAAATAGATAATGTCTATCAGTAATATAAAGATATCAAAATAGTGTTAAGTCATGGCCCATTCCACCCTTAACACATTTTTATTCCCAAAAGCATATACAAGACCGTAGTTTCCCCAAAACCGGAAGTCACCAGAGGGCAATCCATATACTGAAGGTATAAATCAAAATCGTAGTGGTCGCGTATAAATGGAATACAAGTATGACAAGGCACATGAGGTAATACCCAAGGTAGTGACAATACCGTTCGCCTGATCCGGACTGGTGAGAACGCAACGCCGCAGCGCCCGCAACACCATGAAACAACACTCCCAAATCAAGGGTGCGCACCAATCAATCACAAAGTAAATGAATAGTTTACGAAGAAGTGTGTCCACTTGAGGTAACCAATCCTCTATTGGCCCGGCACGGCTCCTGTTTTAGTCATTTCCAATTTGACACAAGTGTCAAGGCTATCCATTATCGTTCACTTTCTTCAGTCATCGCGTTCGTCAATCCAACCACTTCATTCTGTATCATCACTTCGCGTATAGTTATTAAAGTGGTTTCCGGTTTAGACAGTGAGTATGTCCCAAACCAATTCCGGTTCCTTTAATAACCTTCGTGATTATAACACCGATTGGTCGTTAATATATTTCAAAACCAAATCAATTTCAATTTCAATTGGAATTCGTAAATTGACAATTCGTTAGTCTTTCTAAATCAATTTCCAAAATTACGTCTCATAACTTCCCAATTTCGTTTTCAAAATCTCTATAATTCAATTATAAGTTTAAATCTTAAAACCAATCAAATATTCATTGCATTTCGTATATAAGTTCATTCCCAAAATCATTTAACTAAATTTAACGTTCAAAACGATTTAAATCAATTTCGCTTTCATTTGATATTCATTAAATTAATTTATCATTAAACAATTTCAATTAAATTCCCAATTCATTTCGTTACGTCTTAAGTTCGATTTCATTATCAAAGTTTACAACTTATTTACAATTACATTTGTCTAATCCAATTCTTTGAATTACAAGTCTTTCATTTGTTTTCGATAAAGCGCATTCTATTTCTTATCAAAGAAATTTCTTTCAAATTTCAAGACTTAGTTAAAGAACTTAGTTTCACTTATTCAACAATTCAATTTCTCTTAAAAAAATATTCAATTCAATTTAATTATAATTCGATCTCATCAAATTTTCAATAATTCCAAATCTTAATTATTAATTATTTCAAACTTCGTTATTAATAATTTCAAAACTTAAATATTTATAATTTCAAAAATTAATTATCAAATAATTCTAAGTTTAATTATTTAATAATTAAATTTTAAACAATATTCATTTGTCAATTACGGCGTTTAATATTTGTTTTTAAATTCAAATACTCACATTTACATTCATTCGAAATTAAATTCCAATTATTCAAAACCTTGTTATTTAGTCAAATAAACTTTATTTTATTTAAATCAAAACATTGACCAATCGGGTTTAATTTAATTTTCTATCCTAGGTCAAAGTTATTTGGGTATTTATCATTCAACCCGATTCCATTTCCACTCAAAATCAAAACATACAAAGGGAACTTGCAGTGTGATAGCTGGGATGGTGTCAAAGTAAATAAACAAGCAATAGCATCCATTCACAACAATTCAACACTTTTCAAATAATCCCGAAATAATCGTATTAATTCGCATTTGTTATTTACGCAAATTAATATAACTATTTCTAGAATCTACCCTATCATTTCAAGTAGATTACAGATTATAACATTACGGTTTCACTTGTCGTTAAATTTCAACTACAACAGTTAATTCAATATATGTTCAAAGGTCCAAAGTGAAATTTATCAAATTCTACGTGTAAATTATCTTACAAATTAAAAGGGTCAATTTAACTAATCGAATTTAACATATGAAGGGGTCAGGTTTAGCAAATCAAAATTTAACATATAAAATCCAAATCTAATTCATTAACTATCTTATATCAAATTCATTTGCAAATTATTTTATCACTTAACAATACAATTAACATCCAAATTCAACGTCACATAGCAATCATTTATCATCCAAACTTGTATAAGAATATAGTCGTGAAAATTTATTCACCTTTCGTGGATAAGAAATTTGACGGCGAAGCACGAAGAAGTAAGAATAGAGTCGGTACAGCACGAACAACGAACACTGTAATATCGACAAAAGAAAACGATATTAATACAATGAACGTTTGTATATAATTTATAAATTTATATAAATGCGCTTACCGAAGACGGAGAAAAGAACAAAAGCTGAAGATCGATGCTGCTGCGAAAGAAATTCAGTCGGTTGCTGCAACAACAGAGAAAGAAACGTTGGTTACAATTTGGCAACCAAAATATATATTGGCATAAATACTTTATTGCAATATCCAACCAAATTTACTAATCTCAGTTTCATTTTTTTTATAAAAACCCAAAACGACTTCCAGCAAAATATGTGAGCTGGCATTTTACTCCACTTGCATACACGTTGCATAACTCATGCAACCATAACAAATATATAGTGTATATATTTCTTATTTCTGCAACACTTCACAATACATCACCAGTTCATCCATACTCTTCCCACACTTCACGCACTTTCCTCTTGGTTCACAACATAGCACACACACTCCTACACAACACATCACGCATACAATGGAATGCATGCATACGGTCCACCTTCACCTACTACACGCACGCACACTCCAACACACACACTTACACACGAGGCTAGGTAAGGTGGTGGCTGAGGCGTGGAGGCGAACACAGGGAGGTCCAGTGAGGTGCGGTTTCAGGTGGAGGATGGAGTTGGACTGTGGACCAGGGAGGCAGTGGACGTGGGTGGTCGGCGACGTGGTGGGCGGAGGCAGTGGACGTGGGTGGTCGGCGACGTGGTGGGCGGAGGCAGTGGACGTGGGTGGTGTGACTGGGTGGGCTGGTGGACGTGTTGACCGAGGTGACGTGGGCTGGTAGACGTGTTGGCCGAGGGGTGAGGCGACGGAAAGGGGTGGTTTCCGGTTAGTGGAGGTGGGATGAGGCAGGGGAGAGCTTGGGTGCGAAGTGCAGGCGGGTCAAGGAAGCGGGCGATCGGCGTGAGGTGAAGTGTGGACGACGTGTGTAGGAGGAGGAATAAGGAGTTGTCTCGGCCACTTAATTTTTGTTTGCAGTAAATAAAAAAATATACAGTGGGGAAGAATAAAGGAGAGGAGAGGAGGAAGGAAAATCACCTGAAGAGTTGCACGCGAATGAAGCAAGAGAAAGAATGAAGTGGTTGCTTATTTTCACAAATTAAGTAACAGTGGAATTTGCATTGAGTTCCTAAAAGGTCACGTTCATTCCCATTCCCTACCTATCCACTAGTACTAGCTACCCACTACCGCATTAATTACCAGCCGATTTATAACTCAAAATTTCTTTTGTAAACGGTTGACAAAATTTTGGGCTTTCAAATTTTTTTTATTTAACCGGTCCGTCCGGAACCGATAAATTAACACGACGGATGATGTCGGACTTCGATTCGCGCAAATAAATATACCGTTATGATCAGTGTGACGATGCGCTTCCAACGGTACACAGGTTATTACGATACGATGATTTTATAAAATTTGCATTTACGCCGCTTAAATTGTACGATTTGCAAAACAATTTAAATGGAGCAGGCGATGACAGTTTTAGACGAAACGAATTACAAAATCCTGATCAGAATAATTTTTACAACATAACTGTGTAAAAATATTTGGATTTGGAAGATAAATTTTACGCAGCTTTATATGGACTGATATACAGTAAAACGCGAACGGATTTTACTGTAATAATTTGCAACGAAACTTTTTCTATGTCCATATCTAACTAGACATATGTCATAAATAAAATTTGGATGTTACTTTAGATCGTTTAAAATTTCAAAAATTTTATTGAAACGATGAATTTAAAATTTTAAATTTGGTCGAAAATTTAGGGTCGTTACACCCACTCTTCTATTTTCTCCCTTTTCCCCCCATAGGCAATCAAGGGAGAAGTCAGTAGACTACTGTTGATTGGAGTTTTCTTGGAGGAGTTCTCTACTATGTATTTCTTTTATTTCAGCTTTAGTTCTTTTTGTGTACTGGCTTATTATGAGGGATATTATGTACTCTGATTTTGAGACTATGAGTTTTTATTTCATAAGACATGTTGGGTTTTGAGACATGTATGTTGTATTTGGATTTTAACTTATTTGGTTTATGAAGCAATTATGAAGCTTTTGTTTTAAATAAGTTATAATTTTAGTTTCCGCTATTTTTTCCTATTTTTGTCTTGTGAATCTTAGTCTCTGTTATTTTCAGTTATACCTACAACGCACCATGCCTTTTAATGTGTCCTTTTGGGTATATTAAGGGGTGTGGGGTGTTACAGCGCAACTAATATAATGTGACTGAAACGTAACAATCATACTATGATAAAGGTAACCTAACATCCAAAAGCAAGGTAATCATAATGTGGGTTGTGGAATTATGGATCTTAAGGCTAATTAAACACCGGGGGGGAGGGGGTGAATAGTGTTTTCTAGTTTTTGTGAATCTTTTTTAAATGTTTCAAGATTATTATTAAACAATGCAGAATAAACAATCACAGATACGAACATAGATAAGTATAAATGCAATAAAGTAAAAAGTATAGAATTAGAGAGACCACACCAGGAATTTTTATACTGGTTCGAAGTTACTCTACGTCCAGTCCCGTATAATTGCTTGTACATTTTTTAAATGCCCATCTTTAAACAAGTAGAAGGCAAACCCAATTACAATCTCGATTCCAAGGCTACAAGACACAACCTCCTAATTTTCCGGGTTTAGGGTACACCCATTCGGATTTCCAAGCTACCAAGCACACCCAATTGATTTGAACGGGCTACAATCACACCCACACAAATACAACTAGAGTTTGATGGTTTCTCCAAAGTCAATTTCTTGATCTTTGGAGTAATGGATCCTATAGCCTCTTGGACAACACTTTGATCTTGATTGAGAGAGAGATGATTGAAATCAGATAGTAAATAGTAGAGAATCAATACAATAAAGTTGTTGTATTGCACTTGAAGAGAATCAATAGTAGAGAATCATTACAATCAATACTTTGATCTTGATGGTTTCTCCAAATTCAATTTATTGATTTTGGTTGAAATTGAGAAGATTTGAATATGTTTTTCACTAGAAATTTCGATAGAGTAAGAGGAGAGAAGATAATAAGAAAGTAGTTGTTAAAGATTCATTTGAAGACCCCCTATGTATAGAGAATAAACATATATGTCCATTCATGAAGAGTTATGATGAATAGACAAACTTCATCTTAAAATTTGAATTTCAAAATTACGGCATGTATGTCGACATATCATCTGCATATATGTCGATATGGGCTAGTGTAATTTGAAAACTTGTTTATTTTAAAATGTTTTGAAAATCCTATACTATGTAATAATTTGATACTTTGTAAAATAGTTTAAACATAGTTTATGAACATTTTGAACATTTAAAAAAACTTTTATAAAATATTTTTAACTATATTTTAAAAACGTATTTTGTTTTAAAGATAAAGGATCTAGAAAATGGAAAATACGGACCAAAGATTGCTACCATGGACTTTAACAATATTCGATGAATCTATACACTATGCTATAGTCTCGAGACTTCATGTCTTGATCTTTATACTCATAAGTCTTCATGTCCATTCTTTAAGTCTTTTATACTGTACAGTCTTCTATTCAATACCTATATAAATCCTGCACTATATACCATATAACCTGGCAAAACATTAGTATCCATATTTATATGAATGTTTTATTGTTATCAAGGTTGTTATCATCAAAATCAATAACTGAGGTATTAACACAATATAAGTCTATTGCGAAGTACATAATGATAGTAAATGCAGCAACAACAATAGCCTACTAATAACATGCAACATATTAATGAAAGACAACTAAGAAATATAAATCAATGCCCATCATTACTAATGGGTAGAGTCAACTATGGACATCTATAACGATCCAATGATTCCCTTGAGAGTTCAAGATAAACAGAGTCAGTACCTAACCTTACCATAGACCCCAAGCTACACCTTGAGTGGTGGGTCCGGTGTAGATCTCACTGTACCCCTATAATGAGCTTTTGTGATATATGATATACTCTAAATACTTGAAACCTATTCCCATAATAGATAGAGTAAGTTGCTAAATGTACCATAGACCCCAAAACACATCCTTAATAATGGGTCTGGTGTAGATCTCATTGTACTCCTGTAATGACTTTGGTGATATATGATCTACTCTAAATACTTGGGACCTTTGCAGATCACGCCATACCCCTATAATGAGCTTTGGTGATATTTGATCCCGCTGTAGATGATTGTCATCATCTACCTCTATAAAATCAAGGATTTCTCAAATAACGTGTATACGCCTCTTATTAAAAAAAGAACGATGGCCATGTCTCGTGTAATATGCTATCGGGATCGCAAAGGAACGCTGATGCCATATAAATATACGCACACATCAAATATAACATTGCATAATCAAATACGTCTATCACCAATGAGGACCGATATTCCATCATCATCTATCTATACGGATGGTCTTTATTGAAAGACAAATAAAATGCATGGCTGCTAATATAAGATAAATAATGTGTATGGTCACTACTATAAGACCAATACAATTTATCAAACTATACGTACCCCGAGTAAAATCTCGAAGGTACAGATTTACTCTGTTTGATCATACACACTTGTCAAACGTGATCGTGTGACCATCATCGTATCGATCTCGTGCCTGATCATTGTTGACCCCATAGGAATCACTTAACATTTGTGTCCGGATCTTGAGCTTTGCCTTACGTTCTGCCTCCCCAATAGCCTATAGTCTTCCTCGAAGTTGCACCAAAGCTTCGCATGAACCTGCACCCGATACTGGGGAATAACCCCTACTTAAATGGCACCTGACCTGGACTTTACCGTCCAGCTCAATGCACCATACGTGACGCCCCACCCTAAGACCCACACGAATAAAGAATATTACAAAGTAATATTATCGACTAGTGTAGAGAATATATCGATGTATACATTCAAGCTTAAAACTAAACTACGGTGGTTATAATAAAATTCCAGAACAACATATAGTAAATACAAATAACAGAATCACAGATCAGACATAGTGGAATACAAATAGATACGAGTCTGAACCGACCCAAAATAGATACATGATGTAGACTACAAATATACAAAGTGCTACACCTTAGAATATGAATATGCACACAAAAGGAGTCTAATCTCAACATAAGGTACAACATGATATCAAATATATACGTAGGCTGACAAAAGTAAGGTACTATATAACTAATAGGACATCCACTCTAAACCCTCAAGCTGAACGACTTGAAACATCTCGGTCTAACTCGAGTGTTATAAAAATAATAATCGGGTCAGTCTAGGTTAAGATAAATGTGTTAGCAAAACTAAATGATAGATAAAGTGAATTAGATAGTCATATATCATCAAATATCAAACATGCATCAACAACTTCAAATCACCAAATATTAAAACTAAATATAGCTTCTTAAAAGAAACAAATCAGCGAAATGATTTGGTGATAATTCAACAACATCAAATCCAGAAATCTCACAATAAGGGGGGGCGCCAAACTACAAAATTGGTGAATAAATTCACCCACATGCTTGTAATTCCAAGATAGACGTATAAGTCTATAACCATCAAGATAAGTACGAAACCTATAAACATCGAAATAGGTACGAGACCTATAAACACCAAGATAGGTACGAGACCTATAAACATCAAATATGAACTAGTCCTATAAACTCCAATGGCGAGTCATAAACTCGTCGATAAAAGTGTTATGCACTTCCATATAATAATCGAATAGATAACGACCATGTGTCCCATACCACAAGGGTTTACCCAAACGTTTACTATACAATAGTAAATTCCACTTATGTGTAGCAATGGTTTGGTCAAACAAGTCCGGCAATTAACCGATAAAATAAACGCGAGCGTTCCATACCACTAGTTTTATTTAAATGTTTAAATCAAGGCTTCATTCAGTCGATGTCATGCAATTTTATAAAAATATTTCTCTTTAGAAACCATTTCTAAAAGTATTTATTTACAGCAGAAATATACATATAAAAGTACACTTTTCAAACCATTGCTCCAAATCAATTTTAAAACCATATTAAATGAGAATAGATAGTGTAAATATATTATTAAAATTCTTTATATATATATTAAATTGGTACTTAAAAGGATTTGTATAAAACAGTTTGATTTATAAATCAGTCATTTATAAATTCGAGTTGAAAACATGCATTAAAAGTATGTATTACTCCCAAGATCCATAGAACAATCTCTATGTCATAAAACATCAAATGAATTTATCAATTCATAAATCAAAAATCTAAAAATATCAATGAAATTGATATTAAAGGCAACACCAAAATCAAGAGTTTAAATTTCGGAATCAAGTATTAAAAATCATCGTAAAATGGCAATTAAACATGCACACATCAATAAGAAGCAACTAGGCGAGAATCAAGTAAAGCAGTGCCATTGGGAAGCATGGGAACACAACCTAGGTCTCAACCCAGATCGTGCACCGGTGTACCAGTCATGTACGACAGGTGGACCAATCATACTGCCTGGGCCGAACTCCAACCAGTTTTCCTGGCTCCACGAATGACCGATAATGGTGATTTTCCTGGTGAGGGTTGTTCTAACTCCAAGTGTATCAATTGTGAAGCCATGCAATCATATAAACAACCATGATTTGCAAATTCAAAGATTTATATGTTAGGGTTTCAGCAAAACTGAGAATTTGGCAAGATAATTCAAAGGTTATCAAAACTAATTAAGAGCAAATCAACCTATATTCATCCAATTATCAGAACAGCAACTTGCAATCATTCATAGTCTAGAAGTGTGAGATAAACTCACCTAAACAAATCTGAAATTGAGGATTAAAGTTTGGATTCTCCTAGGCTTTTCTATTTCAGCTTCCACCTCGGTTAGATTCAAAGATTGGATAGGAATTGATCAAAATCGAAAATAAAAACTTAATTAAATCCCCAATTAGATGTATAGAAAAGTAGAAGAGATTACCTTTTATCAATTTTCACTGGATTTTTTACTATATTAGCCCAGTTTTATAAAGATATAACGTGAATAGACCAATTTTAAAAGTAATTACAAATATAGACCAGTTTTTGTTTAACTGGTCTATACCGTTGGCGATTTTTGAAAAATCGCCAACGTGCGATTTTTCATAAATCGCCCAGAGGGTATAGCCACAAACAGCCTACCTTTCTCTCTCATTTTCTCTCCTTTTCATTCTTTCCTCAAAACCTATGCAAAATTCTGTAATGGCAGATGTGATCTGAAATCAAATTTCATGCTCTTTAAAACTTTTGTTCGGTGATAAATCTATATATCGAGTTCACGTTGCTTAGCAAATTTCAGCTAGTTGAAGGTAAATTCACCAAACCCTAGTTTTTTTGTCTAATTTCTGTATTTTGATGAACTTAGTAAATGGTTATGTTAAGGTAAAAAGTCGGTTTAATGTGTACGTACTGAACGAATTGTATATTGATCTGTAGAATGGCGAGAAATATGATGCCTACGCTTTGCTACTACGACGGCGAACTACTTGTCGATGATCAAAGAAACGGTAAATATGTTGGTGGAATTTGTAAACCAGGAAGAGTGCGAAAAGGTTGTAATTTGATGGAATTAAAAGAAGCTGTGTACAAAACGACGAAGATTAATAAAGAAGATTTTGAACTTGAGCTGGTGGTTAACTGGCCTACGGACTCGGGTTCTAAAGCAATAGCATTAGCGGACGATGACGATGTAGAAGTAATGTTTTCTGCTGTTGCAAAATCTATTGAGTTATATGTAGGGCAAGTAGCAAAGCAACAACAAGAACATCAGGTGTCATCTCCCGTTGTGAGTAGTCGAATTAGATATTATACACAGATGTTGGAGACTGCGGATCCATCTACTGATTACGTATCTCCTAGCTATAGCAATCCGTTTCCAAATGATGGAATACACCGCCCTCCAGCAATGCAGTACGGATTTATGTCGTACGAAGACGCGCAGCCATTTACGCAACAAAGCAACATTTATTGCAACCCGCTTAGGGATGCTAATACGAGTGCAAGGTAAAAAAAATTTGATGAATTGGTAGATGTACTATTATGTAGATAATTTTTCTAAAGCTATATCGTAATTTAAACAGCTTCCATTAACAAGACATTCAACATGACGAAAGCGATGGACATGTTAATGCAAATTTGTCGCAGTCAATGTATCCTAATCCATGCGAACTATATGATATGAGTCAAAGGTATGTTTACAGATTTTGCTATATTTTTCGTCTCATTTGGTCTCTATTGTCGGTTAGTTGACTACTTTATATCAATTAGGTATATGACAGCTGATTCTGGTGCGCAATGGAGTGATGGACCATCCACCCATTCTCCGTATGCAAATTTTGACAATGATATGGATGTTGGTGGGGATGCAGCCGTGGATGAAGAACGTCATGTAGGTAGCATGGTCGTTGCTTCTATGAATGTTAACGAAGACTCTTGGATACAAAGAATGCAAGTTAACAACGAGCCGTTGAACTATGACTTCCCTACAGCAGATGGCAATGATGCAGATAGTGATGAAGCAGAGATGGAAGTGCCTTTGGATGATGATCTTTGCACCGCTCAAATGTTGGCAAGATCTGTTGTTGCTAATCTTCAATTTTCCGGCGAATGATTTTCGACCTCTTGCGTTCAAGCTGGTTTCAGTGTTGGAATGGTTTTTGAGACAAAAGAGAAGTTTCTTCAACAACTAACGGAATGGTCAATTCTGCATGCTGTGTCATACAAACCGATAAAGTCGAACAAAACACAATATACCGCTATATGCACCGTTGAAGGTAATTGTCCTTGGAGAATACATGCCATAGTTTCGAAAAAATCTGAGTCGGGATGGTGGGAAATTCGGAAGTATCCAAGCGAACACACTTGTGTCAACCCAATAGTTAATTCCAACCATAAGCAAGCAACTTTGAAATTTCTTGTGACAAAAATAATGTCTTTTGTCAAAGCCGATTTGGATATTTCAGCTGGTACAGTCCAGGTGCTTGTGCACGATCAGTTGTTCATCAACATAAGTTACATGAAAGCGTGGCGAGCATTAAGCAAAGCAATAGAGAGAATTTATGGTGATTGGGCAAAATCGTACTCGACTTTACCACAGTATTTTGACGAGATAAAAAGAACGAACCCTGGCTCTATAGGTCACGTGACACATGATGAAGTGGGAGTGTTCGATCGCGCTTTTTGGGCATTTGGGCCTTGCATTACAGGTTTTGCACATTGTCGGCCGTTGTTATGTATTGACAGGACACACTTGTACGGTAAATACAAAGGCACATTGCTTGTTGCAATCGCGATAGATGCAGGTGATTGTCTTTATCCTTTGGCATACGCAGTAGTTGAATCAGAGTCATGTGATTCTTGGGGTTGGTTTTTTTCTTGCATGCTAGAATTCATACATAGTGTTCGTGGTCGTTGTATTACTTTCATATCCGATAGGATGAAAGGAATTCCAAAAGCTTTACACGGAAAATGGCGACAACCGCATAAACATCGATATTGTGCAAAACATCTCAAAGCTAACTTTCAAGCGGCAGGATTCAGAGATAAGTGTTTGACAGGATTATTTTATTCGGCAGCGTGCGCGTCTGAAGTAGTTGAGTACCTGAAAATCAGAGAAGAGATAAAAGCAACAAGTAGACGTGCGCATGAGTGGATTGAGCGGAGTCTGGGTAATTTTGAAGAAAACTGGGCTTTGTGCAAAGACGATGGAGGACGCTTTCATGTAATGACAACTAATGCTTCTGAAAGTTTTAACGGCGTATTGAAAGGAGCTAGATCGCTACCTATAAAGGCTTTGGTTGCACGAACATTCTATCGCTCAGTTGAATATTTCTGCAAGTGTCGCCAAATTGCAGATGAACTAGCGACACGCTTGACTCCAAAGTGGGAAGCCAAAATAGCAGAAAGAGCCAGCGAAGCACGTCGCTGCAGACAAGTACGATTTATTCAAACCGAATGGCAGGTAATTCACCACTTTCGTGATGAATACAAAGTTATATCGACGACACCAACTGCTCGTGCACATGCAACATTCCGATACTGCAGAAGATACCATGCTCTCATGTAATGGCAGCTTGTTCGGCGCAAGCAGGTGGTGCTAATAGAGCACATCATGACTTAGCATCAAGTTGGTACACCGTTGACAGCTACAAAGCCGCTTATAAGCCGGAGTTTCATCCCGTGCGTGATAGGAGATTTTGGGGCGCATATAACGGTCCTCAGATATTGCCTCCGACTGTGAGACGGCCACCGGGGAGGCCACGGTCTACAAGGATGAAAGGTGTGATGGATGAAGGTCAGTCGTCCAAGTCACTTCTACCATGTCGCTACCCCTTACCTGCTGCGGAGGAGGAGTAATACCGAGAAAATCAGTGCACAACTGAATATAATCGTGATGGTCCTCACCCATAACCGGATTGCCTTCTATAGGCAAACCTAAAAGCACGGCTACATCCCCTAATGTGATCGTCATCTCTCCGACGGGAAGATGGAATGTAGATGTCTCCGGTCTCCATCTATCGACAAGAGCAGTAACCAGATGATGATCTAACTGGAAGTAGCCTAACCGCAGTACTGTCGAAAAGCCGGCCCGATCAATCTCCTCTAATACTCTAGGATGATGTGAAGTGACTTTCTTGAGAGAAATAGAGTGATCGATGGTGAAGTCTGCTTCTTCGCTCTGTTTAACATTACATGTACATATATTAACATTCACACAATTTGCGAAACAAAAATCATAGGAAATTACCATCATATACGCTTCACTAGACGTGCGGTGTCTAGGCTGTAAGTACAACACGCTCGGGTCTACTGGACCAGGCTCCATCTCGATGTAATCTACAACACAAAGATTAAAGCATTCAACCTTTAACTATCTTAAAATTTAATTTTCTTCAATCTACACTAAAGTACACGCAATTGAATGATCATTCACTTGCAAACACCTCGTACTACAATCTACAACATATAACTTTCACTACATCTTGCAAAAATTGAAATCTAAAAACCCTAAAAAAGCCCTAAATCTACAAATGGAAGATGAGTGCATTACCAATATCCTCCACTATTCCGGATGTTGAAGCCATCGTCCGAATGAGCTTAGAATTTGGTTAAAAAGCAAAGAAAATATTAGTTTTTGGGAGGGAGAAAGTTGAAACCCGAAATGGGTTATTGGGAGCTAGGGTGAATGTTAAAAGAGTGAGTGGAAGATGATTGGCTGGCTGTCTGTTTTGTAACAGGCGAAACAGTTGGCAATTTTCGAAAAATCGCCAATAATCAAACAGTGGGCTGCCTTTTATGGCAGCTATTTGTTTACACTTAAAAGATGACATTTTTAGACAAATTCATCCGACGAGAGATACTTGGATATAACCATCAATTTCAGAGAAAATCAAACATACATTCTACGAATAGGTGAAATTATGCCTCAATTACAGAGTGCTAACAACATATAGAACTAATAACACAAAACTAATAGCGTACGGTCTACGAAAGTTGAAAATATCCATCGATTACATGAACATAAATAAGGTACCCAACACAGGGTTCATGCTATGAAATCGTTTGTCATATGGTTCCATTGCGAACATAAGCTAAAGATGACATTTTCTTCTCTACCAACATTTTCTATTCATTTCTTCAACTAATTTTTTCAGACGCCTAACTTCAGCTTGCATTTCGAGGGCGTATTGCACTCCTCGAGCACACAATGGAGGGTCGATCCACTTCATAAAATTACAACACTCCACTACGCCAGGATTCATCATATGATCTTCGTACGAAGCACAACCGTAAAATCTTCGTCCAGCATTGGTTTCAGTTCTGGCTACGACAATCACGCATTCATCGCCACATCGACAAGTTGGATAAGCACCTGATGGCAACATAGGACCTACAGGATTACCAGGACTTAGTACTTTACCTTCAAAAGAAATTTGCTTGCCCGGTCTTTGGTTCGCTACAACTTCACGTAAGCGAGTGTTGAGAGATGATGTTCCCGAATGGAACTTTTGATGTATCGACTCAAATTGCGTTTCCGGAACAAATTCAACATCACTTAGATCCGTAATGTCCCTTCGAGCTTCAAAATCATCGTAACATTTCAACATCGTCTCGTCGTCTATCTCCCAATCATCCATAATTAGTCCAACTGCGAGTACGTGAACATTGGTTAGAATACACATCAGCTCCGAATTAGGAATTTAGATAGCGTAAACAAATTATAAATCGATTTACATTACCTAGTACCGAAGATTAAACTTACTTGTTGAGAAACTTTGATTGTATCTTGTGAGAATCGGAATTTTTTGGGTTTTTTATGAAGAGGTAGGTAGGGTTTGCGGAGTTTCAGAAAATTTATGATGAGTTTGGTAAAGTTGATAGTGAAGAAGAAGGAGGGTTGCTGGTTAGATTTATAGCTAGAATTCATTTAGGCGATTTTTCAAAAATCGCCCAGATTTATCTCTGGGCGATTTTTCAAAAATCGCACGTTGGCGATTTTTCAAAAATCGCCAACGCTATAGACCAGTTAAACGAAAACTGGTCTATATTTGTAAATACTTTTAAAAGTGGTCTACTCCTGCTATATCTTTTCAAAACTAGTCTAATATGGTAAATTATCCATTTTCACTAGAATTGGTTAAAAGATCCTTGATTGAAATCTTCAATTTGAAAATTTGGGAATTAGGGTTTGGGACTTAGAGAAATTTTGATTTTCTGGTTTCGGTGTTGAAATGAGAATGAGAAACAATATGCGTATGTTTCTATTTCTCTTGTCTTGGGCTAAATAGGTTAAGATGTAGATCCATTAGCCAAGTGTTACTAATTTTCTTAAAACAAAAGTGTTGCTAATTTGCATTGTTTCATTTAAACACTTTATAAAAACTAATTTTTGATTTAAACAATGTTATGATTTAACCAGCATGGATTTCTATAAATTTTCCCAAAATGAATAATATGTCAAATTTTCAATTTTATTAAAATTGAAATATTTTATCAAAATTAAATACAACTTTTAAAATGAAAAGTTATTCTCTATATTTTTTATAAAATGAACCACTAATTGAGAAATCATATTTCAAACAATGAAATTATTTCCATACAATTTATTTTCTCCAAAACTTATTCTTATATTATTAAATGCAAGAATTAACTACATAAGAGATCAATTCAAATAAATTCCCAATTTATTCTTATTCCAACTCCATTTTTTTACTTTGAAAACACATTAATTATAAATTCCCCAAATTTATCCAATTAGTTAGATATAATTAATTAAATCATATTTAAAATTTTAATTCTAGGTAATCTCGACTAGGGTTGTTACAGACTCCCTCCTTATAAAAATAGCATCCCTGTAATTTTCTTAAGGAAGAGTTAATAACAATTCAATGATGCATCTATCAAAGAGGATAAAAACACGAGTCTCACCACTAATGAGCACAAGTAACTCAAGATATGTTCGATCGATAAACTCTCAAGTTCTACAAGAATAGTCCTTTAGATCATCGGGCAATAGGACTTAGATGAGCAAAACGTATTTATCTCTAAGGTGCTTAACCTCCGATGAAAAATAGATTGTGATCTCAAGTGCAACAAGGATTCTATGCCCAAAAATAGAATCAGAATCCCTAAAGTGTTTCCAAGGCTGAAACACATGGAGGACACCATGAATGCTAGAAGTCTAGACTGTAAGGAAACTCAGTAAGAAATAGGGCCACTACACTTAATGGTTGGGTAGGGTCCCATATATCAAAGAGCTATTATCCCAAACTGACTGAAATAACACTCATTCCACAAGGAAGAAACACGAATAAAGATTCAATTTCCAATAAAAATTTCCAATAAAAATTTCCAAGATCTTTCTAAAGGATTCACAAATAGAGTCGGTACTTAAGATCAACTTCTTTCCCAGACTCAATCTAACAAAAGTGTGGTCGATGGGATCTTCCAAATAAAGTCTTGGAAGGAACCATACCGATGTTGAGTTGGAAACTATCAATACTAGGAAAAATTCAATTAAGGTAGATATGATTCTCCTAGTTTCTACCCAAATCAAAATACAAGCATGAGGTATATTTCTAAGATTTTATCAACATTTAAATCTCTTAGAAGCCCTTTATTTAATTTTACCCCATGAAATTCATTTTTTGTTTAATACTTATTTGAGGTATACTCAAATAATTAATTTGTGTTCTCAAAAAATTTCTTTACTCTTTTACTTCTAGATCTCACTATAGGTTATCCCTATAACTTATTTAAAAGATTTTAAAATTTATAAATTCCACCCTCATTCCATCAAACAAAGGTTATTAGATGTAAACTTATAAACAAGATTTAACCCGAAATTCACATCACTATTTTATTAAAAGTAGTTTCTTTTAAATTTGCATCCTACTCATTTTTGTATTGAGTAAACTCTTAATTCGTTTTTAATTTGAAAGATTCAAATTATATAACTCATTCTAAAGTATTCATATTATTTAACTAAATTTCCTTTATAGTTCTACACTACAAATTTCATACCAAAGAAATCCCATCCTCTTGCTTTGCTAAATATTTATTTCCCAAACAAAGAAACTTCATTTAGTCATTGCCAAAATTAGTGTTAAGATTTGAAAATCTAAAGATTTTCCTATTAGATTTTATCTTACTTAAGAATTTACTAACTAAATTCTCCATTTTCTTTTATAATTATAAAAGAATTAGCTTTCCATAAAATTATTATTATTATAACCATGTCTCCAAAAATTCATTTTCCCATTAGAAAATCATTTACAAGAACTCCATTCTTAATTTCCTAAACTCCATTTTAATTTAGAAATAAAATTTTCCAAATGTCTTAAATTATTTACTTATCACAATATTAAACAAAGCTTATATTGGGTAAAAGCCCAAAAATATAAATCTAGTCTCATTTCCCATCCTTGATTTTCTATTTACAATTTCTCAACTATTGAAATTTTCAAAAATATTTTTCAATTCCTGATTATTTCCATCTAGAAAATAAATTCTTTTCTTAGGAGTGTATCAATTTTCCCTTCATATTTTAATTAATATCTAAGAGATGAATTAATCCATAAAGTCATCCTTATAATTTTTAAGATACTTTGAGACTCTTAATTATTTAAGTTTAATTAATTATCTTCCTAATAACCCGTTTGAATAATGAGTCAATGTATATAACATATGTTTCATAAAGTATTACTAAAAACTTCTTTTTTACTACTAGGATCAGTATCCAAAAGATGAATTAATTTATAAAGTTATCTTCATCAATTGTTTATTCAAATATAATTAAAGGTAGCATCTCTAACTCATATATTATTTAACCTAAGCTTATTTCTATGATTAAAAGTTTTCCTTTTTTTAACATTTAGAATTCGCTTCCAATTGATTTAAGTAAAAGAACAATGCTTCTATTTAGCTCTTGTTGATTTGGTTATTTAAGGGTTTACACTTATGTGTTTTTACTTGGATTATAATGGTCTTTCAAAGCCTATCCAAAGCATACCTCTTAAGGATCCATCGGCCCCCAGCTGGACACTAAAGGAAATATACTCTAAAGTGCTAAATAGTATCACTTTCAGTAATTACTAGAACTTAACTAAAACACCCATACCGCTTAGTGAAATTCAAGTATTTACTAGAAGCTAGTAAATCTTACTTGTTATGGATACCACTGGAAAACTTGAACTATATTCCCTTAAAGATCTATCGGTCTAACCGAACACCGAAAGAGAATACAATCCTAAAGTGTTAAATACTTCCTAATAGCAATTACAGGAATTTAACCAAGGCATCCCATACTACTCGGTGAAATTCGAGTATTCACTAGAGGGCTAGTAAGTTACACTCAAACATTCTATTCAATGAGTTATACTATATTTAATGAAGCGTTACTCGAGTGCATTTAAACCAATTGGTAACACTAAGTCGATTATTAGTACTTCCCCATATTATAGAACTAAGGCTCTCAAAACTTTTTCCTTATGTAACGATCGGGAAATTTTAACGTTTTAAATAACGTAATTAACTAGAAATTTTCTTGAAAACAAACAATAAAATTTAAGAAATGAAAATTTGATATTTGGTATGTGTCTATTGAAGCATTTCAAGTGTCAGATTTTCATCAGAAAATATTTAAGTTTGTTCAGTTGAGAAGTTTCAAATTTTAATTTTAAAATCAGTTAAATTGATGGAAATAAAATATTTTTGAAATGTGAATATTTTTATATAGGGAAAATGTAAATCATTTTCTGAGTGAGACGTCGTATTTCATTTCGCCAAATTTGGATTGTTCTAGCCCCATTTATCTTATTTTCGGCGGTTTAGCAGCAGTTTGGCAGTGGAAATCGACTTTTAATAAGATGGTCGTGTCACTCATATCTGTGTACCATTCTGTTTGTTTCATCGTGCTGATCTCCGTAGTATATTCATTTGTGCATTTCAGCGTCCGGTACGCGGTGAAATCGGCGAAAAGATCAGCCGTATCGGTACCCGTTTTGAGCTTTTTTGGTTTCCTTGTGACCATTCATTATCCATCGTGTAAAACTGCATAGCCACCAGCCTTTATTATTTTCCTTGAATTTAAACCTGGCTTTACAATTCCCACTGTTTAATATATTATTTTCTGGTTCGTTTATTCTCTTATTCTCTTCCTCTGCCCTTTCTTCTTTCACCAGTTTTACTTCTGAAGAAAACTTACAAAGCTTTCAAATATAAAATAAAATAAAATATGAGTTGCTTCATTTTTTTGACATGGGAACCTGTTCGCTTTCATTGTTCTCACACCTCCCTTCACCGCGGCCTCGCTTTCCCACCGCCCACACCCTTCCCGCCACCTAACATCTCCCCACGCAACAAAACTCGACAACCACCTCCAACCCGCTGCCAACCTCTGCCAGACCTCACCACCACCATAAAACCCGCCCACACTCAAAGCTACAGACCCGTTTCCCCCTTCGCAAACTTTCCACCATCTTCCGACACCAGACCAGCCACAATAATGAACACCACCCCTCAACTCACCACCTCCAGATCCGCTTCCAGCCTTGTACTGTGCCTCGCCCTCTGGCATTCTCTCCACGCTTCGCCTCTCCCTCTCTTCCATGTCACCTTTCTTCCACCTCCTCACCCTTTGTAGCCGAAAACATCAACCCCATTCTCCTTCAACCTTCGCCCTCCTCCTCAGGTGGCGCAGCAGCCCGCCTTTCCTTCACTCTTTCGACCAGCAACTGCCACTTTAGCCACACGCAACCCAGCCGAACCCTCTCCGCTACCGTATGCCCAACCTGCACCTTCCCCTTTGCCTTGTTTCACTCCACCCAAATGCCTCCCTCTTCCACCTTATAGCCAAGCACGACCACCCATCTCCGCCTCTTCACCATTGACAGCCGAACACGCCACGTGACAGCGCCACCCACATAGCACGCTTCACCTGTTTCTCGTCCAACTCCACTGACCACCTTCCACCTTCATGCCATTAGCCGTAGCACAGTTCTTCCCCTCGAGCACCGTTCCCTTACAATCAGCTTTATTCCAGATATTCAATGTTTTCTCTGAGCATGATGATAGCGAACACAGTTTGAATCCCCTAGGTTTGCTTTGCTCTTCTTTGCTATATATAAAAGATATATATATATATATTTATATTTATATATACATTTTTGTTTTGATTCATTGAATTCAAGTTGCTAGCTTTACCGCTGTCCGGATCTGCATCCGAGTGTCGTGTCCGTATCCGCGTGCGTGTCCATAGCCGTGTATCCACGTCTGTTGCTTGTCATTCTCCTTGTTTCCATAGCCACGAAAGGTGAGCGATCACTCACGATTAACATCCATATGTTAGTAAATTTATCTCACATGAAATGATGATTGAAATATGTTGTTAATCTGAATTATTTAGTAATTAAATCGTTAAATGATATGTTATGATTTAAATTTGTTAACCTGTTAATTGACATATGACACCATAACCTGTTGAATATATATATATATATATATATTTAATGATTAATTATGATCATATTTGCCATTAATATGCTATGTCATTTTATGCTATTATTATTTTATTGTTCTCAAACTACAAGTTCCCTGTTCACTACAAGGGGAAAAGGCTATTCCAACGGCTCCAAGCCGTTGGCGGCCGTTGGGAGCCGTTGGAAATGCCGTTGGAATAGCGTTCATGCTTTCCAACGGCTTCCAACGGAAGAAACGGGGCTATTCCAATGGCATTTCCAACGGCTACCAACGGCAATTAACCGATGGACGCCGTTGGAAGCCGTTGCAATAAACTGACCAATAAGCCGTTGGTAGCCGTTGCTAATCTAGGTGAATTTTTTTTATAGCAGCAAGCGATTCACCTTCCAGCCACACACAATCAATATATATCAATTTCCATTCCATTTCCACTCCATTTCACATATATATCACATATTCAACACATTATACCACAAACAATATAAACAACCAAAAATCAACATCAAACATTACATATTCAAGTCCAACTCCAACTCCATATTCAAACATTACAACCAAACCCTCACCAACACCAACTCCAACTCCATATTCAAGTCAATATATACAATGCAAACACTTAAACCTCACCACCTCAAAGTCAATACATACACAATAACCATCAAACACAATCCTCACCACCTCAAAGTCAATATATACAATAACCAACCACAAAGACAATAATCATCATACCTCTCAAGCATCATCATCACCTTCGGAAGCACCAGACGATGAAGGGAAGGAACCATGCCTCTGCGCGTACTCCGCTAAACGTTGATTCAGCTGCTCCATTTGTATAGCGCGAAGACGGTCCTGCTCTTGCAACTGCTCAACCATGGTTCTAAGCTCTTTTATTTCAGCTTTGTCACACGCCTTTTTAGCTGCTCGAACCTGCAAATAGAATATGAGATGTTCACATTTGTATTATAATCATTTTCTTAAGCAATGTATATTTTAAAATATAGAAACGTAAATGACATGATCTTAAGCAATGCATATACCACAAATAAATACATATTTTTAATACAATATATAGGTGTTAAAAGTATTCTTATATTTTTTTTGTTCATCCATTTTCATCACATATCTTTGTATATTTTTCCTTTTTTACTTATCTAATATTTATAAATCACGTATATGTTAGATTTAACTCAACTAGAAATCATCATATGTATAGTGTATCTATAGGTTAATTTATTAAATATAATATTGCAATGTTTATAAGATTACCGCTTGGTTTCCATAGCCATAGCGCCTATTCCGCTGCGTCGGATCCATAATAACGTCGAAAATATTATCTTCCTCCTCTATCGTCAACTCATCGCGATCCGATTCTAAAAGCAGCTCTGCCCGTGCCTCCTGAAACTTTGCCTAAAATAAAAAACAATTACATGTTAAAATTAGTAGAATAGGATTTAAACATATCGATATTAATAAAATAAGTTTTAAAATATGCATACATATGCAGCCGTCGCCTTATCATCACCATCCCACTGATATGTAATATTGCCAGCATTATCTGCTTGTCTTGATGCGTGTGTGCGGGTAAATACCTCCATCATAGACACGCGACGTCCAACCGATCTTTCCTACAATAAATATTTTATATATTTTAATTTTTCATAGCTAATTACTGAACTAATTAATATACAAAATGTAATAACGGTTTAGATAAATTTACCAAGTCCTCACGGTGATGCTGAAAAGACTTGGATCCGCCACGATACGTTACAGGATTCCTACTTCTATTGGCAGAGTTCCTCTCCGACTCCATCTGCAATTTAAATTGAATATTATATTTATACTAATTGTGAAATAATTAACTATATATTTGGTAGATTTACCTTGAACTCGTCGGTCTCCCACCAACTCATCCAAGAATCCCATACGGAAGCGCCCATCCAGTTCGGTTTCTTCCCCGATTTTTTAAGAGCTGACATTACCTCCCTGTAATTTTTGGCGACCTTCGAATTCTAGTGGCGCTGAACCATGGCGACATCGGCCTCCGCCAAGTCCACTTGCCCCTGTACAAAGAGAAAACATTACTAAGTGTTCATTTATACTTATTCATATAGTAAAGTGGTATAAACTCACCAGAAAATCCTGCCAGATGGCCTCCCTGACATGGTCAGGGATCTTACTCCACTTAGGCCAGCAATCTGTCATCCTGCTCATATATGATTGCTTGGAAATGCCAAGCACAACTCCTAAGGGCTCCAAATCAAATCCTATGTGTTAAATAAAACAAAGCTTTAGACAAGTATATATATGTATGAACAAATTTATATTGTTATCATTTTAATTTTGATACTTACACTCCATCAGCCTTCGGCTGCAAATATACAAGTGGTCGAGCTGGAGGCTCACCACTACTCTCGCCGGCCGAGCAAGAAGAGCTACGACGTCTGGAACCTGACATAATACCTGTTGAAAGTTTCATTTTTAATTATAGACATAGATAAAATGATGATGATATGTGGTGCATGTAATGATGATGATGATATATATGTGATGCGTGTGCATGAATATATAATTGTAAAAATTACCGGATATTACTCAGTCCTCGTCGTTTTCTGATTCAGACTCGATCTCGTGTTCTATATCGTTTTCCTCTACACTCTCAAATGCTTCGACTAATACATTTGTCTCATCATTTAATTGTCCAAAATTAGTTTGATCGTTTGTAATTGTGATTTCAACATTTTCTTCGATATCTGCTTGATAGGCTTGTTCTTCTGGAATATTTTTTCCATCGAATGTAAATCTCGTCTTGGTTTTAAAAACCGCAGACCAATCCGCTTTATCTCTTTTTAGAGACGGATAAGGGGCATAATAAACTTGTAGGGCTTGTTTGGGTAGTACAAACGGATCGTAGTTGAACAAACCCGGAGGAAATATTCTCTCCAGTTTGAAGAGCAGTATAGGGATTTCTACCTCAAGTTTACGAAGATGGTCAACTTTTAACGTAGTTGAACAAAGCTCCTTATAAAATAAACTAAGTTCTGTTATAACCTTCCAAACTTTTACGGGCAACAATTCTTTGAAAGCGACGGGTAACAAATTTTGCATCATTACATGACAATCATGGCTTTTCATCCCACTCAGTATTCCGTTCTTATAGTCGACACATCTACGAAGATTAGATGAAATTCCATCAGGAAATCGTAATCCTTCCACCCATTTTAATAGTACTTTAACTTGGTTGTTATCTAATTCATAACATGCTTTGGGTTTTTTAGTGTCATTTGGCTTCATATGAAGCTCAGGACGATTACATATTTCTTCTATATCACATCTTGATTTCAGATCGTCCTTAGTCTTTCCCTTAACATTGAAAAGTGTATTAAACACATTATCGAATACGTTTTTCTCATTATGCATCACGTCAATGTTATGACGGATTAAGAGATTTTTCCAATAAGGCAACTCCCAGAATATACTCTGTTTGCACCAATTATGAAATGTCGATTTACCTTGGATTTCAGTTTGCTGCCCGGTTTCATGTATCTTTGGATAATCTTTTACAAGTTCATATCTATCTTCACTTGACCAAATCGTTGGTGGTTGTAAAGTCTCATGTCTATTAGCTATGAAGTTTTTTCTATGTCTTCTAAAAGTATGATTAATATGGAGAAAACGTCGATGACAATCAAACCATGAAATTTTCTTCCCATGCCGTAAAGAAAATGCTCGTGTTTCTTCCATACAGTAAGGACAAGCAAAACGACCAGCCGTACTCCAACCCGAAAGCATTGCATATGCAGGAAAATCGCTAATAGTCCATAACAGAGAAGCGAACATCCGAAAATATTTCTTTTTTGATATGTCGTATGTTTCAACTCCTTCATACCACAATGTTTTCAACTCTTCGATTAACGGTTGTAAGTAAACATCGATACCCTGTGTCGGATCATCAGGGCCAGGGACGATAATTGTGAGAAACATATATGGAGTTTTCATACACATCCACGGGGGTAGATTGTAAGGTGTGATTATTATAGGCCAAGATGAATATTTAGAACCGAACTGAGCAAATGGTGAAAATCCATCAGTACACAAACCTAGTCTAACGTTACGGCTCTCCGCTGCGAAATCGGGATATTTCTTATCAAAATACTTCCATGCTTCTCTATCAGATGGGTGTGTTAACGCACCTTCTTCAGGTGTTCTCACACTGTGCCATCTCATATGATGCGCTGTTACAGATGATGCATATAACCTTTGAAGTCTAGGAGTGATAGGTAAATAATGCATACGCTTGTATGGAACTTCTTTTCCCTTTTTTTCCCTTGGCTTGTATCTTTCTTGATTACATATTTTACAATTCCGAAGACTGACATCATCTTTCCAAAACAACATGCAACCATTTAGACATGTATCAATTTTTTGATACGGCAAACCGAAAGATGACATTAGTTTTTTCACTTCATAATAATTTTCGCACATTAAATTATCTGATGGCATATGGCGTTTAGCAGCTTGTACAACAGCCGTAAATCCGGCTTCTGTGAAGTTGTACTTTGATTTCATTGCAATGTACTCTGCAGTTGCCGATAATTGAGTGCCGCTAGTACATCCATTCCAAAGAGGTTTCTTAGCAGCATCCAATAAATCATATATTTTTTTGCTCCAACATTTGGTTCCTCTTCGACGTTAACATCTTCGTTATTAAATTCAACAGTAGGGAACATTGATCGTGCTGCATCTTCAACCATATGTTCTATGAGATTCGTCATACTAACTTCATCACTAATGACCTCTATTGACTGTTCTTCGTTACGTGTTATAATTTCTCCATGACGATCCCACACCAAATAATTGGTTACGAAACCATATTGGCGCAAATGAATCCTAACCATATTCGGTACTAAATGCTTCAACAATTTGCACCTACTACATGGACAACGGATTTCTATGTCGTTTCCAATATTACTTAAAGCAAATTCGACAAACACATTTACCCCGTTAAGAAAATATGCACTTATTGAGCCTCCCATTTCTCTTCTTTGATACATCCAGCTCCGATCAATAAAATAATTGACCATTTTTCCTACTGTAAAACCTATGATCAATAGTAAAAAAACTATTAATCAAATTCGATAAACACATTTTAGATTTTACTGTTTTTTATAATCCATTTTCGTTTATATACAAAGTTATATTTCTTGCTATTTTGTTTACATTTTTGTACCTTTTGTGATGGTCGGTTATCCTACTTCCCATTACAAACACAATAGTAATTACATTTCTTAAATCATATCATTATAAACGATTTCCCAAAATTTCGGCAGCACTTCCCCCGTGTTCCTTGTATCGTACACAATGCATGTACACAAGGAACAAAAAGGAAATGCCATCGAAATTTTGTGAACCGTTTATAACGATATGATTTACAAAACGTAATTACTTTATAGTGTTTGTAACTTGTCCAATACAGGGACAAATCCAACAAATATTGTATCAGATGAATATGAATATCCGTTTTGCAATAAAAACGAATATTCATACAACGATCATATACAACACTTGTCAGACGGGGCCAAAAATTCACTAAGGGATTTAAATTTTGTTTATATGTTACCGTTTTATTAAATATATAAAATAAAGCATATTATGCATTTTTTTATTTATATATTACTATTTTACTAAATAGATAGTAATTTATATGATTTTTACTATTTCACAAAATATATAATTCATGTGTATATATATACTAAATTATATACTTATCTAATGATAATATATTTTGTAAAAGATATAATTCATGTTCGTAAAATATTCGACTAATTCATGTTTGCCTAATATTTTACAAGACATACACAAAATAATTTAAATCAATCCTAACTAATCTAATGCTAACTCAAATGCGCATTTACACTAAATTATCATCATATGTATATATGTGCATAATATATATACACAAACAATTTGGACATTTGGATGGTAATAATTGTAATTAGCACTTAGTTTGGTATAATAAACAATCAATAAGCTATTAGATACAACTATAACAACAAATTAACACAAAATTAAAAAAACTTAAAATTTTAGGGTTTTAGGCAAACCTAATTTTGGAGATGTATGGGGATGGAGAGAGGCTGCAGGCGGTGATTGATGGCGTCGGAGTGGCTGCCGATTGCGTGGGGAAGCTGGGAGCTGCAGGTTTACACGAATATTTCCAACGGCTTCCAACGGCCGCAAACGGCTCTTTTTCCAACGGTTACCAACGGCTACCAACGGCAAATTAAAAATTAACGAGCCGTTGGTAGCCGTTGGAAAATACCGTTGGCGGCCGTTGGAAACCTTTCGTGGCTATATACTGTATTTCTAGTAGTGTTATTTTAGGAAATCCCTATGGGTTGAAATGATACATACCCGAACGATCTTATAGATTAGGGAAAATTGTTATGGGTTGAAATGATAAACCCAAGCGATTTTATTGATTTTGAATTTTGGGATTGCGAGTTGAAATGATATATACCCGTAAATATTAAATTATTGCGGATTGAAATGATAAATATCCGTATCACTTGACCATAGGTTAGAAAATTATATACGGACACCGTTGATCTATTTTTAAATGATTTCAAAATTTTTAAAAAAGAAAATATATGTGTTCAAATTTAATATTGATTTTAAAATATAATATATAAAGATTTTATTTTAAATATGTGTTTTAAGTCGAATATTAATTTTTAAATATAATATAAAGATTTTATTTACTTTAATATGTGCGTAAAATTTAGATTTTTAAATTATATATTTGGAGATTTTAAATTTAAAAGTTAAGTTTTGAAAATGTAAATTTTAAGATTTTACTTATAACTTTATTATTTTAAATATATAATTATGATTTAAAATAGATTTAATAATAGAATTTAATATAATAAATTTAATAAGAATTTAATTTAACTAATATATATATAATATGTTTAAATATTTATTTAAAATTTATATTTTAAATAGGTTTTATAATAACTTTAATAAATAGAGATTGGAAAGATAAATTAAAGTGGACTTGAATTTAAATTGGTTAATAATTGTATTTAAATATGAATTGATTTGAACTTATTAATTTTGAGATTTTAAAGATACGATTTTATAACTTGATAACTGAATTTTTGATTGATTAAAGGTGATTAAATGAATATTTTTAAATTTAAATAAAATTGAAATAGAATATTTAATATTGATTTAAATTTGTAATTTGAGATGTTATTTAAATGTTTTTAAAATGATTAAGTGAATATTTTCAAATTTAAGTAAAATTAAAGTTGAATTTTTAAATATAAATGAAATTTATCAAATTGAGTTATTGTAAATTGTTTGAATATTTAAACTTTGAAATCTATTGAATTGGAAGTGGTTTAGATTTGTAGTTCAATCCTGGATTTGAAATCGATATAAATTTAAAATGGTTTTAATGAGAATTTGAATTGAACCTTTAACCTTTTTAATTGAAATTGTTGAACTGAGATTGATTTAAATTGAATTTTGGAACTAAAGTTGATTTGAATTGGGTTGTGAAATTGGAAGAAACAATTCTAATTCGAAACTATTTTTCGATATATATATTTTTATATATAAACTATTTTTAATATATAAACTATTTTAATATATATACTATTTTAGTATATAACCTTTTTTTAAATATAAACTATTTTAATATATATACTATTTTAATCTATAACCAATTTTTCAATATAAACTATTTTTATTGTATAATTTTTCCAATGTATAAACTACTTTCAAACTGTTTAAGTTGGAACTGTTATGATTTAGATTTAATGGATTTAAATGCGAATACTTTGATATAATGATTTCGAAAATGAATATGATTTAAAATGATATGATTTCGAAAATGAATATGATTTAAAGTGAATATGATTTCGAAAGTGATATGATTTGAAATGATTACGATACTTTGATATTAGTATGAACTGTTTGAAATGAAATGACCACGGTGTGAAATAAGCGTTTGGTTATTAAAGAGACCGGGATCAGATATTCTCATACTCTCTACCAATACCGAAAACCACTTTAACAATTGTCCACGTGGTGGAGATCCAGAACGGAGTAGGTTGGTTGGCGAATGTTTGTATGAGGTATGAACGCAGCCTTGACTCCCACGAGTCAGCTTGATGTGGCTAGAACAAGAGCTATACCGGGCCAAGTGGGGTCGCTCCCCCTATCGGGCACATTTCTTCGATACCATTCCATTACTTTGTGATTTGATTGGGTGCACCTTTGATTTGGGAGTGTGTCTCAAGGTGGGCGGTAGTAGCTGCTATGCGTTACCACCAGTCCGAGAGTGCAAAACGGTAGTATCCTACCCTGGGAATTGCCTCGCGTGCCTTGTCACATGCCTTATCGTGCCCACTACGAATTTGATTTGTACCGTTCCTATGGAGTGCCCTCTGATAGCCCTTCAGTTTACGGAGGAATTACGGTACTGTATAGACACGGGAATATATATAAAAATGTGTTAAGGCGGATATGGGTAACACCTTAACGCTATTTTAATATTTTATTTACTATAGACATTATCTATGTAGCGTATTGTACTATGTATGTAGATAGTTGAACGGATCCTTAAGGGATGGAATCCCAACATCCTTTAAGTTATATTGCATTTCATTTGGACATTTCACTTGAGTTGATTTACTAGCATAAGAATGTTAATCCTGACTTGAGTGTTTTGTGTTTTGCTTTATGCTCGGGTCAGACTGAGTGTCATAACGTTTGAGACTCGCCTTTGGAGCTTGGAGCTTTGCTTGGAGATCTATCTTTATCTATTCAGTTTTTAGTTATTCCAGTTATTTCCAGTTGTTTATGTCTAGACTTGTCATTTGCTTTTGTATTAGAGACTTCTATGTACTTGGAATTTTCTATTGTATATGTTTCAGACTCTGATGTTCTGTAGTAACTTCATGAACTACTATCTATCTATTCCCCTGCTTATTGTTATATTACTCTGTGTCTGTGATTCTATGATTGATTTATTTACTGTATATGCTAAGTTTTTCCAAATATAAATTAACAATCTGTTGTTTTGAGCAATTCAAGTCGGACATGTGTGGACTATTATCGATTTGAATGGTTCAAAATAGCAGGTCGTTAAATGTGGTATCAGAGCTCTGGTTTAGGAAAAAAATAGCATATGGAGAAAAACTCATTAGAGATAGGGTATTAATACCCTAGAATGAGTAGAATCAATTATAGAATCATCTTCGTTCGATCTTGAAATTCTTTGTTAGAATCCTCCTGGACTAGCATTTCTTTTGAATTTTGGAACTTTCCCTTTGTAATCCATTCATGTCTTTTCCTGTTCATGTTCCTCTTGATACCAGAGCATTCCATAGCTCTATTTCTGTCGATCTCTGAAATAAATTTGAACATCTTGCAACCCCAATTTGCAACTTCATCCTTATGTGTGACTAATCCCATCGACGGTCCCGCCAACCTTAGTATGATTTGTAAAGGGGTGAAACTGCTTTACAACAGGCGTCGATTCACCGGAGAGTTCTATGTCCTCGGTTTTGATGCATTTGATATCTTACTTGGGGGTGATTGGTCGAAGCGTTACAATGCTGTTATTCCTTGCAAAGCCCGAACCATTTTTCTAGTAGACGACCAGGGTAACTCTCTTGTGATCGAATGTTGTATGCCTCAGGATTATGCAGGTAGTTTTATCTTTTCACTTGATTCTCAGCCTGGTGATCTTGACTCCACCCCGATAGTCAGGGATTATCTTGATGTTTTGGTGAAGTCGTTTCTCTTCCTCCCAAGCAGAAAATTGAATTCCACATCGATCTTATTCCTAGAGCTCGATCTTGCTACCGGTTTTCACCAGCTTCGTGTAGCCAAGGAAAGCATTCCCAAGACTGCTTTCCGAACGAAGAATGGTTTCTATGAGTGGTTAGTCATGCCCTTTGGATTAACCAATGCCCATGCCTTCTACGTTGGTCTCATGAATAGCGTTTTCCGTGATGCTCTCAACAAGTTTGTCCTGGTTTTCGTTGATGATATTCTCATCTTTTCTAAGTCAGAGAAGGAGCATGAGTCTCACTTGAGCTATGTTCTCTAAACTCTTAGGGGTCAGCAGTTGAAAACCAAATTTTCTAAATGCCATTTCTTGAGGGATGAAGTCCGATTCCTTGGGCATATTGTTTCTGAAATGGAGTCTCGATTGACTCGGTTAAGGTCGCCGCAATTAATATAAGCCTATCCATCATTCCTCTTTTGTAATTTAATTATCTTATCTTCCTTTCGAGCCTATCTTCTTAGTTAGAATTCTCTTTGATAAGGGTCCGTCTAAATTTGAATCACTATCCTTGTTCTAATCCATTCTTGAATCATCTTATGAGGGAGCGTATTTGTAATTGATATAAAAATGTTTTACATTGTGTCGTTTGAGTTGTTAAGTTGAATTTTGGGTTTCGATCGATTCGTCTGGCCAACGCTATCGATAGGAATTCCAAAACACTTGAACAGAGCAAACCGACACAATATTGTTTTCAAAATTGGTAAATGAAATAATTTTATGTATGATTATATTTTATGTATAAAAGTATAATTTTCTGAAATTAGATAGTTAAATGAATTGGTTGTTAGAAATGATAATACTAGGTTATCATTTATTGTTTTGTCAACATACTTAAACCATTAACTATTGTTGTATGATAAGGAGATAAAATTTTATAAACATGGTTTATAAATCCGATTTGCAAATGAAATGAATTTAAATTAAGGATTTGAGAATTTAATTTCTAGTGCTTTTCAAAATTTGGTTTCTAAATTTTTAAAAAATATATTATTTGAAAGTATTTTCGAATGGAAATTGTTTACAAAGGATTTTAAAAGAAGTAAGTCTTAATTGGGCTTGCGGGATTGCCCAATACTAGAACGAGTGACTCAACCGCCAGCCAACTACATTTCCAAAATGGATAAGGTTGGATCAAAGATTCCTTAGGGAGCACATGATTCGATAATAGGAACATCAAAGAGTGGGAACAAAGGAAATGTTCTTAGAATCCCAAAAAATACCTCTTATTCTACAGGGAATGATAATATATTTACCCCAAGAATCCCTAATAGATGTCTCTAAGATTTACCTAGGCCAAGATTTATGTCTGTAATAACATATTTTGTTCTGAACTCATCTCTGATACCAAGCTGTGACGCCCCATCCAAAGAGCTACAATAACAAAGAATAGTACAAAGTACTATTGTCGGCTAGTGTAGAGAATATGGCTGGTTAGGACCGACCATTCGTGAATTTTACTTTAAGCGAGCATCGATACGTCGATTAATATGTTATCCATTTTTTTAATCAAGTGGAATCGATGTATATAATTCAGGCTTAAAATAAAACTACAGTGTCTATAATCAAAATCCAGAACAACGTATAATAAATACAGATCACAGAATCATAGATCAAACACAGTGAAATACAAATAGAAACGAGTCTGAACCGACCCAAAATAACATATACAAAGTGCTACACCTCAGAATATGAATATGCACACAAAAGGCTTCTAATCTCAACATAAGGTACAACATGATATCAAATATATACATAGGCTGACAAAAATAAGCTACTAGATAATTGATAGGACATCCACTCTAAAACCTTTAGCAGAATGACATGAAACATCTCGGTCTAATTCGAGTATTATAAAAATAATAAATGGGTCAGTCTAGACTAAGATAAATGTGTTAGCAAAATTGAATGATTGGCAAAGTGAACTAGGCCTCAAATATAGTCATATATCATCAAATATCAAACATGCATCAATAACTTCAAATCACCAAATATTAAAAATCAAGATAGCTTCTTAAAAGCAACAAATCCCTAAAATGATTTGGTGATAATTCAACAACATCAAATCCGGAAATCTCACAAATAGAAATCCAGAAATCTCACAATAATAAGGGGGGCGCCAAACTCCAAGATTGGTGAATTAATTCACCTACATGCATGTAACTCTAAGATAGACGTATAAGTCTATAAACATCAAGATAGGTACGAGACCTATAAACAACGAAATAGGTAGGACACCTATAAACTCCAAGATGGTACGAGACTTATAAACATCAAATAGGAACAAGTCCTATAAACATCAAGATAGGTATTGACCTATATACATCAAATAGGAACAAGTCCTATAAACTCCAAAGGGGAGTCATAAACTCGTCGATAAAAGTGTTATGTACTTCTATATAGCACCGAATAGATAAGGACCACGTATACCATACCACATGGGCTTACCCAAACGCTTGCTATACAATAGTAAACTCCACTTATGTGTAGCAATAGTTCGGTTGAACAAGTTCGAGAATTAATTGGTAAAATAAACACGAGCGTTCCATACCACTCGTTTTATTTAACCGTTTAAATCAATTGCTCATTCAATCGATGTCGTGCAATTTTATAAAAATATTTCTCTTTAGAAACCATTTCTAAAAATATTGATTTATAGCGAAAATATACATATATAAGCACACTTTTCAAATTGTTGCTCCAAATCATTTTTAAAACCATTGTAAACGAGAATAGGTAGTGTGCGTGTATATATATATATATATTACTAAAATTCTTTATATATATATATATATATTAGATTGGTACTTAAAAAGATTTGTATAATGGTTTGATTTATAAATCAGTCATTTATATATCCGAGTTGAAAATGTGCATTCAAATGTGTATTACTCCTAAGATCCATAGAACAATCTCTACGGCATAAAACATCAAATGAATTCATCAATTCATAAATCTAAAATTCGAAAATATCAATGAAATTGATATCAAAGGCAACACCAAAATCAAGAGTTTAAATCCCGGAATTGAGTAATAAAAATCATCACAAAATGGCAATTAAACATGCACACATCAATAAGAAGCAACCGGGTGAGAATCAAGCAAAGTAGCGCCATTGGGAAGCATGGGAACACAACTGGAGGCTCAGCCCAGGTCATGTACTCGTCGTGGACGACCGGTGGACCTGTCATACTGCTTGGGCCGAACTCCAAGCAGTGTTCCTGGCTCCCCGGATGACCGACGGCGGTGATATTCATGGTGAGGGTTGTTCTAACTCCAAGGGTATCAATTGTGAAGCCATGCAAGCATATATAAAACTATGATTTGCAAATTCGAAGATTCATATGTTAGGATTTCAGCAAAATCGTGAATTTGGCAACATGATTCAAAGGTTATCAAAACTAACTAAGAGCAAACCAATCTATATTCATCCAATTATCACAACAACAACTTGCAATCATTCATAGTTTAGAAGTGTGAGATACACTCACCTAAACAAATCTTAAATTGAGGTTAAAGCTTGGATTCTCCTAGGCTTTTCTATTTCAGCTTCAACCTAGGTTAGATTCAAAGATTGGATAAGAATTGATCAAAATAAAAAATAAAAACTGAATTAAATCCCTAATTAGATGTGTAGAAAGGTAGAAGAGATTACCTCTTATCAATATTCACTAGAATTGATTAAAAGCTCCTTGATTGAAATCTTTAATTTGGAAATTTGGGAATTAGGATTTTGGACATAGAGAAAATTTGATTTTCTAGTTTCAGTGGTGAAATGAGAATGAGAAACAATATACGTATGTTTCAATTTCTCTTGTTTTGGGATAGGTTAAGATGTAAATCCATTAGCCAAGTGTTACTAATTTTCTTAAAACAAAAGTGTTGCTAATTTTCATTATTTCATTTTAACACTTTATAAACACTGATTTGATTTAAACATGTTATGATTCAATCAACATTAATTTCTACAATTTTTGCCAAAATGAATAATATGTCAAAATCTCATTTTTATCAATATTGAAATATTTTATCAAAATTAAGTACAACTTTTAAAATGAAAAGTTCTTCTCTATATTTTTAATAAAATGAACCATTAATTGAGAAATCATATTTCAAACAATGAAATTATTTTCATATAATTTATTTTCTCCAAAAATTGTTATTGTATTATTAAATACAAGAAATAACTACATAAAAGATCAATTCAAATAAATTCCCATCTATTCTTATTCCAACTCCATTTTTTAATTTGAAAACACAATAGTTATAAATTCCCCAATTTATCCAATTAGTTAAATATTAATTAAATTATATTTAAAATTTTTATTCTAGGTAATCTTTACCAGGGTTGTTACACCATCGGTCCGCCGATGGTCTACCACTGGCCAACCAATGGTTGCCTTCTTACCTTGTGTGTTGTTCGCATGTGTGTCGATGCCCCTATTCGTGCACACCTATGCACACATGTACCCGAAAACCCACCACTATCATATGAATCACACTTCGGGATTCACTGGAGCGATAACTCAACCCGGTATTCTCTCATGAAACTTAGCGCACTTGGTGGTCGGTATGGCTACTTGAGATTGCCTGCAACTTAATGATATACACATATGGATATTTCCATACACATATACATATGTATACAAATTCTAAATTTCAATATAAGAATTGTATTTATTATTATATAAGTTCAAATGCACATATACGTATACCCGCTCGTGCACATATACGTACACATATATTTAGGTAAGTAATCGAATTATTACTTAAATCAAGTAATACTTTTATTTACTAAACCATTTTAATAAAAGTCCAATCTCTTTTCTATTATTTTATAAAATTATTCCATTACCTTATAAAATATAAAACTAGCTTATAAATCATTTTTAAGCCCTTTAAACCAATTTAAAAGTCATACTCTTATCTTCGATTATTAATAATATATAGAATAATATTTCTATCACAAATGTAATGACGAATTAGAGTTTAATTAGTTTATAATCATGCTATACATTAATATTATTTCTATTTAGCTCTATTCAATACAAATAGAACACAATATAAATATACTGGATTTTAATCAACTGTCCCAAATATTTACTCAAACAAACCAATCAAATAGGGAAATAATTTCATATTTGTATATTTTTCTCTCTTTACTGGGTGATAGTTTTCAATACTTAAAATTTTGGGGATTTATACTGAAATGAAAATCCAAAGTTATAATTCCACTCACCTGAACCGTAAATTCACATATGTTCGAATCTAGTCCGAGCCCATACCATGTCATAGATAATCTCACTACGAGTGCAACGATGAAGACCGCGTCTCGATTGGACCTCATATGGAAGAAATATGGATTTTATAAGAAAAGAGACAATTGGTATATTAATTAATTATAATTAAATCCCTAATTACCTTATTATCCCCAAATCCATCTTCCCTAATGTCCCATTTATGCACACAAATGTGTACGGACACACACCAACCCTACACATGCATACCCTCTCTCCTTTTTTCTCCCTCAACACTTAATGATTCGACGCACCAGAAATTGCAACGCGCTCCACTACATGCGTACTCCGTGATGGACCCAAGACCTTGAAGCTCGGTGCACCACCCTGAATTTCGACCTGGAAATCCCACATGCCCCCACAAATGTTGCGATTTTATTGATAGGGTCGGGGTCCGTTCGTTGATGCAAACATGAGCACGTCGCCAAGAGAAGTATGATGGTGCTCTCCATTTTGCCTAATTTTCCCTCGTTTTCTAACCAAGTGTAACCCTAGATTCGGCAAGAATGAGTCGAGCACGATGATATATCGATGCATGCCACTTCGTCACTATGGATGTGAAGCCTTCCTCTCCACGAGTCCAACTAATCCATTCCTGCCCTCTATCGTGGCCTGAATCTCTGGATTTAATTCATTAAAGGTGGTGGCCTATTTTCGTTTACTGTAGGAGTGAAAAATGAAAAAGGGAAAATATGAAGTGAGGAAAAGTTGTGCGGAGGGGAATGTATTTATATATTAAAAAATATATAATTTATTTGATTTCTCAAATAAATCTCTACATGTTTTGGCCTCGCACGATCAGATAGCATATCAGATCACTACGAAACTCATTAGCACACATCACCCTCATTTTTCTAGTCCCGATTACATTAGTTTCGTCAAAATCCGAGACAGAGCCCCAAAAAGATAATTTCATGCATTTCTTGGTCGTTTTGGCCATTGTATAGCCCGATTCCAAAAATTCCTCAACCGTACGTCTCATAATGAAATTCCCATCCCAGAAATACAAGCCGTCGGTCAGATCCCACTGGACCCAACTACGCATGTATTCTTATGAAATATGTATAGCAATATGCAAATCATAAAAGTACCATGTCTTCAACTATAACAATATTTATACTCACTTTAATTCATAACGTCGATCCTGACTCTATGGAAGTGCTCTCGAGTCCTAATTTGATCGTATGAAAAAAAAATAGATTTTGGACCTTCCATTCAGTAATGATTCAATATTTAAATTAATTATCTTATAAATGCGGGTTGTTACATTCTTCCCTCCTTAATAGGATTTCTTTCTCGAAATTCCCAAGGTAAGGAAAATTTCCCATAACCCTTAGGCATTCAAAGCCGTTTTTATTTTATAAAAATTCGACCGCACCCCCTTTGCGCGGCTAGCTCCGAAAAAAATTCCCAAAACAATATAGATATATATACATCTCATATCTAAGGCATCTCATTTTTGAGGATATACAAGCATATATACCTAAATCTACACTACAGATCTTACGTACCTCTTCCATAGTAAGCGCATACCATTTAGATGCGAATACAAGCAAATAAGCATCCCAATAGCGCGTAGCCGCTCCCATGTACCTAATCATGTATTCTAGAAAGAGGATTAAACACAATTGCAATTTAACCATGGATTCATGCATTCTAAATCATATATAGCAATCATCTCAATTGAATATGCTATATAGAACAATATAACTTGTATTTTTAATATAACTAGCATAAAATTTAAAAATATACAATTTCAGTGTAGTAACCGATACTATCACAACCATACATGACTATCAATTGGAGAGTAAGCTCAAATAGGTTGGTATCAAAATATACTGTAGACTTCTAGTCACATCAAAAATGCAATTGATTCATATGGATCCCATCTCGACCTCTATAATAGCCTTGAATGACATGATATATTTCAAATAGCTATTGCTGTTTCTCTCCAAACTGGCTACAATAGAAAATTATAACTAGTTTATAAGCAATCAAACACACAACAAGTAGCAACCAACAACAATAATCTACAATAATGCTACCAAACATACAGAACAAGCAGCAACTAGCAATAACGATCAATAACAATCAACAATCAAACAACAACAAGCAGCAATAGGCAATGAAAAGAGATAGTGAGCAATCAACAGTGAGCAATGTCAACCAATCAACAAGCAATAATAATTAGCAGAAAAAGCACAAATCACACAAAAAAGCAATGAAAATGAATAAACAAAAATCAAAATCAGTCAACAAAAATCAATAACAAATAGTAGCACATAATAACAAACAACAATAAAATAACAACAAGCAATAACAAACAACAATCAAACAATAGTAAGCAATAGTGAATAATAACAAGCATGCAAAGCAATGAAATAAACTAATGAGTCTATACTAACATGCACGGTGATCAACTATAGTTGAAATGTGCATGGCAAATTATAAACTCAACGAGTCTGCTTATCATCCAAGCTGGGTAAAATGCTTAAGTGGTATAACTCCTTTCATGAATGCGATACACGAAAGGTTGTTATACCTGCCGCTACAAAAAGAAAAACTTGCATGATATACAGGATCATTGAGACTCTAAACTCTCGATAAATCCAACGAGATAAGTCTCGATCTTTCCTTCCATTTTGAATCGAGCTCATTCTTCAAAAGAGAAAATTCTACCAATTAAATCATTATTTAATGACAATCTATAAATGCCTGGGTTTGCTTAGGTTCAAACTCATCTCAATAGCACAATGTTGATAAGGATAATATACTAAGTGTACTATGACGCTCGCCTAGGAAAGTATCGCATCGCCACTTAGAAGATTATCCGAATTGCTACGAAACTAGTCGAGAAGTCCTCCCCCTAGATATCACAAGCATTCCAAACTATGATATACTATAAATAATTTTAGGATGATTAAAGATCATCCAGAATAATATATGATACCCGATCTAATCCTTTGTTTGATCGCACGATTTCTTTGTTAAACTAGGGTCGGCCACTTGCCTCCTTTCATTCGAAGTCCGATCCGGCTCCTTGGTTGGATCACTAAAATTTCCTCGCATGACTGGAGTCACGCTTCAAAAATCTCTTAGTCTTCTCAAGATTCCAACTTAAGTGCTTTCCTTTAAGAATCGAGTAAAAAACCGTTGCCTAATTGGTGCAAATCACTTAAAAACCCTACACTTAAAATAGTGATTAGGAACTGGTACGTGAATCAATCGATCTTTAGAAAATATTCCTTTTGGCACATGGAATTACTCCAATCACCTAAAATTTACTAACATAAGGAAACACACTTCTTAAGCGAACAACTTCTAGGCAAACACCTACAAGTCAATTGCTTGGTCTTTACTCATTACTAGGCATCTACCAAACTCTACTTGGACGCAAATCCAAGAGACACTTCATCGACCAACCCCACTCTATTTAAAATCTCGTGTATCAAGTTAGATTGGTAATACTCCCGGTCGCTTCACCTCAGCTTTGCAACTAAGGTTACTCATATAAGGTTTTATCTTTATCGAAGAATTTACCTACTATGAAAGGTGTCAAGTTTAGCCTATCTACCATGTAACTAGCAATAGATAATTATACCGTTCAAGTATCGAATGAAACATAAGTGTGTAATATAGAGCATACCATACTACATATTCTCCTCCCATTTCACTTGAGTAGTAGGCTTGATAGGACCCGATACTGCCCATAAGGCATAAGTCATCATCATTTGCTCACCCATCAAAAATGTTAGAAAATCATTCTTCAAGCGATCAAGCCAATTGAAAGTGAAGCACTTACGCTTCTCTTTAATTGGATGATATATGTTATCTCGCCTTTTGGCAAGGCCGTGACACTAAAGAATTGATTAGAAATCAAAGACAGTTCATCCCGAAAAACAGTTATACACAGGTTCGCTATGGATACTGGTAAATTTTGCTCGAGTCCGGATCGAGCTACAATTAACATGACACGACAATCAAAGCCATGAAAGCCAACATTCCAAATTTTGAGTCAAACCGAGTTCGTATGCTCAAGATATGATCGATACGAGTTTCATGAAAAGCATGGTCATTTCGTATCCATCCGCCATATAACTTCGTATCCATCAATGAGCATCACTTCGTATCCATCAGGCAACCATTGTTCGTGTCCATCAAACAAGCCGAAAAGGACCTCCTTCGAATCGATCCTATTCGAATACATCAACTGCGCACGGTTTCGTATCGATCAATAGTAAGCAAGTCCACTTCGTATCCATCCAGATTCACATACTTCGTATCCATAGGAAGCGGCCTTCTTCATATCCATAATCTTCAACCTGTTTGCATCGATCAACCAACCTCACTCCGTATCCATCAAAACCAAACAAAGCCACTACTTTGTATCGATCGGCTAATGATCGATACGAACAGAGTAGTTGCCATCGATACGAACAGGGCAGAGTAGTTGCCATCGATACGAACAAAGCAAAGTAGTTACAATCGATACGAGCGGAGGCGAACTGGGTCGATATGAAATGGGGCTCAACCAGGTCGATATGAACAAGGTGTATACTTAGGGAAGACTTGATCTTTCAGCATAAAAAGTGGATCGTTCCGAGGAGATATCGCCACGTCAACTTACAGGCACGAGCCCGGATCGATACGAACAAATCGATACGAAAGGATGGATACGAATCCCACAGCCTACCGAAAACTCGAATTTGCATCGATCATAACTCACAATCTACAAGTCCAAATGCCACCAAATTTTCACAGGAGCTTACGTACAACCTAAAGAATATTCAAACCCAATTCGACTCGATTGGACCAAATCTTGATCGATATGAAATTCATTCGTATCGATCACGGACCGAGTGCAAATCACGTAGGATCGATCGCGTGTGCCCACCCACATGCCAAAAGAGGTCTCCCGAGATTTGAGCGAGATATTTGCAGCCTACGGTTATAAATAGCACCCCAGAGCCTACAAAAAAGGATCTTTTGGCTCTCTGATGTCCGAACTCTTCCGAAACCATTGTTGCACTCAAAAATCACTGTTGTACTCGAAATTTACTGTTGTAATCCGCTGTAACCAGCAAGTAAAAGTTAATAAAAGTCAATCATTTCATAGTGGACATAGCAACACGCCGAACCACTCTAAATCTCTGTGTTCCTTTGCTGTTTTTCTGATTATTGTTTGGAGTGTTTGTTAGATAATCATCTTTTTACATTTACTTTCTTCATTTTATCTCTTTAAATACTTCCGAAGAGTGTTGTGCCCAATTTTGGTACAAACACTTTGGTGCTTTCACTGAGAAAACACAGTTTTTCTCCTGCTCGTTGGATCTACTATCGATATCGGATTGCACAAATCTAAGGAGAAGATCCAGATTCCAAGTTTAAAGTTCTTCCATCCTATTCAGATTTGCATCAAATCTAGGAAAGAGCTTCACTATTCATCATGGTTAACATAAGGACTACCTCAACTACCGCAGATCCAGAAGGATGGGACATGCAAAACCCCATACAACCACCTCCTGCCGACCAGAATGCTGCCGGACCATCAGATCTGCAAGGCCCTATCACCAGGAAGAATTCCATATGCTAATGCAAGAACTGACTCAGAGCCGCCAACAGCTCACTCAATAGCTCCGTGCTAATGCGGAATTGACCAATCAGCTAAACCATCAAAGACGAAGGAGATCCAGAAGGGATCAGGCTTCCTATTCATCCACCGAGAGTTCAGCCTCTTTTGATTACCATCATAGATCCACACGCCCGCGACTGGACGGAAGTTACACACAGGCTATTGGGCATCAGCATACATTGAGTCTTGGGCCACCGAGAGTTGGCCCGTCAACCAGCCATCAGATTGGACCCTCCTCCCGAGGAGGTGCTACCCCATACCATATTACTGATAACCGTACTGCCACAGCTATTGATTTGGGAGTTGATGCTCAGAACCGAATGGATCCAACCCACTGCCAACGTACCCATACCCCTGAACCTTATGTCCCCAAAGACGTAGAACCAAGGAGGCAAGACATGGACCGTCGACAGCGACCGGCCCCTCCTCGCATTGTGGAACCCGACCACACCTTAGCCCAACCTGCTCAAAATGTCCAGATATCCGACATTCCGACGATGATCCATCAAATGATCCGTGAGAGTCAGGGTCTTAACAATGACGATTGGGGAATCCCTCGGAGTCATACCCCTTTTACTGATGAGATACTCTATGCTGAGCCACCTCGGCGATTCAGGATGCTGACTTTACCTGTTTATGAAGGGAGCTCTGATCCTAATCAACATATCCTGAAGTATGAATGGTTGATGGATGATGCACGAGATGATGATGTAGTTAAGTGCCGAAGCTTCCCGATCTCTCTAGGAGGCATAGCAACTATATGGTTTACCCATTTACCACCTCGATCAATCTCTTGTTTTGATCAGTTGGCAACAAAGTTTATTGATCAATTTCGCATGCATGTCGTGAGACCGAAAGATGTTAATACTTTGTCTAGTGTCACTCAAGCTCTTGGAGAGACACTTAGACGTTATTTAGAGAGATTTCATGCTGCATGCGCTGAGATCAGCAGCCCCAATGATAAATCCATTCTAATGGCATTGACTAAAGGGATTGATCCCGATTCTGAGTTCAGCAATTGGTTGGCCGGAAAACATCCTACGTCATTGGACCGTTTCTATTCCAAGGCAGCCCAATTCTTGAGAAGGGAGGATGCGAAACAGTCTAGGAAAAAGGATGACGTAGGGCCTAGTATGGAAAGAATTCAAAGTAATGTTGCTGTTAAACAATCCGAGGAGAGCTCCGGAAAGGTACAATTGAACATTCAAAATAAACAAAATCAGCAGAAAGGCAACGGTAATCAAAACAGGAAACGGGATCAGAATCGTGTTCCACGATGTAGGGCTCCTATGTTTGATAACTACACTCCTTTGAATACTTCACTGGAGAATGTGTACTTACAGACCTGCAATACTATTCAGTACAAGAAACCTGCTCCGAAACAGTCATCGTAGAAACAGATTCAGACAGGGAAGTTTTGAAGATTCCACGAAAGCTACGGCCATACACAAATGAATGCCGTGATTTGCAAGATCTCATTGAAAAGTTGATACGTGAAAGGAAGTTGGTACAGTTTGTGCAGGCGACGCAATCTGGAGGTATGGGCCCATCGAATCAGAGCCATACACCGAATCAGGCAAGACAGGAGGAACCCGCTCGTACTGGTGGGAGGTTGGTGATAAATACCATTAGTGGTGGTCCTCATCTAGCAGACCGAAGCTGGAAGGAAATGGAGTCGTATGCCAGTTCTATCAGGCATGCGAGCTTCGAGTGTTGCAGTAGTTTGGAAGAGGGGGCTCCGGCCAAGCAACAAAAGATGATGACTAATGACATCGTCTTCCGAGATAGAGATTCCAATAGATTCAAAGCCCCAACCATCGATCCACTTGTCATATCAGCTCAAGTAGGTCATGTTTGGATGAAGAGGATCTTGGTAGACAGTGGAAGTTCCGTTAATATATTGTTCAAGCGAGCCTATGACCAGATGAAAATGGAGACTAAAGATTTGAAACCTTGTCAGTACCGTATCCATGGTTTCAATGAGAGTGAAACTATACCCACTGGAGTGGTGGAATTGCCAATGGAGTTAGGAATTGGAGAACGCCAGAGAGTCCGGATACTGCAGTTTGTTGTTTTGGATATAGACTCGCCATATAATGCTTTCTTGGGCCGATCGGCCATAGCTGAGTTCAGGGCTGCTATTTCCCTATGGTGTTTGACTCTAAAGCTCCCCACTGATCGTGGAGTTGGAGTTGTTCAAGGAGATCAGGCTGCTGGACGAGCCTGTTATGTTGCTGAACTGCGCGAGGCGCAACAGAAGGAGAAAGGAAAGGGCGTAGAGGAATCTCTCTGCGTCCGTTTTGTTGATAATTAACAATTGACGCCTGGGCCTAGGTCTGGGCACTCCAACCAATTCCAAAGAGATCTTGACCCGAGAGACACCGAAAGTGAAGATGAAAGTAAAGATAGTCAATCTTCTCCGGCCGAACTAACGATCGATGTCCCGATCGATGATAGCGATGATTCTAGAATGATAAAGATTGGATCTCAGTTAAGCCAACAAACGCAAGAGGAATTGGTTGAATTTCTCTGGCTAAACCTTAACGTGTTTGCCTGGACGCATTCTGACATGTGTGGAATCTCGCCGGACATCGCGAGCCACGCATTGAACATTGACCCGCGGCATGTCCCGATCAAACAAAAAAGGCATGGTATGGATCTAGAGAGATCTTCCGCCCTTAAGGAAGAGGTAGACAAGCTTAAATCAAATGGATTTATTCGAGATGCATTATATCCGGAATAGGTGTCAAATCCTATACTTGTCCGAAAGCCAAATGGGAAATGGAGAACATGCATCGATTACTCTGATCTGAATAAAGCCTGTCCTAAAGATAGTTTTCCACTTCCTCGAATTGATCAACTCGTAGATTCAATGGCTGGGCATGAACTCTTATCCTTCATGGATGCATATTCCGGCTACAATCAAATACCAATGCACCTACCCGACCAGGAGCATACCAGCTTCGTAACCAATATGGGACTTTATTGTTACAAGGTTATGCCTTTTGGACTCAAGAAAGCTGGCGCAACTTATCAACGATTAGTTAATCGAATGTTCGCCAATCAGATTGGGAAAACCATGAAGGTATACGTGGATGACATGCTAGTCAAGTCACGATTCTCCACTAGCCACATCAAGAACCTGGAGTCAATGTTTAATATCCTCCGAGAATACAGAATGAAGCTTAATCCGTTGAAATGTCACTTTGGGGTCGCATCAGGAAAATTCCTTGGGTTTATCGTCAACGCTCGAGGAATCGAAGCCAATCCCGTAAAGACCTGGGCGATTAGAAACCTTGAAACTCCGAGAACTATAAAGCAAGTCCAGAGCCTCAACGGGAAAGTAGCAGCACTGAGCAGGTTCATTTTAAAATCTACTGACAAATGCATTCCCTTCTTTGATCTGATCCGAAAAGGGAAATGAAATTTTGAATGGACTGCGGAATGTGAGGGCGCATTTCGAGCACTAATTCAACACCTCTCCACACCGCCAATTTTGTCAAAGCCTATCGATCACGAAAAATTGTATATTTATCTGGCGGTATCAGAAAACGCAATCAGTGCTGCCCTAATTAGAGAGGAAGACCGAATACAAAATCGGTCTACTATATTAGCAAACGACTAACCGGAGCTGAGAGAAATTATCCGAAGCTAGAGAAGTTGGCTTATTGTCTAGTTATTGCTTCAAGGAAGCTCCGTCCATATTTCCAGGCTCATCCTATCACCGTTTACACCGACCAGCCATTACGACAGGTCCTTACGCGGCCTGAGACGTCTGGTAGGTTACTCAAATGGAATATTGAGTTAAGTCTGTTTGACATTACCTACACTCCAAGGCGAGCCATTCAAGGACAAGTCCTAACAGATTTCATAGCTGAATTTACCATCCCAGAGGACTTGCACGAAACCAGTGAATCTCCTAAGTATATCTAGAAGTTGCATACCGATGGTGCATCAAATGACCGTTGCTCAGGTGCAGGGGTTGTGCTTGAAACTCCTAAAGGTCGATCTATATGCTATGCTTTAAAGTTTAACTTCCGTGCAACCAATAATGAAGCTGAGTATGAAGCCCTACTTGCCGGATTGAGGCTCGCCAGAGATTTGAAAATCATTGCTGTGGAGATTTATTGTGATTCGCAATTGATCGTGTGTTAAGTTCGGGGGGAATACTAGGCTAAAGACCGAAGACTGGCTGCTTACCTTGCTCGGGTTCAAGAAATATTAAATCAGTTCGATTATTATGCCATCTACTACATTCCCCGAGAGCGTAATCAAAAAGCAGATTCATTAGCAAAGTTAGCCAGCACAGGTGAGGCACAACAAATGTGACTCGTTCTTGTGGAGACATTAGCTTCCCCGAGCATCGACCGAATGGAGATAGATTGGATATTTGAGGTTGTTCGCGATAAGGAGTCATGGATGACTCCGTTCAGAAATTATCTTGAGCATGGAACCCTACCAGAGCGCAGAAGTGAAAAGAGACAAATTCTTTGAAAAGCTTCGTGGTTCACTATTCAGATGGGAGTCATGTATAGAAGAGGATACTCTGTTCCTTTACTTTGGTGTATCGCTCATGATGAAATCAAACGCGTATTGCATGATGTGCACGAAGGGGAATGTGGCGATCACATAGGGGGGCAAGCCCTTGCCAAGAAAGTGCTCTGATATGGATACTATTGGCCAACCGTAAATCGCGATGCATCAGATTACGCCAGAAAGTGCGACAAATGCCAGAAGCATGCTCGGATTCCAAGGGCCCCACCTATCGAAATAACTCAAATGGTCAGTCCATGGCCGTTTATAGTATGGGGCATTGACATTATTGGCTCTCTACCTCTAGCCAAAGGTGGTGTGAAGTACGCCATCGTAGCAGTTGATTACTTTACCAAGTGGGCAGAAGCTGAATCCCTTGCTACAATCACAACAAAGAAGGTGATCAACTTTGTAGTGCGCAACATCATCTGCCGATTTGGTCTCCCACATACTATCATCACTGATAACGGGACCCAGTTCGACAGTGTTGAATTTAAGGATTTCTGTCAACGATCCCACATTCAGAAGAAATTCTCCGCAGTCGCACATCCTCAAGTGAATGGACAAGTCGAAGCTGTTAATAAAGTAATAAAGTCTATTCAGAAGAAACGACTGGAAAAAGGCCGGAGGCAAGTGGGTCGATGAACTTCCTATGGCTTTATGGGCATACCGAACAACCCACAAGTCCGCAATCGGCCACACTCCGTTTTCTCTTTCCTATGATCCAGAAGCTGTTATTCTAGTCGAATTAGAAGTGCCTACTGATCGTGTGACATACTATGATCCGAAGACAAATGCTATATTGCTCGCTGAATCCCTGGATTTATTGGATGAGAAGCGTGAAGAGGCTGATTTGAGGGCAGCTGCATACCGAAGTCGAGTCGCCCGATTATATAATGCCAAGGTCCGACCCCGAACCTTTGAACTCGACGATCTCATCCTTAAGAGAATTTATCCGGTCCCTTCGCATATGAAGCCAACTTGGGAAGGACCATATGTTATCGAACGAAAGCTCGGAGATGGTACATTCAAATTATCGACCGTTGACGCCTCACTCTTCCGAGAGCCTGGAACAGCGAAATCCTTCATTGCAACTACACATGATAGGCTCTGTTTATTTATTCAGTCTATTTTCCATTTGCAATTTGTTTCTGCATTTTGAAATTTTAATTTGTAATAAAGCAACTGATCTTTGCCATATTTTCTTATTTCAGCAATAAAATGCAATCTCTTCGAGCCAGAGCTGTGATTTATTGAATGCGATATACAACTATCACTATGCACGGAGAGCTAAATTCCACCCGATGGTGGAATTTATTCAAATAGGGAGTGACTGTGATACGATTGGTTACTCGCTAGATGATACCCGAGCTCGGGGGTAAGTCATCACACTGAAGTCAAAAAAGGATTGATACACGACAATCCTTTAACCAACTCCAGATTCCCAGAGTGTAAACTGGAGTATAAACTTTCAAATACGGTTTCAAAGAGGGTGGATCCGTCCACCTAACGACTTCGCTCGTATCTTGACCAAGTTTGAGAAGGATGGATCCGTCCATCTAACGACCTCACTTGTTAATTTAGGGTGGATGTGAACCAACCATCCAAGATCCCGATAGATTCATCGTTCCCAGAGTGCGAATGAAATCCTAAAGCCCGAACAGGTGTGACTGACCATCTTTCGGCTAACTCTAATTTCCCAGAGTGCGAACTGGAGTACAAACGTCAACTAACTCCAGATTCCCAAAGTGTGAACCGGAGTGTCAACATAAACACCAACTCCAAATTCCCAAAGTGCGAATTGGAGTATAAACGTTGACTCAAAAAACCCGAAGAGTGGATTGGAGTTTGAACGCAAACAAGATTGGGATTGACCGTCCGTAAAACAACTCTAAGTCCTCGGAGCGTGGTTAGAGTGTAAATGCAAATCGGGTGTGACTGACCACCCACGAATCCATCTAAAGTCCCCAGAGTGTGAACATTGTTACAAACATTAAGCAGGTGTGATTGACCACCCATGAAAATGACTTAAGTCCCCGGAGTGTGGACGTATCCTTAAAACTCAAGCAGGCGAGCCCGACCGCCGACATACGAATGCAAATCCCCGAAGTGTGGATGCGATCGTCGATAAATGAGCGAGTGCGATTTGACCACTCAAGTTTCCTTGTTTCAGCATCAATTCAACGACGTTAAGCTCGATGTGTTAAAGGCAAAGTACGATCACCACCTATCTTTACATTTCGTCCTTGAAACTGGAGGCAGAACTTAAGCGCCAATCGCCGACTGAGATAGTACAGCATCGGAGTCCGGCTTAACGTTCGGTCATAACTCATAGTCGTGATTTCAGGACTTAATAAATAAACTTGGGTCCAATCCAAAGATTGAAACCCAACAAGTGCACTGGACTGGAGTCCAAATGCTGAAACACTTAAGCAAATAAACGAAAATTGAGTTAAAGACAAAACGTAATTTCATTTCAACTATTTGTGGAAGAAAACCAAGTACAAGTTTATCACAAAAATCCTACTAGCAGGGTCCGAACCCGCATCTATACACGGCCAACAAAAGAACAAAAGAAATTCCTATCTACTCAAAATTGCACCAAAGAAGCGCATCTACTCTTTTTTCTTCTTCGGTTTCCTTTTCGGTGTGGACCCGCTGGAGATGTCACTCGGTTTTCTTTTTAAACCCTTGCTCTTCGGCAGTCGATCTCTAGTCGAGGGCATTATATCAACATCCTCCTCCCATAACGAATGGAAAATCTGCAAAAGGATCACTGTGATGACCGAGGAGTTCCTCCATCATCTGCTCCTAAAAAATAAGTGTGCTCCCTTGCGCTCCATCAGTCGGTGCCATGGTCATTGTGGTGGTCACTTCAGTTATAATGGCCTCCTGCATATGATGTGGTTCTTGAGTTGCAGGAGGCACAACCGGTGTAGCTTCAATCACTCGATAAAAGCAAAAGAAGAACTGTTAATAATTACTTCAAGTGACGCTTTCGATTTCGGATAAGCATAGAGAATGCTTAGAGTACCTTCCTTAGTTTGGCTCGCGGATGGCGGAACTGCCTCAGAGACTTTCTTGCGAGCTGGAGACATCTGCGGTTGATCCAGATTATAAGCAGGAACGGGCTGAGGATCAACCGCAGGTGTGGATTCGGGCTGAGTCGGCACGGGAGTTTCAGAACTTGTATCATGATGCTTGACGCCAGAACCTTCTCCAACTTCCAAATGCCGAGCGCCAAGCTTCTCCTTCTCATATGAAATCATGGCATCATGGAGAACTTTCCGCTCGTCTTCGCTCAACACCCGGTTCTTGAGCTCTAACTCATCAATCGATTCATCTTGGTGGGCAGCCTTTTCATCTCCCACTAATCGGCCCCAGGCGTTGTATAGATGTGTCGGATAATTATCAAGCCAAGCTAGATTTCTATGCTTCAAGACGTTAGCATTATAAACAATAAGGAGATCTTCAATATCAGCTTCTAGCCTAGACTCTGCCATTTGGACTTTCTCCTCGACCCTAGTCTCCACTTCCCGAACCTTAGCCGTTGCGACATCCTGTTCGCCCCGAAGCACTACGGCCTGTTCACATGCCTCCTGGGCTGCTTTGTTTGCATCATCCTTTTCTTTGATGATTTTAGAAAATTTGGCTTTTAGCTCGTTGAGTTCTTTCAGAGCAGCATCCCTTTCAACGGTAACTGTGGTGTTTCGATGGCCCATCTGCTCCACCAAAGCGAAGTGTGTCTGCCTCATCCTCTCCATAGCCAAGTTCACCTCGTCGGCCTTTTTGGTGGCCTCTATCTTTGATTTCTGATAGGACTCAGCTTCATCGTTAAGCACTTGGAAGATGCGGTCTTTCTGGGCGAGATCAGATTCTAACTTTTCAATTATTTTAGCCCGCTCGAAAGCCACCGCTGATGCCTTATCTGCAGTTTTCATCCACTCCTTATACTATGTATAAATGTCATGAATATAGTCATGCATCGTGGTTTCTGCTTCCGATGGAATTTTCTTTAAGTGAGGGGGGAAGATGAAGCCGTCAAAACATATGTTCGAGAAATCTTTTCTTAATTGGGCAATTCTGATAGCCCCTTCCCCGGTGGGCTCAGTGATGGCTTGTTCAGCAACAGTGGGAGGTTCAGCCTCAGTCCTACGACGCTGAGACTCAGACCTTGGAGCATGAGAAGATGGTTTTTGGCGTGGAGGCTCCGGGGGATGTGAGATGTGAATAGAAGGTTGAGTAGGGAGTCAGGGAGGTGGGGAACGCGATCGGGATCGATATCTTTGTTCTCTGTAATCTTTGTCTCTATCCCTCTCGTAACGTTCCTGACTAGAATAACCGCGATCACGGTTTCTATCATCCTCCCTCCGATGGGACTCATAATACGAACTCGATGATTGGCGTGCTGAACGGAGACTGCCGAGCATAGAATCTCACCTATTCATCGTATCTGTAAAGTAAAAGAAGAACGGAATTAGTGAATTCTCAAAGCAGGCAACTTAAGGCTGGAAACCGTGTAGTGCCGTGAAGTGTATATGTGTATGCGACCCCCCCGACCAACCAGTAATGTCGGCTGCACTGATGGGTAGAGACTCGCTTAAATCTAGAGCACTTTGGAGCCCCTCCAATCCGGTCTCGTGTTGAAGTGACACGTAGTCCGGAATCGGAATATCAGCAAGTCCTTCAAAAGGATTCTCTACTGGCAAGGGAGGAGCCTCCGAAATTCTAACGCCGGAGGCTGGCAGGGATACAATTACAGATTTCCATCTCGAAGATTTATGATGTGTGTGTGCAACTGCCTTGCCTTTTCTCCTTCCCTTTGAATGCTGAAGACTGTCAGAAGGCCCGGCCACGGGTTCGTCATTCGTAGGCGTGTGTTCTTCATCACCTTCCTCGGCAATTATGACCCTAGGCGCTTTGCGCTTTACCCGCTTTATCGAGGCCGCCCTAAGCACTCCTTTAAGCCTTATACTTTGTTTTCGCTTGATTAATCCAAGAATTCTTAAGTTTTTGTCGGTGAGCATCGACTCGATTTCTCTCATCTCGCCTGGAACTTCTTGGAGGATCCGTACTATTTCTTTAAAATATGCGCCATTAGGTCGAGGAATTGCGACTGTAATGGAAAGAGAGTATTAGTCCCAATACCAGTTGCAACTATATTGTTAACTACTAGAAAAGTCGAAGAACTTACGTCTAGCCAACCATCGACTAACAAACCCTGGTGGGCATCGAATGTAGAACCACTCAGTTTTGAAGTAGCTCAATCTGGTCAAAGCACCAGTCACAACTTGACAGTTCCTGACCGCCTCCAGAAATGAGAAAGAAGGGACATCTCCTCGACTCTTGACATTATAAAGATATCTGATTTCGATCGGAGTCGGGGGTCGGAAAAGATGCTCCATGAATACAATGAACAGACTATTCAACAACGCATATCCATTGGGATGTAACTGTGAGGGGGCAATTCCAAAGAAAGACAACACTTCCCGATTATATTGATTGAATGGAGGAAGCACCCTGGCTGTACATGAGTGCCTGTTGAAGGCAGTAAACCCTTCCGAGGGAGCATGCGGTCTATCATTCGGCCCCGGTAGTAAGACGTCGTCCAACGATAGACCATTCCTTAGGCATATCTGCCCCAACATATCTTCGGAGATGTTGGATGGCGCAGAATCTTGTGGGTTCATGATAAACCTGGCACCAGACAGCTCGTCCGGAGCTGGATCTATAACTTCGACCGCGGTGACCGGTATCTCCATGACTAAAGGAGATGAACTCTGAAGCTCCTACTGTTGTGAGCTTGTAGACTCCATAACTAATCAACTTATTAAAAACCATCATTAGATGATGATAATAAGCCCGTGTGTTCCCCAGCGTGAAGTGCGTGGATGTGTTGTGTAGTGCAGTGCTACATAATACTTAAGAAATTCTGCAGAATTTAAGAAAGTTTTCAAATGACAAGACTTTGAGATTCAACTGGAGTGACCGTCATCGCTGACCGTCACAACCGTGCCATCCTGACTTCGGAGAACGATCCATATTGGAGTTCGTTAAGTTTTTCAAATTACAGTTCCATCGAAGAGCTTCGAAGGGCAGTCAAATATGCAATTACACAGTTAAGTCCAATTATGCAAGGCTGAAGCTCGTCGGAGTCAATGTTTGATTATGCAAGATTTCATATCCATCAAAGTTCAAAGCTAGATCGTTCCACAAGAAGTCCAATTCGTATCGATCATGGAAAGTAGGGTTTCATATCGATCACATGGAGAACATTTCGTATCGATCCAAAACCCCCAGTTTTGTATCGATTGTAGGCCGCATATTCGTATCGATCATCAGGTCTAGAGCTTCGTATTGATCGCATTTCCAATCGATACGAAGACACTCCCTCCATCGATACAAATTTCCACTGTTTCCAATCGATACGAACTTCCATTGCTTCCGGATCGATACGAGCCATTTCCATTCGCTCCAGTGTTTTTTCGTATCCATTATCCCTTCTTCTTCCTCAAGCAGATAACAAGTCATTTCCTCCTTCCTCGACCTTGCTCCGACCCAACTTCGGCATCAACGTCACTGGAGTCAGCAACGGCTTTAGAAAAATCAGCCTAAAACTCAAGTCTTATCGTTTTGAGATGGTTTTAATTGATCAATTACCTAATTTGAGCAGTTAGTTCGAAAGATTAGCGGGTTGAGTGAGTCGGAGCCAAATGCAGTTTCTTATTTCTCAAACACTTAATCGATACAAAGACAAAGTACGGAAATGAGAGCAAGTGAAAATTCGGCTAAGTCCAAAACGTATTTATATGGATGCAAAACTAAAGGAAAAAAAACGATTCGACTCCCGGTCATCTCAACTGGTTTCAATGAGTTTCTCCCTAAATCGATACAAAGAGGGCTATTCGTATCCATCAATTCGAGTCCATCTAAAGTGTATCGATATGAGCTGCTTTATTCGTATCCATCAACATATAGCTCGTGAAGACTCGTATCCACCGATACAAATAACGCCCGGAGGATCAGCTGGACTATTCATATCCATTATAAGTCCCTCGATATGAAGATCATTGCAAAATAGTATCTGGACCATCCTGCTATCGATACGAAGAATGAACATCACTATGAAGGCTGATTCATCTATTCGCATCCATCAAGCATCTATCGATGTGGGGAATGGAAAGTTCGTGTCCATTGTTATGAAGATCGTCTGGGTTCGTATCCTTTGTATCCATCGATACGAAAGGATTCAAAGAACCAACTGATTTGAATCATTTGCCATCGATACGAAGAATTACTTCCTCTTTTAACTTTTCGCATCGATCCAGGAGAGGATCGATACGAAGGGACACTCCAAAACAACCGTCAAGCGTTGTTCCAAATCGAATTTCACACCGATTCAGGAGAGGATCAATACGAAATTCGATACAAAAAAAACTGACAATGACTCGTGAACGTACAAACGTTAACGAGAGTCAGGTTAACATACATACATATATGACGGACTAATGCTCAATTTTCAAAATTCACAGGAATCAGATGCTCACCTGACGACAATTACAACAACAAACAACAGTTTGCTATCATTCAACACTCAGTTACAACAGTGCATAGTACAATAATTGGCGGCCAACAATTCATTATTTATATTACTAAAGATCCATCAAACGTTACATCTTTCGACGAAAAGACAACTACCGGTCAACAAGTCAGATAAAACTGTTCAGAATAAAGATTGCAGCTTTTCAAAGCACGTCATGTTCTCACAAGTCGTACTTTGGGGGGCAAATGTTATCCCGCCTTTTGGCAAGGCCGTGACACCAAGGAATTGATTGGAAATCAAAGACAGTTCATCCCGGAAAACAGTTATACACAGGTTCACTATGGATACTGGTAAATTTTTCTCGAGTCCGGATCGAGCTACAATTAACATGACACGACAATCAAAGCCATGAAAGCCAACGTTCCAAATTTCGAGTCAAACCGAGTTCGTATGCTCAAGATATGATCGATACGAGTTTCATGAAAAGCATGCTCATTTCGTATCCATCCGCCATATAAATTCGTATCCATCAATGAGCATCACTTCGTATCCATCAGGCAACCATTGTTCTTGTCCATCAAACAAGCCGGAAAGGACCTCCTTTGCATCGATCCTATTCGAATCCATCGACTACGCAAGGTTTCGTATCGATTAGTAGCAAGTAAGTCCACTTCGTATCCATCCAGATTCACATACCTCGTATCCATAGGAAGCGACCTTCTTCGTATTCGTAATCTTTAACCTGTTCGCATCGATCAACCAACCTCACTCCGTATCCATCAAAACCAAACAAAGCCACTACTTTGTATCGATCAGCTAGTGATCGATACAAACAGAGTAGTTTCCATCGATACGAACAGGGCAGAGTAGTTGCAGTCGATACGAACAAAGCAAAGTAGTTACAATCGATATGAGCGGAGGTGAATTGGGTCGATACGAAATGGGGCTCAACCAGGTTGATACGAATAAGGCGTATACTTGGGGAAGACTTGATCATTCGGCATAAAACGTGGATCATTCCGAGGAGATAGCGCCACGTCAACTTACCGGCATGAGCCCGGATCGATACGAACAGATCGATACGAAAGGATCGATACGAATCGCACAGCCTACTGAAAACTCGAATTTGCATCGATCATAACTCACAATATACAAGTCCAAATGCCACCAAATTTTCACAGGAGCTTACGTACAACCTAAATAATGTCCATGACCAATTTCGACTCGATTGGACCAAATCTTGATCGATATGAAATTCGTTCGTATCAATCACGGACCGAGTGCAAATCATGTGGGATCGATCACGTGGGCCCACCCACATGCCAGAAGAGGTCTCCCGAGATCTGAGTGAGATATTTGCAGCCTACGCCTATATATAGCACCCCAGAGCCTAAAGAAAAAGGATATTTTGGCTCTCTAACGTCCAGACTCTCCCGAAACCATTGTTGCACTCAAAAATCACTGTTGTACTCGAAATTTACTATTGTAATCCACTGTAACCAGCAAGCTAAAGTTAATAATAGTCAATCATTTCATAGTGGACGTAGGCAACACGCCGAACCACTCTAAATCTCTGTGTTCCTTTGCTGTTTTTCTGATTATTGTTTGGAGTGTTTGTTAGATAATCCTCTTTTTACATTTACTTTCTTCATTTTATCTCTTCAAATACTTAAGAAGAGTGTTGTGCCCAATTTTGATACAAACAATATCTCATGGTAAAATGTCCCTATATGCCATGGAAGTGACATACTAAGCCTGCTTTCTTCTTCACATAAGCTCGATCTTCCCTTTTATCATGGTCTTTGAGCTTCGGTTGGAGCTCCGAATTGCTTTCCACTCTTGCTATTTCCAATGGTACCTCATGGGTGCTCTCATGAAGGAGAACCATCCCAATGGGACTTTCTAAAGTGGCCCCTAAATGGGATAAGACTAAGCAATTAATCCCCAACTAATGCTTTAAGACCCAAGGCAAACCTCTTTTCCTGCACCAACTGAGTACTGACCACCTCAATCCCCAAATACAAAAGATTGAATTAATCAACATACTCCTTCGCCGACAAGCTGCCCTGCTTCTAATGGATGAAACACTTAAATCACGCACCCCTCTTAGTTTAAAAAATAAACCGAAGCTTAAGGAAACACGTGGAATCAATCCAAGGCATGGCTTGCTCATCAGCTCCCTCTATTATTATATCCCACCATGCCAAAACCTCCCCCCTTAAGATTCTAAAAGACAATCCTCTACAAAAGAACATCCTATAAATCATATTGGTGAGAGCCACATCACAAACACATGTCCTAGCTAGTGTCACAGCAAAGCCTCGGAACTCAGAAATGGCTTTCCGCCAGGACTAAAGGAATCCTAGCATAACTTTGGGAAATTAAAAGCTAGTGGAGCTAGAAATACCAGTGCCTCTAGGGGTACACCACCTTCATCACATACCACTGCTACTAGAATGTTCACGGGTGGCGGAACATCCCTTGCGATAGTCAAATAGTCTCTGGACAAATCAAGCATCCTATACTACCTGTCCGTAGTCATTCCTGTACTCCGTCCGCTCATAAGGGTAGCCGAAACAAAGGTATCCTAGCAGCTAGCGAAAAAATAAATCAAAGTCCAAAGGGAAGTGGTGTATGCAATATTGTATAATAGGAAATTACAAGTATGCTCTCTCAACATATCTCTCTCTACCAGTTTTTTAACCCAAATCGGTATACTAGGCCCTAAGTGTTGAACCTAGGCTCTGATACCAAGTTTAACAACCCTTCATAATATCTTGAAATCAGAATCAAATGAAAATGTCTGACTTTCGAATACCACAAAAGACAAATTATCGATAAAGAAAATTAAAACAAACACTATACGAAGGCATATCGACAGATTTCACAACGGAATGATAATATATAATATACAAAATATACATGGATAGAATATGATGAACAATTTATATGAGACTACACCAGCGAAAGTAACTGATAAGTAAATGTCAATATAAAGAGTCAAAATAGAACATCCGATACAATAAGTCTCGTATATAAATAACATATGTCATGTACTACTATAATATCAAGTATATGTATCCAAGGTATCGCCTACACCTCCAAAGCTATAGCTACATCGCTTTGACAGCATATCCGCGAAAGCACCTGACTCCTAAACTACTCAATTGAGTACCCGAGAGTTTTCATGATAGAAACAAGCAAAGACAAAACGCGGATCAGACATAAAGCCTGGTGTGAGGGGAACTATCTAAAAATATTGACAAGGACTACATGGCACAGCCGATCCTCTCCATAATGGAAGCTCAGGGGTAATTCGAACTATCCATAAATAAGCGAAGTAAATTTATCCAAAAGATAAGAAGTTATACCATAACCTACCCTTCTCCTGTAATCAATGAGTCAGCAAAACTAATATAATGTGACTGAAACATAACAATCATACTATTATAAAGGTAAGCCAACATCCAAAATTAAGGTGATCATAATATAAGTTTATCGTGAAGTACATAATGATAGTTAATGCAGCAACAATAACAGCAACCTACTAATTACACACAACATATCAATGAAAGACAAGTAAGAAATATAAATCAATGGCAATCATTACTGATGGGTGGGGTTTACAATGAACATCTATTGCAATTCAGTGTCCCTTCGAGAGTTCAAGATAAATAGAGTCTGTACCTAACCATACCATAGACCCTAAGCTACATCCTAAACGATGGGTCTAGTGTAAATCTTAATGTACACCTATAATGAGCTTCTGTGATATATTATCTACTTTATTTAGAACCTATTCCCATAACAGATAAAGTCAGTACCTGAATGTACCATAGACCTAAAGCCACATCCTGAATGATGGGTCTCGTGTAGATCTCACTGTATCCTATAATGAGCTCTGGTGATATATGATATACTCTAAATATTAGGAACTTTGCCGATCACAATATACCCCGATAATGAGCTTTGGTTATATTTGGTCCCATAGTAGATAATTGTCATTATCCCCCTTTAGAAGATCAAGGATTTCTTGACTAACTTGTGTACGCCCCTTATCAAAAAGAGAAGGACAGTCATGTCTCATGTAATATGCTAGCGGGATCACAATGGAACACCGATGTCATATAAATATACATACACATTAAATATAACATCGCGTAATCAAATACGCCTATCACCAACGAAGTCTGACATCACGTCATCGGCTATCTATATAGATGGTCTCTATTAAAAGACCAATAATATGCATAACCACCAATATAAGATCAATAATGTGTACGGACACTAATATAAGACCGATACAATTTATCTAATTATAAGTACCCCAAGTCAAAGCCTGGAGGTACATATTTATTCTATTCGATCGTACACACTTGTCAGACATGATCGTGTGACCGATCATTGTACCAATCAAGTGTCTGATCGTTGTTGATGCCACAGGAATCACTTAACGTTCGCATCCAGATCTCGAACTTCACCTTGCGTTATGACTCCTCAAGTCACCTATAGTCTTCCTCGAAGTTGCACCAAAGCTTCGCACAAACCTACACCCAATACCGGGGAAGAACCCCCGCTTAAATGGCACTGACCTGGACTTTATTGCCTAGCTAAATGCACCATCGGTCCTCCAATGGTCTACAATCGGTCTACCGATGGCTGCCTTCTTACCTTGTGTGTTGTTCGCACGTGTGTCATGCACCTATTCATGGACACCTATGCACACACGTAGCTGCAACCCACTACTATTATATGAATCTTGTTTCAGGCTTCACCGTAGTGATTACTCAACCCAGTATTCTCTCATGCAACTTTGCACACCTAGTGGTCGCTATGGCTACCTGAGATTGCTCGCAACTTGATATACACATATAAATATTTCCATACATGTATACATATAAATATATAAACAAATTCTAAATTTTAATACAAGAATTTTATTGATTATTATATAACCTCAAATACACATACATGCATACCCGTTCATGCATATATACGTACACATATATTCAAGTAAGTAATTGAATTATTACTTAAATCAAGTCATACTTTCATTTACTAAACCTTTTCAATAAAAGTCCAATCTCTTTTCTATTACTTTATAAAATCATTCCATTACTTTATAAAATATAAAACTAGCTTATAAACCATTTTTAAGCCTTTTAAAAACTTTTAAAAGTCATACTCTTATCTTTGATTATTAAAAATATATATACTAATATTTCTATCACAAATATAACAACGAATTAGAGTTTAATTAGTTTATAATCATGCTATAAATTAATATCATCGTTATCCAGCTCTATTCAATGTGAATAAAACACAATATAAATATATGGGATTTTAATTAAATATCCCGAATATATTCTCAAAAAATCCAATCAAATGGGTAAATAATTTCATATATATATATATATATATATGTATGTATTTCTATATCTACTGGGTGATATTTTTTAATATATATAATTATGGGGATTTATACTGAAATGCAAATCCAGTTATAATTTCACTTACCTAAATAGTAAGTTCACAAGTATTCGAATCCAGTCCAAGCGCATACCATGTCATAGATAATCTCACTACGAATGCAACGGCGAAGACCGCATCTCGATTGGACCTCATATGGAAGAGATTTGGATTTGATAAGAAACGAGATAATTGATTTATTAATTAATTATAATTAAATCCCTAATCACCTCATTATCTCCAAATCCATCCTCCTTAATTTCCCCTTCTTGTACACAAATACGCACGGGCACACACCTACCCATACACATGCACACCCTCTGTAACAACCCACCCCGGAATAGGCCTAAATTTCAATTCAGAAAAGGCCCATTGAAACTTAGATCCGTTCTAAGGGAAGATTCTGGTAGTAAAAAGAAATAACATTACAGAGCCATGACTAAACTTTCAGAACTCACAGCGAATGGAACAAAATATAATAGCAAAGTGTACCCATTTATTTCAAATCCATAAAAATGTCATAATATAAAATTCCATAAAAACCGTAACATATTATCCATTACAACGATTGTCTAAATACATTAGTACACATAAAAGCAAGTAATAATAACAAATACTACCACAAGCCAAGCTCCTCCATCTCTAACCATCGTCACCGCCGTCACTTCGTCCTTAACCATATTGTAATAAGGAGGGAGTCAGAACAACGAGTGTCTGGTGAATAAAAACCTCGAGTCTTAACTTTTCAGCACTTGGGCAGTATATTTCAAAATAAGAATATGTCTACGCATATAAAACCATTAAAACCATTTAATACTTCTTTATAAGGAGAGGGGATGGGTCCAACCACTTAATACCTTCCATTCCAGAAGTAGGTTTCTAAAATCTCATATCCCCATCATACGTCATAAACAGCTAATAATGCGAGAGACGGTACCCAAGCCACTTAATATCTTTTATTGGAAAACAGGCAGACTTTGGTCATTTAATACCTTATTTAAGATAGACCCCATCATTTAATACCTATTTCCAAGCCATGCTCCTCAATGGTACTATCTAGCTAACATCATATGGAATCTCTTAGGCCACTTAATAATTCTATGTGGAATATAGGCAGACTCCGGTCATTTAATACCTTAATTAAGGTAGACCCCATCACTTAATACCTATTTTCAAAAGCAGACCCTATAGAGATACCACCTAACGTGCTTGCCATTTAATACTTCATCTGGGGAAAAGATGTCAGTCCAAGCACTTAATACCTGAAGACCCTGAAGCTGGCCCTTCGTCTTATGGCCCATACTCATAATCACGTCTCATATTCGCTATTCGTAGGAACTGGTAGCAAGATTAGCTGGACAGATTTCCCCTATAGAATTTGGGACCAACCTCTCGTCGTTACAAATATTTATCATTAGGATATCTCATATCAATTAAAGTATACACAACTGCTGGTAGCCTCAAAGTGAAGGACATACTTCCGTCATGTAACTCTATTGACCTCGCATCCCTATGACTTAGCCAAACATCAATTACTCTCCATATGCATACATACTGTTTGCGCCAAAATTGGTCATAAACCCCGAATGTTGTGAAAGCACCAGTGTATGAATATAAATCAACAATATTCACACACAAATCTCAAATCTAAGCAAACAAAGTATCACAGTTCAGAAATAATGAATAGAAACACGAGATTTATAGTGGTTCGACGATCTTGCCTACGTCCACTCTGAAGTTGATGATTTTATTGATGTTCACTTGATGATTACAATTTCTTTTAACGTAGTACAACTGATTATATGATTATAATCTGAATCTAAGGAAGCGGTGGTGATTCTGAGTAAATCTGGCAGAGTCTGGGCGCTCTTTAGCTCTCAAAAATGTCTGACCCATTTTCTGAATGACTAGGGGCTCTATTTATAGGTGTAGGAGGCTGATATTTCGCCTAAAATGAGGGGAGACCAGTTCTGGTATGTCAGGGGGCCCACATGGCCGAAATCTGGAGATCCGGGCCCACTTTGGGATCGATTCGACCCTTGGTTCGAATCGATCAAGAAATCATCCAATCGAGCTGAAATTTGGCGTGGACATTCTTCATCATGTGCTTAAGCTTCTGTGAAAATTTCATGTCATTTGGATTTGTAGATCTTGAGATATGATCGATTCATGTTGGAGTCTTCCGCCATCTGAAGTCGTTCGAATCGATTCCTTCGAATCGATTCGTTCAAATTGTTCTGTTCTTATTGATTCGTTCGAATCGATTCTCTTTGCATGCGTGCGCTTCGAGTCAGTCCTCCACTTCCTCCGAGTATTCTGGGCCAAATCCCTGGGTTTCAGGCGCTTCAACCTAATGGATTCGAAGTGAGGGATTCGAAGGAATGTTCCTTCGAATCGATCAAATGGAATGCTATTCGTATCGATCAGGTTGTATCGTAGCCTGATGGGTATGGAACTGCGTTAACGGGACGGATTCGAAGCTTTCTCAACCGTGTCGATTCGAAGAATACTTCCTTTGTGGACTCGAAGTAGGGAGCCAGTCTGATGGATTCGAACCAAGGGCATTTGGATGGAGTCGAACTGAGGGCCGAAGTGAGGCTAGGTTTCCATGGATTCGAACTATCGCATTTCGAGGAGGGATTCGAAGCAAGGCTCTGGGCCAATGGATTCGAAGCAAGGACTTGCTTTTTGGATTCGAACTGTAGAAGGATTCGAACTAAAGCATACTTCTTCCATTTTCCAACGACGATAGCTTGAGCATACGAACTCGGATTGCTCCGAAATTCAAAACGTTGGTTTCTACTACTTTACTTGACGTGTCCTATCAATTGTAGCCTGATTCGGACTCGGACAAAATTCATCGATATCCACGGTAAACCAGTGTATAACGAACTTTTACGACGAACTGTCTTTAGTTTTCTAATCAACCTTTTTGGTGTCACGGCCTTGCCAAAAGGCGGGATAACATTTGCCCCCCAAAACATGCCTTGCGATAGGAAGGTGTGTTTTGTAATGCCATAAGTTGGATGTTCATATCCAGTTGACGACCTGCAAAGAAATTGATAGTTTTATATGACCTTAAATGACGACCGTTCGCGATCTAGCCATTTGAGGTGGTATGCGACCGTTCGCGATCTAGCATTTTCTGTATAACCTTAAATGACGACCGTTCGTGATCTAGCCATTTGAGGTGGAATGCGACCGTTCGCGATCTAGCATTTCTACATGGCCCCAAATGACGACCGTTCGTGATCAAGCCATTTGAGGTGAGGGGTGCCGTTCGAGGCGAGTTGTGACCGTTCGAGGTCGGGTGTCGTGGAAAGAGGAACGTGATCGTTCGCGATCGTGTGCCGTACGAGGCAAAAATGTGATCGTTCGCGATCGAATGTCATATTAGGTGAATTGTGACCGTTCGTGGACGGGTGCCGTACGAGGCTAATGGTGACCGTTCGAGGTCGGGTGCCGTTCGTGGCGAAGTGTGATCGTTCGCGATCGAATTGTGACCATTCGCGGTCGGATGCCGTTCGAGGCGAATTGTGACCGTTCGTGGTCGGGTGCCATTCGAGGCGAATTGAGTGTGCCCGTGGAGGGACTTAGTATCATCAATACCAGGTTTCACGTTCGGGTGAATCCCCGGATTGTTTCTTGCAACGGTTTATTGCCATCTCAGAGCATGCCTAGGGACCGTTCGTGACCCCGTACATGTGTAAGTGGCTTAGCCGTTATGAAATCACAAGTAGCATTTTTTTTTTTGAAAATAAGTCTTTAGCAGAAATGTTAAACAAAGTCAAGTTCAAATATTCAAATAGAGATGAAACAAAAGCAAAGCAAGGATGTCAAAGTGTAAACTCCCACAACGATAGGGTTAGTAGTCATTCACAACATGCCTATGGACCGTTCGTGATCTCGCACATGTGTAAATGACTTACCCGTGTTGGTGAGAGGTTTACAACTTGTCCATCGTTATTTCAACTAATTGATAATCATACGATGTCCTGGCTCGGGGGCACCCCTGGCTGATGTAGACGGTGGTCGCTCTGGCTCCACCGCTGGAGCTCGCCTCCTCACATACTGAAGTAGCATACCGTTCCTGATGTGCCCTTCCACCTCATCCTTCAGATGTCTACAGTCGTTAGTGTTATGACCATTCAGTTCGTGGAATAAGCAGTATCTGTCTGATTTCCTCTCGTCAACAGTGGGATCCCTTCGTATAGGCCTACGGTAGGGAACTTGCTCTCGTGTATCTTGGTAGATTCGCTCCAAACTCTCATTCAGCTCTGAATAAGTGGTGAATCGTGGCTCTCTCCGCAGTCGCTTTGACCTGTCACCATTGTCCTCAGCCTTTCGTTTTCCTTTATCCTTGCCTGAATCATTTTCGAGAGGCTTTTTGTCTTTAAGTGCATAAACTTCTATTCCCTCTCCTTCTTCTCTTTCAGCATTAGCGTCTTCCAATCGCAAAAACTTTTCTGCCTCGTGATAGAATTCCCCTAGATCCATAGGCGGATCCTTAGTTAATGAATTCTTGAACTCCGTGCCGTCAGCTACTCCGGACACAGCTGCCATCATAACTATGGACGGATCTGGCCGATACACTGATGCTGCTCCGCATTGAACCGTGTCAAGAAATTCCTCAAAGACTCCCCAGCTTTCTGCTTTAGCATTGCCAAACTCATCACATTCTTGGGTCTTGAAATATGAACTCTGAATTGCCTCATAAATTTCTCAATCAAATCGGTCCATGTCCCAATGGAGCCGCTATCTAGCTGTCTGAACCATAAAGCTGCTATGTCTGTCAAATACAATGGGAAGCACCGGGCCATGACTTCCTGTGATGCCCCCAGCACTTCCATGTGCCTTATATACCTCGTTAGATGGACCGCAGGGTCCGTCCTCCCATCATACCCTTCTACTGTTGGCAGTTTGAATTCTGGTCGGTTCCTAGCCAACCTAATCGCAGGAGAAAAGGGACTCTTGTTCACATCTTCAAGATCTCTGTTTACTAATCCTCCTCTCATGGCTCGCCTGACCATCTCCGCCAATCTATCATTGTCTGCAAGCTGTAGTCCTCGTTCACTACCTTCGATCTGCCCCCCAAGCCCGTGTGAGCTTTCGGGTGTTTGCCCCCCTGACTGAGCGTTCATCCCTCTATTGCTGTCAGGTTGCTCGGATGTCCTTGTCTCTCTTCCCGTGTTCGGATCAACATGTCCTAAGTGTGTGCCCCCAGCTCCGGCGCTGCGTTTGGTGGTCCTGCTCCGTTCTGGATTCTAGTTGTTCCTTGATTTTGCGATCCAAGTTGTCCGATCTGTTGAAGCAAATTCTGGATCATTTCCTCTTGTCTCTTCATCATTGTCTCCATCTCTTCCCTAGTGATGAAAACTGAAGCTTGGTTTGCTCCTGAGGAAGCCTCTTGACTCCCTTCGTGCTGACTTCGCTCTGGCCTCTGCCTTTTACTTGTTTGTCTTGTCATGATTCTTCGGATCTGAATCTCTTAGCCTTCTGATTCAACTTTCAAATGATAGAACTCCTTGAGTTCAATTCTCAGTGAAAGCACCAAAGTGTTTGCGCCAAAATTGGTCACAAACCCCGAATGTTGTGAAAGCACCAGTGTATGAATATAAATCAACAATATTCACACACAAATCTCAAATCTAAGCAAACAGAGTATCACAGTTTAGAAATAATGAATAGAAACACGAGATTTTGCCTACGTCCACTCTGAAGTTGATGATTTTATTGATGTTCACTTGATGATTACAATTTCTTTTAATGTAGTACAACTGATTATATGATTATAATCTGAATCTAAGGAAGCGGTGGTGATTCTGAGTAAATTTGGCAGAGTCTGGGCGCTCTTTAGCTCTCAAAAATGTCTGACCCCTTTTCTGAATGACTAGGGGCTCTATTTATAGGTGTAGGAGGCTGATATTTCGCCTAAAATGAGGGGAGACCAGTTCTGGTATGTCAGGGGGCCCACATGGCCGAAATCTGGAGATCCGGGCCCACTTTGGGATCGATTCGACCCTTGGTTCGAATCGATCAAGAAATCATCCAATCGAGCTGAAATTTGGCGTGGACATTCTTCATCATGTGCTTAAGCTTCTGTGAAAATTTCATGTCATTTGGATTTGTAGATCTTGAGATATGATCGATTCAAGTTGGAGTCTTCCGCCATCTGAAGTCGTTCGAATCGATTCCTTCGAATCGATTCGTTCAAATCGTTCTGTTCTTATTGATTCGTTCGAATCGATTCTCTTTGCATGCGTGCGCTTCGAGTCAGTCCTCCACTTCCTCCGAGTATTCTGGGCCAAATCCCTGGGTTTCAGGCGCTTCAACCTAATGGATTCGAAGTGAGGGATTCGAAGGAATGTTCCTTCGAATCGATCAAATGGAATGCTATTCGAATCGATCAGGTTGTATCGTAGCCTGATGGGTATGGAACTGCGTTAACGGGACGGATTCGAAGCTTTCTCAACCGTGTCGATTCGAAGAATACTTCCTTTGTGGACTCGAAGTAGGGAGCCAGTCTGATGGATTCGAACCAAGGGCATTTGGATGGAGTCGAACTGAGGGCCGAAGTGAGGCTAGGTTTCCATGGATTCGAACTATCGCATTTCGAGGAGGGATTCGAAGCAAGGCTCTGGGCCAATGGATTCGAAGCAAGGACTTGCTTTTTGGATTCGAACTGTAGAAGGATTCGAACTAAAGCATACTTCTTCCATTTTCCAACGACGATAGCTTGAGCATACGAACTCGGATTGCTCCGAAATTCAAAACGTTGGTTTCTACTACTTTACTTGACGTGTCCTATCAATTGTAGCCTGATTCGGACTCGGACAAAATTCATCGATATCCACGGTAAACCAGTGTATAACGAACTTTTACGACGAACTGTCTTTAGTTTTCTAATCAACCTTTTTGGTGTCACGGCCTTGCCAAAAGGCGGGATAACATTTGCCCCCCAAAACATGCCTTGCGATAGGAAGGTGTGTTTTGTAATGCCATAAGTTGGATGTTCATATCCAGTTGACGACCTGCAAAGAAATTGATAGTTTTATATGACCTTAAATGACGACCGTTCGCGATCTAGCCATTTGAGGTGGTATGCGACCGTTCGCGATCTAGCATTTTCTGTATAACCTTAAATGACGACCGTTCGTGATCTAGCCATTTGAGGTGGAATGCGACCGTTCGCGATCTAGCATTTCTACATGGCCCCAAATGACGACCGTTCGTGATCAAGCCATTTGAGGTGAGGGGTGCCGTTCGAGGCGAGTTGTGACCGTTCGAGGTCGGGTGTCGTGGAAAGAGGAACGTGATCGTTCGCGATCGTGTGCCGTACGAGGCAAAAATGTGATCGTTCGCGATCGAATGTCATATTAGGTGAATTGTGACCGTTCGTGGACGGGTGCCGTACGAGGCTAATGGTGACCGTTCGAGGTCGGGTGCCGTTCGTGGCGAAGTGTGATCGTTCGCGATCGAATTGTGACCATTCGCGGTCGGATGCCGTTCGAGGCGAATTGTGACCGTTCGTGGTCGGGTGCCATTCGAGGCGAATTGAGTGTGCCCGTGGAGGGACTTAGTATCATCAATACCAGGTTTCACGTTCGGGTGAATCCCCGGATTGTTTCTTGCAACGGTTTATTGCCATCTCAGAGCATGCCTAGGGACCGTTCGTGACCCCGTACATGTGTAAGTGGCTTAGCCGTTATGAAATCACAAGTAGCATTTTTTTTTTGAAAATAAGTCTTTAGCAGAAATGTTAAACAAAGTCAAGTTCAAATATTCAAATAGAGATGAAACAAAAGCAAAGCAAGGATGTCAAAGTGTAAACTCCCACAACGATAGGGTTAGTAGTCATTCACAACATGCCTATGGACCGTTCGTGATCTCGCACATGTGTAAATGACTTACCCGTGTTGGTGAGAGGTTTACAACTTGTCCATTGTTATTTCAACTAATTGATAATCATACGATGTCCTGGCTCGGGGGCACCCCTGGCTGATGTAGACGGTGGTCGCTCTGGCTCCACCGCTGGAGCTCGCCTCCTCACATACTGAAGTAGCATACCGTTCCTGATGTGCCCTTCCACCTCATCCTTCAGATGTCTACAGTCGTTAGTGTTATGACCATTCAGTTCGTGGAATAAGCAGTATCTGTCTGATTTCCTCTCGTCAACAGTGGGATCCCTTCGTATAGGCCTACGGTAGGGAACTTGCTCTCGTGTATCTTGGTAGATTCGCTCCAAACTCTCATTCAGCTCTGAATAAGTGGTGAATCGTGGCTCTCTCCGCAGTCGCTTTGACCTGTCACCATTGTCCTCAGCCTTTCGTTTTCCTTTATCCTTGCCTGAATCATTTTCGAGAGGCTTTTTGTCTTTAAGTGCATAAACTTCTATTCCCTCTCCTTCTTCTCTTTCAGCATTAGCGTCTTCCAATCGCAAAAACTTTTCTGCCTCGTGATAGAATTCCCCTAGATCCATAGGCGGATCCTTAGTTAATGAATTCTTGAACTCCGTGCCGTCAGCTACTCCGGACACAGCTGCCATCATAACTATGGACGGATCTGGCCGATACACTGATGCTGCTGCCGCATTGAACCGTGTCAAGAAATTCCTCAAAGACTCCCCAGCTTTCTGCTTTAGCATTGCCAAACTCATCACATTCTTGGGTCTTGAAATATGAACTCTGAATTGCCTCATAAATTTCTCAATCAAATCGGTCCATGTCCCAATGGAGCCGCTATCTAGCTGTCTGAACCATAAAGCTGCTATGTCTGTCAAATACAATGGGAAGCACCGGGCCATGACTTCCTGTGATGCCCCCAGCACTTCCATGTGCCTTATATACCTCGTTAGATGGACCGCAGGGTCCGTCCTCCCATCATACCCTTCTACTGTTGGCAGTTTGAATTCTGGTCGGTTCCTAGCCAACCTAATCGCAGGAGAAAAGGGACTCTTGTTCACATCTTCAAGATCTCTGTTTACTAATCCTCCTCTCATGGCTCGCCTGACCATCTCCGCCAATCTATCATTGTCTGCAAGCTGTAGTCCTCGTTCACTACCTTCGATCTGCCCCCCAAGCCCGTGTGAGCTTTCGGGTGTTTGCCCCCCTGACTGAGCGTTCATCCCTCTATTGCTGTCAGGTTGCTCGGATGTCCTTGTCTCTCTTCCCGTGTTCGGATCAACATGTCCTAAGTGTGTGCCCCCAGCTCCGGCGCTGCGTTTGGTGGTCCTGCTCCGTTCTGGATTCTAGTTGTTCCTTGATTTTGCGATCCAAGTTGTCCGATCTGTTGAAGCAAATTCTGGATCATTTCCTCTTGTCTCTTCATCATTGTCTCCATCTCTTCCCTAGTGATGAAAACTGAAGCTTGGTTTGCTCCTGAGGAAGCCTCTTGACTCCCTTCGTGCTGACTTCGCTCTGGCCTCTGCCTTTTACTTGTTTGTCTTGTCATGATTCTTCGGATCTGAATCTCTTAGCCTTCTGATTCAACTTTCAAATGATAGAACTCCTTGAGTTCAATTCTCAGTGAAAGCACCAAAGTGTTTGCGCCAAAATTGGTCACAAACCCCGAATGTTGTGAAAGCACCAGTGTATGAATATAAATCAACAATATTCACACACAAATCTCAAATCTAAGCAAACAGAGTATCACAGTTTAGAAATAATGAATAGAAACACGAGATTTTGCCTACGTCCACTCTGAAGTTGATGATTTTATTGATGTTCACTTGATGATTACAATTTCTTTTAATGTAGTACAACTGATTATATGATTATAATCTGAATCTAAGGAAGCGGTGGTGATTCTGAGTAAATTTGGCAGAGTCTGGGCGCTCTTTAGCTCTCAAAAATGTCTGACCCCTTTTCTGAATGACTAGGGGCTCTATTTATAGGTGTAGGAGGCTGATATTTCGCCTAAAATGAGGGGAGACCAGTTCTGGTATGTCAGGGGGCCCACATGGCCGAAATCTGGAGATCCGGGCCCACTTTGGGATCGATTCGACCCTTGGTTCGAATCGATCAAGAAATCATCCAATCGAGCTGAAATTTGGCGTGGACATTCTTCATCATGTGCTTAAGCTTCTGTGAAAATTTCATGTCATTTGGATTTGTAGATCTTGAGATATGATCGATTCAAGTTGGAGTCTTCCGCCATCTGAAGTCGTTCGAATCGATTCCTTCGAATCGATTCGTTCAAATCGTTCTGTTCTTATTGATTCGTTCGAATCGATTCTCTTTGCATGCGTGCGCTTCGAGTCAGTCCTCCACTTCCTCCGAGTATTCTGGGCCAAATCCCTGGGTTTCAAGCGCTTCAACCTAATGGATTCGAAGTGAGGGATTCGAAGGAATGTTCCTTCGAATCGATCAAATGGAATGCTATTCAAATCGATCAGGTTGTATCGTAGCCTGATGGGTATGGAACTGCGTTAACGGGACGGATCCGAAGCTTTCTCAACCGTGTCGATTCGAAGAATACTTCCTTTGTGGACTCGAAGTAGGGAGCCAGTCTGATGGATTCGAACCAAGGGCATTTGGATGGAGTCGAACTGAGGGCCGAAGTGAGGCTAGGTTTCCATGGATTCGAACTATCGCATTTCGAGGAGGGATTCGAAGCAAGGCTCTGGGCCAATGGATTCGAAGCAAGGACTTGCTTTTTGGATTCGAACTGTAGAAGGATTCGAACTAAAGCATACTTCTTCCATTTTCCAACGACGATAGCCTGAGCATACGAACCCGGATTGCTCCGAAATTCAGAATGTTGGTTTCTACTGCTTTACTTGACGTGTCCTATCAATTGTAGCCTGATCCAGACTCGGACAAAATTCATCGATATCCACGGTAAACCAGTGTATAACGAACTTTTACGACGAACTGTCTTTAGTTTTCTAATCAACCTTTTTGGTGTCACGGCCTTGCCAAAAGGCGGGATAACACATACATACACACACTCATCTCACCATTTCATAAATAAGGCCTTATAGGGAATCTTCATTATTACGCCTTAAAATATAATTAGGCTACAATAAGAGTTCCCTCTTATTTTCCCTAACAATCAATTACCTTTCTAATGGGGGAAACAAATGAAAATAAGTGCCTAACTAACTATGCCATATACGCAGTAAATATACGTTAATTACGCAAATAGAGATAAATAAATATTCGTACCTAATAAGTTCTAAACGCATGGATTTTACGCTCTAAACTAGCGTTAAATGTCAGTTCCCCGATCAAATATTATTACAAGTCCTTTTTCTTCAAATTCCTAGGATTTCATGGGATTCTAATATTCAAAATAGGGAATGAATATTCGTAACCAAAACTGCAATAATACACTTGTAAACAAAATAGAAACTCAATTTATTACTCCAATTCAATAGAATATCCTAACAATAGGAATTGCAATCTAAACCCCATATTCTATTCAACTCCTCTTTTACAAAGAAATAGATAAGAATAAGTGGGGTAAACTACGAATAGAATTCGTAATCTAAACCCTTTATTTTATTGAAGAATCACAATTTCACCCAAAGAAGAAGGAGAAGTGGAATAGATTATGAAATTATCAAAAATTGCATAAACGAAACAAATTCCATCAAATTAATATAAATAATTGAGAATCTTACACAGAATTGACATTTTGAAATAAAAAGGAATTTTGGGGGGTTTTATCTATCATATTTTCGAAATCCCAAAATCTCCAAGGCATATTCATATCCAAAAATAAATACACTAAACAATTGCTGAAAAGAAATACTAAGGTTTCCACTCACAGATTAGCCTTAGCTTCACTTAAATGGATTTGTAGCCTTCCCATCTCTTTCAGAATCTCTCTCTTTTGACACACACACACACAATATGGAAGAGGTATATATATTCGTTAGATTCAGAATAATTAAAGAAGAATAGGATAAGAATAGATTGGACGAAGAAGAAACAAATAAGAAATAAGTTGAATTCTTACCTGAATACTCTATGGAGTTTTTGAATCTTATTAGAGAGAGATAGCAGTGGCGGAATTTCATCATATTCCATAAATTAATATGAATCAAAAGTGAAGAGGATAAGGTTCTATTTATAGGGGTTGAAACGCACCAGAACCGTAGGGTGGAAGTAGTAAGAAACAGATAAATCTAGAGCGTACAAATCAATATTACATAGCTTCAAACCCTAGCCACCACTGGCAACTTTCATTGCCAAGCGTTCAACTGCTTATGTGCGACTGGCTGACCGCTACGGTTGACCTATATAGGTCGACCGCTCCTCTATTTCGGGGAATGCTTATTTTGTTCCGTTGCATAATTATTTTATTCCATAATTAATTTTTTAACGTTAAGCTTTAATTAAATGTTTACTTAGCCCCTAAGCTAATTTTTGAAATTTAGATCCTAAATTTGATTTCTCATTGAATTTGAATCCAAACTAAATTAATTTAAATCTGAAAACTTCAAATGCTTATAACTTCTTTGCTTGAGCTCTGTTTTTAGCGTATTATATATGGAAACAGATCAGAGTTTCGCCTCGAACGCAACAGAATAACTTTCATGCTCAAATTCCAACTTTTATAAAATTTCCATATTCAACTCTTATTATATTTAATTCAATTTACTTCATTTATTTATGGTTCATTTTACGGGGTGTTACACCCTCTCTCCTCCTTTATCCCTCAACACTCAACGATTTGACGCATCGAAAATTGCAATGCGCTCCACTACATGCTTACTCCACGATGGACCCAAGACCTTAAAGCTAGGTGCATCCTCCTGATTTGTGACCTACAAACCCCACACCACCCCCAAATGTTGAAATTTTATTGATAGCATCGGGGTCCAATTCGTCGATGCGAACATGACCACGTCGCCAAGAGAAGTACGATAGTGCTCTCTATTTTGCCTAATCCCCCCTCGTTTTCTGACCAAATGCAACCCTAGATTTGGCAAGAATAAGTCGAGCATGATGATGTATCAATGCATGCCATCTCATCGTATGGATGTGAAGCCCTCCTCTTCACGAGTCCAATGGATCCATTTTCACCCACTTTCGTGGCCTGAATCTCTGTATTTCATTCATTGAAAGAGGTAGCCTGTTTTCGTTTACTGTAAGGTGGAGGAGTGAAAAATGAAAGAGGGAAAATGTGAAGTGAGGAAAAGTCATGTGTGGAAGGGGATGCATTTATATGTTAAAATATATATAATTTATTCTATTTCTAAAATAAATCTCCATACGTTTTAGCCTCGCATGATCACACAGCATATCAAATCGCTATGAAATCGTCAATGCACATCACCTCATATTTTCGGTTTCAATGGCACTAGTTTTAGAAAAATCCAAGATAGTACCATAAGATGATAATTTCATGCATTTAGAGGTTGTTTTGGCTATTGGATAGCCCGATTCCAAAAATTCCTCAACCGTACGTCTCATAATGAAATTCTTATCCCAGAAATACAAACCTTCAATCGAGATCCCACTGGACCCGACTGCGCATGTATTCTTATGAAATACGTATAACAATGCGCAAATCATAAAAGCACCATGACTCTAAATATAGCGATATCTATACTCATTTTAATTTCCAGTGATGATCTTGACTCAATGGAAGTGGTCTCGAGTCCTAATTTGATCATATGCGAAAAATAAGATTTTGGACCTTCCATTCATTAATGATTCAATATTTAAATTAATTATTTATCTAGTTATTATAAATGCGAGTTGTTACAATATTACTCATACCAGGCTTTATGTCTGACCCATATTTTTTTATTCCCCATAAATTCATGGGTACTCTTTTAAGTAGGCTGAGTTTGTGGGTTTAGATAGGTAAATTTTAGAAAGACGACTAAAGGAGCTGAAGACGAAGCAAGAAGCTTATTTTGCAAATAAAAGTTATTTTGAAATTTCCGTTGTGTAAAACCAGGAATATAACTAGTTAAGTTTCTGTTGACATCTTTATATGTCAGACATGATACTATATTTACTTCTTATTATATTTACCCATGTTTGTGAATGAGCTGGGTTAATTATGATGTATTAAGTCATGTAAAATCACCTTAATTAATGAAATTTATTTAGCTGGTCTATTTTTTTAATTTTGTGCAAAATAAACACTAAACTCACTTTGTCGCTTGAAAATGATTCCGGTGATGACTATAGCATCTTCGACATCTATTATGGGAAACGAAGTAGGGGATGTTACAATGTGGTATCAGAGCTTCGATTAGGGGAACACTTGTATAAAACAGAGCTAAGTAGAAACTAAGCAGTAGAAAATAAACACCTTGAGGAGGGTATACACTATATATATATATATATCGTACCTGTATTTTGATATAGATATATAGTAGGATATATCACCCCTCTAATATTGTTCTCTCTCTCTCTCTTTATTTTGTTCCTCATGACCCTTGCTTATGTAGCTAGCAAGAATGGACCTATGTAACAAACGTTGACCTTATGAAGTACAAGAGCGAATCCTAGTAGGGGAACTAATAGTATGCAAATTAACGACCAAGGAGGGGAGGTAGCTCCGAAAGTTCGTACTGAAGCTAGCAATGAAATTCTTCCCCTGACTGTAGGGAATTTTTATAGAATGCACTTTTCCAATAGTTCTGAGCAAACTTAGTGTAGTAACAAGTACCACCCAAGCCTCGAATATGCCTAGATGCCTAGAGCAGTTAGTAAAGAAAGACTTTGCGAAGATGAGCAAGGATTTTAGAAGTCCAAAAGGAGAAATGTTTGATGGAACGAAGAAGGCACTTGAAGCAAGTGATTGGCTATTGATTTATGACAGGATTTGTGAAGATTTAGAGCTGACCGATGCTCAAAAGGTGAAGCTTGTATCTAGACAATTCAAGTGATCGACGAATGTCTAGCGGAGAACTGTAAGAGCTAAGATTATCGACCAAGAAATTACTTGGAATAGGTTCAAGGAGATGTTTTAAAATCAGTATATTCCTAGATCAGAGCTATTAGCGATGTTTCGGGGGTTTATGGAGTTGCAGCAAGGAGGTTTGACTATGTCAGAGTATGTATAGAGGTTCAATGCATTGTCCAAGTATGTAACTGATTTGATTAGGACTTCGAGAAAGAAGGCAGAGAAATTTATCCTATGTTTGAGGTCTGGATTGACTGACAAAACAATAGTACATCTAACACTTCCATTCAATGAAGTGGTAGATATGGAGAGGAGTAATGATTGATGTATGTTGAAAGGCAGGGTATGGGGAAAAATGCTCAGGCTGAGAAGAAAAGGAAGTTTGCCTTATACTAGAAAGGCAAGAAGGGACACCAAAAAAAGGAAAGGCTCATGTTAGTGGGGAACAGAAAGATGTTGCTAACGTGACCTGCTATAATTGTAAGAAAATAGAGACTATGTAAATAAGTGTCCATGGCCGGTTGGAGTGGTGAAGGTTAAATGATTTGTCTATAATAAGCCCGGGCACAAGAAGAAAGATTGTCCTGAGTTAAACCAGCCGAAGGTTTTTTCTCTATGGAAGGACCTTCATTTGAACCGATTTCTTAGGAGAATGGAAAGGGTATGCTCAGAGGTATGATCTCGATTTTCAATATGTAAGTTAGTGTTCTGTTTGATACTAGTGTTCTGTACTCTTTCATTTCAAAAGACTTGGATAATAAGTTAGGATTAGATACTACCTATTTGATTGCGTACTTGCATATGGTTATTCTAATCGGTGGGTGTGCCACTCTTAAATTAAGGTGCATTAATCTTGTGTTTGATTTTGGATATTTGTTTTTTTCCACCCGTATATGTTTGACTTCATAGGGTATTGAGTAATTTTGGGTATAAACTAGTTGACATGGAATGATGTCGGGATTTATCGTGCAGATAATGTTATTGCATTAGGAAATCTAAGGGGCGGAGAGAGAATTACATTGGCATTGGATAATATGAAGGAAAAGTTAGGCTTGATGTTGTGTGTTATGGGAGATCAAGAAAATAAGATCATTGGAGTACGGGTAGTTCGTGAATCTGTAGATGTTTTCGAACCCATAACGGGACTACCACCAAGGAGGGAGATCGAGTTCCGAATAGACTTGATGTCGTTGGCACAACTTGTTAGTAGACTATCCAGTAGAATGTCCCCCAATGAGATGGAAGAATTAAAGAAGCAACTAGTGGAACTTGAGGATTAAAGTTTCATTAGGCTGAGTAGTTCACTATGGGAAGCATCCACGGTATTCGTAAAGAAGTCGGATGGATCTTTACAGATATGTATTAATTACCAAAAGTTGAATAAACTGACAGTGAAAAATCATTATCCATTGCCCAGGTTAGGTGATTTGTTTGATCAGTTGAGTGGAGCTCAAGTGTTCTCGCAGCTAGATTCGGCAACCGAATTCCATCAACTGAAGGTAGTGAAAGGTAATATTCCATTGACCACGTTCTGAACAAGGTACAGTTAATATGGGTGGTTAGTGATGCCGTTTGGACTAACTAACGCCCTTGCATTCTTCGTTGATCTTATGAACTGAATCTTTTATGATTAGTTGGATAAATTTGTGTTGGTCTTCAGTGATGATATTTTGGTATATTCTAAGGGTGAGAGAGACCATGAAGTCCATCTTAGATTAGTGTTGGAGACATTATGATAACACAAGTTGAAGGCGAAGTTTCCAAAATGCCATTTTTGGAAATGAGAGGTTAAGTTTCTAGGGCTTGTTGTTTCAGTAAGTGGATTGGCTATGGATCCATCGAAGATGAAAACCATTAATGGTTGGAAAAGACCGGCGACAGTCACAAAAATGAGATGTTTCTTAGGTTTGAGTGGCCATTATCGCATATTCATTATGGACTTCTCGTGTATAGAAGCACCCTTAACTAAGTTAACCAAGAAGAATGAGAAGTTCATATGGAATAGTAAGTGTGAAGGGCCATTTTAGGAGTTGAAAAAGTTGTTGATGAATGCTCATGTTTTGATCGTGCTGGAAGGGAATCAGGAGCTGGTAGTTTATACCAATTCTTGTGGAGCAGGGTTAGGAGCAGCGCTGATGCAAATATGGCGAGTGATAGGTTATATATCAAGGCAATTGAGGCCACATAAGGTTAGGTATCCAACCTATAACTTATAGTTGGAAGTGGTAGTGTTTGTGTTGATGATTTGGAGATATTATTCTTTGGGAGAGTGGTTCAAATTGTATACGGACTATAAGTCCCTTAAGCACTTATTCTCTCGGAAGTAGTTGAATATGAGACAATAGAATGGCTAGAGTTCTTGGCGGCATACTACTTTGGTATAGAGTACACACTCGAAAAAAGGAACAAGTTTGCAAATGCTTTGAGTAGAAAGCATCGGAATGGAATGTTAGCCAAGGTTGAGGAATGAAAGACATTAGAGACACTGGCGACTTGTAGAGTGCATTATAGAGCAAATGTAAGATCGAGTCAAGCTCTAGGATGATAACATGTTTGGAAGTACATCCAACACTTGTGGGTAGAATCATTGCAAGGCAAAGGAAGGACCCATTGGTAGCCGGAATGATTAGATGATTAGAGATGGGAGTGGATGCTGAGGATCTAAAAGGATTCAAAATGACTTGAAGGGATGGCTTAGGAAGAAAGGGAGACTTTGTTTTTCAAATGTAAAAAACCATAGAAGGAGGTCTAGGAAGGAAGCCATCGATCCAAATTTACAATCCATCCCGAGGGCATAAATATGTTCGATGACATGAAAATAGTGTTCTTTTGGGAAGGGATAAAGAGGGATGTTGGTGAATATGTGAAGAGATGTTTCACCTATCAATAGGTAAAGGCTAAACAACAAAAGCCATGTGGATTACTTCCACCCTTGGAAGTACCAATTTGGAAGTGGGATTCATTATCCATGGATTTTCTAGGGCAAGGATGTGGAATGATATCATTTGGGTAATGGTCGATAAGTGGACTAAGAGTTCCTACTTGATCCAGGTGAAATCAACAAGAACGACAACAAACTTAGCAAAGCTTTATGTGAAGAATGCGGTGATACTTTATGGGATTCAAAGTAGTATTATCAGTGATAGAGACCCATTGTTCACCAGTGAGTTTTGGAGAAGTTTGCATAGTGCATTCGGTATAGAGTTGAACTTGAGTATGGCATACAACCCACAGACTAATTGTAACGGCCGGGGATTTTCGACCCTTGAAAATGGACACTAATACATCCTTGTGCCGTAAATCTAAGTGCCAGAAAGCCCGACTGTTAGGGGAAAAAGAAAATAAGGATAGAATAGAACAGAAAATAGAATCTCACACGAATGGAATAACATATATTATTTCAATATATAATCTTTGCAGCGGAAAATTTTGAATACAATATCAGAGTCTAACCTGGATTTACCCTGGACAGTTATAAACCTTCTGTCCTTATAAATGTAAAAACAAATGCAATAGATGCAGCGGATAATACAATATGTCCATATGTAGATGAAGATCTCCAGCTCTCCTTTGGAAACTCCAAGCATCCTCAACTACTTGGATCTGACCCGAGTATTTAGAATACCCGAATTAGGCTTGATAAACCAGCGTGAGATACTCGAAATTTTAAAATGTATAGATCAAGCTGATGTAAATCAATATCTTTTAAAAGAAGGGTATCTCATAAGACCACGCCTACACATAAATACGGACGGGTTTTTAACTTATGATAACCAAATCACTTTTATGCCAAAATTGTTTGATATTATCTTTAATGACATTCCTTTGAAAAAACTTTTCAAATAATCTATGAAAATAGCCTAAATTGTTACATTAATTAAATTTAATGGCTTACTAGCTACTTTTTAAAAGTAGGTTCTACAATCAAAACCGTAAAGGCAACATATTGGAATTGGATTTTTAACATGATAGAGAACTAGTGACCATTCAGACTCGAAAATTCACGTTTAACAGTCCTAGTTCACACCAGTGGCTTTACAAGATCTCCATCAGACACCGAATTATACCACTACACTACCATGGAACTGAGTATTACTCGATGGTTTTACACAATCTCCATCGGCCTCCATACCTTTCCATCCAAACAATAAGGCAACAAGTGCCTAGAGGGATATCTTCCCTCAATAATAGCCCGAAAAATATGTCCTCCAGACCACATAGTATCCCGTACCATTCCTGGGATGTGAGGCTTGTGAGGCTACGCTCCACAAAGCCACACTTTGCTTTTCACAATGCCACGCTTTGATCATTACAGGTTCCACTTTGAATGCCACATTGTCATTCCTTTGATCACTATTGACTTTCATGAACATAAAACCTCTGAGCTCATACCTTTCAGAGAAGGGTGTTAAGCAACGAGAAGTTACCTTCTCCACCACCAAACAGATGTATGTTTGCAAAAGTCAACGTTTGTGATCTCAGAAATGCAATGTCAGACATTCATCCATAAAAGTTCATTCTAGCACTGAACGAAACCAAAGGAACTCCTCCTACCACATTCTGTCGGGAATTATCCCTAGGATTAGTAGCGATTGGTCCTTATAATCGAAGATTTTCATAACAGAGCACTACTGCCACCATAAATATATGATATGGTAAATTTCACCTCGAGGGACTAGTGGTAAGCAGCCTTTCATCATGAAAATCCTCATCTTCAAAAATCATCATCATCATGTCTTCACTTCCGAACGTATACATTGGTTCGGAGTGGTTTTCGGATAGGAGTTACCCAAATCCGACCCCGGTTCCTCCGAACCAATCATCGATAAAAAAGTTGTTAAGTTCATATGTGATTATCAATCATCAATAAATTTAATTCATCTTTTTATTCATTCATAGATATCTCTTAGAGATATATTCATTTAAATTATTCCATTATCTTTCCAGAGTATATGGAATCATTAAGCCTCATTTATTAGATCATTTGGTTAATTTTAAAACCTTTTTAATCTTGGAATAATTCCAAATTGTTTAACCTTTTATTTAGGAAAACATTTCCAAATCATTTCTATGCAATCCAAGTTATTTAAATTTAAAAAATTGTATCTTTATACTTTGGGGAATTTTTATTCGAGTAAACCAAATTTACTATCCCATCCGTCGTACCAGTCCAGATAGCCAGAGAGAGAGAGCAGGAAACTGGTTTTCCAAACACAAGCCTAGACACTATCTCTCTGCCACTCATAAGGCGGTCAAGTTATTTGATCGACTCTAAATCATTTAACAAACTCCACTAACTTTTAATCATTTATTTAACCATCCCATAAATCCTTTAAATCACCTTTAAAATACTTTGTTAATCATTTAAAAACATTTACAAAAGATTTGGAAAAGAATGGTTGCGTTAAAAACTATAATTTAAAAGTTATAAAAAAAGTGCTGCGGAAAAGTGCTACAGAAAGTGTTTTTTAAGCTAAAATGACTTTTCTATCATTTGAAAATTTGCATTTATAATTCAAATCAATTTTTAAAAACTTAAAATATTTTTAGAATTTATTTTATATTTTTAAACATTTGAAAAATATTTATTTAAAACATTTGCGACTTTGGCCACCGAGCTGCCAAAGCGCGATTTTCTTGAAAACATGATTTGCTCATATTTCAAAATTTACTAAACGAAATCTTGATCCTTTTCTTTTATTTGAAAACAACGGTCATAAAAGTTCAGAAAATTCTTATTGCAAATAAATTCGACTCCAATTCCATCCTATAGAAGGATTTAACTATTACGGCGCGAAATCGACAACTACCGTTACACGGTGCGCCTATTTTTGACTCCAAATTCATTATTTGTCAAAACAGTTCCTGTAACGACCCAGAATTTATATTAATTTAAATTTGAATATTTAATCAATTTTGAATATTAATAAGTGAAATTAATAGGTCGAGTAATTTAAAATTCGAATAACTGGATTTAATTTGGACAATTAAATCAATAATTTAATAGTTGAAATTCCAGAAATAATTGAAAATTGGGTTTAAAATGATTAAATTTTATTTGGAAAATTTTATTTAATCATATTGAAGTTATAGTGATGTTATAGAACTTTTAAAATTAAATTTAAAGTTAATCTGTGAAAATTGAATATTTTAATATTTAATCGACTAGTGAAATTAGCCATTTTTGGGACAGTCTCAGAATTGGACGAAACTAGTTCCATTGGATCCGTAATAGTTTTTTATTATCGGATTTCAATTTTCGTAGCAATCGGAGTTGTCGTTTGACTGTGGCAGCTCGAAACGCATCGAAATTGTTTTAATATTAATTTGACGAGTTAAAATAGTCATTTTTCAAAAAGTCTCGGATTTCGACGAAACTAGTTTCATCGGATCCGTAATGTGATATTATTGTAAGGTTTCAAATTTTGTGTTAATCGGATGTACGGTTTGTCCGAGGCAAGCGAAAACGCATCGAAATCGGTTTAAATCGATTTAATTTAAATCTGATCGTTTAATTCCGTAACTTGCACATACGATCGAATTAGCTTCCGAAATCTGTTCCATTGTGTCCGGAACGAGGGATAAACCCCAGAAACGCCAGTCATTGCACGTAAATCGAAGTTCGAAAATCCAGAAATGAATAGTGTTTCGTTCGATTTCTATAAATAAGCCTATTTCTTTCACAAAAAAAACATGAAAAAATAAAATAAGCTAGGGTTTGAAGCCAGCCGCCTCCTATAATTTCAAAGGCCAGAAATCGTTTGTCTTCTCCCCTCAAATTCTTCAAATCCGTTCACAATTTCAAGAAGGTTTGAACTACAATATTGTAGATCGTGATGGGATCTATCAGTTCAACGGTCAAGATCGTTTAACTCGAAACGAACCAACGGCAAATCGCATTCAAAGGTCGCGTGTTTGGGGGCATTTTCTGGCCAACAGAGACGACCGAGCTTCACCAAATTGTCGGCGTGGGTGGAGGCTGGCACGAGCTTCGAAACGTTGTTGGCTGATCGACGTTTGGCCTTCAGATGGAGGAGCGAAAATTGGATTGATGATGGCGGCATGGGTTATTTTGAACGGGCCTGGGTGTTTCTCGCATGCGTTTTACCTGGGGGAATCGCGTGAAGCTTAAGTGAAGGAAAAACAAAATCACGGCCAGGATCTAGGATAAGCAACGGTCCAGATTTGTCTGGGTATAAAAAAAATAAATAGATTTGTAAATTGAATTTTTATAATTTGTACAACCTTTAAAAATGTATATCTTGTTCATACATTATCAGAAAATTACGAAACAAGATGCGTTGGAATCGTCTCGACGAGTACTTCGCTATGAAACTGGATTGGAAGCGATCGGGGTCAGTGAAAATTTTGAGTGAAATTAAACGTCTGTTTAATTTTATTTGAAATAAAACGCTGGAACGGAATTGAAATCAAGGTGAGAACTCCTCACTCAATCGAATGTTTTTTTTCGATGTAAATTTTAAATAGTTAGATTTAAAATTGTTGATTGTGTGATTGGATGATAAATTGTTATCTGTTGTGTTGAAATAGACATTATACGCCGTTATTAAGCGGATGTTATTTATTAAAAACATATACCGCGATAATTTCACATTGAAGTGGAATTGGTATTATATATGTATATAGCAATATATATATATATTGGCATATGTATATATTGCAGTTGTTGATTTCCCGCATGGTATAGCGGATGAGACCCTATTGCGCCGTTAGTAAGCGGATAATATTTATTAAACCCATATACCGCGATAATTCCGTACTGGAGCGGAATTGGTATTGTGCTAACATCTTTGGATGCAGGGAAACAGGTTGGAGGGATCCGACTGGATTCCTCACCGTAGTGATTTATTTACAGATATTGTTATATATTCTGTTGTCATATTGATATATGATGTTTGGATGTTGTGATTGATTATTTGGTGCTGTTGCATCATCGGATCCATTTTTGAAGTTAAGATAACGATTTTGATTTTAAAAGGATTTTAAAGTGATTTTTTGAAAATATACGTTTATAGAACTGGTTTATTTAAATTGAGATTTTTTTGAATAATTATAAACGGTTTATATAAAAGATTTATAAAATTGGTATTTATAAATTTAAAAGTTGGAATTATAAAACGAGTTTTTATAAGTGTTAAAATGGAGTATAATTGGATTTCATAAGTTAATGAAATTTAATAGATTTATAATGTGAAGTTATAAAATGAATAGATCTTTGTAAATAAAAGATTTATAAGTAATTAACTTATAATTTAGATTTTTGGTATAAAATTGAGTTATAAATCGAATTTGTTAATTCAAGGATTTTTATAAATCGAAGTTTTATAAATAGAATTGGGATTTATAAATATTGTTTTATAAAATTCGAAATCACTTATTTTGATAAGTGAATTATAGAAGTAATTAAAGGAATTACATCCACGATTTTGGATAGTGGATAATCCTTTAAATAAAATGTGTAGAAATGTTAAGTTTGGATAATGAAGTATATTCACGATTTTGGACAGTGAATATATTATTAAATAAAATGGGTATGGTTTGGAAAGTGATATTACGAAATGAAGTAATTGTTTTAAAAGATGTTTTAAAACGTGTTATGTATCGAATACATAGATTTCAACATTTATTGTTGAAATAGACGTTTCCGAGAAATAAGGAAATGGTGGACTATAACACTGTTGGTATAGTAAATGGTTTCCGAAAGGAAATATTTTGTGTAGTATTGGGATTTATATATCTATCTAAATTTCGAATCCCTATACTAGTGATTTTGAGTTGTCGTAACGATGTTTTACGTAACATTCGTTTTGACTCAAATAAAAATTTGTGAAAGAGAATGATTTCCTTAAAGAATGAAATATATACTAAATTTTGATTTAAGTATATTGAATATTTTCAAATGTTGAAAATAAATGGATTTGTGAATTACCTATTATTAAATAGGTATGGAAATGCTTTCCCAATATGAATGAAGGGTTTGAAATTTTATCTTTTGGAGATAAATTGAAATGTGGAAATTGATTTGAAATTGTTTTCAAATGGTTAAGTGTGGAAATTTTATATCTTGTAAAGATATTTTTGAAAGATAAATAATTTGGAAATTTTTTTGGAATCTGATGATGTTGCGCATCTTTATTGATAGTTAAATAACCGACTATCAATAATTACCTTGAATGGGTATTTGTTGTGACTTGATTGAATTTGAATGCCACACTTATTTTTGAATAAGCGCTCACTATTCGGGTTAGCCGGGAAAGGACCTTTGTGTCGTATAACCCATTCCGAATTTGTGATACGACGTTATGGATCGTATTGAAGACCGGTGGTGAAGACCGGATGTTTATGAAAACGATAGGATGACCTATCGATTGTCTCTGCACCGTTAGCTACGGTATTGAGATTTCCTTTGTGATGGGAAGTTTTATCGGGATTGTGAATATCCGGATTGCAAGGGCTTCTTTGGAAGTGCCTTCGGTTCTGTTCGAACCCGGAACAGACTTGTATGGTTACATGTCTGACATTACATTTTGAGGTGTAAAGCTGATTTCTTTCAAATACATTTCTGTTGATGGCGGAGAATTTATTCTCTTAACTTAACACCCTTCTCTGAGACGTACGAGCTCAGAGGTTATGTAGTTAAAATTTATCAACGGTATATTCCCAATTTGGTAATGTGGCATGCTGAGTGTTGCTGTGAAATGATCATTGTTTGATCATTTGTGATATGATCATTTGTTTGATCATTTATCTTTGTGATCATTACTTTGATCATTTGTTTGACCTAAAGCATAGCTTTTGTATAAAGCGTAGCTTTGTGGACGAGACTTCGTTAGGGCCTCAACAACCCGGAAATGGTCGAAACAGGAATGTTGCGGCAAGGTTATGAGGGTCGCGCCCTTTAGGGTATGTCATTTCCTTCTGGAAAGGGGTGGTATCATGGTATGGAGCCCAGATACTTACTCATGTGGACACACCTTATTTATTATGTTTGATGATGGTTACGAGCGCTCGGATAAAGGTCCCAAAGGACCGGGTGATGACATATTCATGAGTTACCTGTTACAGGGGTAACCCGGCCTTGTTTGGCAGAGAGCAGTTTGTTTCTCGGGACGTCCAGCCAGAGGCGATCCTGTTCGGCATGAGGAAAGGAAGTTCCTTAGCCTGACCATTTGTTGGAAAATCCAAAGAAACAATACGAACCATGTGCGGTTTTAGTTGTAGAACCTGCCATTTACTTATGGTGGCGCCCCACTGTTTAGATGGTAGCTATAGTAGGCATAGTTCGGAATGTCTATGTTGGCTAAGATTAATATTATACTTTCAAAATGTTTTTCTGCACTATGCACTAATAATAATAATCCAATGATTTTGCGTAGTAAGCATATTTGACTATCATAAGAAGAAATCTCCTTCAATTCTGCGTTTGCATTGTGTGTGTGGTGGGAGGTCTTATGGTAGTTTCATTTTCCAAAAGCATTGCGAAATTGTTTGTTTTCTTTGTTGTTGTTGCTTAAAGATAAACTGTTTTAGTTCTCACACCAGTCACCATGACTGACCTGGAGTTTATTGTTTCCTTCCTAAACTCTGGGTGCCCATCATTTTCCACACGGGCAGTCTAGAGTTAGGTTATTAGGTTATTCTGGATTTAAGAGATGCTGTGGAGCTTAAATGGCGAGCTGGATGGCGAGACATACCACTTGTATATGATATTATTTATTCCGCTGTGTATTCTGCATGAGGACAAGTTTATATAACTGTTCATTGTTGTATTGAGTTGTATATTGACTCTGATTGATGTATTGTATAAAAATGATATAGTTCTTTGATTTAAAGATTATTCATTTATCTATTATATGTTGTTCTGCTGCGAATGTGAGATTCTGATATTGTTTCTATTTCTGTGTTTTCTGTTGTTTCTTCTTTCTTTTCCTTCTGTCTTCTTCTACCTCTTCTTTTTCTCCATAACAATTCGGTTTTCCGGCATTCGATTACTCGGCAGTTGATACAGTGGTCGTATTAATGTCGATTTTCGAGCGACGAAAAGTCGAAACGTTACATTTGGTATCAGAGCATATGGTTAAGCGACAACCCTGCTCTGTTGGGTGTTACTCATTAGAGATAGAGTCAGTAGTGCTCTAGAATGAGTTTGAGTGTAATAATAGATACGAGTGCGTATTTGTTAGTGAATATAAAATTGTTTTATATTGTGATGATTGATTTGTTGAGTGGTATATGGATTCTGGTCGGTATAGTCTGTACAACTCTATCGATAGGGATCTCTAAACACTTGTTCAGAACAATTCGGCACGATATTGTTTAAATTGGGTAAATGAAATAATTTTACCTCGATTATAATTTGTATATAAAGAAATAATTTTTCTGAAATTATTAAAGTATATGATTGATGTTTGGTTGTTAAAAATGTAAATATATATAAGTTAATACAAGTTGTTTGAATAAGTTAAATGAAAACAACAATTGTAAAAGAAATTGTATAAGCAAATAAATTATAAAGGGTGAAGTTATAATTGATATGATTTACAATGGTGAAATAAACTTATATATAAATAGTGAAATTTTATAAGTAAAAGGTTTGTAATGAGATTTATAAATCAAGGAAAAATTTTTGGAAAGAATTTAAAGCACTAAATTCACTATGTTGCTGGGAAATAGTACGATGATGACTGCAGCATCATCAGTATCATTTTCGAGTTTCTGTGTGATTGATTTGCTACCCATAGTAAATTGAAATTGAAGTTTTGTTGTGATAAAAAAATTTGATTTAAAATCCAAGTTGTAAAGTGACAAATATAAGTGAAATAAGATTTATACTTATGATATGAAATAATAAATTTGACTTTGGTAAAGTTAATGAATTTGAGTAGCATAATGAAATATGATGTGAAATTTTTAGCTTTGGTAGAAAGTTAAATATAAATTAAATCAGATTTGGAAGCTTAAATATATAAGTTGTATAACTTATAAAATGAGTAATGTAAGCAAAACCAAATGATAAAGTGATTAAACAATTTTGTTAAGTCAAATGTGATATAAATTTGAAGGATTGATGAAATTTGATTTTGGTAAAAGGTTAAATGAACTTTGTTAACGAAAACAAAATCTGAATTGGATTTATAAGTGGAAACTTAAGTTAAGTTAAACAAATGATGTTTGAAATGGAAAATAACTTAAGTGATGTTGAATGAAATTAATTTTGATATCAAAGTAAATTAATAAAGTGAATTTATTAAATGAATGTGAACTTGAGTTATATAAATGAAATTCAATTTTATTTATTAAAATGAATTAGCAATTGAATCAATAAATGGATTGAATGTTAATCAATTGAATGTAAATAAATTGATATGAAACAATGAATATAAGTGTTAATTCATTAAAAGCTAAATGTTATTGGAAGTTGAATAATTGAATGGAAACCAATTTAATATTGAACCAATTGAATTAAAAGTGTTGAACCAAATCGAATGTAAAATTAATAATTTGGTTGTGTTGGATGTACATTGGTTGTTATATGTATGTTGGTTGATTGTATATAAATTCATTAAATGTTAATAAAGTTGAATTGATAAAATTTGGAGCTAAAGTAATTGAATCCAAATTGAAAGTAAATCAATATGAACTGAATTTGATTTAATGTGGAAGTGAACTAATGTGAATGTAAACTAATTGAATTTGAATGAATGAATATTAGTAAAATCCAATGTAAATGAATCAAATATGATTTAAAATTGAAAACCAATCCATTGAATATTAATGAGAAGTGAATTTATTGGATGATGGTTGCATTTGTTGTTTGTTGCATTTGCTATATTGACACATATGTAGTTGTTATGTTGCTATATGTTGTATATCGATATTATTTTCTATATACATGTTCTCATTTGTTTGATTGAGTGTTTAGTAGGTGCGGATGGCGTTTGCTTCGCATTTGGAGCCCGCTTTCGCGCTATATTAGCCGTATACGCTCGCTAAAAATATAATAAGGTACATATCTCGGATTAAATATCGTACTTTTACACTTTTTCCCTACGGGATGCCCCATCACTTGATGAGATGTATATTTGTGATATATATATACTGTTATTTTTTTCGGATCGAGCCGCGCAAAGGAGGCTATGGCGAAATTTTTCGAAAATTTAAGGTGTTAGAATATTTTTGAGAAAATTTGAAAATTTTGAAAACTAAGTATGATTTGGAAAACTTAGTAAAGTTATTGTAAGAAGTTTAACTAAGGATTTTGGGAAAGTTAAACACTTAACAGATTTGAAAATATAATTCGAACGTTTTGTTTTGGAAAGTTAAGGGATTTTGTATCTTTTTCTTACTTGGTAATTTCGAGGACGAAATTCTTTTAAGGGGGGAAGTTTGTAACGATCCAGAATTTATATTAATTTAAATTTGAATATTTAATCAATTTTGAATATTAATAAGTGAAATTAATAAGTCGAGTAATTTAAAATTCGAATAACTGGATTTAATTTGGACAATTAAATCAATAATTTAATAGTTGAAATTCCAGAAATAATTGAAAATTGCGTTTAAAATGATTAAAATTTATTTGGAAAATTTTATTTAATCATATTGAAGTTATAGTGATGTTATAGAACTTTTAAAATTAAATTTAAAGTTAATCTGTGAAAATTGAATATTTTAATATTTAATCGACTAGTGAAATTAGCCATTTTTGGGACAGTCTCAGAATTGGATGAAACTAGTTCCATTGGATCCATAATAGTTTGTTATTATCAGATTTCAATTTTCGTAGCAATCGGAGTTGTCGTTTGACTGTGGCAGCTCGAAATGCATCGAAATTGTTTTAATATTAATTTGACGAGTTAAAATAGTCATTTTTCAAAAAGTCTCGGATTTCGACGAAACTAGTTTCATCGGATCCATAATGTGATATTATTGTAAGGTTTCAAATTTCGTGTCAATCGGATGTACGGTTTGTCCGGGGCAAGCGAAAACGCATCGAAATCGGTTTAAATCGATTTAATTTAAATCTGATCGTTTAATTCCGTAACTTGCACATACGATCGAATTAGCTTCCGAAACCTATTCCATTGTGTCCGAAACGAGGGATAAACCCCAGAAACGCCAGTCACTGCACGTAAATCGAAGTTCGAAAATCCAGAAATGAATAGTGTTTCGTTCTATTTCTATAAATAAGCCCATTTCTTTCACACAAAAAAACATGAAAAAATAAAATAAGCTAGGGTTTGAAGCCAGCCGCCTCCTATAATTTCAAAGGCCAGAAATCGTTTGTCTTCTCCCCTCAAATTCTTCAAATCCGTTCACAATTTCAATAAGGTTTGAACTACAATATTGTAGATCGTGATGGGATCTATCAGTTCAACGGTCAAGATCGTTTAACTCGAAACGAACCAACGGCAAATCGCATTCAAAGGTCGCGTGTTTGGGGGCATTTTCTGGCCAACAGAGACGACCGAGCTTCACCAAATTGTCGGCGTGGGTGGAGGCTGGCACGAGCTTCGAAACGTTGTTGGCTGATCGACGTTTGGCCTTGAGATGGAGGAGCGAAAATTGGATTGATGATGGCGGCATGGGTTATTTTGAACGGACCTGGGTGTTTCTCGTGTGCGTTTTACCTGGGGGAATCGCGTGAAGCTTGGGTGAAGGAAAAACAAAATCACGGCCAGGATCTAGGATAAGCAACGGTCCAGATTTGTCTGGGTATAAAAAAAATAAATAGATTTGTAAATTGAATTTTTATAATTTGTACAACCTTTAAAAATGTATATTTTGTTCATACATTATCAGAAAATTACGAAACAAGATGCGTTGGAATCGTCTCGACGAGTACTTCGCTATGAAACTGGATTGGAAGCGATCGGGGTCAGTGAAAATTTTGAGTGAAATTAAACGTCTGTTTAATTTTATTTGAAATAAAACGCTGGAACGGAATTGAAATCAAGGTGAGAACTCCTCACTCAATCGAATGTTTTGTTTCGATGTAAATTTTAAATAGTTAGATTTAAAATTGTTGATTGTGTGATTGGATGATAAATTGTTATCTGTTCTGTTGAAATAGACATTATACGCCGTTATTAAGCGGATGTTATTTATTAAAAACATATACCGCGATAATTTCACATTGAAGTGGAATTGGTATTATATATGTATATAGCAATATATATATATATTGGCATATGTATATATTGCAGTTGTTGATTTCCCGCATGGTATAGCGGATGAGACCCTATTGCGCCGTTAGTAAGCGGATAATATTTATTAAACCCATATACCGCGATAATTCCGTACTGGAGCGGAATTGGTATTGTGCTAACATCTTTGGATGCAGGGAAACAGGTTGGAGGGATCCGACTGGATTCCTCACCATAGTGATTTATTTACAGATATTGTTATATATTCTGTTGTCATATTGATATATGATGTTTGGATGTTGTGATTGATTATTTGGTGCTGTTGCATCATCGGATCCATTTTTGAAGTTAAGATAACGATTTTGATTTTAAAAGGATTTTAAAGTGATTTTTTGAAAATATACGTTTATAGAACTGGTTTATTTAAATTGAGATTTTTTTGAATAATTATTAACGGTTTATATAAAAGATTTATAAAATTGGTATTTATAAATTTAAAAGTTGGAATTATAAAACGAGTTTTTATAAGTGTTAAAATGGAGTATAATTGGATTTCATAAGTTAATGAAATTTAATAGATTTATAATGTGAAGTTATAAAATGAATAGATCTTTGTAAATAAAAGATTTATAAGTAATTAACTTATAATTTAGATTTTTGGTATAAAATTGAGTTATAAATCGAATTTGTTAATTCAAGGATTTTTATAAATCGAAGTTTTATAAATAGAATTGGGATTTATAAATATTGTTTTATAAAATTCGAAATCACTTATTTTGATAAGTGAATTATAGAAGTAATTAAAGGAATTACATCCACGATTTTGGATAGTGGATAATCCTTTAAATAAAATGTGTAGAAATGTTAAGTTTGGATAATGAAGTATATTCACGATTTTGGACAGTGAATATATTATTAAATAAAATGGGTATGGTTTGGAAAGTGATATTACGAAATGAAGTAATTGTTTTAAAAGATGTTTTAAAACGTGTTATGTATCGAATACATAGATTTCAACATTTATTGTTGAAATAGACGTTTCCGAGAAATAAGGAAATGGTGGACTATAACACTGTTGGTATAGTAAATGGTTTCCGAAAGGAAATATTTTGTGTAGTATTGGGATTTATATATCTATCTAAATTTCGAATCCCTATACTAGTGATTTTGAGTTGTCGTAACGATGTTTTACGTAACATTCGTTTTGACTCAAATAAAAATTTGTGAAAGAGAATGATTTCCTTAAAGAATGAAATATATACTAAATTTTGATTTAAGTATATTGAATATTTTCAAATGTTGAAAATAAATGGATTTGTGAATTACCTATTATTAAATAGGTATGGAAATGCTTTCCCAATATGAATGAAGGGTTTGAAATTTTATCTTTTGGAGATAAATTGAAATGTGGAAATTGATTTGAAATTGTTTTCAAATGGTTAAGTGTGGAAATTTTATATCTTGTAAAGATATTTTTGAAAGATAAATTATTTGGAAAATTATTTGGAATCTGATGATGTTGCGCATCTTTATTGATAGTTAAATAACCGACTATCAATAATTACCTTGAATGGGTATTTGTTGTGACTTGATTGAATTTGAATGCCACACTTATTTTTGAATAAGCGCTCACTATTCCGGTTAGCCGGGAAAGGACCTTTGTGTCGTATAACCCATTCCGAATTTGTGATACGACGTTATGGATCGTATTGAAGACCGATGGTGAAGACCGGATGTTTATGAAAACGATAGGATGACCTATCGATTGTCTCTGCACCGTTAGCTACGGTATTGAGATTTCCTTTGTGATGGGAAGTTTTATCGGGATTGTGAATATCCGGATTGCAAGGGCTTCTTTGGAAGTGCCTTCGGTTCTGTTCGAACCCGGAACAGACTTGTATGGTTACATGTCTGACATTACATTTTGAGGTGTAAAGCTGATTTCTTTCAAATACATTTCTGTTGATGGCGGAGAATTTATTCTCTTAGCTTAACACCCTTCTCTGAGACGTACGAGCTCAGAGGTTATGTAGTTGAAATTTATCAACGATATATTCCCAATTTGGTAATGTGGCATGCTGAGTGTTGCTGTGAAATGATCATTGTTTGATCATTTGTGATATGATCATTTGTTTGATCATTTATCTTTGTGATCATTACTTTGATCATTTGTTTGACCTAAAGCATAGCTTTTGTATAAAGCGTAGCTTTGTGGACGAGACTTCGTCAGGGCCTCAACAACCCGGAAATGGTCGAAACAGGAATGTTGCGGCAAGGTTATGAGGGTCGCGCCCTTTAGGGTATGTCATTTCCTTCTGGAAAGGGGTGGTATCATGGTATGGATCCCAGATACTTACTCATGTGGACACACCTTATTTATTATGTGTGATGATGGTTACGAGCGCTCGGATAAAGGTCCCAAAGGACCGGGTGATGACATATTCGTGAGTTACCTGTTACAGGGGTAACCCGGCCTTGTTTGGCAGAGAGCAGTTTGTCTCTCGGGACGTCCAGCCAGAGGCGATCCTATTCGGCAGGAGGAAAGGAAGTTCCTTAGCCTGACCATTTTTTGGAAAATCCAAAGAAACAATACGAACCTTGTACGGTTTTAGTTGTAGAACCTGCCATTTACTTATGGTAGCGCCCCACTATTTAGATGGTAGCTATAGTAGGCATAGTTCGGAATGTCTATGTTGGCTAAGATTAATATTATACTTTCAAAATGTTTTTCTGCACTATGCACTAATAATAATAATCCAATGATTTTGCGTAGTAAGCATATTTGACTATCATAAGAAGAAATCTCCTCCAATTCTGCGTTTGCATTGTGTGTGTGGTGGGAGGTCTTATGGTAGTTTCATTTTCCAAAAGCATTGCGAAATTGTTTGTTTTCTTTGTTGTTGTTGCTTAAAGATAAACTGTTTTAGTTCTCACACCAGTCACCATGACTGACCTGGAGTTTATTGTTTCCTTCCTAAACTCTGGGTGCCCATCATTTTCCACACGGGCAGTCTAGAGTTAGGTTATTAGGTTATTCTGGATTTAAGAGATGCTGTGGAGCTTAAATGGCGAGCTGGATGGCGAGACATACCACTTGTATATTATATTATTTATTCCGCTGTGTATTCTGCATGAGGACAAGTTTATATAACTGTTCATTGTTGTATTGAGTTGTATATTGACTCTGATTGATGTATTGTATAAAAATGATATAGTTCTTTGATTTAAAGATTATTCATTTATCTATTATATGTTGTTCTGCTGCGAATGTGAGATTCTGATATTGTTTCTGTTTCTGTGTTTTCTGTTGTTTCTTCTTTCTTTTCCTTCTGTCTTCTTCTACCTCTTCTTTTTCTCCATAACAATTCGGTTTTCCGGCATTCGATTACTCGGCAGTTGATACAGTGGTCGTATTAATGTTGATTTTCGAGCGACGAAAAGTCAAAACGTTACAGTTCCAAATTGAATTTTAATGTTTATAAAACATTATAAACCATTTTCAAATATTTAAACCAATATTTTCCTTATTAAATCTCTTTTCCACTTTTAAATCATTTCATAATATTATATTATTATAATATTCATTTTCAACCTTCTTATATTCTTAAAACCATTAAGAGACTAAATAACTTCATATACACACCCATGTGAATTTATTTTCATTAATTAATCATGGTTAATTACTTAACAATTTTTATTATCATTTTTCATAATTTATCATGACCAAGTTAATCAACCATATCAACATCCATATAATCAACCATTTAATCAAACAAGTTATCAAACATTCATACAATCATTAAGAGATTAAATGGTCATATTATCATACTTAAAAATAGTTATAGAGATCATTTATTATTTAATAAACATTGAGTACTCACTTATGGCTCCACTCCACCAATCTTTTCCGTAGCTTCTCGAATCGATTCCGGCAGCACTCAAGTAGAACTTCCTCTACTTTTTCTTGCTCCGGAGCTTTCAAACTCCTTATTTTCTCCTTGATGGGCTCGGCGTCCCCCTAGAAAAGGTGATGGAGCTTGGTTTTGATGGTGATTGTGTTGGCCGTGCACTTGATTGAGGAAGAGGAGGTGTTTTGTAATATCCCGGAAATTTAGGGCAATATCAATTTAATAATCTGTTTAAATAATTAAATTGATTTGATAATATTTGATAATAAAAATTTGAATTGGTTAATAATCTAATTAAATAAATATTTAATAAGTGAATTTTATCTTTTATAAGTTAATAAAATGATTTCTATCTATAATATATATATGAGTATATATATTGTAAATAGATTGCCTTTGATTTGAAAGTTAATAAATATATATAAGTTTAAAATACAATTTACATATGATACGTTAATTCATTTAATAATAGTAGTAATTTATAATCTCTTTATAAATTATTTAAAATTGATAAATGAGTTATTTCCAAACAATATTAATAGTATATTGTTTAATAAAATAGATTTTTATGTAAAATAAGATTTTAAAGAATTTGAATGTGTTCTTTTAAATTGACTTTAAATTGGATTTTAAATATAATTTGAATTTGGATTTAGATTTAATTTTTGAATTCAAAAAGAGGTAAATTTCAAATAGTTTGGATCTCAAAGTATATGTAAACTTTTATTTATAATAATTAGTTTTGTTTCTTTATAAGTAATATATATAAATAGATAAGTAATTGTATTTAATAAATAAAGAAAAGCTTTTACTTACATTTAAATAAATAAGTGTTACTTAAATGACATGTGTAAATCTATAAAAGCTTGTTTAAACAAATGTAAACTAATTAACCACTCTAAGTGACAAATGTCAAGTTTTTAAAATTTTGTTTTCTTTTATTTTTAAGAAACTACAAATTAACTTATATATGCATACCTCTCCCTTCATTTTATTTTTCTATCTTCTTGAATTCAAAGAGATAAACTTTTAGCCTGAAAATTTAAAACAAATCTCTCAAAACAAATCTGATAATCAACTTCCCAAAATCATAACAAAACCTGTAACCTCTCCAAAGAGAATCTGTAATCAACTCCTCAAACAATAATCAACATTTCTTCAACTCTGTAATTTATTTCCAAAACAAAATTCTCCAAACAAATCAGTAAATCAGCCTATTCTCAAACCAAGACCTGTATTGCATTTCTTCAATCTCAAAACAAAGCCTGCAAGTGTAAACCTGTAATCCATTATTCCAAAAAAAATCAAAAGGCAAAGCCTGTTTTCTCTTCAAATCTGAAAGCCTGCATATTTTCTATAATATGGAAATCAAGAGTATAGTCTGCATGCAACTGAGAAAATTCAAACTAAAGCTAGAATTCAAGTTTTCAAAAGGGCAACTCAAGTTTTAAATCGAAGGAGCAAAAAGGCAATTCAAGTTAAAAGATTTTAAAGCTTTTCAAATTAGAACCTGGAAAGTTTCTCTGTCCTCAAATGGTGAGTAACTTACATTTTTTAAAACTTAAGGATATGATATATGTTTGCATGTGATGATATTGGCTGGAATTGAAGTTTCTAATTTGAATTTATATGAATTGGTAGGAATATGTGTGTGAGCCTGTCTGTTTACATATAAAAACCTATCCCCTGTTATTTATCAAGTGAGTAAACAATCATTTTATTTGTTTAATCTGCTTTGACTGGATGAAGTGATAAGTAGTTGAAGTAATGTTGTTTGCATGGATGAATTAATGTGGTTGTATGTATATAAATAATGAAATGTCTGTGCATGTCTGTGTATACATATATATATATATATGTCTCTGTTTGTATTAACAGGCAAATCTAAGTTAGAAATTCAATCTCTCCTCCTCTAATTCTTTTTAGACTGTGATGTTCAAACGAAATATGATTAAATTATCAAGATTTTGAGTTTAAAAATATTTGTAAGTATAATTAGTTGAGTATTTTCTGGAAATTTGAAAAAATACAGTAAAACTCAAAGGCATGTCAAAATTCGAACATCACAATTTCTTGTTTCACTCACATCACCTAATTCGCTTTTAAAAACTATGATTTTTAAAACTAGAATCAAGATTTTTATGTAAGTTTTGAGTGAGGAATCTCGGGTTGAACGTGAATTGGGTTCTTGGCGATTTCTGATAATCGGAGCAAGGAAGAGAGTCGAAGTCGCTGCTGGAGGAAGCTTGGAGGTCAATGATCTCGAGAAAAATGATCGGTGAATTCTCTGATCACCGTGGCATCGGCACTAGGTCGAAGTAGGGTTTTAGCTCTGGGTTTGGTCGAGGTTGGTAATGAGGTTGTTGCATCTTCTTCAAAGCGACGGAATTCATCGCAGGTAGGGGGATCAATGCTGGAGGTTGAGGTGAAGCTTTGGTCAAGATGGCGTGGATGATCGTGGACGAGATCATCGGCGATTGGTGATTTCCGATCTCGTTTGGCTACAGATTTTTGAACGAGAGGCTTCATTTTGATTTGTTGTTGAAATCGTTGATCTGAGTGGACGAATGGGTCATCGGGGTTGTAGACGACATGTCGAGAGTCGGAGAGTTGGTCGGAGGTGTAGCGTTCGACCGTGCACGTGCACGTGTACACGTTTGGTCTGGCGGCGTTGTTGTTTTGGAGAAGAAGGTGACTGTCTCGAGTTTTGTTTCGGGGAAATCTGGGTTTGGTTCGAGTTAGCACACGGGTAATTCACGAGTGAAATCAAAATAGTTAAAAAGAAAAAGGAGAAGAAGAAGGGAGTTACTCGAGAATAGGCTCGAGTATTTTGGGTTTCGTCTTGGGTTCATACCGAGTGGTCTTCGGGTTTGACCCCAAGCAAGTGCTAACAGTTTAAAAAGGATTTTTTTTTAAAACAAAGATTTTTAAAATTTAAATTGAAATAGTTTTAAAACTATTACTTGATAACCTTTAAAGCATTTAAAGGTAAGTATAAATTGTTAAACTTTAATTTGTTAAGTTGAATGTTTTTATTTCAAAACTTAATTAAATGATTTAATTAAGGAAGTTAATTTTAAAGATAAAAATGTTTAATGATAATTAAGTCATTAATTAAGATAATAGTTTACCTTAAAAAGGATAATTAAAGTTTTAATAATTTGAGATTAATAAAGTTAATAGAGTAATTTAATAATTAATTAATAAAATTAATTAATGATTAAGGGTTATAATTAGTTAATTAAAGATTATTTAATTGATTATAAATGGTAGTTAAGGATTAATTAACTGATAATTAAGGATTAATAAATTTATTATTAAGTTTTATTAATTGATAATTAAGGTTTATTAATTAATAATTAAAGGAATAATTAATCTGTAATTAATGATTAATTAAAATGTTTAAAGGTAATTAAGGGATGGATTACTCAATTGTAATTAATAAATGAATGTGATTAATTTAAGTTAATTAATTTGTAAATTAATTAAAGATAATCACTTGATAAAGGATTAAGTATGAATACTTAATAAGATTGATATACTTAGTAAAGTAATTAATGTATAATTACAGGATGTAATTAATTAAAGAGAATTACTTAATGGAAAGTAATTAAAGTTAATTAATGGATATAATTAACTAAAGATGATTTTAATAATGAAAGTAATTTGAGTTTAATTACTTTTGAATAATTAATCAAAGGATTAATTAAAGGATAATTAATTAAGGAGTAATTAATTTATGAAGTGGAGTAATTAAGGGAAGTTAATTACTAAATGAGATAAATCAAAGGTGATTAATAAATGTGACTAATTAATTATTAAATATAATTAATTTAAATAAGATAATTAATTAAGAGTAATTAAGGATCATTAATTAATAAAATTAATGATGTAATTAAGAATTGATTAATTAAGATTAATTAATAAATAATAAGTGATTAAAGAAATTAATTAATTATAATTAATTAAGGAGTAATGTAATTAAGTACAGTTAATTAATAGATGAAGTAATTAAAGATTAATTACTGAAATGGTTTAAGATAATTAATTTGTGAAATTAATTAAGTATTAATTACTTAAAGTAATTAAAGTATAATTAATCAGGAATGATTAATTAAGATGGATATTTAGAGTAATGATTAATTAATTGGTTTAATTAATAATTAAGTAAGCAGGATTTATAGAATGAAGTAATTAGTTTAATTCACTTTAAATTAATTAGATGATATAAATCATTGCTTAAGAATGGATGAATGAGATTGAATGTATTTCATTGTTTGATATCTCTGATGAGATATGACTGATATATGATATGGATGTTTGGTTGAATTATAATGATAATGTGAATTATCTGTTTGGTATGATAATGTAGATTATCTATTGAATTATCTATCTTTGTGTATATAGATAAGAATTGAATTGTTTTAACCTTAAAACAACTTGGCCTTAAAAGATACGTTTTGGATTTCGATGAGACCGGGATCGGGTTTCCGTATACCGGTATTCCAGGTCTGGAGACCCGAATACCACATCGATCCAAATTTACGATAGATCGTGAATCTCAAGTGAAGATGAAGATTCAGAGTGCAAGGGTTATTGTCGTTAACTCTAAGGGTGATTCCAAAACGAGTGTAACGAGATAATGCCTTCGGTTTCGTTCGAACCCGGAATGAACTTGTATGGATTGAATGCTTTCAGCACATCGTCAGGCGGACGATGAGCATTCTAAGTGATATGTTCTGATTAAAGGTAATCGTAACCTCAAGCCTCATCAACCGGGAATGGCTAAAATGGGGGAGGTGCAGCAAGGCTTCGTGGGTAGCACCCACTGAGAGCAAGATAGATCCCTGTCTAGAGGTCCCTTTTCTTTTCATTCGGCTTAGTGTGTGGTTGGTCGCGCCAACTACGGGGTTATCTTGTTCGGGATTATCCAGTAAGGGATGGTTCCGGCTTTGTGTTGCAGGGGAGCGGGCGTACTCCTCGGTACGGTGATCTAGGCCATGTACTGTGACGGGCGGTACCCAGTAGCCCTGCCATTGTATGGAATCCAAACTCCAATAAGTGCCGTACGTATTAGTTGTGCCCAACTATGTTGGAATGTGAGATGTAAGCATTTCAGCTATTTCTATATTTTACTTGAAAACCCTAGACCCTATTATAATAAAATCAGATTTCCTATCAAATGTTTTGGTTAGCGTAAGGTAAAAACTTACCCATGTTTATTTGTGGGGAGTCTTACGTGATACCTTTTCTTTCTAAAGGTTTTGAAGTTAAGCAAGTTTAACCTGTTACTCACACCAGACCCATGTCTGACCCAAGTGTTTATTTCTGTTTTATAAACTCTTGGGTACTCAAATTTTTTACGAGTAGCCAAGGGATTTAGGTTTAGCTTTGACGAATATTCTGGAGGAGCAATGGAGCAGGAGGCTTCGGCGTTCGTAGATATAGTATTCCGCTGTGTTGATATCTGTGATAGTGTCTTGTCTTGTATTTGAGTTGTAATGTCTAGACAGATGTTTATAACTGTCTAGTAAGTGATGTATATGCTGTGTAACTCTGTAAATTGTTGTATACTATGTAATAGTTTATGTTATTAATATAATTTATTCGTTCCGCTGTGAGATCGTTGTTGTTGTTTCTTTCTTTCTTCTCTTCTTTTCTATTTTCTACCCCTTTCTTTCTTATTAACGATACGACTTTCTGTGGAGAGAAAGTCGTGGTCGTTACAGTGGTATCAGAGCATAGGTTGAGCGAATGCCTAAGCTTTTGGTTAAGTGAATATCAGAACGCTAGGTTGAGTGAATACCTAGGTTCGGGAGGATTGTTCATTAGAGACAGGATTTGTAGCAACCTGTTTGAGTCTGAGTATATATATATACGAGAGCGCGTATTTGTTAGTTATATAAAATGGTTTTATATTGTGTTAATTGATCGGTTGGGTGGTATATGGATTCTGGTCAATACGAGTAGCTAACGTTATTGATAGGGATCTCTAAACACTTAGACCAGGCCAACGAACACAATATTGTTTTAAAAAGGGGAAGGAGAAATAATTTTACCAGATATATTTTCTATATATAAAAAGTATCATTTTAAATGTATATGGTATTTGTAATGATTGGTTGAGATGATAATAATTTATCATCTAGGATTAGGAGTCTGAGTGTTGAGGTTGGAAGTGTATCTACCGGGACGGTGTTGGGTCTACAGTCTTTCTCGAGTGAACTTTACAGTTGTGTAAGGATTTCACAATCTCTGAAGGAAACCTATTATGGTTCGGAGTTTATCTTTGAAGTGAAAGTTTGGATGAGTAGAGTTGGATCTGTCGATGAGGTAGAAGCGAGTGATGGTATCTTTGCAACCTCTGGAAGAAGTAGCTGTATGAAAAGATACAGTGACTATGGTTTGTTTCCGAAGACGTTTTCTTTGGAACAAGTTAAGGAAGTGTGTATGCTTCGGTATTGTGGCTGAGTTCAGCATGATGATTCTGTTTGGTTTGAGGATTGAGTTTCTCGAAGAGCTTTGGTTAGGAATCTTTGGCGTCTATGGCAGCAGTACAGCTCGGAGTGTTCTGTGCGTTGGCAGGAAGTTTTCTGGCTGTGCAGTTTTTCTGGAGGTAGAGTTCAGAAGCAGTAGAGTAGATCCATTTCTTCGATGGATTGGAGAGTTAAGTTTGAGTTTTTCTGATTTGTTAAGAGAAAACAGTTTTTCTTTGGAAATAGGGTGGGTTGATCGCAAAAGTGACTTGCGATTGCTGAGTATTCTCTTGGGTAATAAGAATCTAAAAGGGAATAAATTTTGAAGTATTAATCTTGATATACTCTTAGTCTATATAAGTCTAAACCTTAGATCTCACCTTTGGATTTTGGTATTGATTTTAGAGAACCCGTAGCGTTTGCCGTGGAGTCTTGGCTAAGGCAAGAAGTGATGGTGATGTTGAAAAGGTTAGAAGAATTTTAGCAGAACTTAGACAACCGTCCTTATATGAAGAAGAGCCTGATGAGCAGCCTCAGCCTCAGCCTCCAGAAGAAGAAATTGAGGAAGAAGAAGAAATTGAGGAAGAAGAAGAATTTGAGGAAGAAGAAGAATTTGAGGACGAAGAAGAATTCGAAGAAGAGGAAGACTCCGAATCAGAAAATGATGATGCCATTATTTGGAATTTAGATAATGGAATAGAAAGGCCGGCCAATGGTGTGAGTTTCATTCCTTGGGTAGGTGATCCAGAGGATGTTTCGGAACCAGATAGTGATTGGGAGGACAGGGTGTTGTCAGGACCTGAGGGGGAGGACTCCAGTAGCAAGAGTTCATAGTTGATTAGGGTGTTTCCTTTTTAGTATGTGTCTTTTTGTATGTGTCTATGACCCTTGGACGTCATGGATGTTAGGTGTTAAATGTTAGTAAGGTGATATATGTATCTGTATATATAGGCATGCTTGTATGGGAATGATAGCACTTGTAAAAATATTTTGACTAGTACTAAATATAATATATATTTTGATATACAATATGAATCTATGTATTGATGTAGTTTAGATTGTTTGTAGAGCGAGTATCCCGGTATATATATATACTTGGGGAAACTCGAGGAAATTGGATTCATCATTTTGTCTAGATTGTTTGATTGGATAAATGGGTTGCTATGGTTGTTATCATATGCATGATAATATTTGTTTGTGATTTAAAAAGATTATTAAATTACCTTTGTTTTAAATTTCGGGGACGAAATTATTTTAAGGGGGAAGGAATGTAATATCCCGGAAATTTGGGGCAATATCAATTTAATAATCTGTTTAAATAATTAAATTGATTTGATAATATTTGATAATAAAAATTTGAATTGGTTAATAATCTAATTAAATAAATATTTAATTAGTGAATTTTATCTTTTATAAGTTAATAAAATGATTTCTATCTATAATATATATATGAGTATATATATTGTAAATAGATTGCCTTTGATTTGAAAGTTAATAAATATATATAAGTTTAAAATACAATTTACATATGATACGTTAATTCATTTAATAATAGTAGTAATTTATAATCTCTTTATAAATTATTTAAAATTGATAAATGAGTTATTTCCAAACAATATTAATAGTATATTGTTTTATAAAATAGATTTTTATGTAAAATAAGATTTTAAAGAATTTGAATGTGTTCTTTTAAATTGACTTTAAATTGGATTTTAAATATAATTTGAATTTGGATTTAGATTTAATTTTTGAATTCAAAAAGAGGTAAATTTCAAATAGTTTGGATCTCAAAGTATATGTAAACTTTTATTTATAATAATTAGTTTTGTTTCTTTATAAGTAATATATATAAATAGATAAGTAATTGTATTTAATAAATAAAGAAAAGCTTTTACTTACATTTAAATAAATAAGTGTTACTTAAATGACATGTGTAAATCTATAAAAGCTTGTTTAAACAAATGTAAACTAATTAACCACTCTAAGTGACAAATGTCAAGTTTTTAAAATTTTGTTTTCTTTTATTTTTAAGAAACTACAAATTAACTTATATATGCATACCTCTCCCTTCATTTTATTTTTCTATCTTCTTGAATTCAAAGAGATAAACTTTTAGCCTGAAAATTTAAAACAAATCTCTCAAAACAAATCTGATAATCAACTTCCCAAAATCATAACAAAACCTGTAACCTCTCCAAAGAGAATCTGTAATCAACTCCTCAAACAATAATCAACATTTCTTCAACTCTGTAATTTATTTCCAAAACAAAATTCTCCAAACAAATCAGTAAATCAGCCTATTCTCAAACCAAGACCTGTATTGCATTTCTTCAATCTCAAAACAAAGCCTGCAAGTGTAAACCTGTAATCCATTATTCCAAAAAAATCAAAAGGCAAAGCCTGTTTTCTCTTCAAATCTGAAAGCCTGCATATTTTCTATAATCTGGAAATCAAGAGTATAGTCTGCATGCAACTGAGAAAATTCAAACTAAAGCTAGAATTCAAGTTTTCAAAAGGGCAACTCAAGTTTTAAATCGAAGGAGCAAAAAGGCAATTCAAGTTAAAAGATTTTAAAGCTTTTCAAATTAGAACCTGGAAAGTTTCTCTGTCCTCAAATGGTGAGTAACTTACATTTTTTAAAACTTAAGGATATGATATATGTTTGCATGTGATGATATTGGCTGGAATTGAAGTTTCTAATTTGAATTTATATGAATTGGTAGGAATATGTGTGTGAGCCTGTCTGTTTACATATAAAAACCTATCCCCTGTTATTTATCAAGTGAGTAAACAATCATTTTATTTGTTTAATCTGCTTTGACTGGATGAAGTGATAAGTAGTTGAAGTAATGTTGTTTGCATGGATGAATTAATGTGGTTGTATGTATATAAATAATGAAATGTCTGTGCATGTCTGTGTATACATATATATATATGTCTCTGTTTGTATTAACAGGCAAATCTAAGTTAGAAATTCAATCTCTCCTCCTCTAATTCTTTTTAGACTGTGATGTTCAAACGAAATATGATTAAATTATCAAGATTTTGAGTTTAAAAATATTTGTAAGTATAATTAGTTGAGTATTTTCTGGAAATTTGAAAAAATACAGTAAAACTCAAAGGCATGTCAAAATTCGAACATCACAATTTCTTGTTTCACTCACATCACCTAATTCGCTTTTAAAAACTATGATTTTTAAAACTAGAATCAAGATTTTTATGTAAGTTTTGAGTGAGGAATCTCGGGTTGAACGTGAATTGGGTTCTTGGCGATTTCTGATAATCGGAGCAAGGAAGAGCGTCGAAGTCGCTGCTGGAGGAAGCTTGGAGGTCAATGATCTCGAGAAAAATGATCGGTGAATTCTCTGATCACCGTGGCATCGGCACTAGGTCAAAGTAGGGTTTTAGCTCTGGGTTTGGTCGAGGTTGGTAATGAGGTTGTTGCGTCTTCTTCAAAGCGCCGGAATTCATCGCAGGTAGGGGGATCAATGCTGGAGGTTGAGGTGAAGCTTTGGTCAAGATGGCGTGGATGATCGTGGACGAGATCATCGGCGATTGGTGATTTCCGATCTCGTTTGGCTACAGATTTTTGAACGAGAGGCTTCATTTTGATTTGTTGTTGAAATCGTTGATCTGAGTGGACGAATGGGTCATCGGGGTTGTAGACGACATGTCGAGAGTCGGAGAGTTGGTCGGAGGTGTAGCGTTCGACCGTGCACGTGCACGTGTACACGTTTGGTCTGGCGGCGTTGTTGTTTTGGAGAAGAAGGTGACTGTCTCGAGTTTTGTTTCGGGGAAATCTGGGTTTGGTTCGAGTTAGCACACGGGTAATTCACGAGTGAAATCAAAATAGTTAAAAAGAAAAAGGAGAAGAAGAAGGGAGTTACTCGAGAATAGGCTCGAGTATTTTGGGTTTCTTCTCGGGTTCATACCGAGTGGTCTTCGGGTTTGACCCCAAGCAAGTGCTAACAGTTTAAAAAGGATTTTTTTTAAAACAAAGATTTTTAAAATTTAAATTGAAATAGTTTTAAAACTATTACTTGATAACCTTTAAAGCATTTAAAGGTAAGTATAAATTGTTAAACTTTAATTTGTTAAGTTGAATGTTTTTATTTCAAAACTTAATTAAATGATTTAATTAAGGAAGTTAATTTTAAAGATAAAAATGTTTAATGATAATTAAGTCATTAATTAAGATAATAGTTTACCTTAAAAAGGATAATTAAAGTTTTAATAATTTGAGATTAATAAAGTTAATAGAGTAATTTAAGTATAATTAATTAATAAAATTAATTAATGATTAAGGGTTATAATTAGTTAATTAAAGATTATTTAATTGATTATAAATGGTAGTTAAGGATTAATTAACTGATAATTAAGGATTAATAAATTTATTATTAAGTTTTATTAATTGATAATTAAGGTTTATTAATTAATAATTAAAGGAATAATTAATCTGTAATTAATGATTAATTAAAATGTTTAAAGGTAATTAAGGGATGGATTACTCAATTGTAATTAATAAATGAATGTGATTAATTTAAGTTAATTAATTTGTAAATTAATTAAAGATAATCACTTGATAAAGGATTAAGTATGAATACTTAATAAGATTGATATACTTAGTAAAGTAATTAATGTATAATTACAGGATGTAATTAATTAAAGAGAATTACTTAATGGAAAGTAATTAAAGTTAATTAATGGATATAATTAACTAAAGATGATTTTAATAATGAAAGTAATTTGAGTTTAATTACTTTTGAATAATTAATCAAAGGATTAATTAAAGGATAATTAATTAAGGAGTAATTAATTTATGAAGTGGAGTAATTAAGGGAAGTTAATTACTAAATGAGATAAATCAAAGGTGATTAATAAATGTGACTAATTAATTATTAAATATAATTAATTTAAATAAGATAATTAATTAAGAGTAATTAAGGATCATTAATTAATAAAATTAATGATGTAATTAAGAATTGATTAATTAAGATTAATTAATAAATAATAAGTGATTAAAGAAATTAATTAATTATAATTAATTAAGGAGTAATGTAATTAAGTACAGTTAATTAATAGATGAAGTAATTAAAGATTAATTACTGAAATGGTTTAAGATAATTAATTTGTGAAATTAATTAAGTATTAATTACTTAAAGTAATTAAAGTATAATTAATCAGGAATGATTAATTAAGATGGATATTTAGAGTAATGATTAATTAATTGGTTTAATTAATAATTAAGTAAGCAGGATTTATAGAATGAAGTAATTAGTTTAATTCACTTTAAATTAATTAGATGATATAAATCATTGCTTAAGAATGGATGAATGAGATTGAATGTATTTCATTGTTTGATATCTCTGATGAGATATGACTGATATATGATATGGATGTTTGGTTGAATTATAATGATAATGTGAATTATCTGTTTGGTATGATAATGTAGATTATCTATTGAATTATCTATCTTTGTGTATATAGATAAGAATTGAATTGTTTTAACCTTAAAACAACTTGGCCTTAAAAGATACGTTTTGGATTTCGATGAGACCGGGATCGGGTTTCCGTATACCGGTATTCCAGGTCTGGAGACCCGAATACCACATCGATCTAAATTTACGATAGATCGTGAATCTCAAGTGAAGATGAAGATTCAGAGTGCAAGGGTTATTGTCGTTAACTCTGAGGGTGATTCCAAAACGAGTGTAACGAGATAATGCCTTCGGTTTCGTTCGAACCCGGAACGAACTTGTATGGATTGAATGCTTTCAGCACATCGTCAGGCGGACGATGAGCATTCTAAGTGATATGTTCTGATTAAAGGTAATCGTAACCTCAAGCCTCATCAACCGGGAATGGCTAAAACAGGGGAGGTGCAGCAAGGCTTCGTGGGTAGCACCCACTGAGAGCAAGATAGATCCCTGTCTAGAGGTCCCTTTTCTTTTCATTCGGCTTAGTGTGTGGTTGGTCGCGCCAACTACGGGGTTATCTTGTTCGGGATTATCCAGTAAGGGATGGTTCCGGCTTTGTGTTGCAGGGGAGCGGGCGTACTCCTCGGTACGGTGATCTAGGCCACGTACTGTGACGGGCGGTACCCAGTAGCCCTGCCATTGTATGGAATCCAAACTCCAATAAGTGCCGTACGTATTAGTTGTGCCCAACTATGTTGGAATGTGAGATGTAAGCATTTCAGCTATTTCTATATTTTACTTGAAAACCCTAGACCCTATTATAATAAAATCAGATTTCCTATCAAATGTTTTGGTTAGCGTAAGGTAAAAACTTACCCATGTTTATTTGTGGGGAGTCTTACGTGATACCTTTTCTTTCTAAAGGTTTTGAAGTTAAGCAAGTTTAACCTGTTACTCACACCAGACCCATGTCTGACCCAAGTGTTTATTTTTGTTTTATAAACTCTTGGGTACTCAAATTTTTTACGAGTAGCCAAGGGATTTAGGTTTAGCTTTGACGAATATTCTGGAGGAGCAATGGAGCAGGAGGCTTCGGCGTTCGTAGATATAGTATTCCGCTGTGTTGATATCTGTGATAGTGTCTTGTCTTGTATTTGAGTTGTAATGTCTAGACAGATGTTTATAACTGTCTAGTAAGTGATGTATATGCTGTGTAACTCTGTAAATTGTTGTATACTATGTAATAGTTTATGTTATTAATATAATTTATTCGTTCCGCTGTGAGATCGTTGTTGTTGTTTCTTTCTTTCTTCTCTTCTTTTCTATTTTCTACCCCTTTCTTTCTTATTAACGATGCGACTTTCTGTGGAGAGAAAGTCGTGGTCGTTACATGTTTTCTTTGATTTGGAGGTGTAATACTATAGCATATATATGTATAAATATTTTTATTTTCTTTACTACTAAAATTTCTTCATGAATTCTTTAAGGAAGAAGCCATTAAAATGGAGAGGAGGAGCTTAGGAAAAATGAAGAAGAAGGTGAATGAAATGGAAGAGTATGCATGAGTATTTATAGAGAAAAAATGGTAGAAAATATCTAAAAGTGAATGGACAAAAATACCCTTAGCCCACACCCTCTTCAATCATCATGTTCCCCACGTTATCCCCCGCACATGCCACCATCACATCATTCACTTCCAAGCCATCCATTCATGTCCTTAGTTGACTTAAGATTGCTTAAAGATGAAGAAAGGTGAAAATATCATGATATTTCTAAGGTTTATGTATTTATACATGTATGTATGTCATTTGTATGTATATATATGCTTATGTATATGTTAGTGGATGCATTTATATGTTATATTTGTGCACATGACATATAAACAAGGTTGCAACATCTTTTGACAACTTCCGTTCGTTAAACCGTTGAAAATCGGGAAACCGATTCCCGGTCACATTTTCACTTATACATTAAATTACATATATTTGTAAACAAAATTTGAAAATAAATATCTATTCATTTTAAATTAATAAAAATGATCACATTTGAATTATAAAATCATATAAAACAATATTAAATAATTATTTCCAAAAATTGCTATTATATCGGTAAAGCGATATTAATTTTCCTTATATTTTCAAACCGATTATATATCTTTATAAAAAATTTACTATCACTTTATAACTAATTAAAATGATTTATTATCATTCAAAAACAATTATTTGAATAATTATAATGATTATTAAATCATTAAATTTCAATTTAAAATTATAAATCAATAATTAAATATAAGGGCATCATTGAGGATGTCATACATATTTTTAATTCCCCAAAATAAATAAATAAATTTTATTTCATATTCTTGTTCAATTATAAAAATAAGTGTTTGTATCCAGCTCCATGCACGACGTTTTACGATTATAGAGTTGTTTATCGTTTTCGGTCATTTTATCGATATTTTCCAAAGTATATATTTTTTGTAAATACTTATTCAAAATAAGATTACTATTATTATTTATTTTTCAATACATCATAATCTATGTTGAAAAATATTATATTTGAATATTTTTAAAAATTAATATAATTTATCAAATTGATCATTTTGCAGGTCGTTACAGACTTCCCCTCTTAAAAAAATTTCGTCCTTGAAATTACACCAAAACAAAATCCAAAGATATTTTCCCATAATATTTATTTTTAAACTTACATTCGTATGTTTTATATAGATCATCCGATTTGATCTACTATTTGAATCCACAACTTTACTTCCGAACTAGTATCGATCCCTCGATCCTTTAGTGCAGACTTTGATCAGGCTTTTTGATCAGAAAACTTCGTTTCCCTTACATAGCCCTCAACTATGATAGAAAACTTAAGTACCCAATCATGAACCCTCATAAAGGTTCACCGTCAAGAATAGAGTGATAAATCCTCTTTTGGACCGATGTAAACACCTCAAAGTTCCGTACTCAAATCTTAGATCAGAATCGTGTGATGAAATGATCTACTTACATACTTATTTAACATTTTCTAATCTTTATGTAAACATCTCATAAAACTACTATCTTTCATTTAAATATCTTTATAAACATTTATTCTTCAAAACACTTATTCCCAAAATTATTCCATCTCTTTTCAAAAAAAAACGATTATCCTTTATTTAGAAGAATACCATTATAATTCTTATTTCAAAATTCTTTTGAAATTTCTTTGTTAATAAATCTCCTTATAAATTTAATTCCAAACTTATTTTATATTACAAAACTTTCCCTTTTATACCTTTTCAAAACATTAGGATATGAATTCTCAAATCCATCTTTCTCAAATGTCATTTTTTTTGCTAATTACACTTTATTTGGTAAAATATACTTTTATAAAATATATTCTTAAATAACTTCTTAATTTAAACACTTTTTATAAAGACACTTTTTTATATTATATAATCTTTTTATTTCGAAATATCTTATTAAATTTGATTGGATATAAGATAGAAGAAGTGCTCTGAGAGGATAATCCAAAGAAATTTATTATTAACATCATATTTATACATCCATTCCTAGGTGTATTACAAACTTTTAGGGATAACTCCCTAGGAAATACAGCTTATCATACATCACCATCTTATATATATATATACACACACACTTGAACTGCTATATATACTATTCTTGGATCCCTTTTGAGGTAGACGGTACTTTATCTTTGAGGCCTTAAGTCAGCCACCTTCATTTTTTGACAGTCTTTCATTAAGTGTTTACCCTGGTAGCACCAAATGCATGTCCGAGGACATTCTTTGGCCATATGTCCCTCTCCCTTGCAACGGTAGCAACCCTTTACCTTTCCTGACCGAATTCTGGGTTTCTTCTTTGTTTTAGGGCACCCACGTAGAAATTGTCCTTGCCTTTTACACTTGTAACAGAATATATCAACCCTAAAACATTTTTCTTTCTTCTTTTTCTCTGCTTTCCTTTTATCCTTTTCCTTTTCTTTCCTATCCTTACATAGAACTGCATAATGTCCTTCTTTACTGCATCTGTAATAGAAGATGTCGGCACAAGGTCCTAGTTTTAATTTCTCTTCCTCTTCTTTTGTTGCACATGCTCTTTATGCCTGCTTCAGAGTCATCCAAAAATCTTTCCCTAAAAATAAGACATCCCGACCTAAGTGATATACCAAGATATCATCAGATGGTTTATACCATTTATTTCTTGACCTAAACCTTTTGTCCAAATAATTTAATTCAACTTGTTCGGATTTTTTTGAACTTGCCTTGATCATATAATGACAAGGAGAATAATTTACCAAGTGTTCGATACCGTTTGCCCAAGCCAACATATGATCGATACTTAGAAGATTATTCCAATCATCACCAAATAGATCAAGACCTTATTCATTGAACTTTCCAAAAGGATAACATTTTATAAATTTTTAAAATCACACAAATATTTATACTTTTTGTATATATGAAATATACTCCTTTTAAAACAGTGTGTCGATTCGCCTTGTTTAAGTATTTAGGAATCCCTATCGATTACATGGAGCTCTTCATGCACCGACCAGAATTCATAAACCACTCAACAGATTAATCATCACAAAACATTTTTATATCAAATAACATATACGTGCTCATATATATAATACTCTCAAACTCATTCTAGGGTGTTACTAACCCTATCTATACTGAGTCGCTCATTTTAGGGTATTACGAACCCTATCAATAATGAGACTTACCCCCAACAAAGCCCAGGTGTTCGCTAAACCTAAGCTCTGAACCAAATGTAACGATTGAGGATTTTCGACCCACGAAAATTGACACTAATACATCCTCGTGCCACAAATCCAAGTGCTAGAAAGCCCGACTGTTAGGGAAAAAAGAAAATAAGGATAGAACAGAACAGAAAATAGAATCTCACATGAATGGAATAACATATATCAGAGTCTAACCTGGATTTACCCTGGACAGTTATAAACCCTTCGTCCTTATAAATGTAAAAACAAATGCAATAGATGCAGCGGATAATACAATACGTCCATATGTAGATGAAGATCTCCAACTCTCCTTTGGAAACTCCAAGCATCTTCAACTAAACCTGAAACTACTTGGATCTGACCCGAGTATTTAGAATACCCGAATCAGGCTTGATAAACCAGCGTGAGATACTCGAAATTTTAAATGTATAGATTATGCTGATGTAAATCAAAATCTTTGAAAAGAAGGGTGTCTCATAAGACCACGCCCACACATAAATACGAATGGGTTTTTACCTTATGATAACCAAATCACTTTTATACCAAAATTATTTGATATTATCTTTAATGACATTCTTTTGAAAACAATTTTCAAATAATCTATGAAAATAGCCGAAATTGTTACATTAATTAAATTTAATGGCTTACTAGCTACTTTTAAAAAGTAGGTTCTATAATCAAAATTGTAAAGGCAAGGTATTGGAATTGGATTTCAAACATGATAGGGAACTAGTGACCATTCAGACCCGAAAATCCACGTATAGTAGTCCTAGTTCACACCAGTGGCTTTACATGATCTCCGTCAGCCCTCGAACTATACTGCTACATTACCATGGAACATAGTATTACTCGGTGGCTTTACACGATCTTCGTCAAATTCCTACCTTTCCATTCATACAATAAGGCAACAAGTGCCTAGAGGGACATCTTCCCTCAATAATAGCCCAAAAAATATGTCCTTCAGACCACATAGTATCATATACCATTCTTGGGATGTGAGGCTCGTGAGGCTACGCTCCACTAAACCACAGTTTGCTTTTCGCAAAGCCACGCTTTGACCATCATAGGTTCCACTTTGAATGCCACATTGCCATTCCTTTAATCAATATTGACTTTCACGAACATACAACCTCTAAGCTCATACGTCTCAAAGAAGGGTGTTATGCTAAGAGAAGTTGCCATCTCCGCCACCAAACAGATGTATTTTTGTAAAAGTCAACGTTTGTGATCTCAGAAATGCAATGTCAGACATTCATCCATACAAGTTCATTCTGGGACTGAACGATACCGAAGGCACTCCTCCTACCACATTCTGTCGGGAATTATCCCTAGGATTAGTAGTGGTTAGTCCTTGTAATCGAAGATTTTCATAACAGAGCACTACTGTCACCATAAATATATGATATGGTAAATTTCACCTCAAGGGACTAGTGGCAAGCAACCCTTCATCATGAAGATCCTCGTCTTCAAAAGCAATCATAATCATGTCTTCACTTCAGAATGTATATATTGGTTCAGTGTGGTTTTTGGATAGGAGTTAGCCAAATCTGACCTTGGTTCCTCCGAACCAATCATTGATTCAAAAGATGTTAAGTTCATATGTGATTATCAATCATTAATCAATTTAATTCATCTTTTTATTCATTCATAGATACCTCTTAGAGATATATTCATTTAAATTATTCCATTATCTTTTTCAGAGTATATGGAATCATTATGCCTCATTTATCAAATCATTTGGTTAATTTTAAAATCTTTTTAATCTTGGAATAATTCCAAATCGTTTCACCTTTTATTTAGGAAAACATTTCCAAATCATTTCTATGCAATCCTAGTTATTTAAATTTGGAAAATTATATCTTTATACTTCGGGAAATTTTGATCCGAGTAAACCAAATTTACTATCCCATCCGGGCCAGTCCAGATAGCCAGGGAGAATAGGAGACTGGTTTTTCAAACTCAAGCCTAGACACTATCTCTCTGCCACCCATAAGGCGATTAAGTTGTTTGATCGACTCTAAATCATTTAACATACTCCACTAACTTTTAATCATTTATTTAACCATCCCATAAATCCTTTAAATCACCTTTAAAATACTTTGTTAATCATTTAAAAACATTTACAAAAGATTTGGAAAAGAACGGTGGCGTTTAAAACTATAATTTAAAAGTTATAAAAAAGTGTTGCGGAAAAGTGCCGCGGAAAGTGTTTTTTAAGCTATATTTATCAAAATGACTTTCTACCATTTGGAAATTTGTTTTTATAATTCAAATCACTTTTAAAAAATTTAAAAGATTTTTAGAATTTATTTTATATTTTTAAACATTTTAATAATATTTATTTAAAACATTTGCGACTTTGGCCATCGAACTGCCAAAATGCGATTTTCTTGAAAACTTGATTTGCTTATATTTCAAAATTTACTAAACAAAATCTTGATCATTTTCTTTTATTTTAAAAAAAAAGTCAAAAGATTTTGAAAAATTCATATTGCAAAGAAATCCGACTCCGATTCCATCTTATAGAAGGATTTAACTTTAACGACGTGAAATCGCGAACTACCGTTACGCGACGCGCCTATTTTTGACTCCAAATTCATTATTTGTCAAAACTTCTCCAAACTGAATTTTATTGTTTATAAAACATTTATAAACCATTTTAAAACATTTAAACCAATATTTTCCTTATTAAATCTCTTTTCCACTTTTAAATCATTTCATAATATTATATTATTATAATATTCATTTTCAACCTTCTTATATTCTTAAAACCATTAAGAGGCTAAATAACTTCATATATACATCCATATGGATTTATTTTTCATTAATTAATTATGGTTAATTACTTAACCATTTTTATTATCATTTTTCATAATTTATCACGACCAAGTTATCAACCATATCAACATCCATATAATCAACCATATAATCAAACAAGTTATCAAACATTCATACAATCATTAAGAGATTAAATGGTCATATTATCATACTTAAAAATAGTTATAGAGATTATTTATTATTTAATAAACATTGAGTACTCACTTATGGCTCCACTCGACCAATCTTTTATGTAGCTTCTCGAATCGATTCTGGCAGCACTCCAGTAGCACTTCCTCATCTTTTTCTTGCTCTAGAGCTTTCAAACTCCTTTTCTCCTTGATGGGCTCGGCCTCCCTTTAGAAAAAGGTGATGGAGCTTGGTCTTGATAGTGATGGCGATGGTCGTGCACTTGATTGAGGAAGAGGAGATGTTTGCTTTGACTTGGAGGTGTAATACTATAACATATATATGTATATATATTTTTATTTTCTTTACTACTAAAATTTCTTCATGAATTCTTTAAGGAAGAAGCCATTAAAATGGAGAGGAGGAGCTTAGGAAAAATGAAGAAGAAGATGAATGAAATGGAAGAGTATGAATGGGTATTTATAGGGAAAAATGGTAGAAAATATCTAAAAGTGATTGGACAAAACTACTCTTTGCCCACACCCTCCTAAATCATCATATTCCCCGCGTTATACCCCTATATGCCTCCATCACATCATTCACTTCCAAACCATCCATTCATGTCCTTAGTTGACTTAAGGTTGCTTAAAGATGAAAATATAATGATATTTCTATGGTTTATGTATTTATACATGTATGTATGTCATATGTATGTATATATATGTTCATGTATATGTTATGTAACGACCCGCTATTTCGTGTCATTCGCATCCGCACATGTCGGACTTGAATTGTTCAAAATATCAGGTTGTTAATTTATATTTGGCAAAACTCAGCATATATAGTAAATAAAATCAATCACAGAATCATAGACATAGAGTATTACAATAATAAGCAGTGGAATAGATAAATAGTAGTTCATGAAGCTACCATAAAACATCAGAGTCTAAAATAAAATACAACATAATATCTCAAATATAATGTAGTCTCAAATACAGAAGCAACTGGCAAGTCTGAACATAAGTGACTGGAATAAACCGAAATAGCTGAAAGCTGGATAGATAGATCTTCAAACAAAGCTCCAATCTCCAAAGGTGAGTCTCAAATGCTATGACACTCAGTCTGACCTGAGCGTAAAGCAAAACACAAAACACTCGAGTCAGGATTAACATTCTTATATTAATAAATTCAACTCAAGTGAAATGTCAACTGAAATACATGTAACTTAAAGGATAGTTGGGATTTCCATCCTCTAAGGATCCGTGGAACTATCTACTATATAGTAATATACGCTACTATAATATGTCTATAATAAAGTAAAAGTATCAAAATAGCGTTAAGGCATTACCCATATCCCCCTTTACACATTTTATATATTCCCGTAGTTTATACAATGCCGTAAGCTCCTCCGTAAACTGGAGGTTTACCCAGAGGACACCACATAGGTACGGTACAAAACAAACTCGTAGAAGGCGTGATAGGGCATGCGACAAGGCACTCGAGGCAATGCCAGGGTAGATATACCGTTTGCGTATACGGACTGGTGGTAACGCATAGCAGCTACTACCGCCCACCTCGTGACACACTTCCAAATCAAAGGGTGCACTCAATCAAATCACAAAAGCAATAGAATGGTATCAAAGAAATGTGCCCGATCGGAGGAATGACCTCACTTTGCCCGGCGTGGCTCCTGTTTTAGCCGCATCAAGCGGACTCATGGGAGTCAGGGTCACGTAAATACCATATAGAATCGTCACCAAACCATCCTACTTCATTTTGGAATCTCTACCACGTACACGGTTGTCAAAGTGGTTTTCAGTATTGGCAGAGAGTATGACAATATCCGATCCCAATCACTTTAACAACCAAACGTTATTATAACACCATGGTCATTTCATTTTAAATCATATTTCAAAACCAAAATATCATATCTATTTCAAAACCATATCAATACAATATCATTATTCACTCAAATAATTTTTTTTTTGGAACTAGGGAAACCTGGTCAATCACTATCGACATGCGATTCCTGAACAGTAAACCTAGGGAATAGACGGCTGTCCCGCCACAACCGCTATTCCAGGCTAGCCAGACCTTTCGGTTGACTTGGTCAAGGAGGCAGGAAATGAACCTCAAACCTCTCACTTGGGAGGCGTATCACTCAAATAATATTCATTTTTAAAATCATAATACTTTCCAAAATTTTAACACTTCTGAATTATAACATTTGAAACCATAACACTTAGGAAATCGTAACACTTAGAAATCATAACACTTTGAAAATTCATAGCACTTTGAAATCATATTACTCCCACTTAAACAGTTTAGATATTAAAATAGTATATATAATAAAATAGTTTATATAATAAAATAGTTTATAAAATAAAATAGTTTATAAAATAAATAATTAGTATATTAAAAAATAGTTAAAAATTAAAAATTATTTTTGAGAAAAATGTGTGATCCTCTTAAAAAGAGTAGAGCACACATGTACATTTATATAACACCATTAGTAAAGGAGCTGCCAACAAGCCTGGCAGGTAGCCAAAACCTCCCATACAATAAGAAGAAAAAAACCCTCCCAAAAGTCTAAAAACTAAAGACAACAAAGCAATCTACAAAAGAAAACAGAAACTAAAGACAGTAACGACTCCACCAAAAGAGCAACCTACAACAACAACTCCACAACACTAGCCTCGACAACCAGAAACGACTCCACGAAAAGAGCAGCCTACAACAACTCCACATCACCCACCACAACAACCAAAAACTCCAACCAAACAAACCACCCTCAAGCAAGAGACCTAGAATCCTTAAGTTTCAACCTGGAACTTCTTCTAACGCTAACAGCTGAACTACTACTAATTCTATTACAAACTTTGGGAATAGGAGTACAAACACGAGCATGAATTGAAGATCTTCTAAGAGATGCTAGGCAGCAGTACACTATAAATCTGAAAAGATCAACGTAAATATAAATGATCTTACTAGAATCACATAACAAATCCTCAATAGAACACAACCTCCCTAAAATAAATTCCAAACTCAACCATTCCCGAAGCCTCCTCACCCTGTTAACAAGAATGCACCATGAATTCAACTTCTTGGTCATCAAAAAAGACCCACTTGTCTTTACGACATCACTCAAAAAAGAACACAGCACACCCTTCTCAGCAACATCAATGTTGCAATTACCTAACTGATATAAAACCACCTCCAAACAAGAAGACCCATCCATAGAAACAAAACCGCCACTGACGTCTTCAACAACAAGCACAAAATCACTTGCAAAAACAATAACGTCCAATCCAACCAAGAAGACAACAATCTTAAAGCTAACAGCAGCACATACTGATACAACACCTAGAGCAGATCGAGCATACAAAATCTCACTATTAACCCCAAACAATCCAGTCTTCAACCTGGCCTCAGACAAGTCGAAACATACAGATCTAACATCCTCTCTGTTATTCAAATACTGCCCCGCCAAACCACCCACATGGCAGTCAACACAAATGAAACCACACCTATCACCATAAATCTTATCCACCTCTTCCACACAATCATCATTGACTATATGAGTATCTACCCAATCTTCAGACAACAAAAATTGATCATTACTGACTTTATGAGTCTTACTTACCACTTGAATTATATCAACAGAACAACCATTTTTCAAAAAGCAATCACTAACTAACGAGCAAGATCTATCAACCTATGAAACATCAGAATTATAAAACTCTGGATCATTTGAAACAATTATATCAACAGAAATGTCATCTACCTTAGGAAAACAATACTCACTGACATATGGATCCAAAAGAAGACTGTCATTCTGATAATCCCACCCCGAGTCATTAGCATAAAACTCATCGATATCAACCCATGGCGAGCCTTCACTGACATGTACAACATTATCCTTTTTCGAAAACACTTCAGGTTGAGACCCAATCCAATCTTCATTAATCGGATACTGACCAATATTATCCGCCGTTAAACAATCAAAGTGCCAATAAACTTTGTTGAAAAGATAATCGCACTCCACATTATTACCCATATAACAATCATAGAACAAGCCCCTTAATCTCAAGAACTCGAGAACAAAATAAAAATGATGTTCTTTAAGACTAAGAGGTTTCAAGAAAGATGAACCAGAGAATGAAGACATAGGATCTGAATTTAGGATCGGATTATAGATCGAAGGGCACGATATTATTTTGTGACCAAATACACCACATTTAAAGCAACGAACAGGATTCCAACAATCTTTAGCCATATGATTTTTATTTCCACACCTGTAACAGTAAAAGCCCTTTTTCCAATTTGGTGTAGAAAAAGATCGGGACTCATGAACACGAGATTTTGAGTGAGAAGAGCTATCAGTTTTGAAAGAAGAGTTATAATTGAATCGGCTATACAATGGAGGAGGATTATAGAATTCAGAATGAAAAGGAGATAATGATTTAGAATGGTCGCCATTATCTTGAACTCGAAAGTTTTTTCTTCTAGCAGACGCCATAGTTAAAAATTAAAATAGTTTATATATAATTAATTTATAAAGTAAAATATTAAAATAGTTTTAAATATATTTTAAAATACTTTATATAATAAAATAGTTTCCTCAAATTTCACAAATCGATTCAGATCAACTCGAATTCCAAAATTCAATTTAATTTAATCTCAATTCACCAATTTCAATTCAGTTCAAACCATTTAAAATTTATATCGATTTCAAATACATATATAAACTACAATTTAAACCATTTCAATTTCAATAGATTTCAAAGCTTAAATTCATTTATATTTCAAATTCAACCTTACCATTTTTTATCGAAAAATTCACTTATTTAATCCAATATCATTTAAATAAAACCTTAAATTACAATTTATGTAAACTAAATATTCCATTTAATTTATTTACTTGAAATATTCATTTAATCACTTTAAATAAAAATCAAGTTATAAATCATATCTTTAAAATCTCAAATTTAATAAGTTTCAAATCGGTTTTATTTAAGAAAAATTCAAATAAAATTCAAATTAATTTCTATTTCTTTTTCCAACTTAATTTATTAAACTTATTATAAAATCTATATTAAAGATAAAATATCATAAAATCAATATTTATTAAAACCACATATATTTCTTTTCAAAACCTTGGAAATCATTTTCAAGAAAATATATATATATATAGACCAACGGTGCCTGTATATAATTTTCTATCCTACGGTCAAGTGATACAGATATTTATCATTTCAATCCGCAATTTAAATATATACGGGTATATATCTTTTCAACCCGCAATCCCAAATTCAATTCAATGAAAATGCTTGGGTTTATCATTTCAACCCATAACGATTTTCTCCTATTCTACCAGATCGTTCGGGTATGTATCATTTCAACTCATAGGGAATTTTATACTAACAGGGAACTTGAAGAGTGAGAACAGTTATGATAATAATATAACATATCAACAACAGAGATATAACATCAATAACAAATTAAATAAAATATAAACAATAGGATATGGTGTCATATCCCACAGGTGAACAATTTCAGATAATAGCATATCATATATAGCAATTATAAAATTAATAGTTCAATTTAGCAGCATATTTCAATTGTCGTTTCAATTGAAATCAAATTTAATAAATATAAGAACGTTAATCATGAGTGATTGCTCACATTTTGAGGTTAGAGAAACACGAGAATAAGATGGAAATGGGCATAAATAATCGACAAATCGCCAAACTGATACGGATAAGCACAAAGTGACAATGGGACAGCGACCAAGCAAAGCAAAGCTAGATGAACTGGATTCGGTGGAAACAAAATATAAATCATATTATTATTTTCTTCTCTAAAAATCAATATTTAATTAAAAACAATATGTAAATGAAGCTGGATACTCACAAGCTTGTACGTGATTCACTTTAAATCCACATGTATATAAACCATTATATTTGAAAACCCAGGTGTGTACGTACTTTATATTTGAAAAATCAAACTTACAAATACTTATATAACTTATATTTAATAACACAACTTATAAACAATAGATTATATTTTAGTATACTATATAAATATGCACCCGATTGTAGTTTATATACTATAAAATCAAATCTTGTAATTTAAATATATTTTGTTTATACAAAACTAACTTATGCCGCATATCAACCATATAAGAAATATATCATCCATATAAGCTAATTTATATACAAAGTAAATGTATTTAAAAGTCATGTTGTATCTGTGAGCTACTGTTGATGATGTAAAAGAAGACATAAGAGTTGCCTCTGTTTTATCTAATGCTTTTCCCATCTATTTCCTTCCACATTCTTCATTTAACAGTTACTTGGAAAAGTATATATGTACTGACACACACACACACACACATATATATATAGATATATATATATGTATTTAAAGAGACTAGCAGTACGTTTCCCAGGAAGCAAGAATATATCCAACTTTATATATACTTCACTATTTACTAAAGCAAATATATCTCCTTAACATTCAAATTGTACTACCATAAATATATTATAAATATACCTTTTACAAAGAGAGAGGTGAGAAGCTACATGATGGCTCTGCAAATAGGAGGAGCAGTTTACAGGAGCTCAAATATACATTATAATATATGATATACGAAGGCAACTATTTAATATATGAGCAGATTAAGATTATCACATCAATGAAAACTATAAATATAAGGAAATGCTTCTCTCCCACTTTCGTTTTTTAAGGAGGCGGATAGAGGAGGTCGGGTTTGAGTAGATGGGGATGAGCGGAGGAGCAACAGGCAGTGGAAGGTCGGTCGGAGGGTGTTTGCATGGGGCGGAGGCTATTGTACGGCTGGAGGTGGGTCTGGGTAGGGCGACGAGGAGAGGGGCGGTCATTGGGGTTTGTGTGGGCCGATCTGGTCATGGCGGAGGAGGACACATAGGCGGGTCTGGCCGGAGATGGCTGTAGTGGAATAGTGGGTTGAGGTGGTTGTGAGGTTGCGTTGTCGGAGGGGATGGTGGTGAATGGTCTCGTGGCCGAAGGGAGGGGCTGCTTCGGCTACGGGAAAGGTGAAAAGCAAGCTACAGGAATATACACATGTATTTATATATACGGTTTAACATAATAATACATATATAAAATTTTCTTTTCCAAGAAGAACATAAGAAAGAAAAAAATGGGAAGAGTGATGAAGAGGAAAAGGCTCACACAACCTGACAGTAATTTATAAAAATAAAATTTTTGTTATATATAATTATTCTTTCAACAGGGCAAATGAATGAAAGAAAACAGACCGGCCTAAATTGAAACTAATGGAATAACAACGGTCAAAAGCTGAATTTCAGGAATATTTATGGCAAAGAGCTATTGACATTGTACGAATATACGAAAAGACACCAGAACTAAAAGATTTCAGAAACGGATACCGATATAACCGTTTCGTTGATTTCGCCGCGTACCGAACACCGAATCACACAAATGAATATACTACGGAGATCATCACGACAAGACGATCAGAACGGTACACAGATGTCAATAATACAACCATCCTATCAAAAGTCGATACTCGGTACCGAAAATGCTGCTATTTTGTCGAAAATAAGATAAACGGAGTTAGAGAAGTCCAAATTTGATGAAACGAATAATGACGTCTCGCTCAAAAAAATGGTTTACATTTTTATTATATAAAAATATTCAGATTTCGAAAACATTAAATTTTCATCAAATATTAACTGATTTAAATTTTAAATAAAATTACACAAGAAAATAAACTTCCATATTTTCTGATGAAAACTTATCATTTGCTATGTTTATATAGACGTATTCCAAATATCAAATTTTCATTCCCAAATTTAATTATTTAAAATTTCACAAAAATTCAGTTAATTACGTTATAAAATCGTTAAAATTTATGGGCCGTTACACTCTCCCCCACTCAAAACTTTTCGTCCCTGAAAAGGAAGGAGGTAGGAGAATATAAACAAGCAAAAAGAAAAGATAGGTTGAAATACCAACTACAACAATTAATTTAAAACCATATAAACTACATTTATTTTAAAATTGGTTTATATTCAATTAGTTTATTCCAATTCATTTTATTTAATCAATCAAATTTATTGTGTTCACATTTGATTGGTTTCATTTCCATATATTTCTATTCAATTGATTAGTTTCCCATTTATTAACATTTATTACAAAATTTTCACAACCAAATTTGTTTTATTTTACTCATCTATTAAATCTATTTGGTCAACCATAGTTAATTCCACCTCAACATTTAACTTCAACTATTCAAAACCATATAGATTTCAATTTTAGACAAATTAATATTCAACAATTTGGTTTAATCCATTTTATTCAACTAATTAAATAGTCATTCAATTTAAAATTGATTTTCTTTCATTTTATCACATTTCTTTCAAACAAATTCTTTTTTTAAGTTAACTCATTTATTTTATCCATTCATCTTCAGCTAAGTTGATTCCCTTAAAATTCACTTTCAACTATTCTTAAGTCTATATTTGTTCTCTTAACTAGCATTCTCCTTTATTTATTAAATTTATTTCACTTAACATATTTTCCCACATATATTAAGTGTAATAAACATAATATAACCATATATTATTCAACAAATTTATTCTCTTTTATTTATTTAATTTATTATCAGTAAATTCTCTTAACAAAATATCATTTTTGATATCCTATTACTTATACCATGGTGTATACTATCCAATTACATTCTAATTACATTTAAACTTTTCTAGGTAAGTTATATTAATGTTTCTAAGTGTAATTAAATATTATACAAATTCACCCTTTTATCTAGAACATTTCTATTAAGAAGTTTGGTCTGAACATTTTTATTTTGCAAAATTTTATTTTGAGCATTTTATTACTTATGTTTCCCTAGTATAACCTTCAATTTAATATTCACCCTAACAATTTATCTTTTTGAATAATTTAGGTAAGTTATATATATTAGAATGTAGTTGATTATTATACAAATAAATTTTATTCAAATTCAACCATGTCAAGTTATTTTTTGAATTCCAATTTTAAAATTTAAACACTTCGAATATTTCACAAAATTTTCCAATATCGAAAATTCTAACTTTAAATAGAATTTAAGAATTAAATTTCCGGTTTCATTTTAAACAAATTTGAAATAAATATATAAATATATATTATATAAATCAAATCATATTCAAGAAATTCAAATCAATCCATTTTCCAAAATCAAAAGTGTAGCTATGCTACTAAGTGGTCTCTCCACTCTAAGACTCGAAAATGAATGTCAATGATGCTGCAGTCATCATCGAAATTATTTTCCAGCGACAAAAGAGGAGAGTACTGACTTATTTCTTTTAAAATTATTTGAAAGAAAATTTCCATTCGAAAATATTTTCAAATAATATATATTTTCCATTCGAAACCAATTTTGAAAAGCACCGAAAATTAAATTCTCAAATCCCTAAATTTAAACTCATTTCATTCTAAATCAAAGAAACCATGTTTATATAATTTCAACACCTTGTAACATATAACAATAGAAAATGATTTAGTAGTGTTGACAAAATAACAAATGAAAATCTAGTATTATCATTCCTAACAACAAATTTAATTAACTATCCAATTTCAGAAAATTTTACCTTTATATATAAATAGATAATCATGCAAAATTTACAAATTTTGGAAACAATATGGTGTCAATTTGCTTTGTTCAAGTGTTTTGGAATTTCTATCGATAGCGTTAGCTAGATGAATCGATCGAAACCCAAAATTCAAACTTAACAACTCAAACAACACACTATAAAACATTTTTATTTTAAATACAAATACACTCCCTTACTCGATGATTCAAGAATGGATAGAGATTCATATATAGAGGGATCCTATTCAAAGAGTTCTAACTAACGAGATAGACTTGAAAGGAAGATAAGATAACTAAATTACAAAAGAGGAAGATGGATAGACTTATATAAATCGCGGGCGACCTTAACCGTGTCAACCGATATTTCCTGGAATAAAATTGATGCAGAAATTAAATTTCCCGCTTGAAGGAAAGAGAGTGACTTCAAGAATAAGATCGATGCAGAATAAGATTGATCATAAGAGAATTACCGTGGTCGTTTACTAGAGAAACATTCGGGCATAGCAAGAGATAGCAGCATCAAAACCGAGGATAAAGAAATCTCCGATGAATCAATGCCTGTTGTAATGGAGTTTCACCCCTTTACAAATCATTTCAAGGTTGGCAGGACAGCAGATTCATTATAGAGATCAACCGAAGTGGAGTTATGGGATACTCCAGAATCAAGAAAACACGAATAGGGAGAGACAAGAATGGATTTCAGAACGAAGGGAAGTGTTCCAAAATTCAAAGGACATCCGAATCATTCAAGCTCGAACGAAGGTGATTCTGTAATTAAATTTACTATATATGCTAAGTTTTGCCTAAAACCTGGCTCTGATACCAACTGTAACGACCCGCTATTTCGTGCCATTCGCATCCGCACATGTCGGACTTGAGTTGCTTAAAATATCAGATTGTTAATTTATATTTGGCAAAATTCAGCATATACAGTAAATAAAATCAATCACAGAATCATAGACACAGAGTATTACAATAATATGCAGCAGAATAGATAAATAGTAGTTCATTAAGCTACTATAAAACATCAGAGTCTAAAATAAAATACAACAGAATATCTCAAATATAATGTAGTCTCAAATACAGAAGCAACTGGCAAGTCTGAACATAAGTGACTGGAACAAACCGAAATAGCTAAAACCTGGATAGATAGATCTTCAAACAAAGCTCCAATCTCCAAAGGTGAGTCTCAAATGTTGTGACACTCAGTCTGACCCGAGCGTAAAGCAAAACACTAAACACTCGAGTCAAGATTAACATTCTTATATTAATAAATTCAACTCAAGTGAAATGTCAACTGAAATACAGATAACTTAAAGGATAGTTGGGATTTCCATCCTCTAAGGATCCGTGGAACTATATACTATGTAGTAATATACACTATTATAATATATCTATAATAAAGTAAAACTATCAAAATAGCGTTAAGGCGTTACCGATATCCCCCTTAACACATTTTATATATTCCCGTAGTCTATACAATGCCGTAAGCTCCTTCGTAAACTGGAGGTTTACCCAGAGGACACCACATAGGTACAGTACAAAACAAACTCGTAGAAGGCATGATAGGGCATGCGACAAGGCACTCGAGGCAATGCCAGGGTAGATATACCGTTTGCATATTCGGACTGGTGGTAACACATAGTAGCTACTACCGCCCACCTCGTGACACACTCCCAAATCAAAGGGTGCACCCAATCAAATCACAAAAGCAATATAATGGTATCGAATAAATGTGCCTGATCAGAGGAATGACCTCACTTGGCCCGACGTGGCTCCTGTTTTAGCCGCATCAAGCTGACTCATGGGAGTCAGGGTCACGTAAATACCATATAGAATCGTCACCAAACCATCCTACTACATTCTGGAATCTCCACCACGTACACAGTTGTCAAAGTGGTTTTCGGTATTGGCAGAGAGTATGACAATATCCGATCCCGGTCTCTTTAACAACCAAACGTTATTATAACACCGTGGACATTTCATTTTAAATCATATTTCAAAACCAAAATATTATATCTATTTCAAAACCATATCAATACGATATCATTATTCACTCAAATAATATTCATTTGCAAAATCATAATACTTTCCAAAATTTAAACACTTCTGAAATTATAACATTTTTGAAACCAGAACACTTAGGAAATCATAACACTTGGAAATCATAACACTTTGAAAATTCATAGCACTTTGAAATCATATTACTCCCCCTTAAACAGTTTAGATATTAAAATAGTATATATAATAAAATAGTTTATATAATAAAATAGTTTATAAAATAAAATAGTTTATAAAATAAATAATTAGTATATTAAAAATAGTTAAAAATTAAAATAGTTTATATTTAATTAATTTATAAAGTAAAATATTAAAATAGTTTTAAATATATTTTAAAATACTTTATATAATAAAATAGTTTCCTCAAATTTCAGAAATCAATTCAAATCAACTCGAATTCCAAAATTCAATTTAATTTAATCTCAATTCACTAATTTCAATTCAGTTCAAACCATTTAAAATTTATATCGATTTCAAATACATATATAAACTACAATTTAAACCATTTCAATTTCAATAGATTTCAAAGCTTAAATTCATTTATATTTCAAATTCAACCTTACCATTTTTTTATTGAAAAATTCACTTAGTCAATCCAATATCATTTAAATAAAACCTTAAATTACCATTTATGTAAACTAAATATTCCCTTCAATTTATTTACTTGAAATATTCATTTAATCACTTTAAATAAAAATCAAGTTATAAATCATATCTTTAAAATCTCAAATTTAATAAGTTTCAAATCGGTTTTATTTAAGAAAAATTCAAATTAATTTCTATTTCTCTTTCCAACTTAATTTATTAAAATTATTATAAAATCTATATTAAAGATATAATATCTTAAAATCAATATTTATTAAAACCACATATATTTCCTTTCAAAACCTTGGAAATCATTTTCAATATATATATATATATATATACCAACGGTGCCTATATATAATTTTCTATCCTATGGTTAAGTGATACAGATATTTATCATTTCAATCTGCAATTTAAATATATACGGGTATATATCTTTTCAACCCGCAATCCCAAATTTAATTCAATGAAAATCGCTTGGGTTTATCATTTCAACCCATAACGATTTTCACCTATTATACCAGATCGTTCGGGTATGTATCATTTCAACCCATTGGGAATTTTATACTAACAGGGAAATTGAAGAGTGAGAACAGTTATGATAATAATATAACATATCAACAATAGAGATATATCATCAATAACAAATTAAATAAAATATAAACAATAGGATATGGTGTCATATCCCACAGGTGAACAATTTCAGATAATAGCATATCATATATAGCAATTACAAAATTAACAGTTCAATTTAGCAGCATATTTCAGTTGTCGTTTCAATTGAAATCAAATTTAATAAATATAAGAACATTAATCGTGAGTGATTGCCCACTTTTTGAGGTTAGAGAAACACGAGAATAAGATGGAAATGGGCACAGATAATCGACAAATCACCAGACTGATACGGATAAGCACGAAGTGACAACGGGACAGCGACAAAGCAAAGCAAAGCTAGATGAACTGGATTCGGTGGAAACAAAATATAAATCATATTATTATTTTCTTCTCTAAATATCAATATTTAATTAAAAACAATATGTAAATGAAGCTGGATACTCACAAGCTTTTACGTGATTCACTTTAAATCCACATGTATATAAACCATTATATTTGAAACCCAGGTGTGTACGTACTTTATATTTGCAAAATCAAACTTACAAATACTTATATAACTTATATTTAATAACACAGCTTATCAACAATAGATTATATTTTAGTATACTATATAAATATGCACCCGATTGTAGTTTATATACTATAAAATAAAATCTTGTAATTTAAATATATTTTGTTTATACAAACCTAACATATGCCATATATCAACCATATAAGAAATATATCATCCATATAAGCTAATTTATATACAAAGTAAATTTATTTAAAAGTCATGCTGTATCTGTAAGCTACTGTTGATGATGTAAAAGAAGACATAGAGTTGCCTCTGTTTTATCCATTGCTTTTCCCATCTATTTCCTTCCACATTCTTCATTTTAACAATTACTTGGAAAAGTATATATGTACTGACACATATATATGTATTGAAGGAGGCTAGCAGTACGTTTCCTAGGAAGCAAGAATATATCCAACTTTATATATACTTCACTATTTACTAAAGAAAATATATCTCCTTAACATTCAAATTGTACTACCATAAATATATTATAAATATACATTTTACAAAGAAAGAGGTGAGAAGCTACATGATGGCTCTGCAAATAGAAGGAGCAGTTTACAGGAGCTCAAATATACCTTATAATATATGATATACGAAGGCAACTATTTAATATATGAGCAGATGAAGATTATCACATCAATGAAAACTATAAATATAAGGAAATGCTCCTCTCTCTTTTTCGTTTTTTAGAAGGAGGCGGATGGAGGAGGTCGGGTCCGAGTAGATGGGGACGAGCGGAGGAGCAACAGGCGGTGGAAGGTCGGTCGGAGGGTGTTTGCGTGGGGCAGAGGCTATTGTACGGCTGGAGGCGGGTCTGGGTAGGGCGATGAGGAGAGGGGTGGTCACTGGGGTTTGTGTGGGCCGATCTGGTCATGGCGGAGGAGGACACGTAGGCGGGTCTGGCCGGAGATGGCTGCAGTGGAAAAGTGGGTTGAGGTGGTTGTGAGGTTGCGTTGTCGGAGGGGATGGTGGTGAATGGTCTCGTGGCCGGAGGGAGGGGCTGCTTCAGCTACGGGAAAGGTGAAAGGCAAGCTACAGGAAATATACATATGTATTTATATATACGGTTTAACATAATAATACATATATAAAATTTTCTTTTCCAAGAAGAACGTAAGAAAGAAAAAAATGGGAAGAGTGATGAAGAGGAAAAGGCTCACGCAACCTGACAGTAATTTATAAAAATAAAATCTTTATTATATATAATTATTCTTTCAACAGAGCAAATGAATGAAAGAAAACGGACCGGCCTAAATTGAAACTAATCGAATAACAACGGTCAAAAGCTGAATTTTAGGAATATTTATGGCAAAGAGATGTTGACATTGTACGAATATACGAAAAGACACCTGAACTAAAAGATTTTAGAAACGGATACCGATACGGTTAACCGTTTCGTTGATTTTGTCGCGTACCGAACACCGAATCACACAAATGAATATACTATGGAGATCAGCTCGACAAGACGATCAGAATGGTACATAGATATCAACAATATGACCATCCTATCAAAAGTCGATACTCGGTACCGAAAATGCTGCTATTTTGTCGAAAATAAGATAAATGGAGTTAGAGAAGTCCAAATTTGATGAAACGAATAATGACGTCTCGCTCAAAAAAATGGTTTACATTTTTATTATATAAAAATATTCAGATTTCAAAAACATTAAATTTTCATCAAATATTAACTGATTTAAATTTTAAATAAAATTACACAAGAAAATAAACTTCCATATTTTCTGATGAAAATTTACCATTTGCTATGTTTGTATAAACGTATTCCAAATATCAAATTTTCATTCCCAAATTTAATTATTTAAAATTTCACAAAATTTCAGTTAATTACCTTACACAACCGTTAAAATTTATGGGCCGTTACATGTTAGTGGATGCATTTATACGTTATATATATGTATGTGACATATAAACATGGTTGCAACGTGTTTTGACAACTTCCATTCGTTAGACCGTTGAAAATCGGTAAACCGATTCTCGGTCACATTTTCACTTATACATTAGATTACATATATTTGTAAACAAAATTTGAAAATAAATTTATAATCATTTTAAATTAATAAAAATGATCTCATTTGAAGTATAAAATCATATAAAACAATATTAAATAATTATTTCCAAAAATTGCTATTATATCGGTAAATCGATATTAATTTTCCTTTTGTTTTCAAACCGATTATATATCTTTATAAAAAATTTACTATCACTTTATAACTAATTAAAATGAATTATTATCATTCAAAAACAATTATTTGAATAATTATAATAATTATTAAATCATTAAATCTCAATTTAAAATTATAAATCAATAATTAAATAGGAGGGCATCATTGAGGATGTCATACATATTTTTTATTTCCCAAAAATAAATAAACTAATTTTATTTCATATTATTATTCAATTATAAAAATAAGTGTATGTATCCAGCTCCGTGCATGACGTTTTATGATTATAAAGCTGTTTATCGATAAAACGGTTTTCGGTCATTTTATCGATATTTTTCCAAAGTATATATTTTTTGTAAATGCTTATTAAAAATAAGATTACTATTATTATTTATTGTTCAAAACATCATACTCTATGTTAAAAAATATCATATTTGAATATTTTTAAAAATTAATATAATTTATCAAATATAAATTTGCGAGTCAATACACTAATGGTCAAACAGAGAGAGTGAACCGTGTGCTCGAGGATTTGCCGAGGGCATGTATCTTAGATTTTGGAGGGCCTTGGGAAGATCATTTGCATATGGTAGAGTTTGCATATGACAACAGTTATCAGTCGAGTATCGAGATGGCAACATTTAAGGCGCTGTATGGTAGACCGTGTAAGTCACCTGTTTGTTGGTTAGACACGGGGGATTGACGTGTTTCGGGACTCGATTTGATAAGTAACGCTACTGAAAACATAGAATTGATTCATTCTAGAATGAAGATAGTGCAATTAAGACAGATTAGTTATGCCAAAAAGAGGAGAAAAGAGCTTGAGTTCGTAGTAGGAGACTATGTGTTTGTGAAGGTTTCCCCGACGAGAGGAGTTATACACTTTTGGGAAGGTGGAGAAATTGGCACCCAGATATGTATGACGATTTCCAATGATTAAGAGGATTAGTGCACTTGCATATCGAGTCGAGTTACCAAGTAGTTTAGCGGGTGTGCATAATTTTTTTCACATAAACTATTTTAGGAAATGTGTGCACGACCCAAATTTAGTTGTGGAATCGAGGGCAGTTGAAGATTTAGCTATAGAACCAAATCTGTCTTAAGTTAGGTGACCAAAGAAAGTTGTAGGTCATGATACGAAAGAGTTAAGGAAAAAAGTTATTAAGTTTGTTCGTGTGTAGTGGAGTGATGGTGCTAAAGATTGTACCTGGAAGGTAGTTATTAGGATTAGAAAAATCTATCCCATTTTGTTTTGACATGTATGATTAGACTAGGATGTTTTGATGTATAAACTAGTAGTGACACTAGTATGGTTATATGATATAATATTTGAATGTTTTATTAAAGACACTAATACATTGTATTTGATGATCTACATTAGTGGGGAACTAGTATAATTATTGTACCATGTGTACATTATTTGATGACGATGGTCTTTATCCCGCCTTATGCAAATTTGAGGACAAAATTCTTATAAGGAGGGGAAGTTTGGGGAATTAATCAAATTAAATTATGAGATAAAAATAAAGGTAATTAATTTAATGAGAAATGATTTTAGGATGAGAAGTTAGGGGAATCAATAAGAATAGGCTAGAATGGGGATTTAACCCAAAGCCTAAATTACAAACCCCCTAACCTTCTCGCTCTTCATTCATTCTTCAATTGCTCAAAAGTTATAACAAAAGGAAGAAAAATTCAAGACCTAGGCCACCTATAACTTCAAGAGAAAAAAGAAGAAAATCTAAGGGAAAAGAGAAGTAGTACTCACTTCTTAAGCAAACCAAGGCTTTAATCAAGTTTAATTAAACCAAAGATGAGTGATATTTTCCCTAAAACCTTCCAGAACTGGATGGGTAAGGATTGTATGCGTTGTGATATTTTGAAGGATAATAAACTAATGTAACCAAGTTAAACAATATTTGTTCATATTGGGAATTTAAAGATAATGATTTTTGACGTGTATGGGAAAAAACGTGAATCAAACCTTCTCAAAATCACTTGAAATTTTTATAAGATGTGTAAAAATATAATATGGAGATGAGTTTATAATTTCATAATTTTTTGAAATTTTTTTGGATTTATATGAATTTTCAAACTTGGGAAAATGCCTATTTTAGAAATTAATTATTTAAATTATTAAAAATAATTATTTTGGCACAAAAATTTAATATGGGGAAAAATATGATAACTTTGATTTTTAGTGAATTATGAGATTTATCCCATGCATTTTCCAATTTATATGAATTATTTAGCAAGGGGAAAAGTTAATTTTAAATGGATAATTAATCAATTAAGTATAGTTTGGTTAATAATTTTTGAAAAGAAAACTGTAAAAGCCTAGAAGTACCAATAATAATTTGACATGTATTCTAATTTGGTGAAAACCAATTTCTTTTTATGGTAAATAAACAATTGTCAAGTTATAAATGACATATCTAACACGATCAGCTATAATCGCTGACATATTGTAAGTTTTCAAGTTAATTACTAAATGGACATATCAACACGCGATAGCTCCTAAGAGCTTAACTTGTGATAGCTAATATGGGATCAACTTCTGACACTATGTCTGTGAAAAGTAGCGATTGTTTAGTTGGGATCAAATTGTGATAGCATAAATTTTCAACTTGCGCTAACCCTATAACCCTAAACTTGAAATAGTGAATATAATACCAACTTGTGATATTTAGTTGGGTTATCAACTTGCGGTAGCTCATAAGAGCTCGAACTGCGATAGCTAAAAGGACAGTCAACATGTGATAGGAGGAGTGTATCAACCTACGATAGCTAGGGTAGTGTCAACATGCGAAAGCCCTAGAGAGTGCATCAACTTGCGATAGCTCTAGAATACATGACTTGCGATGATTTATATGATTAGCTTATGACAGCTAGGGAAACATCAACGTGCGACAACCTAGTGTCAGTGTGCGATAGCAAGTAAAGTTAATATGATATGACTAAGAATGCTTTAAATATTCTAAGTAATAGAATGAGCTTTTTGTGTACTTGGAAAGCCATCCTCCCTAGTGATGGTTGAGAATTTCTTAGAGATGAAATGACCATAGGGAATGATAAGTTAAAAAATAACTTAAAGAATGGACATATAGATTTAGCTTAATAGCTATATGATGATAAGTTGGATCAATTGTAATAATGGAAGATGTAAATATGGGGCCTTAGTGGCAAACTTATGTTTATTCATGATAATATACGAGATTGATGGATTAATGCTTTCATAGCATCCAATTGTGTTTTCATGACAAAAATGCGAGAACAATGCAACAAGGCTTTCATAGTATCCAATTGTCTACTCACAACAATATACGAGATTGATGGAGAAATGCTTTTGTAGCATCCAATTTCTACTCACAAAAATATACGAGAATGAGGGAGTAAGGCTTGTGTAGCATCCAATTGTATATTCATGACAACACATGAAAAAGATGGTATAAGGCTTTTGTAGCATTGAGATGTCTATTCACCACATTATATTTGGCGATTGGTATTGTAAGGCCTATGTGGAAACTGTTTGTCAAAACACGACATTTTATCTGATGATTGAGGGTGTAAGGCCTATGAGGCAACCAAACTATCAGTTCACGGTAAAATAGAGTAAGAGCAAGATAAAACACCTAAGTGTTTGACCTTAAGTGTCTAATACAATTACTAAATCAACAAAAGTAAGCCCTATGTGGAAATTTGAAATGAACTGATTATAGAAACAAGTTAAAAAATGTGTGAAGGAAATATCACATTTATGATGAATTGGTGATTTATGTTTAATTATGACATGATGATATCACATATTATAATGTAACTGATGATGATTGGAATAGTGACGGGAAACCCGTTTCGTGTATAGAGACGTGGTCTCGCTATATGTTTGTTTGGTTAGGGTAAAGTATTACTCATAGTGTAACGACCCGGAAATTTCGAACCCGAAATTTCCAGATAGTTAGAAGAAAAAGAAAGAGATAGAAGAAAGAAACAGAAGAAGAAGAAGAATCAGAAACATCAACATCTCACATTCGCAGCGGATAAAATATAATAATAAATGATAACAGTTTTACAAAACAATATTATATCTGTCAATTACATTTTAATACATCAGAGTTACATATTTATACAGACACTGGATATACATAATTATCAAGCCTCAGATATACAATAATATAACACAGTAGAAACACTCCATACGTTCCTGCCATCCAGCTCGTCTCCTGAACTCCCAAACGTCCTTACCTGAAAATCTGTAATACTCGGTCTGACCCGAGTATTACGTCAAAGTAACACCCGGGTCAGGCTGGAAACCAGCGTGAGTAAACTCATCTAACATGAAATACCAAGCGATATAACTTAAGTGAATTACCCGGGTAACTCGTATCTTTCTACGAGTTCTTACTTATTATATTCAAACAATTTATTTCATAAAATAATATCTAAGTACCGTTACTTAGTTCCAATGGTCCAAATTACTCAATTTATTTCATTCCAGCCTATTCGATTCACTAATCAAATCTATAAAGAATTATAGATTATTAATCGAAGTGGTTTCGGATATTACTGATATCCGACCCCGGTCTCTTCGAATTCAAATGTCATCCTTTAAAAGCTAAGATGTTTAAGATAACAATTTAATTTAAATTCAGGATATCATATTCACATAACAATTATATCATAGATAAATAACTTACATTATCACAATTCATCCGAAACTTCTCATATCACAGAGCATCACAATCACATATCAGATATATTAAATAATCCAAGTCATTCAATATCATCCAATCACCCATACGCAAGGTTAATTAGTCATACACTTTCTAATTAATTCCAATAGATTACATTAATTACTTCAATCATTTTTAAATCCTGTTTACTCAACATTAACTAATTACAAACCATTATTTTATCATCCCTTATTTATCCCCTTTAATTTCATTAAGTAATTAGCCTTCGATTTAAAACACAATTTAATTAACACTTACTATTCACATTAATTGCAAATATCCTTAATTTAATTACTCAAATTAATTATCCTATAATTGCTTACTTTGATTAATTATCCTCTAATTAATCACATTCATTAATTAACCAATCCTTAATTTCTTTAATTAATCCATCCTTTAATTAAACTCCCCTTAAGTAATTTACCTTTAATTTCTTTTATCAAGTAATTAATCCTTTTACTTAATTGCATTGAGTAATTATCCATAATCACGTTCATTTAAGTAATCATTCTTAATTAATCAAAGATAAACTACTTACTTAATCACCATAATTTTCATTAATCAATACCTTATTTAATTAAAGATAAATTCTTATCTTAATTAATTATCTAATTTCATCATTAAATCCTATTCATTTAAATACACCTTTAAAACTTGGCTAAACATTTTATTATTTACAAAAGAAGTAGTTTTTAACAACTTTGTTTTCAATAACACTTGATTTGTTTTAAAATTTAAAACCTGTTTTATACTAAAAGAACAGACCCGAGCATTTAAATTCATTTACCCAAGCTCAATTAAAAAGTACTCGAGCAAACCATCCCTGATATACTACTTCGAGTCAATCAAACGAAACCCACGAGTCGAACCCGAGGCAAAACTTGAGTTTAACTTCATCTTCTCCAATCTTTCGATAACCAACACTAACGTACACGAATGGCACATGTGCACGTGCACACAAGGCCAGGCCCTCTCCGACCAAGTCTCCGACCTCCATCGAGTCGCCGATAACCTCACCATCTTACTCGACCTCTCCGATCAACGAAATCAACAGCAACCCAAAATCGAGTTCAATGATCAAAAACTGGAACCCAACCCCTAACTGAAAACCACTACAAACCATCGCCTCCGACCACCTGAAATCACGACACTCTGACCATAGGTTCGCCACTGTATCACGCTTCATTTCCCCCACGTCCGGTCTCCTCCGATGCTCTGTCGATGACGCGGTCACCTGATTCCAGTCTCGACTTAAAATCAGGGTTAAACCCTACTTCCACCTTGTCCGGCCACCATGGGAAACAAGAATGACTCCGACTATTTTTGCCAACTTCGCCTTCCTCCAGGCTAGCTTTAACAGAAACTTCGACCACCCAAGTTCCGTTGATCACCAGAAAATGCTCGAAACTCAAATAACGTTCATCTATCGATTTCTCTCGATTTACTACTTTAAAAATCATGATTTTATTTTTAAAAATCCTAGATTTTATAAACAAAATCGATTAGATACTTGATTCTGGAAACCATTCAAGTCGAATTTTTGAGATAATGAAATTCCTACTGTTCTTCTTTCTTTTATTTAAACTGGCTTCAGATTTTAAATTTTAAAACATTTTTAAAATTTTATATTTGATATAACAAACAACTTTTATTTTATATATTTAAGCCTAAAAATTCAGAGAAGAAGATCTTAAATTTTCTTCAAGTTTTGAAGCTTGAACAACAAGAACAGAGACAATGCTTTTGAACACAAACATATACATTCAAACCCATACATGCACATATAACTCTATACCTATTCATGCAAAGTATATTCATATATTCATGGAACATCTCACACAACCTCAGGTATAAATCTCATGCCTCAATATATAACAAGTTTAGTATACTCACCTTTATATCAGAACAGAGAAGCCTGGATTTGAAAAATTGCTTCAGGTTGATTTAGCTGCTACCCCTCTAAATTTTGAAACTGAGTAAATCTTTGTTTTTCTTTGGAACTTGTCTTTAATCTGTTATTTGATGTTGATCTTCTTGCTTAGTTGAGTTGTAGGTTGAAGTTGTTGTTTGATTTAGTTGCTTGATTCCAGATTGAAGATGAAATCAGGTTGTTAAATTTGATTCAGTTTTCATTTGCTTTTGGTTTCTGGTTTGGTATATTTTTTTTTTCTGATTTAAAACGTGGCTGCAGCTTAAATTTTGAGAAAATGAGATAGAAAAATTGAATGAAGAATAAGAGGTAGTGTTATATAGATTTAAATTTTGATTTATTAGAATTAAGGAAATAAAATAAAAATGTGACACTTGTCACTAAACTTATTTAATAACTTAACACATGTTATTTAAAGGTGTTCATATGTTAACACATATATCTCTCATGCATAATTAATTTTTATTTATTAAATAAAGCTTTTATAGTTTATTTTCTAATAACTAAATGCATATTTAAAAAAAATGAAAATCTTTTTAAAGTAATAAAATAAGACAAACTATATTTATACAAAAATTATTTATACATACCTTTAAATCCAAAATATACATTAAGATATATATATCATCTCTTTGAAATCCAAATATAAGTTCAAACCAAATTTTAAATAAAATTTTAAAAATCAATCTTAAAAATCAATTTGGAAACATCCACAAATTTCAATTTGAAATAAATACTCTACTTAAAAATCTATATTCACATACCTATATATATATACAATATATTTTTATTATTGTTTGAATATAATAATTTTGCTAATTAAATTAATTTATTAAAGGAGATTATTACATTTATTCGTTCAATTTATCAATTAGTATTTTCAAGAGTTAAATCAAATAACTTATCCAATTATCTGATGCTCGAAAATCCGGGTTATCACATTCCTCCCCTCTTAAAATCTTTTCGTCCTCGAAAAGGAACGAAGCCGGAATTTATTTAAAATTCTTAATATCTGTTAAATTTTCTCTTTGAACCATTTTTAAAACACCTTAAAAATCTTTATAATATTACTAAATTAGTTTTTATAAAAATACTTTTATAACTCGATGTCTTAACAAGTCAATCCTTGTTCTTACAGAAATTCGGTCATACGTTGATCAGGCGTAGAACTGAAAATCTATAAGATCTTAGCAGACCCGTTTTCAACACCCAGTGAAAATACTTGGAAAATAATTTATTGAAAATATAGAAAACATTTTTGGAAATAGAGGAAACATCTTTGGTGAGAATGCTCTGGAAATCATCACCCCCATCCATGGTCACAGTTACATCACGGGTTACGTTGCCATCGCAGCAAAAGTCCATGTAACTGATAACAGCATGGAACCCACAACAGATCGCAGTTACATCCCAGGGTTACGTTGCCGTCGCAACAAAAGTCCATGTAACTGTTGGCTCTCAGCGGCACACACGATTTCGCTGTCAAAATGAAACTTCTCCCACATAGGTCGCAGTCTACCGATATAAAATCAAACGCAGACTGTTGGCTCTCAGCGGCACAAACGACTTTCGCTATGTTACCATAGTGTCACAGTCTACCGATATAAAATCAAACGTAGACAGTTGGCTCTCAGCGGCACAAATGACTTCCGCTATGGTCTGCAGTAGATCGCAGTGACATTGAGTTAAATTTTTGTCACAGCATAACTCAAATGCCTCTGTGGGCACCAGCCCCTCGACTTTCGCTACACAAATAATCCTCAGGAACTAGTTTTGTCCGGACTCCTCACAGGATCAACTTTAGAAACCCCCCCTTGGGGCTCAAGGCAGTACCACCCAGTGGTACTCCTGAGAAGTTCATTTCAAGGAAGCGCCTTTTTCCCCAGAGCTATTCTCAAAACACTTTATACTATATACTTATAGTATCTTCAAATCATACCCTTTATGATTTATCAAAATCTCCTTTACACAAAATCGATTACCAAAATCGATAATTCTCAAACTAGGCTTTTCAAAATCCAAAATTGATTTTCCCAAAAATCAAAAGCCTTTCCCAAATTCATAGGTTCCCAAAACCTTTTCCAAAATCATTCTCATAAGATCCTTTATATATATATATATAGATATAGATATATATAACTTTTAAAATCTTCGGATCATTTCAACTTTGTATAAAACCTCTTTTATACTTCAAATATTTCAAAACCCTTTTCTTTTAGCAATAGATTCAACAAGGGAAGATTTACCTTATATAACAAGGATATATAACTTTATTTTATTCCAAATCAAATATTCACATTTGATAAATATTTTATAAAGTTATTAACCATATTTCTTTTCAAAAACCATTTTACAGTTCTTATCCACAAATCTTCAATATCAATTTCATTCAAATCCGTACGATGTACACATATCATCCGTACACAATATCAATCTGATCGCTCAATCGATCACACAATTTCATTTCCGAACTAGTATCGTCCACCCGACTTCCTAGTGCGGACTCAGATCTGGTTTCCTGATCAGAAACCGTCATTCTCCTTGCATAGTCACAACTATGATAGAGAATATCCAGAACCAATCAAAAACCCATATCCAGGTTCGCCGTCGAAAATCGAGCGAAAAATCCCAACTCGGATCGATAATATTATCTCGAAATTCTGTGCTCGAATCTGGATCAAACCACTATGCGAATAGAATAATATACGTTCATCCTACGTATTTAACTTCATTGATTATTAGCCAAATCAATTCTCTTTTCTATTCACATTTCCTTTAATTCCATTCACTTATTCTCAATTGCTTCCATTTCCAATTGAGTTATTACTTTAATTACAAACAGTTTGAACTCTGACCAATTTAAATTTAAAAATAGCTTGAAAGAGTTTAAAATAGATAAGTAGTTGAAAAATAGTTATTAGTTTGTAAAATAGCTGTAAAATAGTTAAGTAGGTATAAAATAGTTAGATAATTGCAAAATAGTTTTTAAAATAGTGATTAGATATAAGTAACTGAAAAATAATAATTAGTTTATAAGACAGTTTCAAAATAGTTAAATGGTTCCAAAATAATTGTAAAATAAGTATAAGATAGTTTGGGGTTTAAGAAGAAAGATTGTATAATAAATAGTTTGGAAAAAATAGGTTTATATTAAAACAATTTACTTTGAAAATAGTCCAGAGTCAAACCGTTCAATTCCCCATCAATTCAATTTAAATTTCTACTTCCATTTAAATTGACTCAATACTTCAATTTCCATTGAATTTAATTCAATCCTAATTCAAGTTGAATTAATCTTAGTTCCTTTCCAAATTCAAATCAAATTCCATTTGATTTTAAACATATTCACTTTAATTACAATTTCAAATTATTCAAACTAATTTCAAATTGAATCCACTTCAATTTCTAATCATTTCAATTTCTATGTGAATTAATCCCAATTTCCCATTTGAATTTGAACTCATTCAATCTTCAATTTTTATTTCAAATTAATTCAATTCAAACCTTCCATTTGAATTTTAAACTTATTCATCTTAAATCACAATTCCCATTTATTTAAATCAATTTCAGTTGAACTAATTAAATTTAAATCTCAATTTTAAACTATCTCGAATTATATAAATTCGAGTTAAATTTTAAATGTTGATTTAATCCTTTAAATCAAATTAACCTTTACTTTTAAATCAAATCAACCTTAATTTTTAATTTAACAACTTAAATCTTTAAACCATTTAATTCTGGATCCAAATTCCAAAATTCCATTTTAAGGTTATCTTTACTTAACTTATTATAAAGTTCAAATAAGAATTTAAAAACAATTAAATTTCAGATTATAATTTATTATCCATTTTCAATTTCCAAATCTCAAACCCATTTGAGATCACTCATAACTCCCATTTTAATCAACCATTTAACTTCCCAAGTTAAATTTTAATTTCATCTTGAAATTTCTAATTCAAGTTGTTCATTCTAAACTCATTTAACTTTCCTTAAGTTAAATTCAATTTATCTTTACCCAAATTGAATTCCCATTCAAATTTTAAACTTCTTATTAAAAATCTTCCCACTTAAGTTTAAAAACTTATTCACTTTAGGTTTTCACATCACATTCCAAGGAAAAATTTAAAACTCAATACTTAGAGTTTATTTCAAATCACCTTTAATATAATGTATATCCTCATTTATACATATTTATTTCCTTTACACACCAAGTTATACCTTAAAATTTTAAACCACCTTTGGTTTTAATTTAAAACAAATTCCTTTAAAATAATTTCAAGTTTTCTGGATTTAGATTTAAAATTTCACAATTTTAAATTATCTTCAATTCTAATTGGATTTTTTTATTTCAGTTTGGATCCATTTCAAACTTATCTTCATTCAATTTAATTTGGTTGTATTACCATTACTACTTAATTCTCATTATCTTATTTAATTCCAATTAATTTAACAACCAATTTCTTTAATATATTTAATATTTAGAAAATTATTTTTATATATATCAAAAGATAAACTTATATAAAAACCATTTACTTTTAAAACCATTTTAAAACCTTTATATAAGAAAATAACAAGTACGCTCTCATATATATATATATACACTCAACTCATTCTAGGGTACTATTGACCCTATCCTTAATGAGTAATCCCAACAGAGCCAAGGTTCTCGCTTAACCTTCTGCTCTGATACCAACTGTAACGACCCGGAAATTTCGAACCCGAAATTTCCAGATAGTTAGAAGAAAAAGAAAGAGATAGAAGAAAGAAACAGAAGAAGAAGAAGAATCAGAAACATCAACATCTCACATTCGCAGCGGATAAAATATAATAATAAATGATAACAGTTTTACAAAACAATATTATATCTGTCAATTACATTTTAATACATCAGAGTTACATATTTATACAGACACTGGATATACATAATTATCAAGCCTCAGATATACAATAATATAACACAGTAGAAACACTCCATACGTTCCTGCCATCCAGCTCGTCTCCTGAACTCCCAAACGTCCTTACCTGAAAATCTGTAATACTCGGTCTGACCCGAGTATTACGTCAAAGTAACACCCGGGTCAAGCTGGAAACCAGCGTGAGTAAACTCATCTAACATGAAATACCAAGCGATATAACTTAAGTGAATTACCCGGGTAACTCGTATCTTTCTACGAGTTCTTACTTATTATATTCAAACAATTTATTTCATAAAATAATATCTAAGTACCGTTACTTAGTTCCAATGGTCCAAATTACTCAATTTATTTCATTCCAGCCTATTCGATTCACTAATCAAATCTATAAAGAATTATAGATTATTAATCGAAGTGGTTTCGGATATTACTGATATCCGACCCCGGTCTCTTCGAATTCAAATGTCATCCTTTAAAAGCTAAGATGTTTAAGATAACAATTTAATTTAAATTCAGGATATCATATTCACATAACAATTATATCATAGATAAATAACTTACATTATCACAATTCATCCGAAACTTCTCATATCACAGAGCATCACAATCACATATCAGATATATTAAATAATCCAAGTCATTCAATATCATCCAATCACCCATACGCAAGGTTAATTAGTCATACACTTTCTAATTAATTCCAATAGATTACATTAATTACTTCAATCATTTTTAAATCCTGTTTACTCAACATTAACTAATTACAAACCATTATTTTATCATCCCTTATTTATCCCCTTTAATTTCATTAAGTAATTAGCCTTCGATTTAAAACACAATTTAATTAACACTTACTATTCACATTAATTGCAAATATCCTTAATTTAATTACTCAAATTAATTATCCTATAATTGCTTACTTTGATTAATTATCCTCTAATTAATCACATTCATTAATTAACCAATCCTTAATTTCTTTAATTAATCCATCCTTTAATTAAACTCCCCTTAAGTAATTTACCTTTAATTTCTTTTATCAAGTAATTAATCCTTTTACTTAATTGCATTGAGTAATTATCCATAATCACGTTCATTTAAGTAATCATTCTTAATTAATCAAAGATAAACTACTTACTTAATCACCATAATTTTCATTAATCAATACCTTATTTAATTAAAGATAAATTCTTATCTTAATTAATTATCTAATTTCATCATTAAATCCTATTCATTTAAATACACCTTTAAAACTTGGCTAAACATTTTATTATTTACAAAAGAAGTAGTTTTTAACAACTTTGTTTTCAATAACACTTGATTTGTTTTAAAATTTAAAACCTGTTTTATACTAAAAGAACAGACCCGAGCATTTAAATTCATTTACCCAAGCTCAATTAAAAAGTACTCGAGCAAACCATCCCTGATATACTACTTCGAGTCAATCAAACGAAACCCACGAGTCGAACCCGAGGCAAAACTTGAGTTTAACTTCATCTTCTCCAATCTTTCGATAACCAACACTAACGTACACGAATGGCACATGTGCACGTGCACACAAGGCCAGGCCCTCTCCGACCAAGTCTCCGACCTCCATCGAGTCGCCGATAACCTCACCATCTTACTCGACCTCTCCGATCAACGAAATCAACAGCAACCCAAAATCGAGTTCAATGATCAAAAACTGGAACCCAACCCCTAACTGAAAACCACTACAAACCATCGCCTCCGACCACCTGAAATCACGACACTCTGACCATAGGTTCGCCACTGTATCACGCTTCATTTCCCCCACGTCCGGTCTCCTCCGATGCTCTGTCGATGACGCGGTCACCTGATTCCAGTCTCGACTTAAAATCAGGGTTAAACCCTACTTCCACCTTGTCCGGCCACCATGGGAAACAAGAATGACTCCGACTATTTTTGCCAACTTCGCCTTCCTCCAGGCTAGCTTTAACAGAAACTTCGACCACCCAAGTTCCGTTGATCACCAGAAAATGCTCGAAACTCAAATAACGTTCATCTATCGATTTCTATCGATTTACTACTTTAAAAATCATGATTTTATTTTTAAAAATCCTAGATTTTATAAACAAAATCGATTAGATACTTGATTCTGGAAACCATTCAAGTCGAATTTTTGAGATAATGAAATTCCTACTGTTCTTCTTTCTTTTATTTAAACTGGCTTCAGATTTTAAATTTTAAAACATTTTTAAAATTTTATATTTGATATAACAAACAACTTTTATTTTATATATTTAAGCCTAAAAATTCAGAGAAGAAGATCTTAAATTTTCTTCAAGTTTTGAAGCTTGAACAACAAGAACAGAGACAATGCTTTTGAACACAAACATATACATTCAAACCCATACATGCACATATAACTCTATACCTATTCATGCAAAGTATATTCATATATTCATGGAACATCTCACACAACCTCAGGTATAAATCTCATGCCTCAATATATAACAAGTTTAGTATACTCACCTTTATATCAGAACAGAGAAGCCTGGATTTGAAAAATTGCTTCAGGTTGATTTAGCTGCTACCCCTCTAAATTTTGAAACTGAGTAAATCTTTGTTTTGCTTTGGAACTTGTCTTTAATCTGTTATTTGATGTTGATCTTCTTGCTTAGTTGAGTTGTAGGTTGAAGTTGTTGTTTGATTTAGTTGCTTGATTCCAGATTGAAGATGAAATCAGGTTGTTAAATTTGATTCAGTTTTCATTTGCTTTTGGTTTCTGGTTTGGTATATTTTTTTTTTCTGATTTAAAACGTGGCTGCAGCTTAAATTTTGAGAAAATGAGATAGAAAAATTGAATGAAGAATAAGAGGTAGTGTTATATAGATTTAAATTTTGATTTATTAGAATTAAGGAAATAAAATAAAAATGTGACACTTGTCACTAAACTTATTTAATAACTTAACACATGTTATTTAAAGGTGTTCATATGTTAACACATATATCTCTCATGCATAATTAATTTTTATTTATTAAATAAAGCTTTTATAGTTTATTTTCTAATAACTAAATGCATATTTAAAAAAAAATGAAAATCTTTTTAAAGTAATAAAATAAGACAAACTATATTTATACAAAAATTATTTATACATACCTTTAAATCCAAAATATACATTAAGATATATATATCATCTCTTTGAAATCCAAATATAAGTTCAAACCAAATTTTAAATAAAATTTTAAAAATCAATCTTAAAAATCAATTTGGAAACATCCACAAATTTCAATTTGAAATAAATACTCTACTTAAAAATCTATATTCACATACCTATATATATATATATACAATATATTTTTATTATTGTTTGAATATAATAATTTTGCTAATTAAATTAATTTATTAAAGGAGATTATTACATTTATTCGTTCAATTTATCAATTAGTATTTTCAAGAGTTAAATCAAATAACTTATCCAATTATCTGATGCTCGAAAATCCGGGTTATCACACATAGCAGGCTTTATGTCTGACTCGTGTTTTTAATGTTTCTCATAAACTCATGGGTACTCTTTCGAGCTAGCCAATTTTGTGGGATTAGACATGTAACTTTTGGAAAAACGAACAAATGAACCGAAGACAAAGCTGGAGGCTTATTTTACAAATAAAAATTGTTTTTGAAATTCCGCTATGTAAAGCTAGGAAGTATAATTAGTTAAGTGTCATGCCAACATCTTCATATGTCGAGCATGATACTGTATTCACTTCTTATTATATTTACCCCTGTGTGGGAATGAGCTGGGTTAATGATGATGTAATAAGTCATGTAAAATCACCTTAATATAATGAAATTTATTTAGCTGCTCTATTTACTTAATGTTATGCAAATAAATACTGAACTCACTTTATCACTTGAAAATGATTCTGGTGATGACTACAGCATCATTGGCTTCTATTTTTGGGTCACGAAGTGGGAGATGCTACATCACCCGTAGTCAACTCAAAGCCAAAATCTTTGGACAGAGTAGGACGGTTAATAATAAATGTTATTATCGAATCAAAGATTTGTTTATGAACTTATCGAATTGAATATGGAAGATATTGGAGTTTTGACTAAAACCAAATTCCATACATCCTAAAGTGATATAGTGTTAACGAAGGGAACATATGTAATAATCGTTACTAAAAGGTATCGCTTAAAATTGTGAAATTAGATTTTACCGGCAACATTTGTAAGCGATGAATTAAGTCAAATTGTCAAACCACTAGCTAAGGTGATGTGTGAACATTAGTATTTGAATTGTTCAAATATTAATCGTTGGCTAAATTTACATCCGTGAGTCGCACATTCGAATCTATTCAGTCTCTTAAACACTGCTCAATTTAATTGATTAATAGTGTTATAAATTAATTACATAAATATTAATTTTTTTGTGATTCCTATATGGGTTGTATTTAGTAAATGGGTAGCCTATGGAAATGTTCTATGTGTTATTAGTAATTAATTGGATGAGTATATATATGCGTATGGATATACGATATCTATGTACATTTAAATTTGATTTAAATAGAATTAATTACAAATGGACTTGCATATTTAATTGGTCCATTATGGTCCAATACAAGCCAACCGAAGGAGTAACAGGAGTGAGAGTGATGTGAGTCTGGATTTGAATTAGTAGGAGATAAATGTGGAGATATTGTCTCCTAGTTCTCCCTACAAATGCAAATCCATGCCACCAATTTTAGTTTTAAATTTTACCTCTTCCCTCATTAGTTTTGGCTACACCTACTCACTCCTAACCAACTAATTGTTAACCCATTTTTCCAAATACAATGAGTTACATTAATTTCCAGTGGTGATGCATTGATCGTTAGTAGCAGTGGTGCAGATTTAGGAGATCAAGGAGACCGATAGTTCAAGGTGTGAGTCTAAGGCATCAATCTATTTGTAAATTCAATATTCACAATATATTATATGTATTTACATTTATAATGAATGTGTTAATGTCTTCTGTTAATTATAAATGCATTAGATCTCATTAAACAACGATTTTCATAAAGCAATTTATTTAATACAAAGTTAGAATTCAAATATGTACGTAAATATTATAACTTGGCCACACACACATATATACCTTAATGTATATTATAATTTCTAATAATTATAGATAATTTTAATTTTAAAACCTAAATTTTATTTAAATCATATATAAAAAATACATATAAATGTATTAAATTATTTCAAAATAAATTTTGGCTAATTAAAATTAAAAAATTTGGCAGAAATTTAGTTTAATTTTAGTATAGTATATATGTAATAATTATTAATTAACACAATGTACATCTTTAATGTTATAACACACACGCATTTATTAAAATTAGCTTTCGAATTTCGAAAAAGAATTCTTATTGGCCAAATAATGTTTACATCTACATACATACATACATATATGTATGTATGTATATGTATTTTATTAAAATATTTGTTTTATAACACACACTCACACATTGTTTATAAATATTAAAACAGTGTTTTGTATTTTAAATACATAAATTTATATAAATATAAGAGGGAATTAGGCATAAGGACATACCTTAAAAAAATTTAGGTTGAAGGACACCAAGTTTCATTTTTAGGCTAAAGGACAAATTTTGAAAGAAAATTAGACTGAAGGACAATGCTAGTTATAACTAGCATTATTTTCAGTTTTTACGCTATACAAAATGCTAATTATAACTAGCATTATATTTAGTTTTACACTATATAAAATGCTAGCTATATATTTAGCATTGTCCTTCAGCCTAATTTTTTTTAAAGTTTGTCCTTCAGCCAAAAATGAAACTTGTTGCCATTCTGCCTAAATTTTTTTCAAAATTTGTCCTTGTGCCTATTTTCCACTAAATATAAATATAAATTAATTTTGATTGTAATAATTAATGTTATATAAATTTACATGCTTAAATTTGTTAAAGATATTTTTACTAATAATTTTTAGATATGGTTTTGAGTTTTAAAATGTTTTACTAAGTCTTAGTTAGATTTTTTAAATACAAAATTTAAGTTTAAAATTTATCGAATTAATCAAAATTAGACTAGACATTTTTTATTTTATTATATACATATAATTTCGAAATTTATTTTTATATAGTTTACAAATATATTTAACAATGTTTTGAGACAATTACGGTCAGTGTTTACATAAGGGATACAAATCCCAATATCTATTTAAGTAAACATTAACAATGTACACCTTTGTTATGTTGCATGTTATACTTATATATTCACATGAGTATATATTGATATATCATAAATAAGTAAATATTAAATTAATTAAAATACATTAATTTATTGAATCTGAAAATTAAATAAAATTGGATTTTATGTAAATTAACCAGATTTGATCTGATTCAACCCATTAGACTTCATATGCTCACCATGATCCAAAATAGGAATCGTTTTGAAATCCACATATTTCACCCGCTGCAAACTGACCCAGTTTCAACAACGGTATCAGAGCCAAAATGGTCTATGTGGTTTAAATTAGTAACATTAGGACCAAGTAATAAAGCCTAATTATCTAATGGGTGTTCTATAATAGTAGTGTCTAGGCTTGGGGTTAAATAATCAAGTATTCTTCCCTCCCTTGCCACTGGCCTGAACCAATGGGTAGAGTAAGTCCAATAGTTAGCCCAATTATAAAGAACCAAATTGATTTAGGACTTGGGCTAATTTTCATAATTTAGTTTTAAATTTTAAAATATATTTTGAATTTAAAGTTAAGTTTAAGATATAAAATAAAACTTACAAAACTTACAAAATATTTTTCAAAATTATTTAGGAAATTAATTTAATATATTCAAAAATTATTTAATATTTAAATAATTGGATTAATTAAATAGATTATTAATTAAAAGTTAACTAATTAAAATAAACATATTATTGATATATGTATATGTATAACTATAAATTGATAGAGTTAGGGGAATGCCCTAGGGGCAATGTTGTAATTTATTTGTAAATTATTAACTCTGTTATATAATCTCATTTGAAATGAAAGGCGTTTTTCTTTCTATTAGTTATATTATGTTATGTCAATTATAATTATTTAATTTAGGTATATTTAATAGAAAATCCTCAAACAATATGTTATGTGATAGTAAATACAATGTGTTGCAATCATGAAAAATTTATCACATTAAAAATAACTTATTACTTTAAATATTCCTAGTCAAGATATTTTCGAGGTAGGGTATCAATATATCCATCAAGACTGAAGTACGAAAAGCCCTCCAAATGTTGGTTAGTATATTACTTGTGGCAGCTAGCGGAACCTAGGATTTATGAACATATAGTTATTAGATAACTATGGAATGACTCACTCGAGAGTTTTCTGTAGTTTAATATAACTAAGATCAAACAGAGAATCTTAAAGTGACGATATATTACACAGTTCTCTCAACTTGAGAATATCATTGAACTTCAATATGGAAACCCCACTTTGATTCTAGTTAAATCGTGGCATGACATCTATCAAACGACTATAGTTGGGTCTGAGTTGGAGCACTAGAAGTGAAACACTGTTCAATAGAGAATTTGTCTTCTCGGTTATATGAGGTTAGTATCATAGTCAACTATAGTCAACTCAAAGTAAAAATCTCTAGCCATAGCAGTTCAGTCAATAATTTTTTTTTATTGATCCAATGACTATGTGTTTGGATTAAACAAGTTGAAATGTATACGATATTGGAATTTTAGCTAAAACTAAATTCCATAAGTCCCAATGTGATATATTCTTGACAAAGATAATTAGTGTAAATAATTGTTACTACCAAGTATCGCTTGAAATAGTGAAATTGGATATTACTGAAAAATGTGTAAGTGGTAAATTCAGCCAAACTATCACACCGCTAGCTAAAGTGATATGTGAACGTTAATATTTAATATTAACCGCTGATTGAATTTACAACTTTGAGACACACAACCGCAATGTTGAATACTCTAAAATACCACACGATTTAATTAAATTATAATCATTGTAAATTAATTAATATTTATGAAATATTAATTATCAAATTTTGTTTGATTTATTTGAATTATTATTTAATAAAGTGCATATATATACACACACATGTATCGACAAATATTTAAATTGAATTTAAATTAACACTGATTGGATCTGGAAAATTTTATGGGCCCATGTGACCCATATCATGGCCAACCATAATGGGGGGAAGGGGTGAGTTTTGAATGCATAAATATGATTTTGAACTGGAAAAAAGAATATGTAGACAAGGAGATCTAGATTTCCACCTTTTACTCATTTCCATTGCCTATTTAAACCCCACATTCTCCCTCATTCGGACCTGAATTTTTTTCTCTCCTCTACCTTATTTTGGCAGCAAGTTACAAGGTCATGTCATAATCATTTCCAAATCAAATTCAAGTAAAATTAAATCTATTTCAAGGAGTGGTATTCTCTTCTAGTATGCTACACTTTCTGGAGGAGTTTAGATTAGATTTTAAGGAGCTTTATTCAACATTCAAGTTACTCTTCTTTGGCTACGTTTTTGGTAACGATTTATTTTCACAACTATTTCATATATATATATATATATCATTCGTTTTAGTTATATTTCTTGTATGTTATATACTATAACGAATACACACACACATACATACACAAATACATACATTGTAATGACCCGCCTTTTCGAACCCTAGAAGTCGACACTAATACATCCACGGTATTCATGTGCCGAACAACTAAGTGTCGAAAAGACAGATTGTTAGGGAAAAAAAGAAGATATAAGATAGAAGAAACTAAATAATCACAAAATCTCACAACGCAATGGAATAATATATATTAATCAACATAGTACTTTACAAAGTCATTGACAAAATGATACATCAGAGTCATACTAAACAATTTTTAATCTAAGACAGTTATAACAGCCTGCCTTACATAATTGATACAAGATACATATAATACAATAGAAACAAAAAAATAACAACTAACTATCGGTGAAGCCTCCTGCTCCAAGCTCCTCCAAAATGCATCCGTAGGAAACCTGAACTACTTGGTTGCTCGTAAAAATTTGAGCACCCAAGGATTTTAGGAAAAGAAAATAAAACTCCGGGTCAGACATGGGTCTGGTGTGAGTAAACTCAAAGCAACTGAATTATTACTTTTAAAACACTTTTAAAATCAAAGGTATCTCGTAAGACCACACCGCACATAAACACGGATGTGTTTTTACCTTACGATAACCAAAACACTTTTATATAAAAATCCAGTGATATTATAATAATGTCCAAGGGTTTAAAGTAAAATATTAAAACAGTTGGAATGCTTGCATCTCGCATTCCAACATATTTGGTATACAACTAAAACCGTACAGCTCTTATTGGAGAATGGATTCTATACAATGACTAGGCACTGGGGTACCACCTATCAAGTACATGTCTAGAAAATGTACCGAGGACCTCGCCTAGATCCCCTACCAACACAAGACCGACCTACCCCTTACTGGATATTACCGAATGTGTCATCACCCCGGTTGCTTTGTAACCCTTTTTATCGAGATCTCATACACAACCAATCCATAAATATGTAGATGTATCTAGAAGGGTGATGACATACCCTAATGGGTGCGACCCACTTAGCCTTACTACATCTCTCCTGATTTTCAGTCATTCCTAGTTGATGAGGCTTGAGGCTATTTTTACCTTTTTGAATAGCAATCCCACTTGGAATGATAACACTACCCTCCAGGCATCAATAAAATGCTAGAATTCATTCATACAAGTTGTCCAGGATAACGACAAACCGAAGGCACTACTTCTACTACATCCATTTTGGAATCACCCTCAGGATTAGTAGTAAGCAGCCCTTGCACTTCAATGCTCCATCTTGGATTTCATATTCTTCAAGATATCTTCAGTTCGAAATGTTCGAGTTGGATCAAAGTGGTTTTTGGATAACAGATCCGATCCCGGTCTCTTCGAAACAACTTTTGATAATTTTCGGTAAACTCAAACCCGCTTCTTTAGGAAATAAGCAGATAAATGATAAGAGCGGAGTTCATCTCCTAACCGTTAGTAGACGGATTTCTTTATCATTTATCCTAGAAGAACGAAATGAATTTATACATACCATATAGCACCACCGACGGTAACTGTACCATATAATTTCCGTGTTTCTCGTAGATATTTCCAAAGTTACGTTTTGATCCAGATTCGATAGTTGGTTATTTAACTATCAAATAAACAAACAATCAAACATTGATTCAATTTCATATGTGATCCTCTAAGCCTTTGTTAATTAATTTTTAATTAATAAAATCACTTTATAAAACTTTATCGAAGGATCTTTTCTAAAACACTTTTCCCAAACCCCTTACATCCCTTTTACTTGGAAAATAATATAAATATTTACATAAAACATTTGGAAAATTCTCTCTTCTTACATTCCATATTAAATGGCCAAACCATTCCCTTTCAAAACATCACTTATTATAAAAATCGTTCACTTTATAAAACCCATTCACTTATTCTTTATAAAAATTCTTTTATAAGTTCACTTCACATTTCAAACCTCTTTACAAATTTTCAAACTTGATTTAAAACGTCTTTCAAAAATATCTAAAATGATTTATAAAACCTCTTTCTATTTTTACAACTATTTAAAAATCTTCCTTCATAATTCCTTTATAGAATCTCCTTTATAAAATATCATTTGTAAATCACTTTAGGTAAAACCTTTTATATAATAAACTCCTTTTTTAAAAACAAGATATTATTTAAAAATAACTTTATAAAATAATAATAAAATTTATAAATCAATTATAACCCTTAAACCCAAATTGATTAAAGAATTAAAGCTAATTCAAAAGCATACTTTAGTATTTCGAAAAGAGGCTTAGCAATCCCAATGGTGCTATTTTAAGTTACCATTAAGTTTCCATTTCAATTCACTTAACAATTATTTACATATATCAACATATATGTAAATACACTCATATCCAAATCAAGGAATAACATGTCAATATGAACTAACTAGCATATACATATCCAAATAACATAATAGTAGGGTGGTGATTTGTCCTGCTAAACAGATGTCCAAACAATTCAACTAATTCATAGCAGAACGGTAATTTATTCTGCTAACACATATCCAAACAAGCAATTTATAAAAGAATGGGGATTTATGCAACTAACACATGTCCAAACAACCCAACAAACAAACAATCAATTTATAGCCGTATGAGGATTTATTCTGCTGACACATGTCCAAATAACCAAACAAATAAACAATCAATTATAGTAGAATGGGGATTTATTCTGCTAACACATGTCCAAACAACCCAACAATCTACATTATAACTCATTCACAGTTATATGATTCCTTAATGGTATCAACACTTGAATCACTTGTATTCAAAACCATCTTTGAAAAAGAAGTACCATTGAACCATTTTACTTTTGAAAACCAAAGGATTTAAAACTTTTAAAACCTTTTAAAAATAATTAATTAAAAGTTAAATCCTTGTTTAAATCATAATTAATTTTAATTGAATCTTAACTTAATTTAATTAAATAGTTAAACAATAATTAACAATTAATTAAACCCAAATTAATCCTTTATTAATTATTAAATAATTAATTAAACCTTCATTAATAATTAATTGTTAATTAATCCCAATTAATTAATTAAATAATATTTAATTAAACTTAAACAATTAATTAAACCTTTAATAAAAAATTTAGTATAAATTAAATCTTTAATCAAATATTAAACCCTTGATTAATAATTAATTAATAATTAATCCTACATTTAATTAATGAATAAATATAAATAATTTACTTAACCCATACTTAATTAACTTTATTAATTATTAATTAAAATAAATCTTAACTTTAAAAGATAATTAATTAAGAACTAATCTTTATTTAATTAAAGTTAATAAACCTTGTTAACATTTAATTAATTATCAATTACTAAAACCTAATTAATTAACAATTAATTATTAATTCCTTAATTAACTTTTTAAAACATTATTATTTAGTTTATAAAATATTCACAAAACAATTTTAACTATAAAAACCAAACTTTGCAAAAATCGAAATTTTAAGCGAACTACATCCATAGCGACTATCGCTATGGATACCTGTAATTTCACTTAACTAACTAGTTTACATGCTAATTTGCTTTAGCTTCAAGACAAGATTAACACATACGATATATCCAAGTTCAACTATACCAAATCATATCATCACGAAACATAATCAACAATCATAACCTTTTATAACCAACTTATCTAAACAATACCATAATTCAAACCAAACAATTATATATATATATACACACACATATATAAATATATATAACCATATAACCAACCACATAACCAACACACACACACACACACACACACACACACACACACACATATATATATATATATATATATATAAGTAAATTCTTCCAAAAGAGTTAAGAAGTTTACTCACCAAAGGTTTTGAAAACTTGAAATACTTTAGCGCTCGGAAAGCTTGGAAAACCACAAATTCTTCTCAAAAATGGGTCATTTTGCACTCGACTTTTGGACCCATTCCTTTTGAATTTTGGAAAAGTGGTCAAAAGAAAAGTTTTATATGTTCTTTCCTCTATCATATAAAAATTATATTTACTCAAAAAAGTTAAATTTTGATGAAGTTATGGCCAAAACAGTGAGAGGTATTTTCGGACAACAAAATCTAGGTTCAAAAACACTCTTGCAAAAAAATAAATTTTTGGAGCATCTAAGCTCAAAATAAGAAAAGTGGTAAACTACAAAGTTGTAGCCATTGGAAATATAGAAGGTTATAAAAAAAGTAAATTTGGTTTTGGAGTGTTTTGTAAGAATTTGTGGCCGAAACAATTTCGGGTAAAATGGAAGAAATTTAAAGAGAAAAGAAGGAACCTTTAAACAAGTTTTTAAATAATCTAAAAGTTAATTTTTGAAATCTTAAAACATGAAAAGTTATTTTGGAAGCCATTAAAGTTTTTTAAAAGCTTTAAAGAAGTAGAAGAGACTTAGGAAAAAAAGGGGAAATGAAATGAAAATGGAAGAAAGAAATAAGAGAAAGGTTTTTATATAAAATGAATATGTAAAATTACCCAATTAACCCTTTTACCATGCCCTCCACTCTTAGCTTGCCATGTCATCACTCTTGTCTTCCCCCTTGTCCCTTCCTAACACTACATGAACCAACATGAAATGACCCTTAAATGTACTCTTGTCTCCCCTAGTTGCCATTATGTCAAATCATGTCCCCGTGATGTGACAATTTTCTTTTTCCATTTTTTTTCTTACATACCTAAATATAATTGCATACATACATACACTAAGACATACATACATATACACATTTATTTCCATTTTGAATGTTTATATGTTTCCATTAAAGTTCACAACGTTCTGACAAATTCTAGCTGACGAAAAGTCAAAAATTCGGAAAATGAATTCCGAACACATTTCCCGTTTTTCATCGAACTATATATTTTTGTAAACTAATTTTGAAAAATATTTCACCATTATTATTTATCATTTAAAATAGTTTTATTTTAATTGTAAAACCATTTATTTGAATATTTAAAATTAATTAAATATTCACAAATCAAAGCAGTGAAATTCCGGGTCGTTGCATACATACACACGCCAACACACACACAGAGACACACACATATATATATTTGCCATTTGATTTTGCATAAACATGTAAACATTTAAATTAATTAAAAAACTTATATATATATATATATATATTTCGGCCATTTACAAAAATTCATTTTGAAATTACTATTATTTTTAACTAATCATTAAAATTTAAAATATGATTTTGTAATTAGTATATACATATACAAATTAATCTATTGTGTATACATATTTAATATAATAATAATTTATGTATATATTTATTTTCAAATTTAAATGATAATATATAAGTATATTTTAAACTTTTAAATAATTAATGTATATGAAAAAAATTAAATTTTAATGCAAATTTGTATGAATTTACATTATAGTTTTTTTATTAGAAGTATAAATTTGTACACATTTGTAAAATGAAAAAAATATGAAATTTAATTTTCATCAAATTTTTTTTAACTAAAATACTTCGATCGAAAGATAAATTAAAAGAAACAATTTTTGAATGTAGATATATCTACTAATCATTATTTATGAATAAATATTTTAAACTATAATATAAAATATTTTAAACGTTCAGTTCAATTTTTTGTATATATATAAATATATTTAAACACATCTATATTTGGAATTTGAATTTGAATTTGAAATAGATTTTGTCTACAATAAGATTTGGTTTTTAAATTTAAATTACCTTAAGATATTTTAGATATTAATCAAACCATTTTGAATTGGTCAACATTTTAAAATAAAAAAATTAATATAAATGTTCTTTTATACATACATACATGTGTGTGTGTAAATAATAAACTAATTATGGATAGAAAATATGTGTATAAAGGGACAAATGTGTCCATTATGGTGTAAATCCAAACATTTATATACGGGCACACTAAACCATATACACTTCTATATATTGCACGTGCACTATACACATATATATGTATTTGATACATATACATTATATATTATATAAATAAAATTAAAACATTTATATAAACAAATTAAATAAAATAAAGATTTTATTTAAAATTGTTTAGATCAGATCTAAAAAAATTAGAATTCATAGGCTTAGTAAAATCTAAAATGAATTTTTTAAATACACCCATTTATTCCACTATGACCCGACCTAGTTCCTTCATAAATGTTATAAGTCAATACATATATTTATCTTAAACTATTTAAGGTAAACTAAAATAATATTTTGAATTTATGAGAATAATTTAATCAAAAATTATTTATATTAAATATAATATTTATTTGATAAATAAATTAGTTAAATGTTAATTAATAAAGACACATATATACAATGATATATACACAAAACTATAAATGTTATAGTTAATATTCATCTTAAATTGTTTATGATGAATAAAATAAAATTTTGAATTTTAAAAATATTTAATTAAGTAGTTAATCAAATCAAATCAAATTAATTAAATATGATTTATTTAATAATATACACATGAATATTATATAAGTTAATTAAATTATAAACAGTTATAAATGTATTAAACTTATATATATATGTCTAATATATGCATAAATGTAAGAAATATAATTTAGATATATGGAATAAATACATATGTATTGTACGTATACCATTTCAGATTTGTTTAACACTTGAATCGTGAGTAATTTCATAAGAAATACATTACTTCCTAAATCAATATCACTCTAATAAATGTATATATTAAAGATTATGAAGTCTTCAATATATATAGTTGTCCTCTACTATTAATATATCAGATTACTTGTATACTCTTTAGCTATTGAGCAAACTCAAGCTAGGAATGTTATGTGTAGCACTAACAATATATTGACTAGCCAAGGTAAGACACATGCATGTATTTATTGAGTAAACTCAAGGTACGTGCATTATACTTATGTCATCGCGAAATGGTAAGTACGATTGAATAATCTCTTTTGATTTGTTGAGAAAACATAAGGTTGAGATGAGATTAAGACAAAGACTATGGGTTACGAGTTTTATATGATACAAACGGTATAGTGTCATCCATCGCTTGAGGGCATATGATTTGTTGAGCAAATTGAAGGTTAGAATCCCTGGGCAAGCGAGTCCTAACACTAACTAAAGGAACTGTAACACCCCACGTTTTTACGTTAATTAATTAATAATAAATTATGAAAATGGAATTTTTGTAAATGTTTGTATTTGGCCACAAAACTTACACCATTAGATTCATGGCGATTTTCTGGTCGATTTTCATATATAAACTTTTCTAATCGAAGCTCAAATAAAAAAGTTATTAGAGTTTGAATTTTCATAGTTGGAAATAATTATATATGCAATTAAGGAAGGAATTTGGAATAAATTAATGATTGATTAACACTTTTAAAGTCAATGGTTAATTAACGGTTAAGAAAATAATTAAGGCAGGAGATAACTCTGATTTACGTTAACGAGATAACAAAGGAAACAAATCAACAAATTTAAGAAACACTCAAGTTTTCACCATTTTGGCCTATCCAGTTCGATAGCGATCCGACTCAGGTTGACCATAAGGTTAAGGCTCGACCTGCCTTCTTTTGAAGGCAACAATAATAATTAGCCGTGTAGCCTAGATTTTATATAGTTTGATCCGACGGTTAGCGTTGATTTTAACCGCTATAAATTAAGGTCTTATGCTCCACTTCCAACTTATTATTTTTCTAATGAGCACAGAAGCTCTGCCACTTTCATTTCTTCTCTACAATTTCTAAATACGCAGAAATAGATCTAGATTGCACGGATACACATGAAGAAGAATAGAAAAGGATAGAGGATAGGAAATAGGTTCAAATCAAGTTTCTACGTCGAAGGTAAACTCTAGATCTAGTTTTAATTAATAAATCTAAATCTCTTTTCTCTAATCCAATTTCTAGTGAGATATATATAAATATTGTTTATGAATCCCCATAGGGAGTCAAAAAGTGGAGAATACAAATAACATGGTTTGATATGGATTAGGTCTAGAGATTTGGAAGCGTAGTTAAATGCGAGTGAGAATATTATATATTTTTATATAATATTTGATTATATAATTGCAAACCAATTCCTATATGCCTGTGAATTGAATTTAAATTGTGAATAAATTGATAAATGTGAGAAGTTGGAGATATGAAACTTGCCTAGAAGATACATAATGATTAGTTTTAATTTTGCAATTGCGTAAATGATTAGTTTTATTTCTATAATTACATAGTGATTTGACTTAATTCTGTAGTTGCTTAATGATTAGATTTAATTGGTACTTTTATAATAGTTGTAATGAATAAAATCATAATGAATGCGGAATGGTTAGGAACTGGTTTTATTTGATGGAAACAAATTAAGTTAAAATAAACTTTATTTTGTTATTTGGGGTTTTCTGATATTTTAATACATTAGAACTTTGATTGTTACAAGTAAATTTCCACATACTATCAAGTTCAAAATATGCAAAATTGTGGTGTTTGGAATAATAAGGAATGCATATCTGAATATAAAAAGAAAGAGATGTATAAAATAAGGAAAAAACTCCGTGTTTTATACTTTTAATTTTAAGAAAAATAAAAAAGGCAATTCCTTGTAATTGCACACCCCGCACAAACATCTCTTCTTTTGATAAGATATGGAAATTTACTGCATTAACATATATTGAATAGAAGTTTAGTTCCAATATATTAAAATGTAATAAATCCCAAAATTTAAACATTAAGTCGTGAATAAAGTACGAATACCAATTAAAATGAAAGAAAGAGACTTTGAGAAATACGCAAGAAAAAGAATGGAGAATGAAATGGGAACAGAAATGTCAGTTGTAACCAATAGATAAAAAGGCAACGATATTAAAGAATTGAAAGAGAAGCGGTGAATGAATTTGAAGACAGAAAGGCTAAATGCATAGTAAAATAAGATTTATAGTCAACTATAAGAGTTATAGAGGCAATAACAGAAAGAATGAAATAATGAGAACATATAAATATAAAACATATTGTATATGTAGCCTCGGATATGCGTTTATGACGGGTGTTGATAGTTATAATTTAATATTTAAATTACAAAAAGGAAATGACATTGAGAGTCATTAAAGTAGGTTGAAATGCGAAAGCATATTCAACCGTAGGACCCGTGGAGAGTATACGCTTGCATATGGATGAAGGGATACCCTCAAGTTATGTTAGTGCTTGGAATGGAACCTCCGTAATTGTAGGCACTTCGCGGACCTTTTGTGGATGACGAGACTGTACAAGCACTATAGAGTAGTCTGCTTTAAATTGGTCAAAGGAGGGTATTGCCTTGATTGCACTAGGCAATCTAAATGGACGATGGGTGGGATCGGACTTATGCAACATAGTGTAGGGCTGGCGTGCGTGGGTACCAAAACAAGGAGTAGGAGTTGCATATTTAACGAGCTTGTCATCGGTCCCTTGTGGTCAACGGAAAGGATAAGGTTACACCTAAATGATCTCTTCCGCCTACCAGGATTGATTCAGTTGGGGTATGCACCGCCATAGTTGTTTGTTAGTTTGTTTGATAGAGCAAGTAGTTAACCCACACAGAGATTCCTTCAAAATACGATGGAGTGGAGGTGCATGGGGTCGGAAATCCATGATACATGAAGCAGAGAAAGGCAAAATTCCTCAAAAAATATAGTACCTGATGGAATAAAGGTCGTCAGCGAGCACTAGAGGATTTCCTTGAGTGATACGATGATCATGATGTAGTGAAGCGATGGATCCTTACGAGGTGTTGAGCGATAGATACTAGTGGGGATTACATTTAGGTCCATTAGTGAACGATGTGATATATATTTATATATACAGATATAAATCTATGGGAGGTAGATGGGAGCAGTTTGTATGCAATGGTGGAGTCATAACGACTAATGATAAAATCTAACAAAACAAGAAATGGTGAAAAATTGGCATAAACTAGTGTTATGCAGAAGATGTATAATTTACCAATCACCAGAACCTTGTTCTTACCCCATCCTCATTACAACCCACATGACAGATTGAAGGACAAGCATTGGTGTTTGGGCATATTCGGTGCTGACAAGGACACTTGGAAGTGTCAAACCTTGGTCAGTACTTATGTGATATATTATATTTTAAATTATTCCCCTGCAAGTTATTTTGTTAGAGCTCTGATATGCATTCTTTGTTTTATTTGTAGGATACCAAATCAACGATCCATACTTTGGGGGACTTGGGTTTTCGATTTAGCAATTATTTAGGCCCACTATGGTGCGGGTTATTACATTTGGTATCAAAGCTTAGGTTAGTAGATCTTGAAATTTTAGGAAACGTTGAGTGAATGTATTTGTATTTTGTTTGTAAATATAAATATAATATACGTTAAACCCTAAAAATTCCAACTATAGAGTGGTTGCTTATAGAATATCCCTAAAGTTGGGTGGTACATGACTCCTTAGTCGGGTCTTAGTAGCCCAATGATTATAGATCCCCATACGATTGCCAACTGATGATGTACAATAGGTCCAGATAAAGGGAAAATAAGAGTCCATATGTTATGGATAGTGGAAGATGGAGAAGTTCTTAAAGAAGGACGTGAAATGGTTACTCCTAATTGATAATTGGATTCTCAATATTTAAGGAAAGGATGTTCTTAAATGAACAGTTAGAAATCCACTTTAAGTCCAACCCAATAATAAAAAGTTTTTAAAGAAATGTGAAAAGTATAAATTGTATACTTAAAAAGGATTTTTAATGAAAATGGTTGAAAAAGTAAGTAAAGATTTGATTTTGGGAAAAATATTTATATAATAAAAGGTTTTGTTGGAAGAATATAAATGTATGTATGTGTGTATATATATATATATGTATATATTCTTAGTTAAATTGAAAAAAAAAATATATAGAGTATATATATATAGCTCGCTAGTTTCTTTGTAAAGGAAGAAAAGTGTAAATAAAATGTTCTAATAGAAATAAAGATTTGTAAAGGTCTAAAAATTTTAGTAATAGAAAGCTATTTTCTTTTGAAAAGAAATGGTAAAGCAATGTAGCTCATGAATTTTTCTATGTGATGAAATTTTTTATAGTTGTAAAGTTAATTTTATTTTTATGGATGGACAATATGAAGTGGTATAAGTTTGGTTATCGGTAAATAATGCAGAAAGAAGATTTGGAACCCTAAAATAAAGCTATAGGCGAATGCATTATAAATGGTGCGAGTAGGAAGACGCTAGATTAAGAGAAAAACAATTGGAATAAGTGTAGTTTAGGTAGAGGAATGAATAGTAGAAAAGTTATGATTCTTTTCGTATATAATAAAAACTAGTTATGAAATACAAATAGAAACGATATTTGATTTATTGTAATTAAATTGGGAATTTGACATATTTTATTCTTTGGAATGAAAATGGATAACAATATAAGTTTCTATGAATCAATCAAGTTACAAGTATAGGTGTTTTGTTTAAAATAACAAGGAATGTAAATGTAAAGAAAGAGATGTACAAAATATGGGAAATTTCGTATTTTGAACTGCCTATTTCAACAAAAAATAAATTAAAATTCCTTGTAATTTCACACAAAACAAGAATTCACTTTTAAGTGATTCATAGGGAATTATAGTTTTAACAATTCCTTCTAAATTCGGAAAGTAGTTCCAATGCATTAAAGTATAAGATCCTTAAAAATAATGCAAGAAATCTAATTGGAGACAACATAGGAAATTAAAAGCAAAACAAAGGAAAATGGACATTTTCTATCATTATGCACATTTATTTCTAGTATCTATTAGAAGTTCCCCTTTTATGATGTTAGAGATTCTGCTAAGATTGGGCATAGGAAGAGTATGAGATATAAGGAAAGTGATAGAATATGAGTTGTTCTTATCTACTTCAGTTTTTATAATTTAAAAAGTTATGAAAGGTGTTTTAGAAGCATGTAAAATATAATTTGAGAGGAACGGTTTGGTGGAAATAAAGGAAAAACTTAATAAACGATTTAAACTAAAAATCCTAAATTTTTAAGAAATAAAAGTTAAAAAGGTCTTTAAAAGAAAAGGTTGATTTAATTTTAAAACTTAGAATCGCTAACGTTTTCTTTTAAGTTTAATAAAAAAGTTAAATTCAAAAATCTTAAACTATAAGTTTTAGAAAGGGTTAAGACACCAAGTATTTCTGAATTTAATAAAAGTTTCTAAGTATCACTTTTAAGGACAAAGGTTTTTGGGATTAAGTATTTAAAAAAAATTGAAGTTTTAACTTTTGAAAAAAAAGATAAAGACCAAACCAAAATTTTAAATATGGAGTAGATAGAAATTAGTGCCTAAGTAAGACGAGGTAAAGAATGAGGCTATGAAGAAGATTGCAATGACTACTTTAGGAATAGTAACAAGGAATCCACGTAGAGTGTGAAGGACACTAGAAGAGCCTAGGAATATTATGTTGATATGTGTGCAAGCCATAAAGAGGGTATTGAAGTACACTTCTACAAGTTTTGGGATATGCTTGTATGTTGATTATGATAAAGGAAATATCAAGAATTGAGGATACTATCAAAAGAATTGAATCGAGAGAAGATAGTAACAGAGGTTAATGTGATGGCAAGCACACATGGAGGATATTGGTAGACTTAAGTTAGGGGAGCAAGAGTGGAATTAGAAAGGTTAATTCCCCAAGCTTAGTTGCCATTTGATATGAAGATTATATAGACTGTATTTCTTATCCACTATAGTGAGAAGAGACATGGTTATTCCATAATTTGGTATGGAAAGGAAAAGATGAATAGACCTTATTCATCGAAAGTAATAAAGGAATGATAAGATGTGAAGGTAATTATAGAGGGATGGCATGTTAGGAAGGTCCATTCTAGTGGTGGTAGCAGTTAGTGGGGTTGTGTTTCCTTCCAGTGTTAGTTTTTTCCTTTTCATGGGTTGTAAGCATGATTTGTTGCTATTGAACTGCGTACGACTATGAAAATGTTCATTTTTATGTATTTTTTATGTGGACCACTATGATTTGAGAAAACAATAAAAACAAGGAAATTTCAAAAAGTCACTTAACTAATGCGAGGGAAAAGAAAATAGTTGAAACTTGAAGTTAAGTAAAAAATTGATAAAATTTATTGAACTACCTACTAAATAAAATGGAAATGTAGGTTTTGAAAAGAACGGAATTTTCATAGAATAAATTTCAGTTGATGGAGGATAGGAGTACGAAGAGGTGAGCCACGGGTCAATGTTCCTATTCCTTAAGACTGAAAATTAAAAATTTAACATGTGTGATGGTTGGTATTAATAAGAAAGAAATGTTTTTGAGAACCTAAAAATTTACTGCGCAATTAAGTGAAGTCCGTTATGGATGATGGATTGTTGGCTAAACTCTGATATCAGAAATGCAGAATATTATTTACTAAATGTAATTATATACATATTTTGAAAAAGAAAAATTTCATGAAAAATTTATTTATGAAAAGTTTTCATTATAAATAATACGACTTTGAAAAAAAATGTATACATATCTTTGGAAAAGTTTTAAAAGCTAATGATTTTGAGCTTTGGAAATTTTGAAATACCACATGACGATATTATGGAATAGCCGGTAAGCTGATTACTGTAGATTTTACTACGTAGCAGTAGTCGTAGTAAAATGGATATGATGAACGACCAGGAAGCTATTTTGTTGATGGAGCATTTTCCCGATATACCTTGTTGATGAGTGAAAATTTAAAAAGATGATTTTTGAAACAACATTGTTTTTGAATTTTAAAAATAAAAGTTACTTATGAAAAATGTACCTGGGAAAGTAGGAAAATGGATTGGGGGCAAAGGGATAGATCCCAAGGTACAGAGGAAAGAGGTTACATAAGAGAATGATGGAAATATGAAATTCTCCATCTAAACCCTTTCCAAGCATAAGATAATAAGTTTAGAAAATTGATTTTTTCTAAAATTAGATGTTAGCAATGGTGTGATAGGAATTTGGATGGTAGGAGTTGGATGAAAAATTGGTTGAACTATGCTTCTATAGTGGAAGTGTTGGAATACTTGGATGAAAAAGCAAGTTTTTGGTTTTCAAAAGTTGCACTCATGTAGAATTGCCAGTATATTTAGGATGTTATTATGACGACCCACCTCCTCGACCCTTAGAAATCGACCCTAATACATCCTCGGTATTCACGTGCTATAAATCCAAGTGCCGGAGAGGCAGATTTTCGTGTTGTAAAAGAAACTAAAGGTAGAAGACAGACAAAGTAGAATCTCACATCGTATTCAACATTTAAATATACATATGAGTAGTACATGCAATTATTCCAAATTTCTCCATCAGAGTTTTATTAAATAATAATCCAACCATAATAGTTATAACTACATATCCTCATAAGTGCTGGTAGATACATAACACATAATACAACGGAATTAACAGATAACTTTCTACAAAGGACCCAAAATGCTCCATGCACCATGCTCCTTCTCGAAATGCTCCATGCCACCTAACTACTTGGCTGCCCAAAAAATAGAGCACCCAGAGTTTAAAGGAAAAGGAAAATAAACTCCGGGTCAGTCATGGGATGGGTGTGAGAAACTCAAAATATGGATATTTGAAACAAAAGGTATCTCATAAGACCACGCCGCACATTTGTTTCGAATGGGTTTTTACCTTGTGATAACCAAAACATTTGCTATGCAAAATCTGGGAATATTATTTTTAATGACATTCTTTTGAAAACACTTTTCAAGTAACTTATATAATCTTAGCCGAAATTGTTACATTGATTAAATTCCAGCATAATAGGTTCTACAATCAAGTCCGAATTCCATACAACGGCAGGTAAGGAACTACCTTAGGTACAGTACATCTTTAGTGGGATGTACCGAGGATCAACACCTTTGAAACCTCTGCACCTGGCAAGACCGGTTTACCCGTAGGCCCATCTAGTGGTGGATAGAACCGAATATGACATCACCCTGGTCGTAACCGACCTACCTGAGATCCCATAGCATACACAACATACTCAACATATAGAGAGTAATCTAGAAAGGTGATGAATACCTAATGGTTGCGAACTATGTAGCCTCACGGCATGCCCTGTTTAATCCATTTCCGGGTAATGAGGCTCGAGGTAAAGATTACCTTTCACATAGCACATTTCACTTTGAATGCCACATTGCCAATTCCATCACACACTACTGATTTCCACAAATGCATAACCTCTGAGCATGTACGTCTCAGAGAAGAGTGTTAAGTGTAAGTGAGTTACTGCCCACACCACCAAACAGATGCACGTTTGTAAAAATCAATGTATGTGTATGATAGAAATGCAATGTCAGACATTCGTCCATACAAGATGTACAGGAATAGGACAAACCGAAGGAACTCCCCTATTACATCCTATCAGGAATCACCCCTAGGATTAGTAGCGAGCAGCCATTGCTTCGTAGATCAAATGAAGATACTACTGCCACATATATATGATATGGGAATTCCATCGAGAGTCAGTGACAAATAGCTCTTCGTTCCATTTATTATCATTCCATGTCTTCACTTTCCAATGCATATATTGGTTCAAAGTGGTTTTCGAATAGGAATCACCTAAATCCTACTTCGGTTTCTCCGAACCAATCATCGATAAATAGATGTCAAGTAAATAGGTGCTTATCATTTTATTAATTACTTTCTCTTTATCAAAAAAAACAACTTCTAAAGATATATATATCTTTAAACATTTCTTTTCGGTATATATGGAATCTTTAAACCTCTCTTTAACTTTGGAAATACCAAATCAAAATCATTTCTCATAAATCTCATTGCAAAACCTTATTGAGTAAAAAGGGTCGATAGAAATCATACTGATTCTACTCACCATCAATTTCCGTATTCAACCTTTACTATCCATCGAATAATGGTGAAATCACCTTTCAAATTCACACGGATAATACGGGTTACCTCCTTGGAATTTAATACCAAGTATAAGAAGATTCTTTCTATACAATCCAAGTTGTATTAAATTTGGAAAAAATTAAATCTTTTATAGTTGCCTCGTTTCTGACATTTCGACCGTATCTATTCCTCGCCCAGGAAAGATACCAGGTGAGCCAGGGCACTGGTTGCTCCCGAACACCTCCTTAACTTAAGCACCTCACATCTGCATCTCACGAATAGAAAAATCTAGTCTACTCATCGACTTTTAGAGCCAAGATTAAATAACTTAATTATAACAGCTTTTCTTTAGATCATTTATTTTAAACTCTTTAAAATAAACTATAAAACCTCCACATTATCTTTAAAATAATTAATTATTTATTTGAAAACGTTTATAAAAGATTTGGAAAAGAATACTTACGTTTAAAGCCATGTTTCAAAAGTTATTAAAAACCGCTGCAAAAAGTGTTGCGAATAGTGCTTTTAAAGCTTATTTGATCCAAACAACTTTTCGATCATTTAGAAATTCATTTTTACAACTCAAATCTCTTTTAATATATTTATATAGTTTATTCCATATTTTTAAAGAATTAAAAATATCGCTTTTAAAGAATTTATTCCGTATTTTTAAAGAATAAAAAATATCACTTTTAAAGAATTTATCGCTTTGGTTTCCGAACTGCCAAAGCGCGATTATTTTGAAAACCTGATTTGCTCATATTTTAAAATCTACTAAATGAAATCTCAATCATTTAATTTTGTTTGAAAACTATGATTAAAGGAGTTTGGAAAATTCTTATTCTAAAGAATTCCGACTCCAAATCCATCGTATAAATGGATTTAAACATATACGGTGCGAAATTATGAACTACCGTTATGTGACTTGCCTATTTTTGACTCAACTTTCATAACTTGTCTAAACTTCACCAAATTGGGCTTTATTGTTTATAAAACATTTATACACCATTTTAAAGAGGTTTAACAAACTCATATACACCATTTCATTTATTAAAAGAAAGTGATTTCTTTTGTGATATTCAACGTGTATTAAACGCGAATTGTTTACACATCTAAATAAACATATTATCATATCCAAACATGGTTCACAATCATCACAACCAAGCATAGCCAAACATATATACCATCCAATATATCATAATATAAATAGAGTTTCTCACCTTGGATTTAATCGAACTAACTTGAAAACGACTATAGCTCCGCTATTAGGAAAATTTAGTTTGCTAAGCTTGCACTAAAACTACTAGATGGGCTCTACTTTGGCTTTTGGTGGTAGGGTGCTCAAGACCTTGCTTGGAAGAGGGAAAAGGCCCAGCCTTTGGTGGTAGGAGGTGGTGACCGTGGGTTTCAAGGGGAAAAGGAAGTGGATTTACTTTAGTTTTGAAGTGTTTGTATAATATGTATATACTATATAATTTTAATTACCTTTTTCCATAATTTTTTCCATTATTTTCTTTAGGAAAGAGTCCATTAAAGTGGAGAGAAGAACCGAAGAAGGCTTAGGGATTTATGAGTGAATGAAGTGAAGATGGATGGTGGTATTTATAGGCAAAAATGTGAATAAAAATATCATGGTATTTATGTGTGCACACATCACCGTTTCATAGCCTCCACACCCCTCCTACCTCATCATCCATGGCCGAACATCCCCCCATGTGTGTATCCATGTGCTTGTACTTATGGTGTAAGAGGTTGACTTTGGGTTTTCTTAAGGATGAAGTTTTAGAAAAATATCTTAGGTATTTTGTAATATATATATATATAAATGTATAAGTATATTTGTATGTATATATGTATTCGTGTGACATGTATGTGCACATGTATATGTGCATATGTATGTCACAAAGATCCACAACGTTGCACAACTTTTCTACGTTGAATCGTTACGTATTCCGATTTTGATTTCCAGTCATATTTTCACTTCTTATTTAATATATATATATAATTTGTAAACAAAGTTTGAAAATAATATTTCTATCCTTATATAATAATTAAAAGGGCTTATTTAATAATTAAAATAATCACTAAATCATTTAAACTCAATTTAAATTCAAAAATCATTTATTCCAAAATAGTGATATCATTGATGTTGTCATAAAGGGATTTTATTTTCAAAAATAAAATAAATGATTTTATTACATATTCTCACTCTTATATACATATAAATGAGTGTATGTATCCAGCTCCGCACATTATGTCATATGGTCTAAGAGCTGTTTATTTATAAAACGGTTTTTGGTCATTTTATCGATATATATTCCAAAGTATATATTTTTGTAAATATTCATTCAAAATAAGATTACCAATATTATTTATTGTTCAAATCACTGTCATTTATGTTAAAAATCTAATATTTGAATATTTTAAAAAATTTCTAAAGTGATGAATTTGCAGGTCGTTACATACTTCCCCCTTAAAAGAATTTCGTCCTCGAAATTAAGGATAAGAAGATAATGAATCAAAAAGGAATCTATATTTTAAAAGGGGAAATATATACAAGATATGATAAGTGACCACACCACAGGCGGTGAGTACACTATCTCAATACCACATGAAACTATACATCAATCCTAAACTCAGGATAAGCATTCCTCATTCTATTTTCTGTTTCCCAGGTGCAATCTTCGGCATCACCAGTCCATTGAACTTTAACCAACCTTACAACCTTCCTTTTCAACGCTTCACATCATGATCCATGATTTGAACTGGTCATTTAACAAGCCAAATTTGATCTACTTCTAAATCCTCTTGGGTAGCTGTTTCTATAATCTGTTCCAAATCATGCATATTTCCGTAGATGGGATACGTGAAAGATGTTGTGCATACTAGACAACCTTTCGGGCAACTCCACACGATAAGCTAATGGGCCAATCCGCTCAAGAATGGGAAAAGATATAATAAATCGAGGTGCTAACTTCCTTGCCCATCCAAATCTTACTACTCCTCTCATCGAAGAGACTTTCAAGAATAAAAAATCTCCAACTGAAAATACCAAATTCCTGCACCTTTGATCAGCGTAACTCTGCTGCCTGCTTTGAGCTTCTTTCATCTTCTTTCTAATCAAGTCTACCTTTTCTAAGGCTTCTCGAATCATATCAGGAACCAGTACTAACCGATCTCCGGTTTCAATCCAACATGCTAGGGATCTACATGGACGACCATATAAAGCTTTGTACGGTGTCATGCCAATACTTGCTTGATAGCTGTTATTATAAGAGAATTCCACCAGATGAAGATAGTTTTCCCATGAACCTTCAAAATTTAAGATACAAGCTCTTAGAAGATCTTCCAACGCTCGATTTACCCTTTCAGTTTGCCCATTGGTCTGGGGATGATATGTGGTGCTTATACTTAGCTTCGTTCCCAAATTTGTTTGTAATGCCTCCCTGAACTTACTGGTAAAGATCGGGTCTCGATCACTGACTATGCTGCTTGGGACCCCATGTAATCGAACAATTTCCCTCAAGTATATTTCTGCAAGACTTGCAGCAGTCCTTGTTGGCTTTACTGGGATAAAGTGTGTGCTTTTGGTCAATCAATCTACGATAACCCAAACGCCTTTATTTCCCTTTCTTGATTGAGGTAAGCCGTCGATTAAATCCATCGATATTTGGTCCTGTTTCCAAGTCGGAATTTCAAGAGGTTGAAGTAATCCAGCAGTCTTTTGCTGATCGCTTTTAATTTGCTGGCAATTTGCGCATCTACTAACATGGATAGTGATGTCTCTCTTCCTGCTTTCCCACCAAAATGTTCATTTCACGTCTTTGTACATTTTGTTAACTCCAGGGTGGATATTAAGCTTGGATTGATGGCACTCGGTTAACACTTCTTGTCTTAAGTTGTTAATATTGGGAACATAAATTCTTCCATTTAACCATAATATCCCATGGTTATCTACTTCAAAGCTTGAATTCTGCCCTATGCTTATATCCTTATAGTCTTCCTTAGACGCCGATCTTCTCTTTGTTTGCTGGCAATTCTCTCTAGAAGAGTTGGAGTCACTACCAGGTAAGCTATAACGGCATGCTTTCCGCTTAATGCATCTTCTACTACGTTGACTTTCCTGGGTGTATATAGAATATCTCGATCATATGACGCGAGAAATTCTAGCCAACGTCACTGTCTCATATTTAAGTCCTTATGCGTGAAAAGACATTTAAATATTTGTGATATGTGAAGAGTTCGAACTTTTCACCTATTTAAAGAAGGAATATTATTTACCAAGGTCAAACAAAGTTTATCAAAATAAACTATGAGAAACTCTTACCTGGTAAATAATGTCTCCAAATCTTTATTGTGAACACAATGGCTAATAGTTCTAAGTCATGTGTTGCATAATTTTGCTCATGCATCTTTAACTGCCTACTAGCATATGCGATAACCTTCTCATGTTGCATTGGAACTACTCCTACTCCTTCTCCACAAGCATCCATATAAATGGTTAAACCGGCGTTTTCATCAATAATAGTTAGGACTGGAGCGGCAGTTAACCTTTTCTTAAGTTCCTAGAATGCTTTTTCACATTTCAGCATCCATTTAAATTTAACATCATTCATTGTCAACTTCGTTAAGTGATAAGAGACATTGGAGAAGTCTTGAATAAATCTTCGGTACTATCCTGCCAATCCTAAGAAGCCGGGAATGTCCTTTGGAGTTTGTGGTTGTTTCTAATCTAGAATGGCTGTAATTTTCCCTAGGTCAACTGGGATTCCTTCCATTGACACAACATGTCCAAGGAACCTTACCTTTTCTTCCAAGAAGTGGCATTTTGAGAACTTTGCCTTGAGCACTTTCCCTCTTAATATTTCTAGTACAATCTATAAATGCCTTTCGTGTTCTTCTTCGCCCTTTGAATATATAAGAACATCATCAAGAAAAACCAACATGAATTTATGGAGCACATCTCTGAATACTCTATTCATGAGGTCCACAAAATAAGCGGGTGCATTGGTTAGCCGAAAAGGCATAACCAACCACTCATAGAAATCATTTGGTCCTTTGAATGCAGTTAAAGGAATGCAATTTTCTGCTATCATTAATTGATAAATCCTGCGGCTAGATTTATTTTGGAGAATATTTGACATCATGAAGTCGATTAAATAACTCATCAATACAGGGCAGAGGATACTTGTTCTTAATCGTTTGCTTATTTAGGTCTCGATAGTATACACAAAGTCTTAGGGAGCCGTCTGACTTTGCAACGAAAATTACTGCTGAGCTCCAACTTGAGTGACTTGGTCTAATTAGTTCTTGCTTTAACAATTCATCAGTTTTATTCCTTAATTCATTTATTTTGTTGGGGGCCATTCTTCGAGAAGAGTGAAAAATAGATCTCGCATAGGAAATCAAGTCGATTCAAAACTTAATTTCCCTATGTGGGGGTAAACTTTTAATTTCCTCAAAAACATCTGAAAATTCCTTAACAATTGGTATTTCTTCTAGACGTTTTTGAAACGAATTTAGGGCATACATAAAACTATCCATTACTGGACTTGGTTCTTCACATGTTATTTTAAAAGGTTTACTTCTTTTATTTTCCAAATGCATTGTCCTTTTAACACAATCAAGAACAGCCTTATGCTCAGACAACCAATCTATACCGAGTATAATCTCAAATCCAATAAAATCGAAGACGATTAGGTTAAATGAATTTTTTTGGGATAGGTAGGCAACTTATACTTTTTCACAAACGATACCTAGATTAGTTTTACCACCCACGAGGTTAGAGACACAGATAAGGGTATCTAATATTTTTGTGGTGAGTTTTAATTTATCAACCAATTCTTTAGAAATAAAGCTACGGGAAGCCCCAGTATCAAATAATACTCTAACTAGATTTTCATTAATGTAGATATTACTTTCAAGAACTCTCTTGCCCTTCGCATCAGTCGAAGTTGAGGGTTCATCAATAATGGAAAAACTCTGACCTGTTCTCCTTTCTTTATCACTGGACATTCCTTCTTCTGGTTCCCTGGTTTGTAACAATTGTAGTAAGTCCTATCCTGAGCCTTAGGATTCTTACAGCTGGTGGAAAAATGACTCTTCTTTTGGCAATTATAACAAGTAATATCCTTCAAACTATTTTCTTATGGTCCTCTTTCTGGCTTGCCTTGCCATGGCTTCTTCCGAGAATGGTTGAACTTCCTCTTCTTCCAGTTACTGTTGCTGCTTTGAGTTGTAGGCAGATTCTTTTTGTCTAGAGTCTCATAATGGAAACCCATGTCTACCAAATCTATGAAGGTTTCCTTTACTTGCCCGGTCATCCTATCCTGATATTGCTCCTTCATCCCAGCGATAAACATTTCATTTTACTTTAAAGGAGTGTCTATCAAACCTGGCCCAAAACGGGACAACTCACTGAACTTGTTGGAATATTCTTTTACCGACATCTCTCCTTGCTTAAAGTCCATAAAACTCTGACAAAGGCAGGATTTTCCAGGTGCTGGCATATATTGTTCTTCCAAGACTTCCTTGAATCGTTCCCATGATAAATTATCTTCTGAATCATTCATAGTTATGGACTCCCATCGAGCTAGAGCCCCTTCTTGTAACTACCAAGAAGCTAAGAACCATTTTTGCTTATCCCTGATATTCTATCCCTTAAAAAATTCTTTCATAAGAGCGGATCCAAGCCTGAACTTCAATAATGGACTATGTTCCATTGAATGGTTTACCACCCAAACTGGTGTAATTCTTGCATAGAGTAGCAAAGTTAATTTAAGGTTGCACGGGGATTACTACTTCCTCAATTATTGTAGCATTTGATCGACCGTTGGTGGCCATAGTGTTGCTACCTCCCCTTCCTCGTCCTCTTCTGTTACTCATCTCCTGCTATCTACATATAGTAAGGAAACATCTTTAGAATTATAAACGAGATTATCTTAGGGAATAGGCATAGTATTCGAATATACTTATTCAGATAAAATTTCAAATATGCGCTCTCCGTGACTAAACTCATTCTAGGGTATTACTAACCCTATTTCTAATGAGTTGACCCTATCATCGCTTAGGTATTCGCTAAACAATAAGCTTTGATACCAAATGTGACGACCCACCTCCTTAACCCTTAGAAATCGACACTAATACATCCTCGGTATTCACATGCCGTAAATCTAGGTGCCTGAGAGGAAGATTATCATGTGGTAAAAGAAAATAAAGGTAGAAGATAGACAAAGTAGAATCTCACATCGTATTCGACGTTTAATTGTACATATGAGTAGTACATGCAATTACTCCAAATTGCGCCATCAGAGTTCTAGTAACTACTAATCCAGCCAGGATAGTTATAACTGCTTATCCTCACAAGTGTTGGTAGATACATAACACATAATACAATGGAATTAATAGATAACTTTCTATAAAGGACCCAAAATGCTCCATGCTCCATGCCCCTTCTTGAAATGCTCCAAGCTACCTAACTACTTGGCTGCCCGAAAAATAGGGCAACCAGAGTTTAAGGGAAAAGGAAAATAAATGTAACATACCCTATGTGAAGTCCTAAAGCTAAGCGCTACAGATGTTGTAGTATTAATTCCTGGTGACCAAATACGGTAAAGTTAATGGTATCCAAAATATCAGAAGCACATGAATATGTAACAAAATCACAGATTTCAAAAACAACTTTTCGGATTACATTTCAAAAAACATGTTTCATATTCAATTATAAAATCCCAAACATTTCCCCAGCTCAGATTAAATATAATTATTACAAATATGCCAAGAGCGACATATGAAGATGCCCCCTTGGTTGACCAGAGTACTATATAGTCATAACTGACATAATACAACACAACAGAATCAAACAAAATAAAACAGCAACTCCTAAATAGCTATCCGTCGGCCACCTGCTCGTCTCTGGAATCTTTATTTGCCAACCTACTAAAACCTGAAAATCCTCAACCCTCAGCCTATTCAAATCAATTTTGAGCACCCGAGAGTTTTAGGTGAAAAATATAAACTTCGAGTCAGACATAAAGCCTGGTGTGAATAATACTATACATCTTGGTTATGTGATATTAAGTGAGACCACGTCGCTTAGCAGAACGGGTTTCCCCTCACTAATATCCTTTTAAAACATATCTTTTGCAAATCATAATCCTGCAACCAAAATTGGTTAAAACTGTAAAGCATTATCATGTAAACATATATATATCAGGTAACAAATAGACTATCTGTTCGAACACTATAGTTTTGTTTGGCTAACTACTAACCTTTGGCTGACTCGGGCCTACCGGACAATATAAACAAATAATCTAACATCTGTTAGATACTCCTTTTCTGGACGGTCTGTCCCTAACTTACTTTCTCCAGGTTAACTGATTCTAATGGTTTTGTGGGCTCACCAATAACCTACCTTTGTACAAATATATTCCTTTCTGTGTGTAACATCATTTTAGTCTTACCTGTGACAAAGCCCTACACACTGGAATTTTGGACTAAATTAGGTAGGGGCTAATAGCTAATGTATAGGGCGCGATCCTATACCTATCCCATCTGGTATTCTAATATCTGAGTCATTTTACTTAGGGTTAACTACCCATAAATTTTCCTTGAAAACCATTTCTTTCAAATTTATTTAAACCTTTAAATCATTCTTTAAACAAGGAAAATATACTCTATGCTTTACTCAAATTCCTGCCATGTTATATATATATATATACACTTTACACAAAAATTTGTTGATGAAAACATTTAAACCTTTGAAAGTACCCCTTTTGAACCCATTGAAAGTATCCCTGTCAAGACCAAGTAAACACTTTATAACCTAGGCCGAAAGGCCAAAACATTCCTTTCGAAATCATTCATCCTTTCCTTCGAAAGCTATAAAACCTTAGACATTCTATCTTTAAAACACTAAAACATTGCCTTTCGAAAACATTGAAAAACCTTTTCTTTCAAACCTTTCGAAACCATTGGGGAATCACTCCTTCGAAACCTTCAATAAAACCTTTCGAAAGCATTAAAACATCAAACCTTTCGAAACCATTTGGGTTCAAGTAAAACATGTGGAAATCCTTTCGAAACCATTTAGAACTATCTTCTTCGAAACTTTTGGGTTCTACCTTCAACAAAATAAAAGGGCCATAAAAATTTAAGTGGAAAACACTCTTTCGAAAGCATTTCCTAAGTAAAGAAGTGATAGTGTCAAAACCAACCTTCCGAAAGCATTGGAGAAGTGGCTAAGTTTTTTAAAACGAAACAACCCATTTGAAGGCATTACTTCGAAAGAAAAAAGGCGACAACAAAGGTGTTTCGACCCCAACGAAAGCTTTTACTTAAAACAAAAGGCGCAACCTCTTAGAAACCATTCCTTTAAAACATTTGACCAGTCGAAAGCCAACCAAGTCGAAAGCCTTCCTTTCGAAAGCAAAGCAGACGCATTTTCATTTGAAAGAAAAGTAACGCTTCGATCCCATTGAAACCATATGTTTTGACCCAGTTCTTCCCGCTTATGTCCAATTCGCTACACACCAAGCTTTGATATCATGCACATTGGTTTCGATGGTGACGGAGGCGGAAGAATCCGAGCGGAAGCAGGGTGCCGAAAGTGGTGAAATGTGTATAAAGCAAGTTTAAACTGATTTTTACCTTTTTAAGGTAATCTTTTCAACTAACTTGCCTTATTTGTCAAAATATGATTAGTTGCAAATTTTCTTTTCCAAAAGCACTGCCGAAATTTCAGAACTAAACAATTTAAATAATTCATAAAATACCCATTCTCCTTTTATAAATATATAAAACATTTAAGTCCCATAGCTTATATAATTTTATATATCTATTAAAACACTTAGGAAAATTCTACAAAAATTCCAGAAAATCATTTTTAATATGTTTTCAAACATATAATAATTTCAAACCCAAAGCATTTATTATTTAACCGTAAATAATTTTTAAGCCTAAATAATCAATTTCCTCACTAGAAAATTAATATTAATTCCACATTAATTCAGAAAATTATGAAAATTGAAACCCATCTCTAAAATATCATTTCCAATCTAAATCTAAATTCGCAAGGCATTTGGATGTCATTTAATAGAGTTTTCACATCAAAACATATCATAAATACTATATGAATAAGCATAAACCATCAACAAGCATATATCTCCATTTCTATAATCAAAACATGGAAAATAACTTTGCAAAATAATTCAGATTTCATCATAAAACCAAAGACAAGAAAATATGAGATGTAGTCATTATTCTCCTTAGCTTTCAGATTAAGGAGTTTGAGATTTGAATGGATTTAATTTTGATTAATCTTCTTTCCTTTGATTTTCTTTATCTTCTTCCTCTTGCTCTTGCTAATGGTGGTCGGCCTCTATTTAGTTTGGTATTGCAGATGAACGCATGAAATGAATTCCTAAGGGTTTCGGGTATTAGAATATTCTTATTCCAACTTTGCCCCTCACCTATTTCCTTTACCATTTTATTTTAGTTCATTTATTCTCTTAGGCACGACTACCCCTTAATTTAATCACAAATCTCAATCCCTTAATCATCATATTATTTTATTTTATTTAGCTAATTAAATATCCTACATAATGTTACTAAAAATTAGGGTCACTACAGACTCCCTTCCTTAAAGGATTTCATCCTTGGAATTAAGATAAGGTACTCAATAAATCAATCAAAAGGTAAAACATACCATCAAACAAATCAGGATAAGCGTCTCTAATCCTGCTCTCAGTCTCCCAAGTACAGTCTCTCTCATCGTCGCTCCACTGGACTTTAACCAATCTGACTGTCTTGTTCCTTAGCCTTTTCTCATCTCTCGCGACTATACGAACTGGCTTTCTAACTATAGTCAAGTCTGGTTCTACTACCAAATCATCTAACACAGTCGGTGCTATAGTAGACTCCGGGTCTCTAACACACTTCCTTAGATGAGAAACATGGAAAACATCATGGACTCCTGCCAAACTATTCGATAACTCTACTCAGTATGCGAGTTTCCCGATCCTTCCTACAAAGGAAATGGTCCTACGAATCTCGGTGCCAATTTCCCTGATTTTCCAAATTGAATCACACCCTTCATCGGTGACACCTTGAAAAAAACATGATCTCCAACTAAGAACTCTAAGTCTTTCCATCTTCTATCTGCATAACTCTTCTGTCTAGATTGAGCAACCTTCATTTTAGCTCGAATCAACTCAATCTTCTCTCCAGCTTCCCTAACCAAATTTGGACCAAGAACCAACCTATCCCTGATCTCTAACCAACAAACTAGAGATTTGCATGGTCTTCCATACAAAGCTTCAAACGGTGCCATCCCTATACTAGTCTGATAACTATTGTTATATTAAACCTCGACTAATTGTAGATGGTCTTCCCATGATCCTCCAAAATTTAACACACAAGCTCGTAACAAATCCTCCAAGATTTTGTTAAATCTTTTTGTTTGCCTATCGGTCTGTGGATGGTAAGCGGTACTTATCTTGAGCATGGTATCTAAGGTATCATGTAGACTCTTCCAAAACTCGCTAGTGAACAAGGAATCTCTATCACTTACTATGCTTTCCATGAAGTCTAACTATATTCTTTATGAATAACTTAGCTAGAACAAGTGTTGTCCTAGTTGACTTAATTAGAATGAAATGGGCACTCTTGGTCAACCTGTCCACTATGATCCATATACTATCATTTCCTTTGTTTGACCTTGGCAACCCGTCTATAAAATCCATGGAAATAGAATCCCACTTCCAAACTGGAATATCTAATTGATGAAGCAGCCCACTTGGCTTCTAATGTTCGACTTTTACCTATTGGCAGTTCAAACATTGCTTCACCAATAAACCAACATCCCTCTTCATACCTTCCCAGAAGAAATTCATCTTTATATCCTGATACATCTTAGTTCCTCCTGGATGAATAGTGAACTTCAAATGATGGCATTCCTCCAAAACCTCTCTTCTTATGTCTCCTAAATTCGGAACACACAACCTTCCTTTCTTTTTCAACCACCCATTCTGGTCAAGACTAAAATCCTTCAAGTCATCGTTCTCTGTTCCATCCATTAACTTCATGATCCTTTCAACTAATGCCAAATCCTCAATCTATTTAGAAGCAACCTTTTCAATCATCATCGATCGAACTTTCAAACAAGACAACATAGTAGTTTCCTTACTAGATCTAACTTCAGATCTCCACTGCACTATACAAGTCAACAACGCTTCCAAATCCTTCAACTCTACTATCATTGCCAATACTACATTATGATGCTTTCTGCTAAGGACATCTGCAACCTTATTACCTTTCCCTGGTGTGTACTCAATTCCAAAATCATAACCAACAATAAACTCTAACCATCTCTATTGTCTCATGTTCAGCTCCTTCTGAGAGAACAAGTACTTCAACAACTTATGATCCGTATATAGCTCAAACCTTTCTCCCAAAAGGTAATGTTTCCACACCTTCAATCCAAATATCACCGTAGCTAATTCCAAATCATGCGTTGGATATCTAACCTCATGCGATCTAAGCTGTCGAGAAGCATAGGCAATCCCTTTACCTCTTTGCATTAAAAAACTCCTAATCCAGTTCCACACGCATCTGTATATACTACCAAATCCTGATTCCCTTCCGGAACAACTAACACAAGTGCATTAGTTAATAAGTGTTTCAGCTTCTGGAATGCTTCCTCACACTCATCGGTCTAAACAAACTTCACATCCTTTCGCGTTAGCTTGGTCATCGGTGCTGCTATCCGCGAATACTACTTTATGAAACTCCTATAATATCTAGCTAATCCAAGAAAACTCTTTATCGAAATCACTGTCTCGGGTCTCTTCCAATTATTCATCGCTTCAATCTTAGTTGGATCTACAGACAACCCTTTCTTTGAGACTACATGACCAAGAAATCACTTCTTTCTTCCAGAAATGACACTTCGAAAACTTCGCCTTCAACTGATGCTGTATCAGCGTCTCAAGCACCACTCTAAGATGAACTTCATGCTCCTTTTCATCCTTAGAGTATATCAAAATATCATCTATAAACACCAATACGAACCTATCCAAGTGCTCTTACAAAATTCGGTTCATCAAGTCCATAAAGAATGCTGGTGCATTAGGTAGTCCGAACAACATCACTAACCATTCGTACGATCCATATCTGGTTCTAAACGCCGTCAAAGGAATACTATCCTCTGCTACTCTAAGCTGATGGAAACCTGTTGCTAAATCCAACTGAGAAAATACCTTAGGTCCACTCAACTGATCGAACAAATCGTCGATTCTAGGCAACAGATATCGATTCTTTATTGTCTTCTCATTCAACTTACGATAATCGATACATAACCTCAACGATCCGTCTGGTCTCTTGGCAAATATTACGGCTGCTCCCCAAGGCGAACTACTAGGTCTAATAAAATTCTTGCCTTCCAACTCCACCAACTGCACCTTTAGCTCCCTCATCTCGGTAGGCGTCATCCTGCTTGGCGGTATACTCACCGATTCAGCTCCAAGCACCAAATTTATCTGAAACTCAATGGCTCGTTTCGGTGGAAATCCTACTACAGGTTCAAAACATCTGTGAATTCTCTAACCACGATAACTCGGCTCAACTCATCTTCTAACTCCCAACAAAGCATTCACCTCAGGCTAGGGTTTTCTACGGTATATACAATCCGATCATTACAATCAGGGTGTCTAAGTGATATTTACCTATCATGGAAAAATATCCTAGCATCATACTTACTTAACCAATCCATACCCAAAATAATTTCGAACCCTACAAAATCAAACACATGCAAACTACAAACAAAGGTATGACCTAGAAAATCAAACTCTAAATGGTCACACTTCATCCCAAGTGTCGCATACCCTCCTATCGGATTTGCAACCCTTAAGGAAGTAACTAAGTATGAGGGTTCTAGGTTAAGCTTATCTACCAAACAATGAGATATAAAAGAATGCGATGCACCAGTATCAAACAAAACGCTAACAGACATACCATGGATCTGAAGCGTAACTCCTAACATAGCCTTTCCTTTCTCCTTTGCCGTTAGCCTCGAGGTAACTGGTTCCAATGCAAACACATTTCCCTTTCCATCCTTAGCAGGATCTTTGCACTGGTTCTTATAATGGCCAATTTGATCACAGTTGAAACACCTCGCCTCTCTCTTCTCCGCAGCTTTCTTTCCTTTGCCTGTCTGGCACTCATGGGCATAATGTCCCTTCTTGTCACACTTGTAACATACCACTTCTGCCTTTCCCGTCTTAGCAGCTCCATTCTTCTAAGCTCCTTTCTTGTGGAAAAACTTCCTTTTCTGACTCTGCCCCACCTAGACTTCCTTTGCCATGTTCTTCTCCAGAGAAGCAAGCATCTCCTCATGCCTCAATGCCATCTCTACTACAACATCACAAGGATCCCTAATATGAGGTATTGTAGCCCTTGCTAACTCAGGCTTCAACCCCCTTATGAACTTCTCGTTCCTCTTAATCATGGTATCCACAGTGGCATATCCATACCTAGCCAACTCCTCAAACCTTCTTGCAAACTCCAACACAGTCATGTCCCCCTGCTCCAACTCAGCAAACTTTCTGAGCAAGGTAAACCTCAACATCACAGACATGAACCTCTCCTCGAGTCTCCTCCTAAACTCAGCCTATGTCATCATCTCTTCATTCACTCTAACCGTCACACTATTCCACCAGAATTAAGCTGCTCCCTGAAGCTGTCTCGATGCAAGCCTCCTCTTCTGCTCATCATTGAGCCCCAAGTCTCCTCCCACAATCCAGCAACCATTTCTCCACCTCAATAGCATCTTCTGTTCCAATAAATGGCTTTCCTCCCAGCCTAGCATAGTCTTTACTCAGAATAGCATAATTGTTGACCATTAAAGCTTCCTGAACTCCTTCTCCAACTACTCCAGTAGCAACACCTGCCTGCATCATATTTACGAAAAACTGATACATAGCTCCCATGTTAACTTGCGGGACTCCAGCACCCATATTTCCAGCTTGTGCCTGACCTTGATTTCTCCTCGTATTTGGTCTGACATTTCCATTTGTAGTGGTGCTTCCCCCTCCAAGGTTAATTCTTCTACTTCTAGCATCCATATCTATATTCAAGCCTCATGAGATACAGAGGAATTTCCTAAGAGGGATAGTAGAATAGAGATATAACGTATACTTATATATAACAATTACAAGTATGTTACTATAGCGTTATCCCATACCCGATCTTATTGGATTATGTTTTCAAAAATCATTTAGTTTAAAGTTTTTTATAAACCTAGGCTCTGATACCAAGTTGTAACATCCCCTATTTGGAGGCCCGAAGCTAAGCGCTACAGATGCTGTAGTCATCCATAGTATTAGCTCCTGGTGACCAAATATGATAATGTTAATGGTATCCATAATATCAGAAGCACATGAATATGAAACAAAATCATAGATTTCAAAAACAACTTTTCAGATTACATTTCACAAAACATGTTTCATATTCCACTACATAATGCCAATCATTTCCCAGGTTCAAATTAAATATAATATTACAAATACGCCAAGAGTAACATATGAAGATGCCCCCTTGGTTGACCAGAGTATTATATAGTCATAACTGACATAATACAACACAGCGGAATCAAACAAAATAAAACAGCAACTCCTAAATAGCTATCCATCAGCCACTTGCTCGTCTCCGGAATCTTTATTCGCCAACCTACTAAAACCTGAAAATCCTCAACCCTCAGCCTACTCAAATCAATTTTGAGCACCCGAGAGTTTAAGGGGAAAACATAAACTTTGAGTCAAACGTAAAGCCTGGTGTGAATAATACTATACATCTCGGTTATGTGATATTAAGTGAGACCATGCCGCTTAGAAGAACGGGTTTCCCCTCACTAATTCCCTTTTAAAACATATCTTTTGCAAATCATAATACTGCAACTAAAACCGGTTAAGCTATAAAGCATTATCATGTAAACATACATATCAGGTAACAAATGGACTATCTGTCTGAACACAATAGTTTTGTTTGGCTAACTACTAACCTTTGGCTGACTCGGGCCTACCAGAAAATATAAACAAATAATCTAACATCTGTTAGATACTCCTCTACTAGACGGTCTGTCCCTAACTTACTTTCTCCAGGTCAACTGTTCCTAATGGTTTTGCGGGCTTACCAATAACATACCTTTGTACAAATATATTCCTTTCGGTGTAACATCATTTTAGTCTTACTTATGACAAAGCCCTACACACTAGAATTTTGAACTAAATTAGGTAGGGGCTAATAGCTATTGTATAGGGCGTGAACCTATAACCTAGGCCGAAAGGCCAAAACATTCCTTTCGAAACCATTGAAAAACCTTTCTTTCGAAAGCTATAAAACCTTTGACATCCTAACTTTAAAACACTTAAACATTGCCTTTCGAAAACTTTGGAAAACCTTTCCTTTCAAACCTTTCGAAACCATTGGGGAACCACCCCTTTGAAACCTTCATTAAAACCTTTCGAAGGCATTAAAACATCAAACCTTTTGAAACCATTTGGGTTCAAGTAAAACATGTGGAAATCCTTTCGAAACCATTTAAAACTATCTTCTTCGAAACCTTTAGGTTCTACCTTCAACAAAACAAAAGGGTTATAAACATTTAAGTCGAAAGCACTCTTTCGAAAGCATTTCCTCAGTAAAGAAGTGATGGTGTCAAAACCAACCTTCTGAAAGCATTGGAGAAGTGGCTAAGTTTTTTAAAACGAAACAACCCTTTCGAAGGCATTTTTTCGAAAGGAAAATGGCGGCAGCAAAGGGATTTTGACCCCGACGAAAGCTTTTACTTAAAACAAAAGGCGCTACCTCTTAGAAACCATTCCTTTAAAACATTTGACCCAGTCAAAAGCCAACCAAGTCGAAAGCCTTCCTTTCGAAAGCAAAGCTGGCGCATTTTCATTTGAAAGCAAAGTAGCGCTTCGACCCCATCAGAACTCCATGTTTCGACCCAGTTCCTCCCGCCTATGTCCAAATCGCTACATACCAAGCTTTGATATCATGTGCATTGGTTTTGATGGTGATAGAGGCATAAGAATCCAAGCGAAAGCAGGGTGCCGAAAGTGGTGAAACATGTATAAAGCATGTTTAAATCGATTTTTATCCTTTTAAGGTAATCTTTTCAACTAACCTGCCTTATTTTTCAAAATATGAATGGTTGCAAATTTTCTTTTCAAAAATCATTACTGAAATTTCAGAATTAAACAATTTAAATAATTTACAAAATACCCCTTCTCCTTTTATAAATATATAAAACATTTAAGTCCCATACCTTAAATAATTTTATATATCTATTAAAACACTTAGGAAAATTCTACAAAAATTCTAGAAAATAATTTTTAATATGTTTTCTAACATATAATAATTTCAGACCTAAAGCATATATTAACCGTAAATAATTTTTAAACCCAAATAATCAATTTCCTCACTAGAAAATTAATATTAGTTCCACATTAATTCAGAAAATTATGAAAATTGAAACCCATCTCTAAAATATCATTTTTGATCAAAATCTAAATTCGCAAGGCATTTGGAAGTCATTTAATAGAGTTTTCACTTCAAAACATATCATAAAAACTATAAGAATATGCATAAATCATCAACAAGCATATATCTCCATTTCTATAATCAAAACATGGAAAATAACTTTGCAAAATAATTCGGATTTCATCATAAAATCAAAAACAAGAAAATATGAGATGTAATCATTATTCACCTTAGCTTTGAGATTAAGGAGTTTGAGATTTGAATGGATTTGATTTTGATTAATCTTCCTTCCTTTGATTTTTTTTATCTTTTTTCCTCTTGCTCTTGCTAATGCCGGTCGGTCTGTATTTAGTTTGGTATAGAAAATGAACGTATGAAATGAATTCCTAAGGGTTTAGGGTATTAGAATATTCTTATTCCAACTTTGCCCCTTACCGATTTCCTTTACTATTTTATTTTAGTTCATTTATTCTCTTAGGCACGGATACCCCTTAGTTTAATCACAAATTTCAATCTCTAATCATCACATTATTTTATTTTTCTAATTAAATATCCTAAATAATGTTACTAAAAATTAGGGTCATTACAGTAAACTCCGGGTCAATCATGGGACTGGTGTGAGAAACTCAAAATATAGATATTTGAAACAAAAGGTATCTCATATGACCACGCCGCACATAAACATGGAATGAGTTTTTACCTTATGATAACCAAAACATTTACTATGCAAAATCTGGGAATACTATTTTCAATAACATTCTTTTGAAAACACTTTTCAAGCAAACTTATATAATCTTAGCCGAAATTGTTACATTGATTAAATTCCAGCATAATAGGTTCTACAATCAAGTCTGCAGGCACTTATTGGAGAATGGATTTTTATACAATGGCAGGTAAGAAACTACCTTTCGTACAGTACATCTCTAGAGGGATGTACCGAGAATCAACACCTTTGAAAACTCTACACCTGGCAAGACTGGCCTACCCGCAGACCCAATTGGTGGCGGGTAGAGCCGAATATGACATCACCTCGGTTGTAACCGACCTATCTAGGATCCCATAGCATACATGACATACTCGACATATAGAGAGTAATCTAGAAAGGTGATAACCATGCCCTAATGGTTGTGAACCACATAGCCTCACACATGCCATGTTTAAGCCATTTCTGGGTGATGAGGCCCGAGGTAACAATTGCCTTTCACATAACACATTTCACTTTGAATGCCACGTTGCCAATTCCATCAGACGCTATTGATTTCCACGAATGTACAACCGCCGAGCTCGTAGGTCTCAGAGAATGGTGTTAAGTGTAAGAGAGTTACTTCTTACACAACCAAACAAATGTACATTTATAAAAATCAATGTACGTGTATGTTAGAAATGCAATGTCAGACATTCGTCCATATAAGTTGTTCAGGAATAGGACAAACCGAAGGAACTCTCCTACTACATCCTATCGGGAATCACCGCTAGGATTAGTAGCGAGTAGCCCTTGCATCGAAGGTCAAATGAAGATACTACCGCCATATATATATGATATGGGAAATTTCCCCCGAGGGACAGTGGCAAATAGCCCTTCGTTCCATTTATTATCATTCCATGTCTTCACCTTCAAACGCGTAAATTGGTTCGAAGTGGTTTTCGGATAGGAATCACCTAAATCTGACTCTGGTTTCTCTGAACAAATCATCGATAAAAAGATGTCAAGTAAATAGGTGCTTATCATTTGACTAATTACTTTCTCTTTATCAAAAAAATCTTTTAGAGATATATATATCTTTAAAATATTTCTTTCTGGTATATACGGAATCATTAAACCTCTCTTTAACTTTGGAAATAATAAATCAAAATCATTTCTCATAAATCACATTGCAAAGCCTTATTGAGTAAAAAGGGTCGATAGAAATTATACTAATTCTACTCAACATTAATTTTCGTATTCAACCTGTACTATCCGTCAAATAACGGTGAAATAAGTTTTTGAATTCACATAGATAGTACGGGTTCCCTCCTTGGAATTTAATACCGAGTATAAGATGATTATTTCTATACAATCCATGTTGTATTAAATTTGGAAAAAAAAATTTATACTTGCCTCGTTTCCGACATTTCGACCTTATCTATTCCTCACCCAGGAAAGATGACATGTGAGCCAGGGCACTAGTTGCTCCTGAACATCACCTTAGTTTAAGTACCCCAGATTCGGATCTCAAGAATAGAAAAATCCAGTCCACTCATCAGCTTTTAGAGCCAAGATTAAATCACTTAATTATAACAGCTTTTCTTTAGATCATTTATTTTAAACTCCTTAAATAAACTATAAAACCTCCACATTATCATTTAAATACTTAAATATTTACTTGAAAATATTTATAAAACATTTGGGAAAGAATACTTAAGTTTAAAGACATATTTCAAAAGTTATTAAAAACTGTTGCAAAAGGTGCTACGAATAGTGCTGCGAACAGTGCTTTTAAAGCTTATTTGATCCAAACAACTTTTCGATTATTTAGAAATTCATTTTTATTACTCAAATTTTTTTTAAATATTTATATAATTTATTCCATATTTTTAAATAATTAAAAATACCACTTTTAAAGAATTTATTGCTTTGGTTTTCGAACTACCAAGCGCGATTATTTTGAAAACTTGATTTGCTCATATTTCAAAATCTACTAAATAAAATCCCGATTGTTTTCTTTTTTAAATAAACTATGATTATAAGAGTTCGAAAAATTCTTATTCTAAAGAATTCCGACTTCAAATCCATCGTATAAATGGATTTAAACTTTACGGCACAAAATCGCCAACTACCATTACGCGACGCGCCTATTTTTGACTCAACTTTCATAGCTTGTCCAAACTTCACAAAATTGGATTTTAGTGTTTATAAAACATTTATAAACCATTTTAAACCATTTCAAAGGGGTTTAACAATTTCATATACACCATTTCATTTATTAAAGGAAAGTGATTTCCTTTGTGATATTTGACGTGTATTAAACGTGAATTGTTTACACATCCAAACAAACATATTATCATATCCAAACATGGTTCATAATAATCACAACCAAGCATAGCCAAACATATATATCATCCAATATATCATAATATAAATAGAGTTTCTCACCTTGAATTTAATTGAACTAACTTTAAAATGACTATAGCTCCGTTATTCAGAAAATTTAGCTTGCTAAGCTTGCACTAAAGCTCCTAGATGGGCTCGGCCTTGGCCTTTGGTGGTAGGATGCTCACGACCTTGCTTGGAAGAGGGAAAAGGTTTGGCCTTTGGTGGTAGGAGATGGTGGTCGTGGGTTTCAAGGGGAAAACGAGTGGATTTGCTTTAGTTTTGAGGTGTTTGTATAATATATATATATATATATATATATATTATTTTTTACCATAATTTTTGCCATTATTTTCTTTAGGCAAGAGGCCATTAAAATGGAGAGTAGAAGTGAAGAAGGCTTAGGAATTTTTGAGCGAATGAAGTGAAGATGGATGGTGGTATTTATAGCCAAAAATGTGAATAAAAATATCATGATATTTATGTGCACACACATCACCATTTCATCACCTCCACACCCCTTCCTACCTCATCATCCACAGCCGAACATCCCCCTATGTATGATGCCATGTGCTTGTACTTAGGGTGTAAGAGGTTGACTTTGGGTTTACTTAAGGATGAAGTTTTAGGAAATTATCTTAGATATTTTGTAATATATATTTATATGTATAAGTATATTTGTATGTATATATGTATTCATGTGACATGTATGTGCATGTTTATGTATGTGCACATTTATATGTGCATATATATGTCACAATAATCCATAACATTGCACAACTGTTCTACGTTGAATCGTTACGTATTCCGATTTTGATTTCTGGTCATATTTTCACTTATATATATATATATATATTTGTAAAGAAAGTTTGAAAATAATATTTCTAATATTATATAATAATTAAAGGACTTATTTAATAATTAAAATAATTATTAAATTATTTAAACTCAATTTGAATTAAAAAATCATTTATTTCAAAATAGTGATATTATTGATGGTGTCATAAAGACATTTTATATTCAAAAATAAAAAAAAACAATTTTATTACATATTCTCACTTGTATATATAAACGAGTGTATGTATCCAGCTCCATGCACGATGCCGGATGGTCTAAGAGCTGTTTATTTATAAAACGGTTTTCGGTCATTTTATAGATATATCTTCCAAAGTATATATTTTTCTAAATATTTATCCAAAATAAGATTACCAATATTATTTATTGTTCAAAACATTGTCATTTATGTTAAAAATCTTATATTTGAATATTCTAAAAAAATTCTAAAGTGATGAATTTGCGGGTCATTACAGTTAGCATCATATTTTTGAAATTGATTTAAAAGAAATCATTCATATAGGAGGCACTAATTAGAAATTATTGTTCATGCATATCATATGTATTATGATGCACTATGCACATGTACACGGATTATTGCAAAATTGGTTGTACACTAATTGATTGTTAGTGTAGAATGGATGTGGGATGGCTTACATGATTGAACCCATGTGGAATTTTCAGGATGAAATTCTTTTATGGGGGGAGAATGTAACACCCTGCGTTTTTATGTTAATTAATTAATAATAATTTGTGAAAATGGAAATTTTGTAAATGTTGGAATTTGGCCATAAAACTTATACCATTAGATTCGTGGCAATTTTTTGATCGATTTTCATATATAAACTTTTCCAATCGAAGTTCGACGAAAAAGTTATCAGCGTTTGAATTTTCGTAGTTGAAAATAATTGTATATGCAATTAAAGAAGGAATTTAGAATAAATTAATGATTAATTAACACTGTTAAAGTAAACGGTTACTTAGCAGTTAAGAAAATTAATTGAGGCAGGATACAACTTTGATTTACGTTAACCAGATAACAAAGGAAACAAATTAACAAAATTAAGAAACGCTCAAATTTTCACCATTCTGGCTTATCCAAGTCAACCCCGACCCAAACCAGGTCGACCATGAGCGATCGGCGATAAGGTTAAGGTAGTCGACCCACCTTTTTTTGAAGCCAGTAGTAACAATTGGCCACATGGCCCAGATTTTATATAGTTCGATCCGACATTTGGCGCTGATTTGAACCTCTATAAATTAAGGTCTAGGGATCCACTTCCAACTCATTATTTTTTTAATGAGAGCGGAAGCTCTGCTACATTCTTTTCTGCTCTAAATTTTCTAACTATGCAGAAATATATCAAGATTGCATGGATACACATGGAGAAGAATAGAAAAGGATAGAAGATAGGAAATAGATTCAGATCAAGCTTCTACGTCGAAGGTAAACTCTATATCTGGATTTCTAATGAGATCTATATAAATATTGATTGTGGATCTACATAGGGAGTCAAAAAATGGAGAATATAGATAATATGGTTGGATCTGGATTAGATCTAGAGATTTGGAAGCGCTAATTAAAGGCGAGTAGGAATATTATATATTTTTATATAATATTAGATCATATCATTGTAAACCTATTCCTATATGCTTGCGAATTGAATTTAAATTGTGAATAAATTCATAAATGTGAGAAGTTGGAGATATGAAACTGGCCTATGAAGATACATAATGATTAGTTTTAATTCTGCAATTGCGTAAATGATTAGTTTTATTTCTGTAATTACGTAATGATTAGATTTATTTCTGTAGTTGCATAATGATTAGATTTAATTAGTATTTTTACAAAAGTTCAAATGAATAAAATCATAATGAATGCGTAATGATTAGGAACTTGTTTTATTTGACATACATGAATTAAGTTGAAATAAACTTCATTTTGTTATTTGGGGTTTTTGTGATATTTTAATACATTGGAACTTGGATTGTTACAAGTAAATTTTCGCATATTATCAAGTTCAAAATAAGTAAAAGTGCGACATTTGGAATAACAAGGAACGCACATATGAAAATAAAAGGAAATAGATGTATAAAATAAGAAAATATCTCTGTTTTTTATACTGTCAATTTCAAAAAAAAGGCAATTCCTTGTAATTACAAACCCCGCACAAACATCTCTTCTTTTAATAAGATATGGAAACTTACCGCATTCACATATATTAAATAGAAGTTTAGTTCTAATATATTAAAGTGTAGTAAATCCCAAAATTTAAACATTGAGTCGCGAATAAAGTACGAATACAAATTAAAATGAAAGAAAAATCTTTGAGAAATAGTCAAGAAAAAGAATAGAGAATGAAATGGGAATATAAATGTTAGTCGGAACCAACGGATAAAAAGGCAATGATATTAAAGAATTGAAAAAGAAGCTGTAAATGAATTTGAAGAAGGAAATGCTAAACCAATTGGGTAAAAGTAAGACTTATAGGCAACTGTAAGAGTTATAGAGGCAATAAAAGAAAGAATGAGAACAAATAAATATAAAACATATGTTATATGTAGCCTCGGATATGTGTTTATGACGGGTGTAGATAGTTATAATTTAATATATAAATTATTAAAAGGAAATGACATTAAGAGTCATTAGAGTAGGTTGAAATGCGAAATCATATTCAACCGTAGGACCCATAGAGAGTATACGCTTGCGTATAGATGAAGGGATAGCCTCAAGTTATTTTAGTGCTTAGAATGGAACCTCCGTAATTGTAGGCACTTGGCGGACCTTTTGCGGATGGCGAGACTATACAAGCACTGTAAAGTAGTTTGCTTCAAATTGGTCAGAGGAGGGTATTGCCTTGATTGCACTAAGCAATCTAAATGGACGATGGATGGGATCGGACTTATGCAACAGGGCACGCAGGGCTGGCATGTGTGGGTACCAAAATAAGGAGTAGGAGTTGCATATTTAACGAGCTCATCATCGGTCCCTTGCGGTCAACAGGAAGGACAAGGTTACACCTAACTGATATCTTCCATCTACCGGGATTGATTCAGTTAGGTTATGCACCGCCACACTTGTTTGTTAGTTTGTTTGATAAAGCAAGGCTAGTTAACCCATAAAGAGATTCCTTTAAAACACGGACAGGGAGCAGGTGCGTGGGGTCGGAAATCCACGATACGTGAAGCAGACAAAGGTGAAAATTCCAGAAGAATACAGGACCTAATGGAGTAAAGGTCATCGATGAGCACTATGGGATTTCCTCGAGTGATAAGATGATCATGATGCAGTGAGGCAATGGATCCTTACGAGGTGCTGAGCAATAGATACTAGTTGAAATAGTGTAGTGACCCCATCGATATACCTATATTATTAAAGAACATTATAATAATGTTTTTTAATAACATAGCGAATACGGCTTGTTAAGGGTGACCAAATGCGATTATGTCTTTAAACTAACACTGACACATCATACTTACTATTTTACTGAATATCTAGAATAAAATTTGGCATGTACAATCTCAGTCTAAAGTAATAAATACATCGGTTTCTCAAAATTGAACCAGTATATCATATAAAACAATAGTCACAGATCACAACAGGATAATATACATCGTATACAAATACATACTGTGATTCTACAAAATATAATACTAGTCCCACATAATATACATCTAGTACAAGTCATTATCTCAAAATATGTATCCCATATACATACACATAATCCTATATGAGATAAACTGGAAAGTCAAAAATAGTTTATCCTCATGCTAGCACAACCACCCAAAAGTCTACACGTCTATAACTTGAAAAATCTTGGCCTCGCCCGAGTACTATATAAAATAATAAACTGGTCAATATCTCTAAATAAAAGAATGAGTACAACATATAACATATGGATATATGACAATAAAAATAGATACAGATGTCATAGATATAAACAAGTCACATTAATAATTTAGCTCGAAATCCATCTCAAGACACAAGAATATTTAAATCACAAAATACATAATAAACCACAAAGCCACGGAATCCATCTCAAGACATAAGGATATTTACAACACATAAAATAAATCACAAAGCAACATAATTTAAGAATAAATAACAATATCTCAAAATCCAAGAAAACCTAATCCATACCGATCACAATTATCGTCCATACAATTCACAATGATTGTCTATACCATGGAAACAAAAATCCTAATCCATACCGATCTGATAGCAAGGATCGTCCATACCATGGAAAACAAAATCCCAACCGATCTCAAGGATCGTCCATACCGATCAAGATGATCATAGAAACATAACTCAAAGATCAAAGAAGATATAACTCATACCGATCACAAGGATGGTATAAAAATCCATGAGTATAACTCTTAAGGATCTACCGGCCTTCACAAATGTCGAACACCAAAAGGGAATACACTCTAAAGTTTCAAATACTGCTACTTTAGTAATCACGAGAACTTTACCAGAACATCCCATACCGCTTGGTGAAATTCAAGTATTTACTAGAAGCTAGTAAGTCTCACTCATTATGGATATAACTGGAGAAATCTAAACTATATATCTCTTAAGGATCTATCAGCCTTCACAAATTCTGAAAAACAGAAGAGAATACAATCCTAAAGTATTAAATACTTCCCCACAGGAAATCACAAGAACTTAACCAAAGCAGCCCTACTACCCGGTGAAATTCAAGTATTCACTAATAGGTTAGTAAATTCCACACAAACATTCTATTCAATGCGTTATACCATACTAGATGAAGCGTTACTTGAGAGCATTTAAACCAATCAATAACACTAAGTCGCTTATTAGTATTCCTCATATTATAGAATTAAGGCTCTCAAAATTTTATCTCAAGGTTTACTCCCAATCCTTAAATGAAAATGAACTACCAAATCCAAGAATCAAACTCGAAAAATCAAAAGCCAAATGGGAAACCACAAAAGTCAATATGAGTTTCTAGTTTTGAAAGCATGCAATATAATTTTATCTTATAGAAAATGATTTCTAAAATACTTTAAATATAAAAATACTTACTTTCAACTTCTCATTCTTAAAATTCATAAACTTGTTTATTTCCAATTATATATATATATATACACCACTAGATAAATAACACATAAATTCGATTTTTACACCAAAATGATTTTTTTTTATCTATAGTTGTTCCAAAATCCCATAAAAATATATAGGTCACAAACCATATTTCAAAAGCCACATTATAAGTAACCATTTATTTATGAAACCATAGATACTCATATTCCAAAACATCGAAATTCAATCGAGCAATCAATAAGAAAACAAGAGCAACAGGAGGGTTTACTGGCACGACCTGAAACACTCCCAGGTCGGCGACAAAATATGTAGTTTTTCCCTTTACATCCCAATTTTTTGCAAAAATCGAAATATAAAGGTTGTAGATAAAAGCCTAATCTTTCAAACAAGAAATAGATCATCAAGTTCGGACTTACGATTCAAAATTAATGATCAAGTTAAATTTCAGGTTTAAATTTATTAACTCTGTCTTTTATTCTCAAGCTAGCGGCAAAGAAATATTATTTCGACTATACAAACCTCAAAATTTTGCAAAACTCAAAACATGAAAGTTTTAGATAAAATTCTAAGCTTTCGATCAATAAAAAAGAGCATCAAATTTGGAATTATGGTTCAAATGTTAAGGCTGAAACAATTCTCAGGTTCAAATTACTTAATTCCTGTTTCATTCTCAGGGCAGCAAAACAAAAGACCATTTTTAACCATTATAATCTCAGAATATTACAAAACTCAAAACATAAAACTTGTAGATCATAGTATGTGCTTTCGAGCTAATATAATGTATCAAATTTTGACAAGAAGCAAGAAAGATATGGCAAAATTACTAACGGTGACTAGTTTAGGTTCAATCAATAGTAAATTACCAAAATTAAAACTTGCAATCTCAAACAATCAAGTACTAAAATCAATCGTTTTCAAACAAGTCAGTAACCATATCTGCAATGTGATTACATACAGCCTTATTAGAGATACTTGGTGAGCATCACTCACCTTTACTCTTCAATTAAGCAGCTAAAATTATCACTTCAACCCAAAACTTCAAACCAATAAACCCTATATAATTCTCAAAAAAATAGACACAAAACCCCATTTTAATCTACCGTAAAAATAAGATACAAGATTCTATTTAAATATATACTAGTTTGAAATCATTACATGAAATAATTAGCTTCAAAAGATGTTTAGTTTGCAATGGAATTGAAAAGATTAGATTTTAGGTTTTCAAAAAGGAAAGGGTTTCTTCTTTTTTGAATTTTAGTTTTCTGTTTACTATAATAAACGTACAATAAAGAGAAGAGGAGTGTTTTCTCCTTAGTAAAAATGTAAATAGACTTGGGTTTTTAATTAAACCCAATAAGAAGAGAAAAGAATTAATTCCATCTCTTTTAAAATTTATTAACTAGTAAGCTTCATAAACTAAATACATAACTGTTTAAAACTAATGCCCAACATTCACATAAGAGGACTACTTAAGTATTTAATAAAATAAACACTATTTAAAAGAAATCTATAAATTCCAAATTTCCTTTTATTTAAAAATAAATAAAGATATAAACCAATTAAATATTCTTATCAAACTCTAATTCCAATTGTCTTTTAAATAAAACTCTAAAATTCTCCAATATTCTATAAATTTAGAATTCACCATAATTAAATAATTCTCAATAATGTTTTCAAGCAATTTTTTTAACACTTTGGAAATACTAATATTTCTTAATTTCACAATGATTTAGAATTAATCATTCTAAAACAAAATTATCTTTTATCAATGAATACAAATTCCAACCTAATGATTTAAATTCACCAATATAAATCATTACTTATTTTATTTAACCAACTCAAAAATCCGAGTTGTTACAGATAATATCTAGGTCCATTAGAGGAGATGGGTTATATATTTATACATATATATAAATCTACAAGAGGTAGATGGGAGCGGTTCATACGTAGCGATGGAGTCGTAGCGACTAATGATAAAATCTAACATAGCAAGAAATGGTGAATAATCGGCATAAACTAGTGTTATATATAAGATGTATAATATACCAGTCACCAGAACGTTGTTTTGACCCCTTTCTTATTACAGCCCACATGATAAATTGAAGGACAAATACTAGTGTTTGGACGTGTTCGATGCTGATAAGGACATTTGATTTTGGAAGTGTCAAACCTTGGTCAGTACTTATGTGATCTATTATATTTTAAATTATTCTGTTGCAAGTTATTTTGTTAGAGCTCTGATATGCATTTTTTGTTTTATTTATAGGATACCAGACACGTACTTTGGTGGACTTGGGTTTTCGATTTTGAGAAAATTCAGGCCTATCGGGGTGTGGATTGTTACAGGAACCAACAGATTTTTATATTTTTCTTAGAGTTTTGAGGAATATAGAAATCTAGTGGAAATCATATTAAAAGACTGAAACGAATACATTAAGTATGAATATATGTTATACAAGTTAAATTATCTACTTCGATAAATTCGTGCAACTAATATAATTGATTAAATGTTTATCGGTTGAAACATACAAATGAACCGAATTAAGATTGACAAAGAATACAAAATATACATACCAAATTTTTTTTGGCATGTTGTCACTTTAAGATCCATGCAAGAACCAAACTATACAACTTCTAAAACATTTGTGCCTCGGTCGCTTAAGTGTTTATTGTTTGAGACTTTGTATTGTGTTATATGAGTTTTGACTCTTAAGTAATACATGAATGTAGGTATTTGATCCGTGTTCGATCACATAGAAATGTTATATGGTAATTAGTCCCGATTCTTTATATTTGAAAACTCGATGAATTTGGTTTATTTGAAATGAGCAATTAAACCATAGTGCGAGGTCATACATTTAATATGATTGATTATAAAAGGATCTTGTTGTGCTAGGTGTAGCACTAAATAGAGAAATACAAGATGGACATAGGAATTCGATCATTGAAATGTTGGTTTGATTAGTTTACATAAGGTGAAACTTTTTCGATATCCTTAAATATTAAGGATGTTCAAATGCACTTTTGCGAAGGATTTGGTGCAATCTTACAGTAAGGGTTTCCTTTCGAATGGTTCGACCATTTGGAAAGGAATGCGAATGTCAAAGAGTAGATGTAGATACACACAGCTAGGATGAAGGGAGTGAATGGTCACCTCTACTTCATGAACAGACATCAAAAACGTGAATTGTATAAAATACAAGCAGATTCCTAGTATGGAATAAGAAATGTGATTTCTATTCTAAATGTATTTTTATATAGAGAACTATTTTGTATAAGAATTACTGCGTGAGTTTAGAATATTTGGTCTAAAACTCTCACTTATAAACTAGTTACCATGGATGAAATAAATTACCTTAATAAGTGGTTGATGAAGCTTCATATTCCCTATGCTGTTATAGTGATGGTAGAAATAGTGGGAGCATACCATATGACACTTATTAGTGGCAGTTATCCAACCTTTTGACCAGCCCGTATTTGGACAAATCTTACTAGTCGAACTGGAAAGTTATCGAGGCAGAGTGCCCAGAGAGATAATTAGCGACTCTAGAAGCCAAGTGCGACCAAGATTACAATCCCAAGGCACAACAATTAGCTTCCGAGAAAAGGCCAATATCAAAAATATCAACGAGAAAACATTCAACATCACTCAACAATCAAAGTGATGGATCGATACTGATCCATGATGGGGATCAGTACCGAACCCTACATCTTCAGCAATATCACCTTGCATTATCTCTACTTCAAACCCATGGTGATCACAACCTATCTCAATTTTCAATGGATCCTTCGCATGCGATAAAATTCAAGCGTCTCCAACACATGAAGCCAGGAACTCTGTTCCACCATCTTTCTAGCTAATTCAACCAGGAACAAGCTTCTAATAAAGCAATCGAGATGAAAATATGAAGGCATGAGAAATTCACACCTATCAAAGGACACAAGAAAGATTCATCAAGCTATCTTATGGATCAATATCGATCCCCAACTATGGATCGATACTAATCCTTGGAAATGGTTGACGCAGCCATGGTCTTCCGAGCTTATCTCTCTCTAGACGTAGGATACGTTGCTATGAATGTGGTGGAGGAATTTCCGACGACCTTCAGCTATAAATAAAGGATGACGATGACATTTTAGGGGATCTTTTTTCAGCTATTTACGAATTTCCATAGAATTCTTATAACCTCGAGGATCATTATTGGTTCATAAGAACAATGTATGTAAACAACAATATAATCAGCAACATAACTAAGTGGACGTAGGCAACGTTTAGCCAAACAGTATAAAGTCGTGCATCTTGTTTTTACTCATTTTCATTTAATTTTTTCACTTATTTCTCTACTATAATTTCTTGGTTGTTTGTGCCACATTCTGGTATAAAAATTTTAGTGCTTTCACTGTGAAACTCATTCTTGGAATATTTGGATCAATCATCTACTATGGGATTGCTTTAGTCCGAGAGGCCGATCCATTTTCTTTATTTTTGCATTCAGACTTACTAAAATTCCCCTAGAATTTAAACAAAGCTATTTTGAACATTGGCCCTACGAAGTGATCGTTCCACCACATTCAGAGCTGTAGAAGATATCAAGAATATTGAATCTCAACATGCGGAAGAGGTTACATAGCCAACAGCTGTTCAAGTCTACAACCCATCAAAGGTGGTAACGAAGGTTGAGATGGACCGTATGATTAAACAGACGGAGGATAAACTGTAGGAGAGATGCAATGAATTGAAGCAGCGAATGTAGGAAAGTATTAACTTGTATCAACTGACTCGTAATCACAGATGAAGCAAGAAGGAGTTGACGCCTTTTGAATCAGAGGATGATAGTTCTTCTCATCTGGGCAAAGGCATATGGAAGGAGGGTAGAAGATGGTCAGAAAGGTGATCGACACTACAATAGGAGCCGGAGACCACTCATGGGCAAAATATGGGGATCGGTACCGAACCTCATGCAGGGATCGGTACCGAACCTCCCTTTCCCGGTTTGGTGTGTCATCGTGTTGATGTTGCAGATGATGATGTTGGAGGTATGTCTAGTCCTATTGTTGATCGAAAGAATGCTGGAGACCAAGCCACCGTTGTCAATCCACTATGTAGAAATCAAACTAGTAGAGCTGCTGGACGAATGGTTCTTATAAAGTCAAGAGAACCCAGGTATCGTGAACCAATCGAGATCGTTTTCCAGGCCAAAAACTTGGGGCGGACCACGATTACCGCCGTTCAATAGAGCCTGTAGAGCCTGAGTACTTGGTTGAGATAATAAGAAGATTGGTAAGTGAGAATCAACATCGAAGTAATGATGAATGAGGCTCTTTCCCTAGCCGAAACCCGTTCACTGAGGATATACTATGTGAGGAGTATGCTAGGAGGTTCGTGATGCTGATGATGCCATCATATAGTGGAAAGACGGATCCGAGGTAGCAAATGATGAAGTGTGACTGGCACATGGATTCTGCCAGGGCAATTGATGTTGTGAGATGTCGTTGTTTTCCAATTTTCCTTGCAGGAGTTGTAATGATGTTGTTCACCCGACTTCCGCTAAGATCCATATCACGTTTTGATCAATTGCATGAAAATTTATTGTGCAATTCCATCTACGCACTACCCATCCTAAAGATGTGATGTCACAGTTAAACCTCTTCTAAGAGTTGGGAGAATCACTAAAAGATTTCCTAAATAGATTCTAGGCGGCTGTGATGGGATTAAGTAATGCACAGGAAGACATTGTTTTGATGGCATTGATATGGGGGATTCATCCCGATATCGATTTTCGGAGATGGTTGAAGATGAACCCACACCGACGATGGATGTGTTTTACAGAAAAGCGAACCAGTTCTTGCACTTGGAAGAGGCAAGTACTACTACTAAAAAGGTCAGTGTCGGGAAGTCGGTGGAAGTTATTTAGAGTAATGTTGCTGTAAAGCAATCCAGAGGGAATTCCAAGAACATTGACATCAACGTTGAGAATAAAAGTGGTAGTCAGAGAGGGAATGATAATAGGGCCAGAAACCGAAAGTTCGATTCTCGGAGATGCCCTAGATTTTCGAAGTATGACAATTACTCTCTGTTGAACAATTCGATTGCGAACATATACCTTGCGACCCAAGGTACAGAGTAGCAGAAGAAGCAAACTCCAAGGGAGTCGACCGGGAAGGAGAATAAATCCGGAAAGTATTGCAAGTTCCATGAAACCCACGGTTACAACACAAACGAGCGTAGACACTTACACGATGTAATCGAAGATTTGATAAAAAAGAAAAAGTTACAATAGCTTGTCAAAGTCCTACAGGATGGCGAGCAAGGAAGTTCTAACTCCCAAGGACCGTCGCTCCAACGGGGACAAGCCGGTCCAGGTAAGGACGAGCCCTGGCGGCTTGAAAAGGGATTGATCATCTACACACACTCTGGAGGACCACATCCAGCGGAGAAGAGCTGGAACAAAATGGAAAGATATGCAAGTGCTTTAAAAGTACATTGATAATGAGAATTGCTTTACCGTCGAAGACAAAACTCCGTAAAAGCAGCTTAGGACAATGACTAATGATATCGTTTTCAGAAACATGGACATCGATGGAGTTAAAGCTCCAACATTGGATCCCTTGGTGATTTCGACCATAATTGGGTTGGCTGTTGTGAGAAATGTGCTAGTTGACTTTGTTAGTTTAGTCAACATTCTGTTTAAAAAGCATACAAATAGATGCTCTTGGAAGGCAAAGACTTGAAACCATGTAAATCTCGTATCCAGGGATTTAATGGGACAACAACTGACCCTATCGGGTGTGTGGATTTACCCGTGGTGCTGGGAGAAGGTGACTGCAAGAGAGTGCATGTGGTGACCCTCGTTATGATGGATATTTTCTCAGCCTATAATGCATTTCTGGGTATACCGGCCATTGCCCATGGTGCTTGATGATTAAATTCTTGATGGAGAATAGAGTGGGAGTCATGCAGGGAGACCAAGGCCTTGGACGTGAATTCTACGCCACAGAGCTGAAAGAGGCAATACAACATAAGAAAGGAAAAGACGTTGAGAAGACTCTCTGCGTCAAATCTTTAGAAGCATAGCAACCACTGCCTAAGCCCTAGCTCGGACATCATGATTGGTTCCATAAGGATATAGATCCAAGAAAAGAGTAAGAGGATGCAAGGATGGCTCCCGCGTAATTGAAAATCAACGTCCCATTCAGTCAGGACAATCCTGCATGGGTCCTGAAGATCGGATCTTAACTCGGCATAAGCATGATGAAGGAACTAACTAATTTTCTCTGGGCAAACCTTGATGTGTTCGCCTGGACACATTCCGACATGTGTGGGATATCGTTGGAGATAGCGTGCATGCATTGAATGCAAACCCGAAATGCGTTCCTATGAAACAGAAATGCCACAGCCTGGGTCTGGAGACATCCATTGCACTGAAAGAAGAGGTGGATAAGCTAAAAGACTATGGCTTCATCCACGACACTCTGTACCCGGAATGGGTATCCAATTTGGTTTTGGTGAAGAAGTCCAATGGGAAGTGGAGACTGTGCATTGATTATTCCGATCTAAATAAGGCATGTCTAAAAGACAGCTTCCCACTCCCAAAGATCGATCAGCTAGCAAATTCAACTGCTGGACATGAACCGCTATTGCTCATGGATGCCTACTCTAGCTACAACCAGATTCCCATGCACGTCCCAGACCACTAGCACACCCGCTTTATAATTGACCCAGGATTGTATTATTATCTTGTCATGCCTTTTGGTTTGAAGAATGCTGGAGCAACTTAGCAAAGACTAGTGAACTCGATGTTCAAGGAACAGATTGGTCGTTCAACGGAAGTCTACGTGAATGATATGCCATGAAGTCACGACGATCGATGAACTACATTGATGACTTAGAAGATATGTTTGGGGTACTCCACAAGTATAGAATGAAGCTCAATCCACTAAAGTGTTCATTCGGGGTCGCATCGGGGACGTTCTTAGATTTTATAGTGAACTTGAGAAGGATAGAAGCTAATTCGGAGAACATAGTAGCTTTGAGGAACATTGAAGCCCCGAAGTTAATTAAGGAAGTCCAAAGCCTAAATAGAAAGGTTGTTGCACTGAGCCGGTTTATTTCGAGAGCCATGGATAAATGCATACCATTCTTCAACATCCTCAAGAAGGTAAAAAGGAACTTCGCCTGTACGTAGGAGTGCAAAGTTACTTTTCAGGCATTGGTGGATCACTTCGAGAGACATCCTATCCTATAAAAGTCGTAGAAAGACGAGGAATCCAGAGGCCTATGTATTACATTAGCAAGCAGTTGATGGGAGCATAGAGGAATTATCCAAAGCTAGAGAAACTGGCATGTTGCCCATTGTTCACTTCAAGGAAACTCCGCCTATAATTCTAGGCTCAACCAATCAAGGTTTTTACCAACTAGCCTTTGAGACAGGTCTTGTAATGACTAGATACTTCTGGAAGGCTACTGAAATGGAATATTAAATTAAGCCAATATGAAATAACGTATTATCCTCGAAGGGCGATTCAAGACCAGGCATTGGAAGACTAGATAGCTGAATACACTACGCGAAATGATACTTCGAAGAGAAAGGGAGAGTATGATGTTGGATGGAAGATGTACACCAACGTTGCATCCAACGAGAGTTCCTTTGAGGCAGGTGTTATGTTGGTAACCCCCAAAGAATGTTCAATCTATTACATCTTGAAACACAACTTCCCATGATAAATCATGAAGCAGAATATAAGGCATTGATCGCAGGATTCATGATTGCGAAAGAGTTAGGAGTCCGAACTTTACACAACTATTTCGATTCACAACTGGTGGTGTGCCAGATAAGAAAGGAGGTTTAGGCAAAAGGGGTGAGACTAGCTCCTTATCTGAACAGAGCCCTTGAGTTTCTTAATGGCATTGAGTATTACACGATAACACATATTCCTAAGGAGGAAAATCCGAAGGCTTATTCGCTGACCAAGTTGGCCAACTCAAGATATGCACAACTCATGAGCCTGGTCCTTGTGGAAGTGCTTTCAGCTCCGAGCATTGACCAGATGGATTTTGATTGGATCTTGGAGGCTAAGTCCGAGAAGGAGTCTTGGATGACTCCGATTAATAATTACTTGTAGAAGAGAATCCTTCTCGATAGGAATAACGAGCGATGGCAACTCCTTTGCAAAGCTTTAAGATTTACTGTTCAAGAATGAGTGCTATGCAGAAAGGGATTCTCAATCCCCTTGCTTCAGTGTGTTGCCAATGAAGAAGTCAAGCAAGTCCTTAGAGAAGTGCACGAGGGAGCTTGCGGTGACCACACTAAAGGGCAAACCCTGGCGAAGAAAATTCTTCACTACGGTTACTTCTGGCTAACTATTAACCGAGATGCAACTGATTACACCAGGAAGTGTGACAAATGCCAATGATTAGCTAAAATTCCTAGAGCCCTACCAATAGAGATTACGCATATGGTCAGTCCCTGGTCGTTTGCAGTGTGGGGAATAGATCGTACTAGTGTGCTACCAATGTCCAAAGGTGGGGCGAAGTATGCCATTGTTGTTGTTGACTAGTTTACGAAGTGGACTGAAGTGGAGCCACTAACTACGATCACTACTAAGAAGGTGATCAACCTCATTGTCAGAAAACATCATATATCAATTTGGGGTCCCATAAACGATCATTTCTGATAACATAACCTAATTCAACAGTACTGAGTTCAAAGACTTCTACCGTATGCATCACATTGAGAAGATATTTGCAGATGCAGCTCACCTACAAGTGAATGGACAGGTAGAAGCAGTGAACAAAATAATAAAGTACATTCTAAAAAAGCGACTAGAGAAGGGCAAAGGCAAGAAGGTCAATGAATTACCATTAAACCTTTGGGCTTTCAGAACAACCCACAAGTCCGCGATTGACCACTCCTTCGCCCTAGCCTATGGATCGGAGGCTATGATTCCATTCGAACTTGAAGTACCTTCTCATCAAGTAACTCATTACAATCCCGAACGAACGAGGAACTCCTACTGGAGTCTCTCGACATGGTTGATGTGGTGTGTTATAAAGCTGACTTGAGAGCAGCCGCATATCGAAATCGAGTCGCCTAATATTACAACACCAAGATTAGGAGCTGTACCGTTGAAATGGCGATCTTGTCCTCAAAAAAATCTTCCTAGGCTCCGTGAATATGGGCCCAAGCTGGGAAGGTCCGTATGCAGTCAAACATAAGCTGGAGATGGAACATTCAAGCTAGCAACCGTAGACGGGGTCTCACTCCTACAAGCATGGAATGGCAAACACTTGTGATGCTATTTCACATAAGCTTTGACTTTGTAAATATCTAATCAAGTTTGATGTAACAAGATAGAATCTGTCATTTCCTATGCATATAAAATGAAATAACTTCCTAAATCTATAACTCTATCCTTTTTTAACCATAAATTGTGGATTATGGTGAATATAAATGAATCTGCATATGTATAATGCAGGTGTGTGGGTACCCAGAGGTAGATGCCAACCGAGCTTCTATGGTCAATGATCGGACCTCCGAAGTAAGACTATTCTAGGTGTTCGGAGATAGATGCCTATGAAGTACAAAATCCTTCAACACATGACTCGAGGATAGGAGTATAAACTGTGAGGAATGCGGATTACGGATCTTAAGGCTAGGAATAACACTAGAGGGGGGGTGAATAGTGTTCTTAAGAAATTACAAAATCTTTTTGAGTTTATGTTAATTTGAACACAAATGTATGCAATATTCAGACACAGGTATAATCACAGAAACAAACACAGATGCAGAAATAAAGTAAATGCAGTAAAGGAAAGAACACACCGGATTTTATACTGGTTCGGGGTTACCCTACATCCAGTCCCGCACAACTAAGTACGGATTTCCTTTCAAAAGCAATTCAACAATTACAACCCTCGGTTTCAAGGCTACGAGGTACACCCTCCAGAATAACAATCCTCTGGGTAGAGATACTTGATTTCCGGGGCAACAAGTTCACCCAATTGATTTCCAAGGCTACAATCAGACCTTTTCTCGCTTGATTGATTTCCAAGGCTACAATCACACCTTTTCTCGTAAGATAGATTACAAAGAAGCCTATAACTCTGAATAACACTTAGATCTTGTTGAGATAGTGATAGAGAATCAAACCAGAGATAATCTAGTTAGATTCAATGTTGATTTCGGCAGGGTAATGATAGAACTTTGATTAAGAAAATGTGGAAGAAGAAGAGGAGTGAAAAAAACCAGAAAAACTTATTAAAAATTCGTTGAAACTAACCCCTATTTATAGAAGAACAACAGTCATGTCCATTCGTGAAGAGTTATGGCGAATAGACACTTATTTTGAAATTTAAATTTTGAACTCAACTGTCACCATATCGACATGGTCACCATAGGCATGTCGACATCCCAAAGCAATTTTTTGATGTTTTGATTTTCTTTGAAAATAACCTTTATCTTATATTAAAACTATTTTAAACTTTATAAATATACTTGATTATAGATAAGATATATAGATAAATATAGAGAACACTATATATATAATTTTACTATAATTTTATATTTAAATCTAAGTATAAATATATTATATTAAAAGATAGTTTAAAACAGACGAAGTTTAAAAACAAGAATATTTAAGGCTAAAACATCTTTTTGAAAAATCATTTGAAAAGATAAATTTTAAGGCTAAAACATTTTGAAAAACAATTTTGAAAATCATTCCGAAGTTGTTTTGAAAAAACATTTTGAAGTAGTTTTGCAAGCTTCTTCCTACAGAATATCTCATCATGACAGGACTCGAGAACTTGTACAAAACCAGGATGTTCGTGGGTTTGTAAGCCACTTGTCGTAGGTTTGTAAGCTACTTGTCGTGGGTTTGTAAGCCACTAAAAAGGTAGAAATAGGTTCCATCCCAAAAGAAAAATGGAGTGAAGATTTCAGTGCTATTGTGAAGTTTTAACAAAATTCTAGACTCGACACTTATCTTGAAGTCTTGAACTCTTGATTATCTTGATAGTCTTCAATCTTGATATCTTGAATCTCTATACTGTACAGTCTTCATTCTTGGTACCTGCATGGTTAAATCCTGCATATACATATATATCTAAACTATAATGTTAGTATTTATATTTTATAATCTTATTCTAAGGTTGTTGTCATCAAAACCATCAACTCATGGACTAACAATCTCCCCCTTTTTGATGATGACAACCTTTGTTTATAAAATATTACTTCTATCCTATTGACTCCCCCTAAATCTAATAACTCCCCCTTAATCTATGCCTAACTCTCCTATTTTATATTTCTCCCCCTTTGTCATCAACAAAAACAATCTAACTACAAACTATAACTCCCCCTCATTCTTGTACTCAAGTACCTGCATTAATAAACTATATAATAGAGTATATATAAGAAATAACTATGATATTCAACCAACGATTATAAATATATTAATGTATATTTTATACAACCATCAAACCACACCAATGTATAAATCAAGTCAATCAAAACAACCAATTACAATAAAAAACAATCAATTCAAACAGAGTAATTAAATAAAGCAAACAAATTAAACGTTACGGGGAACTTCCACCCATCCTTCTTCTCCGAAAATAGGGTCTGCTTTGATGGCATCCCAATTTTCATTGTCATTTGTGATAGAGACAGGAGGATGTGCTTCGTTATCATCCTTGTGCAGGGAAGAAATCATCCATCGAATTGCATCGAAATGCCTTTCTTGCTCCTTGATCATCCGCATTTGACTCAACTCTAAGTGTCGCTGGTTACGAAGAATGAACGAGAGAATGTTCTTGAACGAATTAAGAGTCTCTTTAAGATTCTCGGTTAAATTGTGAATTGGATTTGCCATTTTTGAATTTGTGAAGAGAATAAGAGATAAAGAAGATAGAAAATAATATTGAGTGAAAAATTCTGGAAGAAATAGGTATTTATAGGTGTAGGAATTCGTTTGAAATGAATAGACATATGGTAGTTATTCAAATTTCAAATTTGAAATGAAATGTCATTTCTGACCAGTACATGTCAACATGGTCAAGAGGGGATGTCGACATACTATAGTGAAATTTGATGGTAATATTGATTTTGTGAATAATTGTGTATATATATAAATTTATATAATATACTAACATTCATTCAGGAGATAAGATAAGCTAGATAACAGAAAGGAAATTCAATTTCATTGCATAATAGGATAATACAATGATTAAACATAAAGAACTACATAAACACTCAAATTAAAACAAACTTAAACTAATTCAATATGATATAAAGATATAGAACTAGTTAGAGGATGATGAAGATGAAGATAATCCAAGTTTCTTGCTGACTTTAGAGAAAAAACTTGTTCATCTTGGATGACATTTTGTCCAATTTCTTACTAACGGTTCTTTTAAGAATCCGTTGATTCGCAACAATAACCTTTTGGTTTTTGAGAAGGGTTTTGTTGGAAGGATTGGAGGGATATTCAATACTTTCTAGGGATGTTTCACCTTCTTCTTCTTCTTCTATTTCCATTTCATCCCTTTCTTCTTCTTCTTCCTCTTCCATATCTTCATAAGCCAAACGCTCTTCCTTTTCGGCAAGAGTCTCATAAGGTTGAAAAACATATGTGATTTTCATGAGAGAAATGTTTGAGATATTAAAAACTTTTCTTGAAATAAATTCTTCTCCTTTGAAATTTACTCCAAAATAGTTGAAAATCCGAGTAATGTAAATTCCATGATATAAAGTGTTTTCTCCCATTTCAAAATTTTTAGGACGAAGTTCATCCAAAATAACTTGCGCCCAAATGATATCATAATTTCCGAAAATAGCAAAAAGTGCTTTGCATACTTTTGAAGTAGGATTGTTAAAATTTCCTGATCTTGGGGTCAAAGTATGTTGTAAGAGAAGATTGACAATTCTTACTTTAGGACAAAAGTTTCGGTTTTTAAATTCAAAGTTTTCATCTCCTTCAAAAACATGATGAAATGTCTCACGATCAAGTTCATTGATTTGAAAACTAGAAAGATCCATTCCCATGCTTTTGAAATTGAGAATGGTACCCAAATTATCATAATTTAAAACAATTCCAGTGCCTTTGACACTACTCTAAATTTCATTATCATTTCCTTCAAAAAATTCTCGATTGAGATTTGCATAGAAAATTTTAACAAGATTTGGGTAACAAACAAAATCATTTTGAGAAGAATCAACAAGACTAAGAATTTGATTATTTGCAAAAAGAGTATCAATTTCATAAGAAGCAAAATCTTGAAAAATAGCAAACTTTCCGAGATGGACTTTTCCATAGTTAGCATAATTGATGTATGCTTTTATTGCCTCCTGTAACAACCCTGTATTTTACAATTATTTTTAAATTGATTTCCAGATTTAAAAACTTTATTTATGAAAAGAATAAATTTTGTTATTGTAAATATAAAAACTTTGATTTTGTATGTGGATTAGAATTCCAAATATGACTAAATTTAATATTTCTAGAAAATGTGAATTTTGGTTAAAATAGTCAAACTTTGACTTTTAAACTTAAAAATTTAAAAGTTTGAAATTATAAATTTTATCTTTTATTATAAAAATAGATGTAATAACTTGAACACTACTTTTCGTTTCGTTGAAAACGGAGTTAAAATGTAAAAGCTATGTACATTTCAAATTTTAGTATAATTTGTTTTATTGTGCAATTTTGCCTATTTTAAATTTTATAAATCATATTTTCTTTCTTATATTTTATTTTAATATGTGTCAATATGTTTATTTATGTATATTTCCATCTCTAAATATTTTAAAAATGATAATAGAATTTTTCCAAAATTTACTATGATGATTTCCTATTTTTAAAGGCTGTTTTCCTATTTTCTGCTATTTTCTTCATTAGAAATTATATGTAAATTAAATTTTAAATGTTTATTTTGTGAATATATTTTTATTTCATGTTATTATTTATGTTTAAAAATATATTACAAGATCATATGAATTTTCTAAAAATTTATTCTATTCAATTCCAAATTTTCTAGACTAGTTTACTATTTCAGCTATTTTCTTAATTTAACTTTATATAATTGATAAATATTTATATAAATTATTATATTTTGATAAAATTTCGAAATTTTATCTGGGATTATTATTTTTTTCAGAAATATAAAGTTATAAAAAAGGAATTAAAGATATATGAAGAGTTTGATACCTTTTGTGTGCTTAGCCCTTTTGAATTCTACCGTTTCTTTTTCAATCAATACATCTTTTATTTTATTTTTTTCCGTTCTTTTCCTCATTCATTTTCAGCCGACTCCCTCATCTTATTCACGAATTTTCAAAGCTCCAAAACCCTAAAAAAAATCATGGCCTCCATCTTGTAAAAAAAATTTGGTAATCTCCCTCTTTTCTTTCTACTTTTTTTTTCTTACTTTTCTATGCAGTTTTGCCTTGATCTCTTCACATGTTTGCTTGGCCTAGCCTCTACCACCTTCATCCCCATCATCACCTTCTCCATCTACTACAGCAAACACTCCCTTCCCTCTGACCAAGACAGGCCATGACCTTCCACTTGAAGCCATCACCACAAAACTCCACAAAACATTGCCTAGACCACACATATCATCACCTACCATCCATATCTTGCTTTGGCCACCCCCCTTAGCCACCACCACCACTTGCTACATGACCTTTGGCTGCTGCTACTCATCACCCAAACCTCTGTCCAGACCTGTACCAGATGATGGCCGAGCCATTTGATCCATAGACCGAGCCAAAAGTTGAACCAAACTCCACTATGTTGCCTAGTCTCTTGATATTCTTGTGTTGTAACTTCCTCCACATGTTCTAGCCTTTATGACATGCATTCCTATGATCAAACCTGAGCCAAAGTCATGTCAAACCTGACCTAAATAAACCCCTAGGCCATGCAAAGCATTGTAGAAAACAAGGCAAAAGATTCGACATTCAAATCTCTTTTCATTTCAAAGTTATTTCATTTTAAAGTCGTATTGAATTTTGTTGTTTTGATTGTTTGTTTTGGGTTGTGCACAAGAGTTGTAGCTTGGATTCGCTCTCCACTCAAGTCCGTAGTCTTGTCATCGTGCTTTTGTTTCCATTGTGTCATTGGTTTTGATATCTCCAGCACAAACAGGTGAGTTATTCCCACCAGACAATATGTACCTATATAACTAGTAAATTGACACCCTGCGAATCTGTAGAAATATATTATCATGTTATATATGCTTATATTATTATCATATGATGTTCACACCTGTTATTACACCTGTTATATCATATGTTACTGTTATTTAATGTTATTCTGTTATTTATATCTGTTATCACCATTGCAAGTTCCCTGAAGATTAAAATCAGTATGGGTTGAAATGATACATACCCGAACGGACTTTAGAATAGGGAAAAATCGTTATGGGCTGAAATGATAGGCCTGAACGATTTTTATTTAATTTATTTTAACTTGGGATTGCGGGTTTGAAATGATAGAATCTGGATTTTTCTTTTTTTAACTGCGGATTGAAATGATACATATCCGTATCACTTGACCTAGGTTAGAAAATTATATACAGGCCCGTGGTTATTTTATAAAGTGTTTTGGATATTTTTAAGTATTAAAAAAAATTATAAATTTATGAAATTTGATTTAAATAGATTTTGAAATGTTTAAAATAAAGAAATTATGATTTTTTCTATGTGTTAAAAATGTAATTAATGAATGGTTTAACTGGATTTTTGAAATATAACTTAAGTTGGAAATTTGGAATTTTGGTTAAAAATGATATTTAAGTTATATAAATAAAATGGATATTAAATTTTATTTGGAAATGGTAAATATGATAATTTGATTAAATTTGAATTTAAGTGATTTATTAAAGTATTATTGATTTTTCTATGAATTTAAGTGGTTAAATAAATGAATGTTTAAAAGTGATCTTTTAAAATATAACTTGACTTGGAAATGTGAAATTTGGTTTTAATTAAAGGTTTAAGTTAATTAAATGAAATTGGAAATTTAGTTAAATTGTGAAATGGTAATTTAAATTTGAAGTGTTAAGTTTATTTGTTGAAATGTGAAGAATTGGACACTTTTACACTTAACTTTATTAAGTAAATTGTTGAAAATTGGATTTGATTATAAGAAATTTATTGTGAAAAGATATATGTTAAATGATATGTAAATGAACATTTTAAATGTTAAAATATGATTTTTAAAATGTTTATGTGTTTTAAATTAAAGTTATTTAATTGTTGGAAATACACTAACACCTGAAATCTACTTTAAATAGCATTCAGAAATGCTATAGATTCTGTTTTGAACTAAAATTGTGAAAAAGAGCTATTACAGCATTTCTGAAATGCTGTAGTTGCTGTAGTGGAACTTGTAGGCTAATATTGAACTCAGGCCAATTATAGCATTCTCTGGAAATGCTATAATGGTCTGCAGTCTTTGCTGAAACCAAATTTAACCCTTGTTTTGAAATCTGAACTACCCCAGCACTTCTGAAATGCTGTCTTTTCTGTTTTGAACTATAATTCAACTAAAACTGAGTTTTAACAGCAGTTTTAAGTGCTGTCTTTGCTGAAATAAAAATGTTTTCAAATATAACTTACAACAGTTGTTTTTAAATGCTGTGAAATGCTGAAATTTTAATAATTAGGGTTTTTGACTTAGTAAACGAACTCAGAATGGTTTGAAACTTTGGAAATTGAATACTTGATTTGAAAATATAATAATTACACTTTTAAAAGGTTTAATGAACTATTTTGATTGGAATATAAACTATTTAAAGGTGATTTGGAATGATAGTAAATGAACGATATCTTTGAATTTAAAAGGTATTTAAAGTTGAATATTTGATTTTGAACTGATAGGATATTTTATTTTATTAAAATGATTGGAAATGAAGTTTTGTAAGGATATGATATTTTATTATATTAAAATGATTTGAAATGAAGTTTTGAAATGATATGAAAATTTAAATATATGAAAATGGTTTGGAATTGATTTAATCTTTATTTTTATAAAGATATGGTTTGAAATGATATTTTATTTTGAAGTAAAGTATTGTTTTTAAAAGTTATAACCATGGGTTATAATAACGATTGGTTGGCAAAGTGACCGGGATCGGATATGGACATACTCTCTGTCGATACCGAAAACCACTTTGACAACCGTGTACGCGGTGGAGATTCCAGAATGATGTAGGATGGTGGCGATGTTCTTAAGGTATGTTACGTGGACCCAACTCCCGTGAGTTGGCATAAGGTGGCTAAAACAGGAGCGATCTCGGACTAGTGAGGTAGCACCTCTTCTCGGACACATTTCTTCGATATTATACTCTTACTTGTGATTGATTAGATGGCCATCCTCCGATTTGGGAGTGTTGTTCGAGGTGGACGATAGTGGCTGTTATGCGCTCCATCAGTCCGTGTGCGTAATTGGTATATCTACCCTGGCATTGCCTAGTTGTGTCGTGTCACCAACCATATCGAGCTTTACTACGATTTGTGATTTCTCCCGTAGCCTGTGGAGTATCGAGGGTAGCCCCCATTTTGGGAGTATGCTAATACTGGATAGACTACTGGGACTATTACGTGTTAAGGTGGAAAATGTAAAGCCTTAATGCTATTTAAAAGTATATTTATTTTTATATTAGACATTGTTATAATATCGAATATTACTACATAGTAGATATTTTAACGGATCCTTAGAGGATGGGCGGTCCCAAGCATCTTCTAAGTTACTTGTACCTTTATTACAGTTCACTTGAGTTAGTTTACATTATATAAGTATATATTGTCCCGACTCGAGTGTTTCGTGTTTTGCTTTACGCTCGGGTTAGCCTGAGTATTCACAGATTTGGATTTCCACCTTTTGGAGATTTGAATCGCTGGAGATTATCTGCTAGTCTTGTTTTATCAACTTCGGTTCCGTTGTTCTATTCAGCCTGTACTTAGTTATTGTATTGAGACTTCTGCTGTACTTTATTTCTTATGTTGTATCTTATGTAACTCTGATATATTTACATAGTAGCTTCATGAACTACTATTTCTTTTACTTCCGCTGCATTATTTTACTCTGTGTCTGTGATCTGTGAGTTTATTTATTTACTATATATTCTAAGATTTGCCAAATTTTATTTACAACGCGGTATTTTGAGCAATTCAACTCCGGCATGAGTGTCTACCTATACACTTATAATGGATGCGAATGGTTGAAAATATCGGGTCGTTACAGTTGGTATCAGAGCTTTGGCTTTAAGGCAAAACTCAGCATATGGAGTAGATTTATTTACAGAATCACTTTCGTTCGAGTTTGAATCTTTTCCTCTTGATTCGAATTTCCTTTGAATTTTTGGAACGTTCCCTGCGGTTCCAAAATTCATTCTTGTCCCTCACTATTCATCTTCTTTTGATTTTGGAGTATCACATAACTCCACTTCGAATGATCTTTATAGTGAATTGGTTGTCTCGCCAATATTCTAAATTTCTGGTAAAGGGGGAAACTCCTTTACAAATTTGCATCAATTCACCAAAGATTTATATCTATCCTTGGTTTAGATGCTAATATCTTTTGTTATTCCAAACTCTATCTCTTGAGATCGGATGTAGATTTACCCCAGAAACATCCACATTTGATCTTATTCATTAAGTCACGGTTGACCCGGTTAAGGTTGCTCGTGATTTATCTAAGCTTATCCATCTTCATATTTTGTTAATTAATCATCTTGTTTTGTTTCCAAAATATCCCCAAATATTTTGAATTGTACTTGTAAATCTAAGTTTGTTTTATATATTGTGTTGTTTGAGTTGTTGATGTTGATTTGGGCTTCCGATCGATTCGTCTGATCAACGCTATCGATAGGATTTCTAAAACACTTTGACAGAACAAACTGACACAATATTATTTTAAAATTTTGGTTAATAAAAAAAATTTGGATATATAATTTTATGGAACTTAATAAATTGATTATTTGAAATGATAATACTTGATTTATCATTTATTGTTCTATAAATGAATTTATAAATAGTTGTTTATAAATTTATTTGGGAAATGAAATGAATTTAAAACAAGAAATTTAAGAATTTAATTTCCGATGGATTTCAAACCTTGTGTTTAAAGTTTTAAAAGGATATATTATTTAAAGTATTTCCAAGTAGAAATTTGTTTCTAAAGGATTTTTAAGTTTAAAAATTTAGTGCTCTTCTCTTTGTCGCTGGAAAATAATTTCAGTGATGACTGCAGCATCATCGACGTTCATTTTAGAGTTTCGAAGTGAAGAGACTGTTCTGTAGTCTTGCTACAGCTTTGTTTTGGGGAATTTAATTAATATGAATTTCTAAAAATATGACTTGATTTATAATATATAGATATATGATTTAAATTTGATTTGACATATTATGTACATATATTTATTTATCTCTAACTGGTTTGAAGGAAATCGGAAATTAATTCTTACATTTTTTTCTTAAAGGATAATTTCAATTATAAATTTGGATAAATGATTCAAACTTGAGATAATTGAATTGGAAAGTTTTATTTGTATAACACACAATTTCATTCCATTATAACTTACCTAAATTACACAGAAGTTGAATATGAAATTGGATAATATACAATATAGAAAGGATTTTATAAATAAAATTTGAGTGGTTATAATAAATGTTATACACTTAAATTTTAGTTATAAAAGATTAACAGAGGTAAATAGTGAAAAAGGAATTTAAAGAGTTTTATTTAAATAACTTAATAATCATATTTGATTTATATGGAACCTTAAGTCTAACCTAGGAATTTTAATAATGGTTATTTCCTGAAATGAATATGTTGTATAATAAATAATGTATCTTTGAATAGATAAAATAAAATACATTGGAATTGGACATTTTGTAATAAAGTTTATTTAACTTGAATTCATAGTTTAATTGATGTCTAAATGAATAAATGTGTAAAGAAATTTGATTGTTATATTTGCTATGATAAATATTTTATTTATGAAATTGATATGTCTTGAAAAATGAATAATTATGATAGTTAAAATGTATTTTAACATCACTAAATTTGATAATTGAGAATTTGGTTTTCAAATGGAAATTTTAAGTGTAACTTATTGAAGGAATATCTATTTATGAAATGGGCATTTTAAATAAAGTGTTAGGTTATTGTTAAATGAAGAGCTAAGTAAAATAATGAACTTTTGACTTAATAAATGTAGTATAGTTTATTTGGATATTCCATTCATAAAAGTATGTTTTAATAAGTCTTAAGTTAAAAGATATCCAAATGAATATTTCTGGAATTGAACTGATTTGAAATATTAATATATCTACTGTAGCATTTTATAAGTACTACTATTTTGAAAATACAATGTTTTGGAAATTTTTATAATTGAATGAACTTTGAAATGTTACAACTTTAAAATGAATATTATTTGACCTTGAATTAAAATGGTTTAAATGAAGACTATTTTTAAAGGGTGTTATGATTTCCTAAGTATTATGTTTTTTTTAAAGAATAACTTGTCCAAAGTGTTATGATTTTAGTAGTGTGATTTCAAAATGATAAACATCCCTAAATTTTTATGATTTCAAAGCATTATGGTTTCAAATTTATTATCTTATTTTGTTTTTTTCCAAACTATCTTTTGGTTGTCCTTATTTCTCTTATCTTGTTACAGAATGGGAAGGCTATTGCTTATACCAGTCTATTTAGAAATCTTTCTGTAATCTTTGATAATCTTTGTTACTCATCTGGATCTGAACACTATTTTTCCATTCATAGACCGTCGGTCAAGTGAAAAGGGAGATTCAGACTCTAGAGAATCTTTTTCGTGCTTATATTCTTGATTTGATCACCTCCATCTTGTTAAACTTACCTATAACAATAGTTATCAGGTGTAATTCCAATTTTCTTATCATCTTGTCTTAATTCTATTCATTCTATCTTTTTCTGTGCTTTCCCGTACCTCGTTCCTTTTCGGGGACGATAAGTTTTGAGTGGGGGAGAGTGTAACAACCCTGTATTTTACAATTATTTTTAAATTGATTTCCAGATTTAAAAACTTTATTTATGAAAAGAATAAATTTTGTTATTGTAAATATAAAAACTTTGATTTTGTATGTGCATTAGAATTCCAAATATGACTAAATTTAATATTTCCAGAAAATGTGAATTTTGGTTAAAATAGTCAAACTTTGACTTTTAAACTTAAAAATTTAAAAGTTCGAAATTATAAATTTTATCTTTTATTATAAAAATAGATGTAATAACTTGAACACTACTTTTCGTTTCGTTGAAAACGGAGTTAAAATGTAAAAGCTATGTACATTTCAAATTTTAGTATAATTTGTTTTATTGTGCAATTTTTCCTATTTTAAATTTTATAAATCATATTTTCTTTCTTATATTTTATTTTAATATGTGTCAATATGTTTATTTATGTATATTTCCATCTCTAAATATTTTAAAAATGATAATAGAATTTTTCCAAAATTTACTATGACGATTTCCTATTTTTAAAGGCCGTTTTCCTATTTTCTGCTATTTTCTTCATTAGAAATTATATGTAAATTAAATTTTAAATGTTTATTTTGTGAATATATTTTTATTTCATGTTATTATTTATGTTTAAAAATATATTACAAGCTCATATGAATTTTCTAAAAATTTATTCTATTCAATTCCAAATTTTCTAGACTAGTTTACTATTTCAGCTATTTTATTAAATTTAACTTTATATAATTGATAAATATTTATATAAATTATTATATTTTGATAAAATTTCGAAATTTTATCTGGGATTATTATTTTTTCCAGAAATATAAAGTTATAAAAAAGGAATTAAAGATATATGAAGAGTTTGATACCTTTTGTGTGCTTAGCCCTTTTGAATTCTACCGTTTCTTTTTCAATCAATACATCTTTTATTTTATTTTTTGCCGTTCTTTTCCTCGTTCATTTTCAGCCGACTCCCTCATCTTATTCACGAATTTTCAAAGCTCCAAAACCCTAAAAAAAATCATGGGCTCCATCTTGCAAAAAAAATTTGGTAATCTCCCTCTTTTCTTTCTACTTTTTTTTTCTTACTTTTCTATGCAATTTTGCCTTGATCTCTTCACATGTTTGCTTGGCCTAGCCTCTACCACCTTCATCCCCATCATCACCTTCTCCATCTACTACAGCAAACACTCCCTTCCCTCTGACCAAGACAGGCCATGACCTTCCACTTGAAGCCATCACCACAAAACTCCACAAAACATTGCCTAGACCACACATATCATCACCTACCCTCCATATCTTGCTTTGGCCACCCCCTTAGCCACCACCACCACCACCACTTGCTACATGACCTTTGGCTGCTGCTACTCATCACCCAAACCTCTGTCTAGACCTGTACCAGATGATGGCCGAGCCATTTGACCCATAGACCGAGCCAAAAGTTGAACCAAACTCCACTATGTTGCCTAGTCTCTTGATATTCTTGTGTTGTAACTTCCTCCACATGTTCTAGCCTTTATGACATGCATTCCTATGATCAAACCTGAGCCAAAGTCATGTCAAACCTGACCTAAATAAACCCCTAGGCCATGCAAAGCATTGTAGAAAACAAGGCAAAAGATTCGACATTCAAATCTCTTTTCATTTCAAAGTTATTTCATTTTAAAGTCGTATTGAATTTTGTTGTTTTGATTGTTTGTTTTGGGTTGTGCACAAGAGCTGTAGCTTGGATTCGCTCTCCACTCAAGTCCGTAGTCTTGTCATCATGCTTTTGTTTCCATTGTGTCATTGGTTTTGATATCTCCAGCACAAACAGGTGAGTTATTCCCACCAGACAATATGTACCTATATAACTAGTAAATTGACACCCTGCGAATCTGTAGAAATATATTATCATGTTATATATGCTTATATTATTATCATATGATGTTCACACCTGTTATTACACCTGTTATATCATATGTTACTGTTATTTAATGTTATTCTGTTATTTATATCTGTTATCACCATTGCAAGTTCCCTGAAGATTAAAATCAGTATGGGTTGAAATGATACATACCCGAACGGACTTTAGAATAGGGAAAAATTGTTATGGGCTGAAATGATAGGCCTGAACGATTTTTATTTAATTTATTTTAACTTGGGATTGCGGGTTTGAAATGATAGAACCCGGATTTTTCTTTTTTTAACTGCGGACTGAAATGATACATATCCGTATCACTTGACCTAGGTTAGAAAATTATATACAGGCCCGTGGTTATTTTATAAAGTGTTTTGGATATTTTTAAGTATTAAAGTTTTTTTTTATAAATTTATGAAATTTGATTTAAATAGATTTTGAAATGTTTAAAATAAAGAAATTATGATTTTTTCTATGTGTTAAAAATGTAATTAATGAATGGTTTAACTGGATTTTTGAAATATAACTTAAGTTGGAAATTTGGAATTTTGGTTAAAAATGATATTTAAGTTATATAAATAAAATGGATATTAAATTTTATTTGGAAATGGTAAATATGATAATTTGATTAAATTTGAATTTAAGTGATTTATTAAAGTATTATTGATTTTTCTATGAATTTAAGTGGTTAAATAAATGAATGTTTAAAAGTGATCTTTTAAAATATAACTTGACTTGGAAATGTGAAATTTGGTTTTAATTAAAGGTTTAAGTTAATTAAATGAAATTGGAAATTTAGTTAAATTGTGAAATGGTAATTTAAATTTGAAGTGTTAAGTTTATTTGTTGAAATGTGAAGAATTGGACACTTTTACACTTAACTTTATTAAGTAAATTGTTGAAAATTGGATTTGATTATAAGAAATTTATTGTGAAAAGATATATGTTAAATGATATGTAAATGAACATTTTAAATGTTAAAATATGATTTTTAAAATGTTTATGCGTTTTAAATTAAAGTTATTTAATTGTTGGAAATACACTAACACCTGAAATCTACTTTTAATAGCATTCAGAAATGCTATAGATTCTGTTTTGAACTAAATTGTGTAAAAAGAGCTATTACAGCATTTCTGAAATGCTGTAGTTGCTGTAGTGGAACTTATAGGCTAATATTGAACTCAGGCCTATTATAGCATTCTCTGGAAATGCTATAATGGTCTGCAGTCTTTGCTGAAATCAAATTTAACCCTTGTTTTGAAATCTGAACTACCGCAGCACTTCTGAAATGCTGTCTTTTCTGTTTTGAACTATAATTCAACTAAAACTGAGTTTTAACAGCAGTTTTAAGTGCTGTCTTTGCTGAAATAAAAATGTTTTCAAATATAACTTATAGCAGTTGTTTTTAAATGTTGTGAAATGCTGAAATTTTAATAATTAGGGTTTTTGACTTAGTAAACAAACTCAGAATGGTTTGAAACTTTGGAAATTGAATACTTGATTTGAAAATATAATAATTACACTTTTAAAAGGTTTAATGAACTATTTTGATTGGAATATAAACTATTTAAAGGTGATTTGGAATGATAGTAAATGAACGATATCTTTGAATTTAAAAGGTATTTAAAGTTGAATATTTGATTTTGAACTGATAGGATATTTTATTTTATTAAAATGATTGGAAATGAAGTTTTTTAAGGATATGATATTTTATTATATTAAAATGATTTGAAATGAAGTTTTGAAATGATATGAAAATTTAAATATATGGAAATGGTTTGGAATTGATTTAATCTTTATTTTGATAAAGATATGGTTTTAAATGATATTTTATTTTGAAGTAAAGTATTGTTTTTAAAAGTTATAACCACAGGTTATAATAACGATTGGTTGGCAAAGAGACCGGGATCGGATATGGAGATACTCTCTGTCGATACCGAAAACCACTTTGACAACCATGTACGCGGTGGAGATTCCAGAATGAAGTAGGATGGTGGCGACGTTCTTAAGGTATGTTACGTGGACCCAACTCCCGTGAGTTAGCATAAGGTGGCTAAAACAGGAGCGATCTCGGACCAGTGAGGTAGCACCTCTTCTCGGACACATTTCTTCGATATTATACTCTTACTTGTGATTGATTAGATGTGCATCCTCCGATTTGGGAGTGTTGTTCGAGGTGGACGATAGTGGCTGCTATGCGCTCCATCAGTCCGTGTGCGTAATTGGTATATCTACCCTGGCATTGCCTAGTTGTGTCGTGTCACCTACCATATCGAGCTTTACTATGATTTGTGATTTCTCCCGTAGCCTGTGGAGTATCGAGGGTAGCCCCCATTTTGGGAGTATGCTAATACTGGATAGACTACTGGGACTATTACGTGTTAAGGTGGAAAATGTAAAGCCTTAATGCTATTTAAAAGTATGTTTATTTTTATATTAGACATTATTATAATATCGAATATTACTACATAGTAGATATTTTAACGGATCCTTAGAGGATGGGCGGTCCCAAGCATCTTCTAAGTTACTTGTACCTTTATTACAGTTCACTTGAGTTGCTTTACATTATATAAGTATATTGTCCTGACTCGAGTGTTTCGTGTTTTGCTTTACGCTCGGGTCCGCCTGAGTATTCACAGATTTGGATTTCCACCTTCTGGAGATTTGAATCGCTGGAGATTATCTGCTAGTCTTGTTCTATCAACTTCGGTTCCGTTGTTCTATTCAGCCTGTACTTAGTTATTGTATTGAGACTTCTGCTGTACTTTATTTCTTATGTTGTATCTTATGTAACTCTGATATATTTACATAGTAGCATCATGAACTACTATTTCTTTTACTTCTGCTGCATTATTTTACTCTATGTCTGTGATCTGTGATTTTATTTATTTACTGTATATTCTGAGATTTGCCAAATTTTATTTACAACGCGGTATTTTGAGCAATTCAACTCCGGCATGAGTGTCTACCTATACACTTATAATGGATGTGAATGGTTGAAAATATCGGGTCGTTACACCTCCGGATTATTAAGGAGTTGCTCTTTCAAGTTTCTGGAGAGTCTTATGGTGGAGGGGTTGCTTGAAGAAGCCATTAAGGTAGAGAATAGAGAGCTTGTAGTTTTGAAGAGAGAGTTTGAAAATGAAAGCGAAAAGTTGTGATAAAAGATAGTGACTAAATAGATTTCTGAAAGACATGTTCTCTAGTCAAAAGATGCCTTTTCAGAGTATTGAATGAAGTGAAAAGATGGAGGGAAATTCAACCATTTGAATTCAAATTTTGAATTTCAAAATTTGTACCCATGTCGACATCATGGTAGGGACCATGTCGACATGTGCCTGTGAATTTCTATGATTTATTTTTCCTAATATTCTAATATATATATATATACTTATTATTTTAATGTCTATATATATATCTAGAGTATTCTTATAGTAAATTCCAGAAAATATTATTATATTAAAAATAATAAAAATAATAATAAAGTTGTAATAAAAAATAAAAAATAAATTTAAAATTCAATCAACACATCAATTTAGAATCAATCAATCAAGCAATCAATCATCTAATTCTAAACATGCAATCTCAATCAATTGTATTGTAAATGTGTTCCTTTTTCTAAGTCCGTTTCCTTGAATTTGTTGAAGTCATGAATTGCCGTAAAACACAAATTTGAGTTATATGTCTTCTGATCATCATCGCTTGAGGACGAGTCTGAGTCATCTAGAGTAGCAGTAAATGCACACTTCCGTTTCTTTACTGAATCATTGTTTATAGGAGGATTCTGCCTTTCTGGATACGGACAGTCTCTTTTGATATGACCTGGTTCATCATAGTTGAAACATTTGACATTGTTTGGCACTGCATTCTGAATTCCAGAATTCTTATAGTTGTTTCTCTTGAGATTATTCATCTTTCTGTATTTCAGAAATTTCCGAAAATTCCTGGTCATAAATGATATCTCTTCATCATTATCACTGTTTGAGTCTGATCCGTCGGTTAATGCATTGAATGCCATTGATTTCTTTTCAGATGCTTTGCTTTCTCTTCTCCCGATCATTTGAACTTCAAACGACATTAGATTTCCAATCAATTCTTCTATCTTTAAGGTACCGATGTCATTTGCCTCTTCAATTGCAAGTGTCTTGAGAGAATTTAAAAATTTTCTGACTTGGTCTTCTTCTGAAAATTCCTTTCCCAAGGATATTAAAGAATGCACAATATCTTGAAATCGACTATACATATCTGAAATAGACTCATTAGTATTCATTTTAAATAATTGAAACTGATTTGTGAGCATGGAAATTTTGGTCTGTTTAACTTTGCTTGTTCCTTCGTGAGTCACTTGCAAAGTTTTCAAAATTTCATATGCAGACTTACAAACTGACACTCTATTAAATTCATTTCTTTCTAGTGAACAAAACAGAATATTCATTGTTTTAGAATTATTTTGTGCAACAGTCTTTTGCTCAGTAGTCAACTGTGCAAAATTAGTTATGGGTTCAGAATATTCAATTTGTGTGATATTCCAAGTATCTAATCCTACAGATTGTAAATATATTTTCATCCTACATGCCCAATATGCATAGTTACTGCCATTAAAAAGTGGTGGTCTGGCAGTAGACTAACCTTCTACAAATGAACTAGTGACAGGAATACTAGTGTTAAAAACATTACCAGTGTTGGTAGCCATTTTGAAAATTTTTCAAAAATTAGATTATGAAACTTTTGAAAACCTTGCTTTGATACCAAATGTGAGGAATGCAGATTACAGATCTTAAGGCTAGGAATAACACTAGAGGGGGGGTGAATAGTGTTTTTAAGAAATTACTAAATCTTTTTGAGTTTATGTTAATTTGAACACAAATGTATGCAATATTCAGACACAGGTATAATCACAGAAACAAACACAGATGCAGAAATAAAGTAAATGTAGTAAAGGAAAGAACACACCGGATTTTATACTGGTTCGGGGTTACCCTACATCCAGTCCCGCACAACAAAGTACAGATTTTCTTTCAAATGAAATTCAACAATTACAACCCTCGGTTTCAAGGCTACGAGGTACACCCTCCAGAATAACAATCCTCTGGGTAGAGATACTTGATTTACGGGGCAACAAGTTCACCCAATTGATTTCCAAGGCTACAATCACACCTTTTCTCGCTTGATTGATTTCCAAGGCTACAATCACACCTTTTCTCGCTAGATAGATTACAAAGAAACCTATAACTCTGAATAGCACTTAGATCTTGTTGAGATAGTGATAGAGAATCAAACCAGAGATAATCTAGTTAGATTCAATGTTGATTTCGGCAGAGTAATGATAGAATTTTGATTAAGAAAATGTGGAAGAAGAAGAGGAGTGAAAAAACCAGAAAAACTGATTAAAAATTCGTTGAAACTAACCCCTATTTATAGAAGAACAACATTCATGTCCATTCGTGAAGAGTTATGGCGAATAGACACTTCTTTTGAAATTTAAATTTTGAACTCAACTGTCACCATGTCGACATGGTCACCATAGGCATGTCGACACCCCAAAGCAATTTTTTGATGTTTTGATTTTCTTTGAAAATAACCTTTATCTTATATTAAAACTATTTTAAACTTTATAAATATACTTGATTATAGATAAGATATATAGATAAATATAGAGAACACTATATATATAATTTAACTATAATTTTATATTTAAATCTAAGTATAAATATATTATATTAAAAGATAGTTTAAAACAGACGAAGTTTGAAAACAAGAATATTTAAGGCTAAAACATCTTTTTGAAAAATCATTTGAAAAGATAATTTTTAAGGCTAAAACATTTTGAAAAAAATTTTTGAAAATCATTCTGAAGTTGTTTTGAAAAAACATTTTGAAGTAGTTTTGCAAGCTTCTTCCTACAGAATATCTCATCATGACAGGACTCGAGAACTTGTACAAAACTAGGATGTTCGTGGGTTTGTAAGCCACTTGTCGTAGGTTTGTAAGCTACTTGTCGTGGGTTTGTAAGCCACTAAAAAGGTAGAAATGGGTTCCATCCCAAAAGAAAATTGGAGTGAAGATTTCAGTGCTATTGTGAAGTTTTAACAAAATTCTAGACTCGACACTTATCTTGAAATCTTGAACTCTTGATTATCTTGATAGTCTTCAATCTTGATATCTTGAATCTCTATACTGTACAGTCTTCATTCTTGGTACCTGCATGGTTAAATCCTGCATATACATATATATCTAAACTATAATGTTAGTATTTATATTTTATAATCTTATTCTAAGGTTGTTGTCATCAAAACCATCAACTCATGGACTAACATAAACATGCAAGAGCCAAATGTGATAGTTCGCCCCAGCACCTCATGCCCGGAGTTTGGCAGAGCATCCAAACCTTGACCATAGAATGTTAAGGTGGAAGGTCGATACCTAGAGTCTATCGAGATCTTATTCGAACCTCGATCGATGTCCAGAGTTGGACATGGTCGAAGGGATACCCAAATTGTTGTCTCAGGTGAACAACAACGATCAATGCCTAGAGATAGGCATGGTCCGGTTCAAATATCCCAAAGAAGGATGTTCGAACCTTCTTTCCAAGTAGTCAAGACTCGGTCGAGTCCCAGAGTTGAACATGGTCAAGCAAAGGTGCTCAGGAATAAGCGCTTTTAGTTATCACTTCGCACTTATGAAAATATAGCAGTCTCGATTGTGGTTACCGATCAAATAGAAACTGATCGAAAACAGACAAGTTGGGTTAACAACTTGGCTAAATGACGATGGAGAAATGGTTCGCAAGTGTAAAAACAAGAATATCAAGCGCATTTATCAAAACTCAAACAAGTCAACACGGAGTCTTAAAAAAACCAAATTTTATTAACGCAACATTCAAAACAAAAGCGGGGGCTAAACTTGCACAAAGCCGGCCTATGCAAAAGGACATCCTACGGATATACAACTAAAAAGAGATAAGTGAACTTATACACCTAATATTTCTTCCTCTTCTTTTCCTTGGCTCTCTCTCCAAAGGAGTACGCAGTAAGCTCCTTTGGTTTCATTCTACTCATTTCTACACTTCCATGGCCCTTCGAAGGGGTACTTTGTAATGATCTGGTAGGTACACTTTGAGTGCTTCCGGGATGGGGAGAGTCACTGTAGCAAAGATGGTCTTGTTAGGCAATGTTATGGAAAGAGGAGGAGGAATGAATACAATTGGCTCTTTATTAATCTCTTTGGCCAAAAGGACTCGAGTCTGAACCAACTCCTGCATGGTGGGCCCTAAAAAAGGCTCGGAAAACCCAGTTATGAGAACATCCACAGCCTGAGCTCCCAGAAGATCATCGGTCATCTCCTTCTCCAAGACATGAATCATCTATGCACCAGGTCTAGGGGCCATGAGGTTGGAACATTTTGAATGATCTAAGAAGCAGACACAATCACAAAATCAACAGTCGAAGCTTGTTGTCTCAGCTGCGTATCTACCTCGGGAAGAGGAACGATGAGGGTCGAACTTGAAAGTTGAGAAACATAAAAGAAGATATTAGCGACATAGATCGGTGCCATGTGAGCCTTCTCAAATACGGGTGAGGTCGGTGAACTCCGCCAGGATGAGACTCAGTATGAGCAGGTGTATCGTCAGAATTCCCCTTCAGAATCAGGGATAAAATAGTTGTCTTTTGCATCTGAGGTGCATCTAGATTGTACGGAGGATCCAATGGAGGAATTGAAGTGGTCTGAGTCCCAGAGGTAAGATGTGTTGTTGCATCTTGAGGAGTAGTCCTAAAGCCTTCACCTTGGTCTTTCTGGGCCTGGATAACCAGCTCCAGGAACAGTTTGAGCTCACCAAGTCTAAGTGCTTCAATCTCATTTGCGTTGAAAAGCTCACTTTCCAACTCTTCCAAGTTTACTTCACCTCCTTCTAAGGACTCCCGCTCTTCTTCCACTATCTATTCCCATTCCAAGGCCAGAGCCTTGGGATGGTCCTTATCAAGCCACTCCAGATTTCTAAATTCGATTATGTTGGCATTGTAGTTGATGATGATTAGCTCAAATTTCTCCTTAATTTGCCTCCTTACAGTCTCGATCTACTCATCCACTTCTTTGGCATGGCTACCACCTCATCCTTCTCCTTACGAGCATCCAACAACTCTTCATAGTAGTTATGAGCTTGCATGGGAGCATCATCCTTTTCCTACTTCTCTTTCTCTAGTTATTCTTTCATGCTTTCCTGCTGCATTTTTAGCTTTGCAACCTCTTTTTCTAGGTGCTCCATCTCTTCCGACAGAAAATGGTTTCTGTAATGAGCAGATTCAATTCGATTTTGATGGTTTTGCCTCTCTATCTTAACCAATTCGGTCAGGTCTTTGTCTTTCTGCTTGACTTCTTTTAACAATTTTTTTAGCTGTACGACTTCCTCATAGAGATGGGCGATAGTCTTCTTATCCTGCTCAGCCTCGAGCTTTAGTCCTGCGACCTCTACTTTTCTACTTTAGCATATTCGTAGATAGCCTCAATCAATCTCTTCTATTTAAAGCATTGTTCATAAATGTCGTTGACATAAGCCGTGGTTTGACCTTGGATGTATGTAGGGATGTCTTTTAAATTCGGAGTGAACTTGATCGCATCAAAGCATATTTTTGGAAACAAACGCCATAGATCAGCCGTGTGAGGATTAGAAACGGTATGTTGCTCCATTGTCACAACTGGAGGTTCAATATCCTTCTTGTCAGCTTTATGGTAGGAAGAGTCGGGGGGAAATAAGCTTGGACGATTGCTCAGACTATCGAGAAGCAAGGGGCGGCACTGTTTTCTTTGCAAAAAGGGAGGTCGAAGAAGGGGCGTGAGAAAAATCCTTGATCGGAATGTCATTGGGTCGATCAAAGAACCTGCCCAAGCTTTTGGTCGGAGGTAACCTAGGCCTGTATTTTTTCTATAATAATGAATCGTGAGAGTGATAACCCCTATCTCGGCTCCCTCGATCTCAACTCATATGTCAGTTAGTATCTAAGTCATGACTGGTGCCATGAGAATGTTTATGCAGGTTGCACCTCTTATGCTTCGCTATCTGGCTCTCGATGGAATCATACATAGTCATGTGCTCCATTGAACCTATAAATGAAACCGAGATGAGTTAACTTTAATATGACGAAAAGCATGACACAAGCTAAGTGAAGTGTAGCGCATGCGCATGCGTGTGGGTGTCCTAGTATCCCTCCTATGGACCATGAGCTTGGATTTTGCTGATAGGGGTGATCTCCCCGCGCAGGTAGTTGGCAAGTCATCCTACAGACAAATAAGGGAGTCGATATCCCCAAGACTCACATTTCCTAGACCAAAAGAACCAAATTCATCCGAAATCGAACCGAGGACCTGGTAGGTGTCACTGGAAGGAAGGATAGGAGTCTCCTTTACTACATTGGTAAGCGGAGGCTGTGTAGGAGTCCACCTCATAACAATATTTATCTTGGGTCGCTTCCTTAAAAGAAATTCCTGGCCATCGTTGTCATCGTCACTAGAGGGCTCGCGACCTACATTAGCATCATCATTGCCCCTCTGCCACCTTTACCTTTATCATCATACCCGAGCATTTCTTCAGCTCCATCTGTAGGACTTTGGACTAGGGGTACCACTGGGTCCTCGCCGTTATTCTCGAACGAGGAGTCATCCTCATCACTATCGGTAGCTGTCGGAATTTAATCGACACTATAGCCCACTTCTTGTAAGTTGTAGGCCAAAAGGTTTTTGTCGGTAAGGAGAGTTTTCACTTCCCTACTAGTGGCCAAAACTGCGAGAAGGGCCCTAATAGTATTTGCAAGAGCCACGATACTAGGTGTCCTTTGTACATCTGAAAGAGCAAAGAAATATGATTTGAGCAAATGAAATTGTAAGGTGAGCTCGTATGAAAATGGAAGTAGTAAAACTTACATCCAGATAGCCACCTTTGCACGAATCCAGTCGGACAACGGACGAAGAAGAACTCATCTTTGAAATAGCTTAATTTATTCCAAGTGACCATGATAATCCTACAACCTTTTGGAGGGTTCCAAATATGTAAGAGAAGGGTTTCCCTTTTGATGTTTGAAGCTGTATGTAACATCCCCTATCTTGAGGCCCGAAGCTAAGCGCTACAGATGCTGCAATCATCCATAGTATTAACTTCCGGTAACAAAATACAGTAATGTTAATGGTATCCATAATATCATAAGCACATGAATATGAAATAAAATCATTATAGATAAAAACAACTTTTTCGATTACATTTCAAAGAAATATTTCATATTCAATTTACAAAATTCCATAATCGATTCCCAGGTTTTGATCAAATATAATTATTAAAAAATACGCCAAGAGCGACATATGAAGATTCCCCCTTGGATGATCATAGTACTAAATAGAGACAAAAGTGTTAATAAATCACAGTGGAAATAAAACTAAATAACAACTCCTAAATAGCTAACTTTGCCTCCAGCACGTCTTCGGAAGCTTTATTCGTCCACCAACTAAACCTGTAAAACCTTAACTCTCAATCTACTCAAATTAATTTTGAGCACCCGAGAGTTTAAGGGGAAAACATAAAATTTGAGTCAGACATAAAGCCTGGTGTGAATAATACTGTTACATTTCGGTTTACTGATATTAAGTGAGACCACGCCGCATAGCGGAACGGGTTTCCCCTATCTAATATCCCTTTAAAATATATCTTTTTGCAAATCTGAATCCTGCAATCAAACTGATTAAGCAAACTGATTATACCAATACTAGTAATATCATATATGCATATAAACAGGTAACAAACGGACCATCTGTCCGAAAAATATAGTTTGTTTGGCTAACTACTAACCATTGGCTGACTCGGACCTACCTGACAAAGTAAACAAATAATCTAACAACTGTTAGACAAACTTCTGGACGGTCTGTCCACAACTTACTTCTCCAAGGGTCACCTGATCCTAAAGGTTTTTTGGGCTCACCAATAACCAATCCTTCTCCTTTGTATATATTCCTTTTTGTGTGTAACCATCATTTTAAGTCTTACCTGTGACTAAGCCCTACACACTGGAATTTTGGACTAAATTAACTTGGGGCTAAAGCCAATGTATAGGGCATGACCCTATACCAGTCCCATTTGGTATTCTAATATCTGAGTCATTTACTTAGGGTTAACTACCCTTAAATTTTTCTTGAAAACCTTTTCAAATTGATTTAATCCCTTTAAATCATACTTAAACAAGGAAAACATACTAATTGCTTTACTCAGAGCTCTTTGCCATGATATATGCTTTACTCAAAACATTGTTGATGAAAACAATCAAAACCTTTGTTTAAACCTTTAAACAATCTCTTTCAAAACCATAGAAAGTACCCCTTTCAAAACCATAGAAAGTGCCCCTTTTGATACAAGTAAACTACTTTACTTTATGACCTTAGGCCGAAAGGCCAAAATATACCTTTGAAACAATTACATTAGTCCTTTCGAAAACGTTGAAAACATCTCTTTCGAAAAGCTTTACAACCCTTGGACATCCTCTTTTAAAACATTTCAAACCTGCCTTTCGAAAATATTGGAAACCTTCCATTAAACACTAAAGATAAACCTTTCGAAAACATTAGGGAACCACCACTTTGAAACCTATATCATATACCTTTCAAAAATTCTGGGGAACCTTCCCTTCGAAACCTTTATTAGTTACCTTTCGAAAGCATTAAAGTACTCTACTTAAAACAAACCTTTCGAAAGCATTGGGTTCAAGTAAAAACATGTGGAACAACCTTTTGAAACCATTCAAACTATTCCTTTCGAAACCTTTGGGTTTATCTTTCAATAGAACAAAAGGTCTGAAAATAACTAAGTCAAAAGTACTCTTTCGAAAGCAATTTCCTAAGTAAAGAAGTGGATAGTGTCGAAACCAATCCCTTCGAAAGCATTGGAGAACCGGCTTAGGTTTTAAAACAAAGAAACCCTTTCGAAGGCATTGCTTCGAAAGGTTAGATGCGGCAACAAGGGGTTTCGACCCCTTCGAAAGCTTCTTTATAAAAAAAAGGCGCAACCTCTTTTGAAACCATTCTTTAAAACCATTTGACCAAGTCGAAAGCTATCTAAGTCGAAAGCATTCTTTTCAAAAGCAAAGCAGGCGCGTTTCCTTTTAAAAGCAAAGCAAGGATTCGACCCCTTTGGAACCCCTTGTTTCGACTATTTACGCTTCGCCTATGCCCAATTGACTACGTACCAAGTCTTTGATACCATGCGCATTGGTTTCGATGGAGATGGAGGCAGAAGTACCAAGTCGAATGGTTGGTGCCAAAAGTGGCGAAACAGCAAAAGTACGGTAAAACTGAATTTTAACTTTAAAAAGTAATTCTTTTCAACTAACCTGCTTTGTTTGCCTACATATGATTGGTTGCTAATTTCTTTTCTAAATTCATTTCTAAAAGTGCTACCGAAATTTCAGAAGTAATAATTTAAAATGTTTACAAAATGCCCCTTCTCCTTTTATTCATATATAAAACATTTAAGTCTCATACCTTAAATAATATTATATACTTATTAAAACACTTAGGAAAATTCAACAAAAATTCCCATAAATCACTTTTAATATGTTTTCTTACATATATTAGTTTCTGACCCAAAAACAATATAAATTAGCCATATTTTATTTTGAACCCAATTAACCATTTTCTCCACTAGAAAATTAATAATAAATCCACATTAATTTAGAAAATTATGAAACTTGAAACCCATCTCTAAAATATCATTTCTGATCTTATATTAAAATCGCAAAGCATTTGGATGTCATCTGATAGGGTTTTCATATTAAAATTTATCATAAATCATATAAAAGAGCATAAATCATCAACAAGCATATATATTCATTTTAACAATAAAAAAATGGCAATATATTTTGCAAAAATATTCAGATCTGATCTAGAAACCAAAAACATAAAAAATATGAGATGTAACCTATTATTCACCTTTAGCTTTGTTGTTAAGGATTTGAGATTTGATCTTGAATGAATTTGATTAAGCCTTTCCTCTTGGTTCTTGCTTATCTTCACCTTATCTTCTACTTGTTTTCCCTTAATAGTGGTTGGCCTCTCTTACTATTTGATTTTGTTTTGAACGTGTAAAATGAATGGGCATGAGGGGTTTAGAGTATAAGAATGTAACTCATTCCTATTTTGCCCTTATCTATCTCCCTTACATATTTCATTTTAATCCCCTTAGTTCATTAGTTTAAATTGGCATGGCTTCCCTCTCTTAACACAAATCTCAATCCCTTAACCATTTATATTGTTTCATTTAACATTTAATTTAACTACTTAAATGTCCTAGATAATCAAAATTAGGGTCGTTACAGACTCCCCTCCTTAAAGAATTTCATCCTTGAAATTATGATAATGTACTCATCAAAATAATTCATAAAGGTAAAACATACCATGCAACAAGTCAGAATAAGCATCTTTAATCCTGCTCTCAGTTTCCTAAGTACAGTCCCTCTCATCGTCACTCCACTGGATTTTAACTAATCTGACTGCCTTGTTCCTTAGCCTCTTCTCGTCTCTCGTGACTATATGAACTGGCTTTCTAACTATAGTCAGATTCAGTTCCACTACTAAGTCCTCCAACATAGTTGGTGCTATAGTAGTCTCCGGATCTCGAATACACTTCCTTAGATGAGAAATATGAAAAACATTGTGGACTCCTGCCAAACTATTCGATAACTCTAATCTATATGCGAGTTTCCCGATCCTCTCTACAATAGGAAATGGTCTAACACTTCCTTGATCTCTCGAATTGAATTACACCTTTCATCGGTGATACCTTGATGAAAACATGATCTCCTACTGAGAACTCTAAGTCCTTCCGTCTTCTATCCTAACTCTTCTGCCTAGACTGAGCTTCCTTCATTTCAGCTCGAATCAACTCGATCTTCTCTGCAGCTTCTCTAACTAAATCTGGACCAAGAACTAACCCATCCTCGGTTTCTAACCAGCAAACTAGAGATTTGCATGGCCTTCCATGCAAAGCTTCAAACAGTGCCATCCTTATACTAGCCTGATAACTGTTGTTATACAAAAACTCAACTAAGTGTAGACGGTCTTCCCATGATCCCCCAAAATCGAGTACACAAGCTCGTAACAAATCTTTTAAGACTTTGTTAACTCTTTCCATTTGCTGATCAGTCTGAGGATGGTAAGCGGTACTTATCTTGAGCTTGGTACCTAAAGTATCCTGTAGACTCTTCCAGAACTCACTAGTGAATATGAAATCTCTATCACTTACTATATTACTAGGAATTCCATGCAGTCTAACTATATTCTTCATAAACAACTTAGCTAAAACAGGTGTCGTCCTGGTTGAATTAACTGGAATGAAATGGGCACTCTTGGTTAACCAATCCACTATGACCCATATGCTTTCATTTCCTCTATTAGATCTAGGAAACCCGTCAATAAAATCCATTTAGATAGAATCCCATTTCCATACTGGAATATCTAAAGGCAGAAGTAGCCCACTCGGTTTTTGATGTTCGGCTTTCACCTGTTGACAATTCAAAAACTGCTTTACCCATAAGCCTACATCACTCTTCATACCTTCCCAGAAGAAACTCCTCTTCATGTCCTGATACATCTTAGTTCCTCCCGAATGAATGGTGAACTTCGAACGATAGCATTCTTCAAGAACTTCCTTCCTAATGCTTCCTACATTTGGAACACATAACCTTCCTTTCTTCCTCAACCACCCATTCTGGTCGACTAAAATCCTTTAAGTCATCGCTCTCTATTCCATCTCTTAACTTTCTGATCCGTTCAACTAGTAATGGATCCTCCATCTGTTTAGAAGCAATCTTTTCGATCATCACCGCTCTAACTTTTAAACATGACAACATAGCAGTCTCCTTACTAGATCTAGCTTCAGATCTCCACTGTACCCTGCATGTAGTCAATGCTTCTAAATCTTTTCACTCAGCTATCATTGCCAACACTGCATTCTGATGTTTTTGGCTAAGTGCATTCGCAACCTTATTGCCTTTTCCTGGTGTGTACTCAATACCAAAGTCATAAGAGGCTAAAAACTCTAACCACCTCTGTTGTCTCATATTCAACTCCTTCTGAGAGAATAAATACTTCAGCGACTTATGATCCATATACAGCTCAAATCTCTCTCCCATAAGGTAATGTCTCCACACCTTCATTGCAAAAATTACCGTAGCTAATTCCAAATCATGTGTTGGATATCTAACTTCATGCGGTCTAAGCTGTAAAGATGCATAGGCAATCACTTTACACCTCTGCATTAACACAGCTCCTAATCCTGTTCCATAAGCATCTGTATATACTACTAAGTCCTGATTCTCCTTTGTAACAACCAACATAGGTGCATTCATCAATAAGTGTTTCAGCTTCTGGAATGCCTCCTCACACTTATCGGTCCAAACGAACTTCACATCCTTTCGCGTTAGCTTAGTCATTGGTGCCGCTATCCATGAGAAATCCTTAATGAATCTCCGATAGTACCCAGCTAATCTGAGGAAACTCTTTATCTCGTCATTGTCTCGGGTCTCTTCCAATTATTCACCGCCTCAATCTTAGTTAGATCTACAGACAACCCTTTCTCTAAGACTACATGACCAAGAAATTTCACTTCCTTCTTCCAGAAATGACACTTCGAAAACTTCACTTTTAGCTGATACTGCCTCAGCGTCTCAAGTACCACTCTAAGATGAACTTCATTCTCTCTCTCATCTTTAGAGTATATCAAAATATCATCTATGAAAACCAACATGAACCTATCCAAGTGCTCTTGGAAAATTTTGTTCATCAAATCTACAAAGAATGTTGGTGCGTTAGTTAGTCCAAATGGCATTACTAACCATTCGTACGATCCATATCTGGTTCTAAATGCAGTCAAAGGAATACTATCCTCTGCTACTCTAAGCTGATGGAACCCTATCGCTAAATCCAACTAGGAAAATACTTTGGCTCCGCTCAACTGGTCGAACAAATCGTCAATTCTAGGCAACGGATATCAATTCTTTATCGTCTTCTAATTCAACTTATGATAATCAATACATACCCTTAACGATCCGTTCGGTTTCTTAGCAATCACTGCAGCTGCTTCCCAAGGCGAACTACTTGGCCTAATAAAATTCATACTTTCCAAATCCACAAACTGCACCTTCAACTCCCTCATCTCGGTAGGTGTCATCCTACTTGGCGGTCTACTCATCGGTTTTGCTCCTGGTACTAAATCTATCTGAAACTCATTGGCTCGTTTCAGCGGCAATCCTACTATAGGTTCAAAGACATCTGCGAATTCTCTAACAATGAAAACTCAACACAACTCGTCTTCTGCCTCCACAACACCAATAATGCATTGACCTCAAAACTAAGGTTTTCTACGGAGTATATGATCCGATCTCTACAGTCAAGGTGTCTAAGTGATATTTTCCTATCATGGCAAAATATCCTAGCATCGTTTTACTTAACCAATCCATACCCAAAATAATTTCAAACCCAACGAAATCAAACACATGCAAACTGCAAGCAAATACATGACCTAATAATTCAAACTCTAAGTGGTCACATCTCATCCCAAGAGTCGCATATCCTCCTATCAGATTTGCAACCCTTAAGGAAGTAACTAGGTATGAGAGTTCTAAGTTAAGCTTATCTACCAAACAATTAGATATAAAAGAATGCGATGGACCATATCAAATAGAACTCTAAATGATACATCATAAATCAAAAGCATACCTCCCAACACAGCTTTTCCATTCTCCTCTACTGTTGGTCTTGAGGTAGCTGGTTCCAATGCAAATATCTTTCCTTTCCCATACTTTGCTGGCTCCTTGCACTGGTTCTTATAGTGCCCAATCTAATCACAGTTGAAACACTTTATCCCTTTCTTCTTAGAAGTTTTCTTTCCTTTGCTTGTCCGGCACTCATGGGCATAGTGTCCTTTCTTGTCACACTTGTAACAGACCACTTTTGCCTTTTCCATCATAGCAGCTCCACCCTTCTGAGCTCCTTTCCTGTGGAAAAACTTCCTTTTCCGACTCTACCCTCCTTGAGCTTCCTTGGCCTTATTTCTTTCAAGAAAAGCTTGTATTTCTTCATGCCTCAAAGCCATTTCCACAACAACATCACATGGATCTCTAATGTGCGATAACATGGCTTTAGCAAGCTCAGGCTTCAACCCCCTAATGAATTTCTCATTCCTCTTAATCACAGTATCAACCGTAGCATAGCCATATCTCACTAGCTCCTCAAAACTCATCGCATACTCAAGTACAGTCATATCCTCCGCTCCAACTCAGCAAACTTCCTGAGCAAAGTGGACTTCGCAATCCCCGACATAAACCTCTCCTTAAACCTCCTCCTGAACTCAACCCATGTCATATTCTCCTCATTAACTCCAACAATAACACTGTTCCACCAATACAATGCTGCTCCTTATAGCTATCTAGAAGCGAGTCTCCTTTTCTGGTCATCGTTGATCCCTAAATCAACGAAAATCCTCTCACAATGAAGTAACAAATTCTCCACTTCAATTGCGTCTTCGGTACCAATAAACGGCTTTCCTCCCAACCGAGCGTAATCTCTACTCAAAATAGAACATGGTTGTTCACCACCGGAGCTTCTTGATTTCATCTTCCAACATTTCTTCCAACTACTCCAGCAACAACTTCCGCTTGCATCATGTTTACAAAGAACTGATACATTGCTCCCATATCAACTTGTGGGACTCCAGCACCCACATTTGCAGCTTGTGCTTGACCTTGGTTTCTCCTAGTATTTGGTTTGGCATTTTCATTAGTTATGGTGCTTCCCCACGAAGATTAACTCTTCCACCTCTAGCATCCATATTTGCATTCGAGTCTTTGTAAGATACAAAAGAATAGCTTGATAGAGATGGGAGAATAGAGATAAGCGTATACTTATATATAGCAAATACAAGTACGTTACTATACCAATATCCCATACCCTGATCTTTTCTCTTATTCCTTAGGATTATGTTTTCAAAATCATTTTAAGTTTAGAGTTTTTCACAAACCTATGCTCTGATACCAAGTTGTAACATCCCATATCTTAAGGCCCGAAGTTAAGCGCTACAGATGCTGCAGTCATCCATAGTTTTAAGTTCCGGTGACAAAATACGGTAGTGTTAATGATATCCATAATATCAGAAGCACATGAATATGAAATAAAATCATTACAGATTAAAACAACTTTTCCAATTACATTTCAAAGCAATATTTCATATTCAATTTACAAAATTCCATAATCGATTCCCAGGTTTTGATCAAATATAATTATTACAAAATACGCCAAGAGCGACATATGAAGACGCCCATTGGATGATCAGAGTACTAAATAGTCATAAAAGTCTTAACACATCACAGTGGAAATAAAACTAAATAACAACTCCTAAAAGCTAACTTTGCCTCCAGCACGTCTTCGGAAGCTTATTCATCAACCTACTAAACCTGTAAAACCTTAACTCTCAATCTATTCAAATTAATTTTGAGTAGCCGAGAGTTTATGGGGAAAAACAAGAACTTCGAGTCAAACATAAAGCCTGGTGTGAATAATACTATTACATCTCAGTTTACTAGTATTAAGTGAGACCACGCCGCTTAGCAGAACGGGTTTCTCCTCATTAATATCCCGTTAAAATACATCTTCTTGCAAATCTGAATCCTGCAATCAAACTGATTAAGCAAAGTGATTATAACAATAATAGCAATATCATAGATGCATATAAACAGATAACAAATGGACTATCTGTCCAAAAAATATAGTTTTGTTTCGCTAACTACTAACCATTGGCTAACTCGGGCCTACCAGACAAAGTAAACAAATAATCTAACAACTGTTAGACAAACTTCTGGACGGTCAGTCCTTAACTTACTTCTCCAAGGGTATCCTGATCCTAATGGTTTTTCGGGCTTACCAATAACCTATCGTTCTCCTTTGTATATATTCCATTCTGCATGTAACCACCATTTAAGTCTTACCTATGACTAAGCCAAACACGCTAGAATTTTGGACTAAATTAGCTTGGGGCTAAAGCTAATGTATAGGGCGCGACCCGTGACCAGGCCCATCTGTATTCTAATATCTCTGTCATTTACTTAGGGTTAACTACCCTTTAAATTTTCCTTAAAAATCTTTTCAAATTGATTTAGTCCCTTTAAATCATACTTAAACAAGGAAAACATACTAATTGCTTTACTCAAATCTCTTTGCCATAATAAATGCTTTATTCAAAACATTGTTGATGAAAACATTTGAAACCTTTGTTTAAACCTTTAAATAATCTCTTTCGAAACCATTGAAAGTACCCCTTTTGAAACCATAGAAAGTACCCCTTTCGATACAAGTAAACTAGTGTACTTTATAACCTTAGGCCGAAAGGCCAAAAAATACCTTTCGAAACCATTTACAATAGTCCTTTCGAAAACATTGTAAACATCTCTTTCGAAAGCTTTATAAACCTTGGACATCCTATTTTAAAACATTTCAAACCTGCCTTTTGAAAACATTGGAAACCTTCCATTTAACACTAAGATAAACCTTTCGAAAACATTAAGGAACCACCCCTTCGAAACCTTTATCATATACCTTTCGAAAATATTGGGGAACCTCCCCTTTGAAACCTTTATTAGTTACCTTTCGAAAGAATTAAAGTACTCTACTTAAAACAAACCTTTTGAGAGCATTGGGTTCAAGTAAAAACATGTAGAAAAACCTTTCGAAACCATTCCTTTCGAAACCTTTGGGTTTATCTTTCAATAGAACAAAGGGTCTAAAAATAACTAAGTCGAAAGAACTCTTTCAAAAGCAATTTCCTAAGTAAAGAAGTAGATAGTTTCGAAACCAATCCCTTCGAAAGCATTGGAGAAGTGACTTAGGTTTTAAAATAGAGAAACACTTTCGAAGGCATTGCTTCGAAAGGTTAAATGCGACAGCAAGGGGTTTCGACCCCTTCAAAAGCTTCTTTATAAAACAAAAGGCGCAACCTCTTTCAAAACCATTCTTTAAAACCATTTGACCAAGTCGAAAGCTATCTAAGTCGAAAGCATTCTTTTCGAAAGCAAAGCAGGGGCATTTCCTTTTAAAAGCAAAGCAAGGTTTCTACCCCTTCGGAACCCCTCATTTCAACTATTTACCCTTCGCCTATGTCCAATTGACTACGTACCAAGTCTTTGATACCACGCGCATTGGTTTCGATGGAGATGGAGGTGGAAGTACCTAGTCGAATGGTTGGTGCCGAAAGTGGTGAAACAGCAAAAGTACGGTAAAACTGAATTTTAACTTTAAAAAGTAATTCTTTTCAACTAACCTGCTTTGTTTACCTACATATGATTGGTTGCTAATTTCTTTTTTAAATTCTTTTGTAAAAGTGCTGTCTAAATTTCAGAAGTAATAATTTAAAATGTTTACAAAATGCCCCTTCTTCTTTTATAAATATATAAAACATTTAAGTCTCATACCTTAAATAATTTTATATACTTATTAAAACACGGGAAAATTCTACAAAAACTCCCATAAATCACTTTTAATATGTTTTCTAACATATATTAATTTCTGACCCAAACACAATATAAATTAGTCGTATTTAATTTTAAACCCAATTAACCATTTTCTTCACTAAAAAATTAATAACAAATCCACATTAATTCAAAAAATTATGAAACTTGAAACCCATCTCTAGAATATCATTTCCGACCTTAAATTAAAATCGCAAGGCATTTGGATGTCATCTAATAGGGTTTTCACATTAAAATTTATCATAAATTCATATGAAATAGCATAAATCATCAACAAGCATATATATCCATTTTAACAATAAAAACATGGCAATATACTTTGCAAAAATATTCGGATCCGATCTAGAAACCAAAAACATAAAAAATATTAGATGTAAACTATTATTCAGCTTTAGCTTTGTTCTTAAGGATTTGAGATTTGATCTTGAATAAATTTGATTAAGCCTTTCCTCTTAGTTCTTGCTTATCTTCTACTTGTTTTCCCTTAGTGGTGGCTAGCCTCTCTTAGTATTTGATTTTGTTTTGAACGTGTAAAATGAATGGGCATGAAGGGTTTAGGGTATAAGAATGTAACTCATTCCTATTTTTCCCTTATCTATCTCCCTTACTTATTTCAATTTAATCGCTTTAGTTCATTAGTTTAAATTGGCACTACTTCCCTTTCTTAACACAAATCTCAATCTCATTTACATTATTTCATTTAACATTTAATTTAACTAATTAAATGTCCTAGATAATGTTAATAAAAATTACGGTCGATACACTATACAAGTATCAGATCTCTTCATGACTTGGTACACGATCCAAGTGTTGGGCAAAGATAATATAAGCGCTATGTAGAAAGGCGTAGATATTTGGATGTAGTTACACAAGGGCTAACTTCATAAAATTCAGGACTCGATAAATGAATTGATTAAATAGTGAGACATACCCAACCAGACACATATACTGATTGGGTGTAGCGCACCCTGTTGGAGGATGGTGTGCTCGTTGTTGATGCGTAAGAACTAGCACATCCTCGAACGAGATGTCATGTCTACTACAAATTCTCCTAAGGGCCCTTCTTAGATTTTAAAGGCAGTAGAATCTGTAGGATCATCTAATATAACCGCATCTTCGAGGCTATCCGGGCCAGCCTTCACCTCGGGACCTGCGACAAGCTCAAAAGGAACCTCTTGGAGAGGTTGTTTGGCTTGTTGATCAGTAGGCTGAGATAGAGAGGGTGGTGGAGTGCGTCTTGCGATAGGAATTGTAGCTGAACTCGACTTAGTGTCTGAATCGGCATATCTAGAATTTTATGGGTTTGCAGTCATCGTGGAGAGACGCTATGAACATTTACAATCCATAGCTATCAAAACTCAACACACAAGTGATATCAGAAAAATTAAAAGCTATGTCACCATGTCAGTGTAAGAGCCCAGTGAAGTGTAATGTAATTTACAGTGTTATGTAGTGTCAGTATCCGATGTTGTGCAACGGTTCATTCGAAAGCTAGCTTATCGTCCAAAGTGACCGTCACCGCTGACCGTCCCAAGAGACTTTGCATCATTGACCACACATTGGCAATCCCACGATAGCACTAGGATAATTTCACTCTAAAAATCCTAATTGTTCATTTACATTACATAAATCAACTCAAGTTGTTTATAGGCACAAGTGAAATTCTCCTAAGTCCAGGATCAGTGTCGATCCTCAAGACATTGTGGTGACCATCCATCTTCCTCCTCCCTTTCATTCTCCTAAGCATGTTCATGATGCATGTGCTAGCGACCTCCGCTTACAATGCCCCCGCCTACCTAGAAAAGCAAAACTCAAAGGCGATGAAGGAATTACGGCATAGCTTCGGTTCGGTAGTGGGATATTGAATGGTAATTTTAGATTGGAGGTTGAGGCAATTGGTGGCGACGTTCGAGGGAATGGCGTTGGTGTCGATGCTTTGATTTGAGAGCAAAGGTTTTTAATGGTAGCCTAGGAGCTTGGGATCTCGAAAGCAAGGAATAATAGAAGGTGAAGAAATGAAGGATCAGGTTGGTGCATATATGACACTTGAACCTAAAAACTTAGGCTACAAAAATACCTGAAACTTCAAAGTATGGGATCGATACTGATCCCTAGCCAGAGATCACTACCGAACCATAAAAAATAATAAAAATAAAAATAATATACATAATATATATATATATATATGTGTGTGTGTGTGTGTGTGTGTGTGTGCATCTATATGAATGTAGACATGTGTGTACATGTGTTCTTGTGTGAGGCAGCATGATGAAACTACATATGTGTACGTGCATAACTAACACTTGACAAAGGAAATAAGAAGGCAATGAGTTTAAACCTATGGAATACAAGATGGAAGTCCATTGAAATCTTCTAAATTTAGAGTGATGAACTATGAGAGCACACTCCCGTTTTTTATAATGCTGGAGATCTACGGGCATGAGCCAAGCAAAGCATTGCAACGAATGGTCAAAGATGCTACGCTTCACCAAAATAATCTGAAGAAGGGATAATAACCATTCGAAGTATACATTGGAATATGATGCAGGAATCCCAACTAGATTCGATTCAAAGCACATCAAGTTGAAAACAAGATGTACTCGAGGGGCAAGTGTTATCCAACCTTTTGACCAGGCCGCATACGGACGAATCTGACTAGTCGAACTAGAAAATTATCGAGGCAAAGAGCCTAGAGAGATAACTAACGAATCCAGAATCCAAGTACGGCCAAGATTACAATCCCAAAACACAACAACTAGCTTTCAAGAAATGGCCATTATCCAAAACCTTAATGAGAAAACATTCGACATCACTCAACAATCAAAGTGATGGAGTACTGATCCATGATAGGGATCGACACCGAACCATACGTATTCATCAATATCTTGCATCCTCTCTACTTCTAACCGATGGTGATAACAACCTATCTCAATTTTTAATGGATCGTTCGCATGCAATAAACATCAAGAGTCTCCAACACATGAAGTCGAGAACTCTGTTCCACTATCGATCCAGCTAATTCAACCAGCAAAAAGCTTTTAGCAAAGCAATCTAGATGGAAACCATGAAGGCAAAGCAATTCACTCCTATCTAAGGACACAAGAAAGATTGATCAAGCTATCTTATGGATCGGTACCGATCTTCGACTATGGGTTGGTACGATCCCTAGAAATGGTTGACTTGGCTACGATCTTCCGAGCTCATCTCTCTAGACATGGGGAACGTGACTGTAAACGTGGTGGAGGAATTTTCGGCGACCTTCAGCTATAAGAAGATGATGAGGGTGACATTTTGGGGGATCTTTTTTCATTTGTTTACGAATTTCCATAGAATTCAAGTAATCCTGAGGATCATTACTGATCCACAAGAACGGTGTTAGTAAACAACAATATAATCAGCAACAAAGCTAAGTGGACATAAGCAACGTTTAGCCGAACCAATATAAAGTTTGTGTGTCTTGTTTTTACTCATTTTCATTTAATTTCTTCACTTATTTCTCTGCTATAATTTCTTGGGTGTTTGTGCCACATTCTGGTATAAATAGTGGCTACGTCAACTTACAAAAGATTTTCTTTGTAGATATACCAAGTATTACATATGTAATTATAACTATGTTTCAATATTGATTGAATTAATATAGTTTTATTTTAATATGAATTTTCATTATAAGATAAATCTATAGTGATGTCAAGGACCACTTGCTCAATTGATTAGTGGTATGTTACTTTAGATTCAGATTCTAGAGGTCATGGGTTCGAATCCTCACGACATCAAAATGAGTGCTCTACTTGAATAGGTATCGCTCTTACTATTAAAAAAAGATAAATCTATAATGATGATATTTGTTTACATAAAAAGTGATGCATTAGTGTTTGCACCAAAAATGGTTACAAACACCCAAGAATAGTTTTTGTAGAGAAGTAAATGAAGAAAATAAAAATTAAACTGAGTAAATGATCAAGTAAGCAATAGAGAATAAGCAGTAATTAAAGACATAGAGGTTTATAGTGGTTCGGCCTTGTATGCCTACATCCACTTTGAAGATTATCCTTTACTACTCTCTTGTCAATCTAATTACAACAATAGAACAAAGCTAACACTTGATCACAATGGAGTCTCAAGTAACAAGTAGCATAAAGATCCTAAGATTGAACCCATAAGTCTGTATTTATAGAGTGAGATGAAGATATATTTTGCTAAGATTTCGGCAGAAGGCTCTCCAGGTCCATAAGGGCCCACCATAACGATCGACGAACATTGTTTATTGTTTTGGAACGAACAATATAAATTATACCGATCGTTATTTTTGTCTCCGATTGCCATGCGATCTTTTGTGGCGATCCCACATGCCTCTATACCTTGCTCCTATAATATGATGTCATTCTGAGTTGTAGATTGCGAGATATGGATCAATCTTTGTTGCATTTGGATCAGCTACACCGATCGTTATGAAGGATCAAAATAAAACGATCGGCATTCCTTGAACTCAAAATTTTGACCTACGATCATTTTTTAGGGTCCTCTCTTTAATAAACTGATGCTCTGAATGTTTTAAGTGAATTGGCCATGTGGATTTTGAGGTATCGATCGATCTTCACTGATTTGAGCTATTTTATGGATCGTTCCCGATCGATCCATATAAATCATTGCTTTGTCCATAAATCGAGCGTATGAACCCGATCGACTTGAAATTTGGGATATAGCTTCACAGGGCTATGCTAGTTACTCCATACTGATTGTACCTCGATTGGGTCTCGGTCTAGATCTGCTCGACCATCGTCCATAGTATCGCATACAACTAATTCTCAAGGCTGGTAACTATCTGTTTCTAACCAAGTTGATGATATCACAACCTTGCCAAAAGGCGGGATAACATTTGCCCCCTAATGTACGTCTTGTTCGAACATGACATGCTTTGAAAAGTTGCAAACTTCAATCATCGAAGAACGATTCCATTTAATACGTTGAATGGTCGTTATCCTTTTGTTGAGTCGCTTTCTTGTTGAGGGTCGTGTCTCCTTTCATTCATTATGACTATTGGTTGATTCCAAATAGTATAAATACTAGATCATGGCTTATTGATGATTATCTTATTGTTTTTCTGGTGATTATCATGCCATAATAATTTGATTTTTGAACTTTAGAACGTATATTGGTTCGTATATGTGTCTATACCTGACCCATGATCACGATTGCACGTCCACGGGTCGTTTTCAGGTTCCAAAGTTATTCCTTGTCTTGCGTGAACATCCATGGCCAATCGTTATTCATTAAATGGAAATTTAGATTGCCTTGGTACGATCGTTTTTTCTTCTTAAAAACTAATGACCGAGGCCGATCATTATTTTGAATGGATTTTCACATTCATCTATCTATGATTGTTTATGTACGATCGTTGCCACTTTATATATATATATATATATATTTGTGTGTGTGTGTGTTTAGTGATCATTACCGACCGTTAGTTCATATAAAGGAATTTCGGATTGTTCTAGGTGGTGGAGCAACCGGTAAGGACTCTAACTCGAACGATCGGCATTTTTCATCGGCCGAACGATTGGCATATGCTTCTTCCAGTAAGAGCTTTCATACTTAACCGTTCTTTATAATCTTGCCGATCGTTTCTGGGCTTGCGGAACTTTGGATCATTTTGGAATGATCGGTGTAATTTCTAGGCTACGAAGGATCGGCCTGTCCATCCATATGAAAGCATTTTACTTAGCAACTTCCATCTTTACTCCACACTTTCATATTGTTCATGCTTTCAACCAGAAAGAAAAAGAACGAATCATTCTCCCTCTTTTCTTCCATCACTCCAAACAACGATTAGAATCCTCTAACTAAGAAACATCTTTTCTCCATTTAAGCTGCAGTCAATCGTCGTCTTCTCCTTTCCATTACCGTTGCTTCAAATCTCACTTCGAATCGAGTTCGAGTTTCCCTTTTTTCCTAAGATCTCACACTTAGGTAGAATGATTTGAACCCACTTTATGATCCAAGGACGAGACTTCGAGTACCTTTAATCTTGTGTTAGTTAGTTAGTTTTGTAGAATCTTTCGATCTAGATCAAGTTGGAGGGGATGGGAATTGGGGAAGATGGAGTTGTTGAGTGTGGGAAATGCAGATCGACGCATGACGATTGTTCTAGGATGATCGGTAGATCTTTGGACTTAGTGAATTTCAAAGCGAATGAATCGCTTGGCAGAACAATTGTATGAATGGAGTAAAGACAACGATCAGTTTAAAAGGCCAAATTGGATCGATCGTTGAAAATGAATCAATCAGAAAAGATCGGTAGGACTAGGCCTAGGAACGATCGGTTGGGGCGAGGATAAGAAACGATTGGTAGTGAGGCATGGGGAACAATCGGTGATGCTAAAATGAATGATTGATTGTGTGCATATGAACCTTAAAGAGGGAATTAGGCACAAGGACAAACTTTGGAAAAAAATTAGGTTGAAGGACACCAAGTTTCTATTTTGGGCTGAAGGACAAACTTTGAAAGAAAATTAGTCTGAAAGACAATGCTAATTATAACTAGCATTATATTCAGTTTTTACAGTGTAGAAAATGCTATTATAACTAGCATTATATTCAGTTTTTCACTGTACAAAATGCTAACTATATTTAGCATTGTCCTTCAACCTAATTTTTTTCAAAGTTTGTCCTTCAGACTAAAAACGAAACTTGTTGTCCTTCAGCCTAATTTTTTTTCAAAGTTTGTCCTTATGCCTATTTTCCACAACCTTAAAAGTGAAACCTAATTAAATAACTTTAAACCCAATGATGAGCTTCGGCCTTGCACATTCAAGTGAACTCATATGACTTGTATAGGACTTGAACTACATATTCAGTAAATTTAAACTTTGACATGAACTAATGCCTTCGACTATTCTCTAGGAGCTTACTAGTGATTTGAATATAAAAATTGGGTCTTCACTTGCTTATAATAGATTGTGAAACTCAAACTGCATCATTCCCTACTGACATAAAGAAACGGTTGAAATGGTCAGGAATGAGGTCTCTCCGGTCGAACCTTGAAGTCTTGTTTTTTTTTTAATTTTAATTTCGTACAACTTATTCTATATCGTATAGCACTTCACCGCAGCACATTAGCACTTAATATGCATTGGGGGGTACAGGTTACTTTATCTAATCTTGATTTTTACCGAGTTCAATAACAATGGGTTCTAGATGTTCTGGGCATCTTGCAGCTATGCCAGCTGGATCATCTAATCCTATCGTGGAATCAAGTTCTACAACTGAGTCTGATAGTCCGTCCTCTAGACATCATTCAGAACAACCGAAAAGCCCAGGCCAACAATTTGATTTTTCTGATGCAGTTCCCATTCTTCCACCTAAAGTTGTTAGTCCTACTCCCGATACTCTAGTGGATGTAGTTATTTTGGAGAAGCCTGCTAATTCCGTAGCCTCTAAAATTAAGAAAGATGCTCTTCGCTGAATTTTCATAAGGCATGGAATTCCCTTTGACGATGTATTGGTTCAATCGTGGGATGATAGGGCTTATAGACCCTCAGAAGGATATACGGCATGCAACAGGTTCATGTGCTAGGCCGGATACATCCCACCATTTAACTCATACATCCGGGAAATTCTCCATTATTTAATGATAGCTCTGATGCAGCTTTATCCGAACGGGTACGTTCTTCTCAATTGTACTTATATGGTATTTATGGAGTTCTTGCACTGTCCTCCAACCATCGATGACATTCGGTTCATATTCTCTTTCAAGCGATGGACATGGAGTCTTTCGTTTATATTAGTGTTATCCACCATATTTACATTAGTGTGGAAAACCGATATTCATGTCGTATTCATGACTAAGTAATTCCTTTTACAGGCACCATCACTTGGCCTAGCGGTAATCTTTATGAGGAGGTGGTCACGACTCTTAAAAATGCACCGCTTGAAGACAGGAACATCGAATATCTTCTTATGGGCGAACACCTTGTTACTTTTTGTTTAATAGAAGAGGGCCTCGGTGTAGAGCTAACAAAAGTCGCTCAAACTGCATGGATAAGACTATGGCCTGCAATCAGTCAAAGGGGAAATCGAATCGATCCTGTTGTGCACCCAGCTATGGGTGCTTAGGAATTCACTGGTATTAATGTTGAAGGAGATAAAGGCGATGTGCCCGGTCGCAATGATGGCGAATCTAGTCTTGGAGTCGAGGTCAGATCCTCGCAGACCTCACAGCCTTCATCTCCCGATAAAAGAAAAAAGAAAGCATTTGTTTATAAATTTCCCAAAAGCTGGCTTTCCCATCAACTCAAGTCATCGATGGCTCCTAAGGTTGTTCAAGTTGAATCATCTTCTCAACCGTCAGAGCGTTTAAGTCTGCCGCTTGATTCTTTATTTGGTCTGCCAATACAACATGACCTTGACGCTTTCCACTTTACTTACGTGAGTATTGATGGGTCGGAATTTCCCACCAGAATTGGCACTGAAATTCCAACTTCTAAATGGAAAATTACTCCAATGAGCAAAGCTCCTGCACCTGGTTTGTCGGGGGGTAACGTAAGGACACTTGCACACACTTACACCCTCAACATTGCATTATGCTCAACTTATACATTTTTAATGCTTAAAGTTGATTAACTTCTATTTTCCTTTGCAGAAACGATGGTGAAGAAAAGGAACATGTTTGATTCCCTCTAGGATATACACCAGCAATCCTCTGGTTAACGCTCTAGCTCTTACTATCAAGGTGGTAGCCGAGAGTATTATGATTCCAATTATCACTCCGGTCGGGACAATGGTCATCAAGATAGGGGTGATAGGGATAAGCCACCTCAAGATAAGTATTGATCATGGTCTAGATCCCCTCCTGCAAAGGGTTCCGATAAGCCAACTGATCGTCGGGATCCACCTATCAATCCCTCTTGTGGTCCCCCTCCCATTTCAGTTCCTCTATAGCCTTTAGTTCATTCTCACTCTCAGTGGTCCAGTGATCGTCTTCGCCATAACAAACATGTTGTTGCTCATAGTCCCAGTAAGAAAAGTACTAAAGTCAAAATTGCTACTGAAGATCCTATGATCAATCCAGCTGCTCGTATGGCACAACTTTGAGAAGAGTTTACAAATCTATGCTTTGAAGGGTTCTTTTTCCCTCCTAATCTGTAGAGGGTCCCAGACCATGTTCAGAAAATGACTATCGACTATGTCACTGATATCCACAAGTAGTACTATGAATGGATGAAGGCAGCAGAGAAGATGTCGAAGGTATCTTTCGAGCGTGTAGTAGAAATTGAAAAGATAAAACACCAGGAAGCTAAAAGTAAAAGAATTATCAATACTTTGACAAAAGAGTTAGAGGCTTCTAGGACTTCCGTAGCAGAGGCTGAGGGAAAAGCTAATGCTGCCATCAAATCCATAATGGAGATGAAATCCAGTCATCTTGATATGGTCCAGGTGTTACATCATCGAAATCAAGAAATAACACCGGAGAGAGATATTGCTCGAAGTAGTGAATATGCAAAGTTGAAGGAGATAGTTGAACTCAAGGCTAAGCTCGAGTACGCAAACAAGGAGAAAGATGATGCTTAGAAAATCACTCAAGATGCTTGTGATGATTTGGTAAATGTTAGACTCAAGAGAGATACAGCCATTGAAAGGGCCAAAGATGTTGATGCACTCATCCAGCGTGAAGTAGAAGCTACCAAGGATAAAGTTAGGGAGGAGATAATGAACGAGCTCGACCCACTCCTTATTCTTTACAACGCTAATGTTCTCGAGCATAGAAATTTAACATGGCTTGGTGATGATTATCCCTACAAGCTCTGGCGCGCGTGGGAATTCCTTGTTGCAGAGGAAAAAGGACTCCTTAATACCGAGGAAATCGACTTGTCTAGACTTGAAGGCGAAATGCTATTCGGTGATGGACCTAAAACATTGCACGATATCTAGCTTAGACTTCAGAAAGAATCTACTACTACCTCTTCACATGAAGTGGGTGAAGGATCTGGGTCGGCATAACCCGATGTTACAACTGAATTGCCTCCTGCATCATACGCTATCCCTAGCGCCACGGCAGATTCTTCAACCATCCCTGGGTATGATCTGGACAAGCCCTGGCTTTCTCCAATTCCCAAACGCAGTTTGGAGGATATTTGGCTCAATTTGGGAGCCACATTGAGGAAGGTATTTCATCTACATCTTCCATTTTTCAAAATGTTGGGGTGTTGTCAGTTGATATTTCTAATCTTTTCACCTATTTTTTTCAGTTTTAAATCTGTCGGGTGTCGTTCCTCTTCCCTCTCAACAGCCTCAATTGAGATCATAAGTGGTCGTGACAGAATCCATTAAAGTTACAACTTCGGCCGCTACTCAGGGTGCTTAAGAAAAAACCTTCGTTATTGATGATCAATTCAAGGAGGCATTGTTCAAGGAAAGAGGTGACCCACATCATGAAATTCCCTTTGATGAGGATGTTGTAATCACGAGCTCTTCCAACCCTATTGATGAGCGTAGCATGAAAGAGCGCGTCGAGAAGGAAGAGTTGTTGAAAAAGATGGTAAAAAATGACCCAGTTGATATGGATTTAATTACCCGATTCCTATCCCGCTCTAGATGGTCCCTCCTGGTGGGACAATTCCCCAAGATGACGTCCCCCTTGCTTTTGGTGTTGAGAGTGCCTCGATCCCTTCTGCTGTAAAAGATGATGTCGCCTCGATCCATATAACTGAAGATGCTTCTTTGAAGAGAAGCCGAGGTGGAAAAGGCTCGAAGAGAGGATCAAGTGGCAATTCGGATGGAGCCACTCCAAAGAAACAAAAGAAAGATAGGAAATCCAAGAAATAATCATTGGGTTAGTGAGATGTGTAAATAGCTTGGATGCCTACCTTTTCTTTTTGTCGGTCGTGTTTGTTTGAGTACGACCCCCACTTTTACTTCTTATTTTGGATAAACTTGTATTGTGAATAGCAAGTTTAGCATGAATAAGAATTCTATTATTTTGTGTAGAATTATTTATACGCTTGCTTAGATGATCAAGCTATCACGTCTTCCATTTAATGTATTTGTGATTTGTTGCTCATTGGGTCTATCACAAAACGGGAGCATGAAAACTCACCAACACGTGCATCACAAACGGGTTGCTAACCCATGGTCGCTAACCATAGAGTCGGTGCCACGACGTAGTACAGCGAACACCCGAGGAACCAAACTCAAATAATCCAGAACATCGACGTAGTACAGCATTACGCCCAATGGACCAAACTCAAACAATACGGAACAACGATGTAGTACATCGTTACGTCCGATGAACCTGAACACAAATAGTACGGAACAACGACGTAGTACAGCGAACGCCCGATGAACCGAACTCCAATAAAACTATAGGACGCAAGCCTATAAAAATGAGACGAAGCTCAATAGAACGGGGTATAGTCCCCCACGTGGACAAAGAAACATCGCACAATGCTAGTCTAAATCACAAAATGATCATCATCAAGAAGTGTCGATTACACTAAGCTAGTAAATATAAGAGTTTAGCTTCATGTCCCATAACCACTAGCTTAACTTAAATATTTACGAACAAATTGTAGATTTCCACTCGAAAATTGTCACAAGAGTTCAATCGAACAAGTCCAAGAATTAACCAACGAAGTAAACGCAAGCGTTTCATACCACTTGTTTTACTAAGCCGTTTAATTAGATTTCTCATACGAATGAGGTAAAGGTTTGTATATACTAATAGATTGGAAGACGGTTTTGGAAGAAAGCTTAATCATTTTGATGAAAGAGATTGAATATTTACTACTAGTATAGAAACCTTTGTATTTAGAAGTGAAAAATCACAAAAATGATTGTAGAAACAATCAATCACCAAAGATTCACATTCGAAGTCGTGAATTAAAACCATAGAAATCGATATCAAATCCATCAAATGGATATTCCCAAAAATCCAAAAAAAGAAGTCATCAAAGTCGATAATAAGTGATAACAACTATCCGGATCAACAAAAATCGATTAGAATAGGAAATCCACACAAAACAGCCTTATTAGGCAAAAATAAACATTTCCAGACGTCTGATTTGGAATCCAGACGTCTGGATTTGTTTTCTGAAAAATAGTTTAGAAATCCACCCAGATGTCTGGAATTATCAAAACAGACATCTGAGCCATGTCCAGACGTCTGGTTTTGAATCCAGACGTCTGGTTTTGAATCCAGACGTCTAGTTTCGTTCTTTGGAAATTATCCAGAGAACACCCAGACGTCTGAAACTTCAAGTCGGACGTCTGAGACTCATCCAGACGTCTGATTTGAGATTTCAGACGTCTGGAAATAGTCTTTGACTTTTTTTTATATATTTTGCGTGCATACACTTTTGCTCCAGGTCCAAACCAGACGTCTGGACTTGGTCACCTGGTCTAGGCAACATTTTGCCTAGGCCAAAGTGGCCAAAACGTATCGGAAGCGATTGGTTGAGCAACGACGACTAAGGATTTACGCCAAGCGACAACCCAGCCTTAAAGGCTCTTCGATACACCCCGAATATCAATGTCCAAATATCCATAGAAGGATTTTCATAAAATTGGACCAAAACACCAAAATTTGGAGAATTCACCAAATCAATTCAAATCAAAAGCAAACGAATATGCACAAGTGTTAGGAATTCATACCTAACAACAAAGATAGCTATAGACATAGATGTGAGTTAAAGAACTCACCTTTAAACCCAAAAACACAAGAAAGAAGCTACCGAGCAAGGCTAGAACAATCACTCTTCAATTTCAACCCAAGGAGCTTCAATCTAAAGCTCAAAAGGAAACATTTCCTAAGTTAGGGTTTAGAACATTTCAGAAATCGAAGAAAAAACGAGATGGAGAAGATGAAGGAGATGCTTACCTAAGCTTCGCCTTGATTTTGGAGCAAGAATTGAAGCTTACAAAAGGAAACTAGGGTTTTGAATATCTATTTCCAATCTTTTTCCCCCATTATCAGTTGAGCTTGAGAAAAAAATGAAATGAGAGTGAATGGTTGAAGAGAGGGGCTGAGTTAGAGTAATAAGTAGGGTTGAAACCCAAACCCAAAAAGCCCAACAGAAAATAGCAAAATTCAACTTATTCCAAACATATCGATGCTTATAATCAAAAAAGTCGCAAACGCTATTTTGGACTCAATGGAAATGGTCTCGAGTCCTAATTCGACTGTTTGCAAAAAGTAGCTTTTCGGACTTCAGTCCGATTAACGATTCTATATTTAAATAAAATATTTAAATATTCAATCGTAAAATATGCGGGTTGTTACAGACTCACCTCCTTAAAGAAATTGCGTCCTCGCAATACTTAAGAAGAAAATAAAGAGTAATAACCATGAAAGCATATCAACATAAAAGAAAATTTGAAATAAGAAGTTCACCAGAAAGAGCATGAAAGAGTAAGTCCGGATGTGTTTTCTCAATGGATTCTCAAGATTCTCAGGAGCAATCCTTAAGATTTGAGGACCACTGAACCTTCATAAGAAGAACATCTTTATTTCGAAGACGTTCAACCTCCGAAGTAATGATACGAATAGAATGTTGCTCATAAGCCAAATTTGGTGAAACTTCAATTTCTTCAATTACACTGGGCTCAAGAACAGAATCGGAATCCCTAAGGTATTTCCGTAGTTGAGAGACGTGGAAAATGTCAAGAATAGCAAAAGAATTGAGCCGGTAATAAAAGAGGTGATAAGCCACGGAACAATGCGTTCGGTGATGGGAAATGGACCAACATAACGAGGCGCTAACTTTCCCGATCAACTGAAACGCACAACACCCATCATAGGTGAAACACAAATGAATACCAATAAAATCTGGACCTAAAACCAGCTTCTCACCGTCTTCAAGCCAACACGAAGGAAATCGGCACTGCCTTCCGTAGAGTGCCTCGAAAGGTGCCATACCAATACAAGATTGGAAGCTATTATTGGAAGAAAACTCAACAAGAGTATGATCTTCCCAACTTCCACAAAAATCAAGAACACATGCACGAAAGAGATATTCAAGAGTTTGATTCACACGCTTGGTTTGTCCATCGGACAAAGGATGATAAGCGGTGCAAAAATTAAGCTTTGTTCCCAAAGCTTTTGAAGACCTTACCAAAATCCACTAGTAAAATAATGGATCACGATTTCTAACAATAGAAGTAGGAACTCTATGCAATTTAGTTTGGCATAAAGTTTAGCCAAAAGAGGTATGGTCCAAAAGAGAAGGACGAGCCTCGAGGTTACACAAAACAAGAGATGAACATGAATTGGATTCACGATCTCGAATCTCACAAGTGGATAAAGTCTCGAGATCATTCCATTCGGATATCATCAAAGAAACAACTGCTTGTTGCTTACCACTAAGGGCATCGGCAACACGATTACTCTTTTCCGGAGTACAAAGAATATCAAGATCATAAGTTGCAAGGAATTCGAGCCAACGCTGTTGACGTAAATTAAGTTCCTTTCGAGAAAATAAATACTTCAAAAACTTATGATCGGGGTAGAGAACAATTTCTCCCCCAAAAGATAATGTCGCCAAATTCTAAGAGCGAAAACAATAGCCGCAAGCACCAGATCATGAATGGTATATCTAGTCTCGACAAGCTTTAATTGTCAAGAGGCAAATGTGATAACTCATTCCCTTTGCAAGAGGATGACACTAAAACCAATACGACTAGTATCGGTACAAACAAATAAGTCTTGGTTCCCTTCGGGAACCACAAGAATAAAAGCATCGGAAAAGAGTTCCCTTAATCGATTCTCTTTCCCGAAAAGCTAAGACTTTCAAAATTATAATTAACTTTATGTAATCATCTTTTTAGAAAAAATTACGTTTTACAAGTCAATTTATTGTGTTTGACTGTCTCATCATAGCGTTTAGGAGATTCCTATCGATAACGTTGATCAAGCGCATCGACCAGAATTCTTAAAGCACTAAATGGGCAAAATAACACAAAATCATTTTCTATATGATAACCATGACTCTTATAAAATTTACAAATATTCTTTGCTCGTTTTAAGAACAAAATCCAATCTTACTTATAAATATCTTATTAAAATATTTGCAAATTTTAAATTTGTTATTTTCATCCATAATCAATAAATATAAGGATAAACTAATCGAGATATTCGTAAAATACTCGATTCATAAGATGGATGAAATAAGGCAGAAGGTTCGTCAAACCAAATGACAGAACGAACCACTCACAAGAATCATAACGAGTGCAGAATGCGGTAAGTGGAATGCTATCCCCCGCAACTCGTAGCTGATGAAAACCGGTGGCAAGGTCGAGCTGGAAAGACCTTGGCACCACTCAATAGATTGCTTAGGTGATAATCCTAAGACAAGCTCAAATATATTCCGGAAGTTCATAAATTACTTGAATGAGAAAAATAACATCTTCTTCATCAAGTGGATTTAAAGAATAAAATGTTGCCACCAAATTTGGAAATCGAAATCTTTAAAAACAATAGAAATCTGCTTAACAGATTGAGAATGTCGAAGATAAATAGTCCTCATTGGACATAGGATATGGGCTTCATAATGATTAAGCCAGTCCTTTCCCAAAAATCAATCTCGAAGCCTAAGTAACGCATAACATGCAAATCGGCTCGAAAGGAATAATCACATAAAATAATCTCGACATTCTCACAAAGTAAATTGAGTGTTGCGGATCCATCAATCGAATTCGCAATTCTCAATGAAGTCATCAAGCCCAAAAAAATTAAAAAGAGAAAGAATCATCAAGTTCCTTTGATATAAAATAATGAGATGAACCCAAATCAAAAAGAATTCGAATAAGATAATCACAAAACAAATATCGTCAAGGATAGAATGAGAAATACCTTGACCAAGAGAAGTGTCGCTAGGAGCTTGCACGACATTCAACTCTCCTTCTCTCCTACTTTGGAGTATGGGACATGTAGATATAAGATGGCCCGAACTTTTGCAATAACGATAAAAAAATGGTTTTGGGCACTCATTTGCATAGTGGTCCGTAAGACCACATTTGTAGCATCGTCCACGATTAGAGGTAGGAGACTTTGCTAACGAAGTTTCTTGCTTCCCTTTCTTGTTGGGATTGGGACTGGGGCCTTTGAACTTAATAGGCCTCTTCAATGTTATTGTTGAAGTTCTGTTTGGCACCCACAACTTCAACATCACTTTCATTATCGGCCTCTTCCAGTCGAAGAGCGATATCAATAAGCTGATCAAAAGAAACTTCTAGTTTCAGAAGCAAAGGCTTTTTAAGGTTCTTATTCAACCCATAGACAAACCTTTGATTTTTCTTCAATGGGGTATTAATATATTCGACCCCATATTTAGAGAGAGATTCAAAAGATGCGACATAATCTGCCACAGAAGATTCACCTTGAACAAGGTCAATAAAGCGTCGGGCTAAAGTTACTTTTTCAGCCTCCGGCACAAACTTCAATTCGAACCTTTCCCGGAATAGCTCCCAAGTAAGGTCTGCTTCAATAATTTCCGAAATCAAAAGCTCGTACCAATCTAATGCTCTTTCTTGGAGCATGCTAGAAGCCACTTGGACACGAAGTGAATCAATAAGATCCATGCAGGAAAAGATGTGATCGCATGATCTAAGCCAAGCTTGGATTTCTATAACGGTTTCGGATCCCTTGAATGGCCTTCCACCCAAAGCGGTATAATCTCTGCACAAGCGTGCAAACCCGGATTTAGGGTGAGTTGACGCTGGAATGGGTCCGGCAGCTCGGGCATTGTTCACAAGATATAAAAGTTGTTCAGCTGACATAAATACTCCCTCCTGAGGAGTAACACTAGATTGACCGGCGCTGGAACGGCCAGGTCTAACCATTTCTCTTCTCTAAGAAAGAAAGAAGAGGAGAAAGGTTATTCACCAAATGAATATCAAACAAACTTGATTGATAAAACAAGGCAACATAAAAAGAAATAGGATAGAACGGTACGAAGACTCGAATCAAATCCTATGACACGATTCCTAAGAAAGACTTAGGATAATGATCCTTGCTAGATTATTCTACATTGTTCCGAAGTTTGGCTCTGATACCATGCAGTGACGCTCCACCTCTATACTCACGCTAGCCAAGGACACTACGGTGTAATGCCGTCGACTAGCACGAAGAATAAGGCTGTTGAGGAGCGACCATCTGTGTAATTGCTTTGTGCGAGCACCGATAAGTCAGATAATATAACTTACATTTCAATTCAAGAGGAGATCCGACATACCGATTACAAACTCAAAGCTACCACACAGTGGCTATGAGGACTTCGGAAACAAATATAGAAATAAACATAACACAAATCAGTCACAGATATTCATATCACAAAGGCGGAAACAGATATGAATAAAACACATAGATGTGTACATCAAAATAGTGGTCATAGAAGATCAACTACATCACAAAAGAATAGATACAAGTGCTAGACAAAAGAATAAGTATACATAAAGGAGTCTATATCTCAAATGTGTACTAACAAAAACTACTATTCTAAAGTAGTTAGCCAAAAGTCAGGTGAAGGACCCTGATAAGAAGTCAAGCAGGAGCACCTGAAATACCTCGGTCTGACCCGAGTATTATTTAAGAAGAAAATAATAAACGGATCAGTCTAGCTATAAATATCAGATAAAATGAGATAGGATAAGAGATATAACCAAAAACGTATGATAACAAAAATGCCATACCGTGTCAAGTATACATCAAATAACAACAAAAATCATACAATATCTCAAATCATCTCAAACACCAAAAAGAATGTCATATTCTTTAAATTATTCACCAAAGCACAAATATTGACAAAACATATCAATGCCAATCCACGAAAATTGGTGAAACGCAAATTCTAGAAATCACAACCAGAAATCCAGAAAATCACAAAAGGGGGAAGGCCTATCACAAACGGGAGCATGAAAACTCACCAACACGTGCATCACAAACGGGTTGCTAACCCATGGTCGCTAACCATAGAGTCGGTACCATGACGTAGTATAGCGAACGCCCGAGGAACCAAACTCAAATAATCCAGAACATCGACGTAGTACAGCGTTACGCCCGATGGACCAAACTCAAACAATACGAAACAACGACATAGTACAGCGTTACGTCCGATGAACCTGAACACAAATAGTACGAACCAACGACGTAATACAGCGAACGCCCGATGAACCGAACTCCAATAAAACTATAGGACGCAAGCCTATAAAAATGAGACGAAGCTCAATAGAACGGGGTATAGTCCCCCACGTGGACAAAGAGACATCGCACAATGCTAGTCTAAATCACAAAATGATCATCATCGATCATCAAGAAGTGTCGATTACACTAAGCTAGTAAATATAAGAGTTTAGCTTCATGTCCCATAACCACTAGCTTACTTAAATATTTACGAACAAATTGTAGATTTCCACTCGAAAATTGTCACAATAGTTCAATCGAACAAGTCCAAGAATTAACCAATGAAGTAAACGCAAGCGTTTCATTTCACTTGTTTTACTAAGCCGTTTAATTAGATTTCTCATACGAATGAGGTAAAGGTTTGTATATACTAATAGATTGGAAAACGGTTTTGGAAGAAAGCTTAATCATTTTGATGAAAGAGATTGAATATTTACTACTAGTATAGAAACCTTTGTATTTAGAAGTGACAAATCACAAAAATGATTGTAGAAACAATCAATCACCAAAGATTCACATTCGAAGTCGTGAATCAAAACCATAGAAATCGATATCAAATCCATCAAATGGATATTCCCAAAAATCCAAAGAAAGAAGTCATCAAAGTCAATAATAAGTGATAACAACTATCCAGATCAATAAAAATCGATTAGAATAGGAAATCCACACAAAACAGCCTTATTAGGAAAAAATAAACATTTCCAGACGTCTGATTTGGAATCCAGACGTCTGAATTTGTTTTTGAAAAATAGTTCAGAAAGCCACCCAGACGTCTGGAATTATCAAAACAGACGTCTGAGCCATGTACAGACGTCTGGTTTTGAATCCAAACGTCTGGTTTCGTTCTCTGGAAATTTTCTAGAGAACACCCAGACGTCTGAAACTTCAAGTCAGACGTCTGAGACTCATCCAGACATCTGATTTGAGATTTCAGACGTCTGGAAATAGTCTCTGACTTTTTTTTATATATTTTGCGTGCATACACTTTTGCTCCAGGTCCAAACCAGACGTCTGGACTTGGTCACCAGACGTCTGGTCACTTGGTCTGGGCAACATTTTGCCTAGGCCAAAGTGGCCAAAACGTATCGAAAGCGATCGGTTGAGCAACGACGACTAAGGATTTACGCCAAGCGACAACCCAGCCTTAAAGGCTCTTCGATACACCCCGAATATCAATGTCCAAATATCCATAGAAGGATTTTCATAAAATTGGACCAAAACACCAAAATTTGGAGAATTCACCAAATCAATTCAAATCAAAAGCAAACGAATATGCACAAGTGTTAGGAATTCATACCTAACAACAAAGATAGCTATAGACATAGATGTGAGTTAAAGAACTCACCTTTAAACCCAAAAACACAAGAAAGAAGCTACCGAGCAAGGCTAGAACAATCACTCTTCAATTTCAACCCAAGGAGCTTCAATCTAAAGCTCAAAAGGAAACATTTCCTAAGTTAGGGTTTAGAACATTTCAGAAATTGAAGAGGAAATGAGATGGAGAAGATGAAGGAGATGCTTACCTAAGCTTCGCCTTGATTTTGGAGCAAGAATTGAAGCTTGCAAAAGGAAACTAGGGTTTTGAATTTCTATTTCCAATCTTTTTCCCCCATTATCAGTTGAGCTTGAGAAAGAAATGAAATGAGAGTGAATGGTTGAAGAGAGGGGCTAAGTTAGAGTAATAAGTAGGGTTGAAACCCAAACCCAAAAAGCCCAACAAAAAATAGCAAAATTCAACTTACTCCAAACATATCGATGCTTATACGCAAAAAAGTCGCAAACGCCATTTTGGACTCAATGGAAATGGTCTCGAGTCCTAATTCGATTGTTTGCAAAAAGTAGCTTTTCGGACTTCAGTCCGATTAACGATTCTATATTTAAATAAAATATTTAAATATTCAATCGTAAAATATGCGGATTGTTACAGCAGGTCACAGATATGATGGAAAATTCAAAGTTCTATTGCTAAATGGAAAGGAATGGCATAATTTGTCTTATTGCATATTTGAAAAACCAAATGCTAAAGTAAATCCTGAAATTAAATACAACTGGATGAAAAAGAAAAACTAAGTGAAATAGCGTCGTAAATGTTCGCTATTCCACGCCCTTGGAAGTGTGACGCCATCAACAGTCGCTAGCTTGAAAGTTCCTTCTTCAAGCCTCTTCTCAATGACAGACGGTCCTTCCCAAGTTGGATTCAAATGCAACGGGATAGGAAAAACCCGTTTTAAAACAAGATCGCCGACTTCGAAGGTTCTAGGTCGGACTTTAGTGTTGTAGTATCAGGCGACTCAGTGTCGGTGTGCAACTGCCCTTAAATTAGCTTCCTCACGCTTCTCATCTATAAAGTCTATAGATTCCAAAAGGAGATCTTTGTTTGTACTGGGATCATAATAAGTTACTCCATGAGAAGGAACTTCGAGCTCGACAGGAATAACGACATTGGAGCCGTAAGCGAGGGAAAATGGATTGTGGCCAGTCGCGAACTTGTGGGTGGTTTGTAAGCCTATAATGTTGTTGGGAATTCATCCACTCACTTGTCTCTAGCTCTTTCCAAATGCTTTTTCAGAATGGTTTTTTAACTGGGTTCACAACTTCAACTTGTCCATTCGCTCGAGGGTGAGCGACTGCTGCAAACCTCTTTTCAATACGATACTGATGGCAGAAATCTATAAATTCGGTACTATCGAATTGAATCACATTGTCTGTTACAATAGTTTGTGGAAGACCGAAACGACAGATGATGTTCCGGACAATGAAGTTGATTACTTTCTTAGTCATGTTCATGGGCAATGGTTCTGCTTCAGCTCATTTGGTAAAGTAATCAACTGCGATAACATCGTACTTTGCACCATCTTTAGAGATTGGTAAAGAACTGATAATATATATACCCCACATTGAAAATGGCCATAGGCTGACTATTTGTGTAATTTCTATCAGTGGAGCTCTTAGAACTTTTGCATATATCTGGCACTTGTCGCATCACCTTACATAGTTGGCAGCATCTCGATTAACGGTCGACCAATAATACCCATAACAGGGTATTTTCTTTGCTAGGGTTTGCCCCTCTAGTGTGATCGCCTCATTCCCCTTCATGAACTTCCTTTAGGACTCGTTTTATTTCATCATGATTGATACACATAAGAAGGGGAATGGAGACACCCTTTCTGTACATACTCCTTCCTGTATAATATACCATGAATTTCTGCGAAGGATTTGTCGCTTTTCATTCCTTCGTTCAGGAAGAACTCCTTATAGCAAATAATCTTTAAATGGAATCATCCATGATTCCTTCTCAGACTCCGTCTCTAGTACCTGGTCAATTTCCATCAGGTTTATACTAGGGGAATTAATATCTCGACGGGTACCAAGCCCATCTGCTGTGCTCTCCGGTGCTAGCAAACTTTGCCAATGAATTAGCCTTTCTATTCTGGTCCCCAGGAATGTGCATAATGTCATAATGCTCAAAGTCAGTCAACAACTCCTGGACTTTGGTAAGGTATGGAGCAAGCCGTTGTCCTTTAGCTTGGTAATCTCCTCTGATTTGGTATACTACCAACTGTGAGTCGCTAAAGATTTCAAGAGATTGTATTCCCAATTCTTTGGCAAGCTTAAGTCCAGTAGTTAGAGCCTCGTACTCGGCTTCGTTGTTTGTTGCAGGGAAATCAAGCTTTAAAGCATAGAAGATTGACCGATCTTTGGGAGTTACAAGCACAATCCCAGCTCCAAAACAACGATCGTTGGATGCTCCATCTGTATACAACTTCCACCGTATGATAGGGATATCACTGCTCTCTGGAAAATCATCTTATGCAGTAAATTCTGCTAGTACCTGACCCTAGATAGTCCTTGAGAAAGATAAGTGATATCGAATTGGATAAGTGATATTGAATCTTCTAGTGTAAACATTAATAGCGTGTGCCTGAAAGTATGGGCGAAGTTTTCATGATGCAATCAGCAAGCAATATGCCAGTTTCTCTATCTTCAAATAGTTCCATTCAGCCCCTGTCAATCGCTTCCTAACATAATAGACCAGTCTCTGAAATCGATTCACTTCTTGAAGCAATACGGCACTTATTGCTTGTACCGAAACGGCTAAGTAAGCGTATAAATCTTCATGATCCACTGGCTTTGATAAGATGGGGGTTTCTCCAACTGGTTCACTAAAGCTTGAAATGCGTCTTTACAATCCTATGTCCATTCAAAATTCCTTTTTCCTCTCTTGATTAAGTCAAAGAAAGGAATGCATTTATCGGTAGCTTTGAAAATGAATCGGCTTAAGGCAACGACCTTCCCATTCAGGCTCTGTACTTGATTGATAGTCTTTGGCGCTTGGATATTGCGAATAGCTTGAATCTTTTTAGGATTAACTTCGATTCCGCGGGTATTAACAATGAAACCCAAGAACTTTCCTGATGCAACCCCTAAGGATCATTTTGAAGGATTAACCTTCATTTTATAATATCGGAGGATGTTGAACATTTCCGCCAAGTCTTTAATGTGGTCGCTAAACCATCGTGACTTCACGAGCATATCATCCACATACACCTCTATTGTTTTCCTGATCTGATCTTTAAACATTCTATTAACTAGGCGATGGTAGGTCGCGCCTACAGTTTTTATTCCAAATGGCATCACCACATAGCAATATGAACCAACATTGGTAATGAAGCTGGTATGATCTTGGTTGGGAATGTGCATCGGGATTTGGTTATATCCTGAGTATTTGTCCATGAAAGATAGCAATTCGTGTTCACGGTCGAGTCTACCAGCTGGTCGATCCTTGGAAGGGGAAAACTGTCTTTTGGACATGCCTTATTAAAGTCCGAGTAATCAACACATGTTCTCCATTTCCCGTTTTCCTTTCTCACAAGTACAGGATTAGATACCAATTTAGGGTAAAGAGCGTCGTGAATAAACCCATTGTCTTTGAGTCTATCCACCTCCTCTTTAAAAGCGGCAGATCTCTCCGGATCCATACCACGTCTTTTTTGTTTCGCTGGGACATACCTCGGGTTCATATTCAATGCATGGCTTGCAATGGTGGGCGAGATCCCACACATGTCTGAGTGAGTCCAAGCGAACATGTTAAGATTCACTTGGAGAAATCCAGCGAGTTCTTTCATCATCTAGGGGCTAAGCTGTGATCCAATCTTTAGGATCCGTAACGGGTCATTGTGGCTAACTATAATGTCAATTGTCAGCTCAGCCAGTGCAGCCTTGCTCTCTTTAGGTTCCTTTTCACCATCTCTTGGATCGATATCTTTATAAAACCGACCGTGGTACCCGAACCAAGGCTCAAGCGCTAGTTGTCAATCCTCAGTGGCTTGGATGCAGACTGAATTGTCCACACCTTTACCTTTCTCCCTCTGTTGAGCATCCCTCAACTTAGCTACATAACAGGCACATCTAGTCATCTGATCACTGTGAACAAATCCAACTCCATTATTTATTAGGAATTTCAAAGTCAAACACCATGGGGCAAGAGCTGCCCGGAACTCAGCTAGGACTGGTCGGCCAAAACAAGCATTGTATGGAGAACCAACATCCAAAACAAAAAAAGGCAAAATCTGGAATCTCCTACGGTCAGCTTCTCCCAACTCTACAGGTAATTCAACATAATCAATAGCTTCAGTTGCAGCACCATTAAAGCCATGAATGCGGGCTTTAGACGGTTTCAAATCCTTTGCTTCCATCCTCATCTGATCATAAGCTTTCTTGAAAATTATGTTTACAGAACTTCCATAGTCAACCAATATCCTTCTCACAAAAGCGGGGCTGGTCATGGCCGAAATGACCATTAGGTCGATTGTTGGAGCCTCCACCTTGTCTGCATATCTATTTCTAAACACGATATCATATGCCATTGTACGTTGTTGTTTTGCCGGAGCTCCATCCTTCTTGTTTGAACAACATTCAAAATCCACATGCTTAATTGCGCTAGGATAGCGCTCCATCTCATGCCAACTTTTATCAGCCGAATGCGGTCCTCCGACTATTGTATTGATCACTAATCTTCCACCAGTTCACGTAGGTTCCTCTACCTTGTGCGCTGCTTTTTCCTCGGTTGGGGTTGGATATCCCTTGCCTGCTATCCTGCGGGTTTTCTACGAACTGATGTAACTTCCTTTCTCGAATCAGCTTTTCGATAATTTCCTGGAGATGCCTGCATTCATTGCTATTATGCCCATAACAGTCATGAAACTGACAATATTTCCCTTTTTTGCTTCTTTGTTGATTCTTTTGGAGGCGGCTTCCTGTACTACATAGTATTGCAGGTAGACAAATAGACATTCTCCAGGGACTATTAAGTGGCGTGTAAGTGATGTACATCGAAATCCTAGGTTTCCTCTTCCAGATTCTCTCTTTCATTCTCTTCTCCTATCTCCGCCTTTCTCTTGCTGATTCGGTTTATTCTGGTCATTCACTTGAACTTTTCCAGAGCTTTCATCATACTGCTTTACTGGAATATTACTCTGTACTCCCTCTCCACTTGGTCCTGCAACATTCTTCTTCCTGAAGGATTTGGCTTTCTCCTTTCTTAAATATTGAGCTGCCTTTGCGTAAAAGCATTCCAACATTGCGGGTGGCTTGCCGGCTAACCAATCGCCAAAATTAGATTCTGGATCAATCCCTCTTGTCACAACCATCAATATTGCAGGGTCATTCAGATTAGTGATTTCTATAATAGCTGTATAGAATCTCTCTAACTAATCTTTCAACGATTCTCCTAGAGCCTAGATTATGCTGGACAGGGACATTACATCCTTGGGGCAAGTTGCGTGCATTCGGAACTGCTCTACAAACCTTGTTGCCAAATCATCAAATCTAGAAATTGATCGCGGGGGTAACCTTGTGAACCACATCGTTGCTAACCAAGAGAGAATTATGGGAAAACATCTACACTTGGTTGCATCATCTGCTCGTATGGAATCCATCAGCCATTCATATCTCATGATGTGCTACCTGGGGTCATGGTTTTTCCCTCATAAGCAGGCATCGACGGCATGTTAAACCTCCTTGGATATTCCGCATGCATAACATTATCAATGAAAGAGGTATGGCTTCTTGAGATTCCCAGTCATCATTGGTCAAGCCTTGGTTTTCCCACACTAGCTGTATGACCATAGCCGACAAGTCCGGTGTTTGGATAGTTGGTGCCAAGCGGTGGTCATGTTCCACGTCATGTGAATGGCTCGGTCGATGTCTACGAGCCATTCCACGCCTTCTTGGTTCAACATCTTCTCGATATGTATCCCATAAATTCACTTCATCATCATTCCGAGGAAGCATTTGGTCATCATTTGACTGAACTCTATCATCCAAATCAACTGCAGCAACTCTAGTTTGAATCCCAGCGTGCATAGGTAAGTTCCCATCTTTGGTGGAGGGATTAGCATTGATTGTTCCTGGAAAACCACGATGGTCTGCCTATTGATGCCCTGAAGTTTCTACATGATATCCGTCTATTCTACGATGCCTATTCCTGTGATACTCATTTGATGAACTAGAACTCTCCGATGCCGAGTAAGGGGTAGGGTCCCTCCTAGCCTTTCCTCGCTGTTGCTGAGTGAGTTGGTTCATTAGGTTGATATTGGCCTAGATCTGCTGATTTAACTCTTGAGGCTATTCATCGGCTCTCTCATCAGATTCTGGAATTTAGTTCTCGTAATAGAATCAATTGGATTCTGGAATTCAACTGGTTCAGCATTCACATCCATTGGTTGACTGCTCGGGTCTCCTTGTTGGATAGTAGCATTTTTGTTTCCTTTCATGTTCTGAGAAGTAGATCTAGTATTCCTCACCATTATTGATAGCTTTGCTTAGATTTTTGCAAATCTTAGTAGAACGAGTAAACTTCCTGAAGATAACTATGGATCTCTTTTGTGGGATTTATGCAATCTAGTAGCAACAAAGGATTCTTGATAAGCTGAGAATCAAGGCTCTCATTGAAAGAACCAAAATGTTTGCACCTAGAAAGGTTACAACAACCAAGAATAGATTTTGTAGAGAAGTAAATGAAGAAAAGAAAAATTAAACTGAGTAAATGAACAAGTAAGCAATAGAGAATAAGCAGTAATCAAAGACACAAAGGTTTATAGTGGTTCGGCGTTGTATGCCTACATCCACTTTAAAGATTATCCTTTATTACTCTCTTGTCAATCTGATAACAACGGTAGAACAAAGCAAACACTTGATTACAATGGAGTCTCGAGTAATAAGTAGCTTAAAGATCCTGAAAATGAACCCATGGGTCTGTATTTATAGGGTGAGATGTTGAGATATTTTGCTAATATTTCGGCAAAAGGCTCTCATGGTCCATAGGGGCCCACCATAACGATCGATGAAAATTATTTATTGTTTTAGAACGATCGGTATAAATTATACCAATCATTATTTTTGTCTCTGATTACCATTCGATCATTTATGGGAGGTCCCACATGCCTCTATGCCTTACTCCTAAAATATGAAGTCATTCTGAGTTGTAGATTGTGAGATATGGATCCATCTTTGTTGCATTTGGATCATTCACTAAGCTACACCGATCGTTATGAAGCATCGGCATAAAAAGATCGGCATTCCTTGAACCTTAAAATTTTGACCTGTGATCTTTTTGTGGGCTCCACTCTTCAATATACTGATGCTCTGAAAGTTTCAAGTGAATTAGCCTTGCGGATTTTGAGATATTGATCGATCTTCGCTGATTTGAGCTATTTTATGGATTGCTCCTGATCGATCAATATAAACCCTTGCTTTGTCTGTAACTCGAGCATATGAATCCCGATCTAGTTGAAATTTGGAATATAGCTTCACGGGGCTATGCCACTTACTCCATACTGATTGCACCTCGATTGGGTCTCGTTATGGATCTGCTCGACCATCGTCCATAGTATCGCATACAACTGATTCTCAAGGCCAGTAACTATATGTTTCTAACCAAGTTGATGATATCACGGCCTTGCCAAAAGGCAGGATAACAATTAGCTATAGAAAATACAAAATCATCTAAAATATTTACAATTATTTTGGAATTATGGAATAAGCCATATCTTCAAGAAATAATTCATTAATCATATGACTATGAATCATATGACACTACTGGGTTGTATCTTAAATGATTAAGGGCAATGCACCCATTATGTGGGAGCAATAAAAGAGTTATTGAACTCTTTTGATTGATACATATAGATATATACAGTTCAATGTCCAATGATACCAAAACATATCCACTAACTTCATTATATTCATAGATGGATTATCATAGAAACGAATATATGTATTTGATACACAAGTAATGTATTTATGATAAGTTTATTAAATATTGAATGTAAGTAGAAAAACATAACATGCAAAGGAAATAAAATAATTTGATTTGATCAAATAGTGAGTGTATTGGAAAAGGTTCCAAAGGCACCTAAAAACGAACAAGATTCGATCTCAAAAGTTGCTCCCCCTTATTATACATAATGATGTATGGATAAGGTGTAACCGAATTTTATTGGACAAAGTACGATTGATAATGAGTGTAGTTGAGATAACTTCTTTATATAAGGATATGTGCTTAAGAGTAAGTACATATCTTAAATTTAATTTCATATAAAGCATAGTTTACAAGAACATACAAGACAAGAGTTTATAAGAAACTCCTACATATCGTAGGTCAAGAAGTTGACATGTTGTGTGAGTCAAGAGGCTGCATGTAATTCTTGCTCGTGAAGGATCTTATATGGACCATCCCAAATGAGTTTGGGAACTACCAAAATTAATTAACTAATTTACATTATGATCATAAGTTCGGTAAACTTAAAATTATACCAGTTTTATTCATATATAAAGACAGTTCATAAAATGCTTCTAAATGCGTATTCTGTTGTATTGAGAAACAATTGTTGTTTAAAGAAACAGCAACTTCATGATGAAGGAATTTTATTTAGAAATTATTGGTTGTAAAATGGATTTGGATATGATCCAAAGCCAAAACTGATTACGTAAGATGAAATGAAATTAACCAAGACAAAATAGACATGTCTCATTAGAATGTCTAATAAGAACATTCACACATTAAAGAGAGACTATGAGTTTCATACCAATGTTTAGAAAATAATTTCATTGATTATCAATAAGCCGTTAAGAATATTGACATTGCCATATGCCACGATGCACAAATCTAAAATGAATTCCAAGTACATTATCAAAATATGAGTTTGAAAGTTGTACTCGAAAGGATATGATCCATCGGCAGCAGATGTGTCTTCGAGAAAAAGACTAATGCAATTGGAATATAGTAAGTGATGTTGATAAGAATAACATTGTAAATTTCAATTATTGAAAGTAACATATCAGATTCGTCATTTAACGTGCTTGGGTTAATTCAGATTTTACTGCAAAACTACCACTCGGTATGACTTTGAGTTTTGGTACATATACGTTGAAATAGAAATTCTAAATAATGATTTAGAATAGACTGTTTACACATAACAACCAAAGTTATGGTTAAAATGTTCGTGAGTATTTGAGAAATCCTAGAGAATTATTTATAGAAACAATAAACTCCTGAAGGAGTGTTCATACTTGAATTTATAAGTGATATCAAGTATAGTATGTCAATACTAAATTCATATTCAACCCTAGTTAAGGAGCTTTAAGTTGGAAATGTTCCAAACAAGAGGTCGTGGGTGATTCAATCAAGAGGCTAAGTACATCACATTAAATAGTTCCGCAATAAAAGTTGTGTGTATACACACACATATGTAATGCACAAATTAATAACTTTCCTAGGGGTGATTCCAAATTTTAGGAATCCCATAATATTGTTTTACGTTAACAATATCATGATACAAATCAAACAAGATCCTAGAACCCACTAGAAGTCGAGAAACATACTCTAAAAGGTTCCACATGATAAAGGTGGTATATCACCATTGGAGAGAGTTGGTTGACATAATAGATAATTAAGACAATATATCATATCCGTTCACTAAGGGACTAGATCGATTATTTTGGCAAAACTAGTCGAAATGATAGTTCTAAGATTACGTAATTGACCCTAAGTGCCAGTGGGAGATTAAGACAATTAGGGGTTTTCCCCAAGGCCAATTATGTAATTTGTTACATATATCTAATTCTGTAACCAATCTTGTTCGTAACAAAAGGTATTTGATTTCTATTATATACGTTGTTATATAAATGATATTATTAATTAAGTAATAAATTTCAAGTATATCAAATAGAAAATCCTTAAATGATATGTTATGTGATAATAATTACAAGGAGTTGTACTCATGAGAAAATTATCACAATACAAAATAACATATTATTTTAAATATTCCTAAGCAAGATGTTTCGGGAAAGGATATCGATACATCCTTTGAAATCAGAGTACGTAACGCTCTTCATACGTTGGGTCATATATTACTCATAGTGTAACGACCCGAGAATTTTAATGATTTTTATAACGTAATTAACTAAAAAATTTCTTGAAAATAAACAATAAAATTTAACAATGAAAATTTGATATTTAATATGCGTCTATTTAAACATAGCAAATGGTAGATTTTCATTGGTAAATATAAAAGTTTGTTATGTTGTGTAATTTCAATTTTAAAATTTAAATCAGTTATTTGATGGAAATAAAATGTTTTTGAAATCTGAATATTTTTATATAATAAAATTGTAAATCTTTTTCTGAGTGATATGTCATATTTCGTTTCACAAAATTTGGCTTGCTCTAGCTCCGTTTATCTTATTTTCGGTAGTTTAGTGGCATTTTGGCAGCGAATATCGACTTTTGATAGGATGATCGCATCGTTGATATCTGTGTACCATTCTGTTCGTCTCGTCGTGCTGATCTCCGTAGTATATCAATTTGTGCATTTTGGAGTCCGATACGTAGCGAAATCGGTAAAACGATTAGCTGTATCGGTACCCGTTTCGAGTCTTTTGGTTTCCCTGTGTCCTTTCGTTTGTTCCTAGAGAAACCAATGGACAGCAGCCTTTAATATTTCCAGAAATTTCTCTTGGCTTTTTTGCTATTCCCATCGGTTAATTTATTTTTTTGGTTCCTTTTTCTTTCTCTCCCTTTTCATTGTGATCTGTTTTCTTCGATGGAATAAGAATAATAAAAAAATTAATATCGGTGCGTTCCTCTTTCTTCCTGAAGCCTATTCTATTGCAAATTCCAAACCTGTTCGTCTTCATTGTGAAAAATAAAATAAAAATATATAGAGTTGCATGGTTATCTTCCTGAAGTCGCTCATCTCCCTTATCTCCTCCACTTAGTCTCTGATCCTCCTTCTCTCCCTATGGCCGCTGCCGCCATTTCCATTGCCACCTTCCACCTACCACCCCACGCATGCCATCCTCCGACCATCCAAATATTTCTCACCGAACCCACTTGCACCGAACACAGCCCTTCCCAGACAAGCCCCTCCGCCCACAACCAGCCCAGCCCTACTCCCCTACAGCCGCTCCACCACCCACTCACCACTGTCCCCCGTTCCACCTAGACCCGCCTCCATTCGATCAACCTGCCCGAGCATAGCAGCAGCCCAGCATAAACCCGTCCAGCCTTTTCTCCGACTCGCATTTCCCTAGCAGCAGCATCCTCCCCTTCCTAGGTGTCGTGTTAGTCACCACAACAAAGCCCCGCCCACCATCTCATAGGCGCTCCGACCATTCCCTCTATTCGCAAACACCCACGACCCATTCGTTCAACACCATCCCATGACAACTCGACCCATTCCATCGCCGAGTGCAGCCACCCACGCAGCAGCCTGAACTCCGACCAATCGCCATGATGCAGCCTGCTTCGAGAGCCTCCTCTACAGCTCCGGGGTAACGACCCCACCATGATGCCCAGTTTAGCAAAGAATATTACAAGTAATGTCGTCTGCTAATCTGAGGATTAAGGCTTGTTAGGGGCGATCGAATGTGAATATATCTTTCTACTAACACTGACACGTCATTTACTCTTTTTTTAACTTAATATCTGAACTGAGTTTGACGTGTACAGTATTAACACAAAGTAATAAACACACCGATTTCTCAGAATCGGAACAATATATCATATAAATAACAATCGCAGATCACAGCGAAATAAATCTCAACTTATACATATACAAATTATTTAGTTTACAAAATGAAATACTAAACTCGATTGTTATACAAATTTTTACAATTCTCTAATCTCAATTGTACATCTTATAAACATATTCACAAATTTGCTAAATGAGATAAACTTAAAAAGTCAAAGGTGTTTATCTCCTTGCTAGCCCAAAAATCCAAAGGTCAACTTGTCCTACAACCTGAAAAGTCTTGGCTTGACCCGAGCAAAATAACACCCGGGTCAGACTATCTTTAAATATCCAATAGAGTGAGAACACGATATAACATAAGAACAAACAACATATAAGTAATTACAGATGTCCATGAAATCATGAGTCAGGTGAATTAATTTAATTTAGAGTTCATCACATGCACTTGGTCATACATTTAAGTCACAACACATATTAGTCACTAAATACAGAATAACAGAATTAACTTAACATCCATCAGAAGACAAAAGAACATATAATTATTTCACTAATACAAGACACAAGAATATATATCTATTTCACTAGCACAAGACACAAGAATATATATCTATTTCACTAGCACATGACACAAGAATATATATATATTTCACAAACAGAAAATAGTCACAGAATCCAAATATCCAGAATCCAAGAGATTATAATCCAAACCGATCGTAATGATCGTCCAAAACAATCACAATGATTGTACTCAAAACCCGTGGCAAACAAACAAACAAATTGGTGTTACTCGAACCATTCTGATACCAAGGATCGTACTCAGACCAAGAACACAGAATCATGGAATTATAGAATGATCTCAAGGATAGTCCATACCGATCAAGGTGATCGTAGAAACCATGACTCGATAATTCCACATTTATTTAATATTATTAAATTATTATGTTTGAAAAGAAATCTAGGAATAAACTTCTTAAGGATCTAGTAGTCACTTACTGCACACCGAAAGAGAGTAAACTCTAAAGTGCCAAATACTATCACTTTCCGTAATCATTAGAATTTAACTAATACATCCCATATTGTATGGTGAAATTCAAGTATTTACTAAAAGCTAGTAAATATCACTTATTACGAATACCACTGGAAAACCTGAACCATATTCTCTTAAGGATCTAGCAACCACTTGTCGCACCCCAGAAGAGAATACAACTCTAAAGTGTTAAGTACTTACCCAAATACGATCACAAGAATTTAACCAAGGCATCACATACTACCCGGTGGAATTCGAGTATTCGTTAATGGGCTAGTAAATTCCACTCAAACATTCTATTCAATGAGTTGTACCATATTCGATGAAGCGTTATACGAAAGCATTTAAAACAATCGATAACACTAAGGTTATTATTAGCACTTTCTAAATTATAGAATTAAGGTTCTCAAAATATTTACTTGATTTATCACAGTTTAAAATGTTCTATTAATTCGAATTGTTAAATATCAATAGACTAATAAAACAATTCTATAAGTATCCTTTTATTTCCATAAAACTACTAAATGGAGAAGAGTACAATAAGAAGATAATTTTGTATAAATTATAGACTAACACTACAAATGAGTACACATATAGGTTTTGAAAGATTATATGCCTCTAGTTTGAGTTTGTTGGAAAAACAAAGCAAGCTATACTTATATAAAATAAACTTACGTATAAGACAGGTTAGGCTATACATGTACAAAGTAAAGTTGTGCTTTTTAAAAAGCAAGATGGTACAGGTTATTAATTCATACAAAAAAATAGGCTATAACTATACAATACTACATGGACAATACATCTTTTTAGAATTGCAGAAAAGTGGGGCATGCATTAAGTCTAAACAATATATATACATAGACCACTTATGCAAAGTATTGCAAAACTTTGAAACCTGTTCTTATACTAAGACATAAAATTTTCGAAACTATATGTATTCCTTTTCTTACAAAATTTCGAACAAAAACTAAGTTTAACTAAACATACTTCTTATACATATAATTTTCATAAAACCTGGCTTACAAAGTTTATCAATTAGTTCCTTAAGCATCCATGAATTTAAATAAGAGACTATAACATATAAGTATACAACAATACATATAGTGCTAAACAAAATTACCTATAAAAGATTTAAACCTAGTTATAAGTGGATTTCTAAAGTTCCAAAGCAATTCATGCATTTTTATTATTTGTAATTTAAGGTACTTCCAGGTTATTATTTCAAGAACAAAATGTTAAAGGTTATCCATGTATAAAGCTAGCCTATAAACTAAATGAAGGTGACAGGCTATTAAGATATATGTAAGCATACATAGTATTGAATAGTTAGACTACATGATGACATCTTGTACATATTTAAAGGCACGCACATGACATGCCAGTAATGCAAAGCATAGGAATATGTAAAAGCACATGCATATTCATTCAAATTCAAGTATTTTAAAACATGACCTTATACTAGAGTATGTAACAATACAGAACTATATCTGCCCTTTTCTTTCAATACCTGACTTTAAAATAAATAAATATAAGTATAATTTATGAAACTAAGTTCAACTTCAACTCTAAACAAAAGGAGAAAATGTAAATACAGTTGGTCATAACCAAGAAAATGTAAAAAGATAACTTTTATGCATAAGTTAACAGGCATTTGTTTAAGTTTATTAGCAAAATAAGAAAACTACTTTACTAAATATTCATTCATTCACAAACTAGTGCAACATTTATTTAATTAACTTAACTACAATATTAAATTCAATAAAACTTGTATAATCATCACAACAATCCTAGGGAAGAAGAATAGCTAACACAAAACTTAGCAAATAGAGCCACATGAAAATGCAAACATCAATAGAAATTCACACAAATAAGATATGACCAGTCCCCTAATATCAATAAATACCTTCAAGAAGCAAGACAGCCAACTCGACAAACTGTCAATAGTTCGACAACAAACTTAGGGGAAAAATTCCTGGAACCGAAGTGGTTCTACGTGCAACCACCAGTACACCAGTGGAACATCACCAGTAAACCGGGTGTGAAAAGTCCTAGAGCCGACGAGGCTCCAGGCTATCTCTGGCTGATGCTGGAAGGATTTCCAGTGAGGAAGCTTGAAGCTGGGCCCATAGCATGAAGGTGTAAGCATGCATACATATATTACCAAGCAACAATATGTATTAATTTTAGCGTTTCAGTCGACTATTTAATATATTTGGACTCGAAATTCCTTAGAGCGGTAACTTAAAACACAACAGAGTAGCTTGTTCATCCAAAGAAAACATCACTCAAACTCAAAATATAGCAAGCTTTTAGGATATAGAGAGGTAGTGGTGAGATGAACTCACCGAAACCACCGCCCAACTCCGTAGCCTCGCACGCCATCCTCTAGGCGCGACCACCACCAACGTCCGCAACCCTACGCATTCACGACTTCACCTGAGTCCCATACCTCCGGCCCTGCAAGCTTCGACTAGCCTCCACGAGATTCCATTCGCCTTAATTAGCTAGGTTTTAAGTTTCTCCCTTTTTTTCTCATTTTTGAATTTTAACTCAAGGAAGAACGAAATTATTCTGTAGTTGATTTTTAGGGAATAGGTAAAGTATCAAGGTTAGAGAAATAAGTTTATGGTTGTTCTAATGGGCTAGAATTATTTCCACGGCCCAAAACAATTAAAATCAAATATTAATCACTTATTAAATCATGCATTTACACTAACCAATATTTTATAAATTTTATATATGATTTCTCAACAATTTGACAATCACCAATGAACCATTAATATTACTTTAATAAATATGGATTAATATTTTCCAAAATTTGAATTCAACAAAATCTCAATTCTTAATAACTTACTCAAGACCAAATTCAAATAATTGGCTTAATTCTATTTCAAATTTAAAAGTTTGAAATTCTCATTAAGAAATGAAACTCGTTTCTTAATTAAATTAAATCAATTATTCTTAGAAACCAGATTTAATTTCCTAGTTAAATTTCACAATTCACTATTTAAAATTAATTATCCCTAGCTAGATTTAATTAATCAGCTAACTAACAACAGGGTTGTTACATCCGGACCCTAGCAGCACTTGCCTCTCTCCCCTTTAAATGTAGGGGTTTGCTTAATGTACATAGATATTGTGAAATGTGTGTTTTAATATATATATATTTTTTATTTTATTTTTTTATTTTTAAAATATAGATTTTAAAATATAATATGTATATAGATATCTTGATTTTAAAATATATATAGATGTTTTGATTTTATTTAATGTGTTTTCAGAAAGAAACAATTTTGGAATATATACATACATACATAAAGATTTTATTTTTATATGTGTTTGAATTAAATCGTGATTTTAAAAGAATTTGATTTGATATGTGTTTCGAATTTGAATATTGATTATAAAAGAAAATATAATATAAAGATTTTTATATGACTAAATTTTAGATTTTTTTTTATATATATATTTTGTTTCATTGATTCAAGTCCGTCGTGCTTTGCCTTGTTCATCAAATTCGTGTTCATCATGATATGCTTTGGAATTTGTGCTCGGATTCGTAGCTTGTTTCAATGTCCTGTTTTCTCTAGCCTCGAAAGGTGAGCAATCACTCACGATTAACATTCATATATTTGATAAATTTAATTCACATGAAATGACGATTGAAATATGTTGTAAAATTTGAATCTGTTAGTAATTAAATCGTTAAATATGATATGTTGTTATTTGCATTTGTTCACCCATGCTAATTGACAGTATTGACACCAATAACCTGTTATATATTATATTGTCAATTATGATATATTCCTGTTGTTAATATGTTATATTATTATATTGTTCTCACTCTGCAAGTTCCGTGTGAGTTAGGAATTCCCTATGGGTTGAAATGATATATACCCGAACGATCTTGTAGATTAAGTAAAATCATTATGGGTTGAAATGATAAACCCAAGCGATTTTATTGATTTTGAAATTTTGAGATTGCGGGTTGAAATGATATATACCCGTAAAATATTAAATTATTGCAGGTTGAAATGATATATATCCGTAAATATTATATAATTGCGGATTGAAATGATAAATATATGTATCACTTGACCATAGGATAGAAAATTATATACGGATGCCGTTGGTCTATTTTTAAATGAGTTCTAAAATTTTGAAAAGGAGAAATATATGTGTATTGATATAAAGATATTTTGATTTTAATATATGTATAAAATTTATATTTTTAAAATTATATGTTTTGGAAATTTTAAATTTATAAGTTAATTTTTAAAATGTAAATTATAAATTTTTACTTATAACTTTATTATTTTTAAAATATATAAAATAAGATTTAAAATAGATTTAGTAATAATAATATTTAATTTAATTATAATTAATATAATAAAATTTAATAAGAATTTAATTTAACTAATATATATAATACGTTTTAATATTTATTTACAATTTATATTAATATTTTAAAATAGATTTTTAATAATTTATATATATTTATAATATGTTTAAATATTTATTTAAATTTTATATTAATATTTTAAATAGATTTTTGTGAAAACTTTAATAAATAGAGGTTGGAAAGAGAAATTAAAGTTGATTTGAAATTTAAATTGGTTAATAATTGAATTTAAATAAAGATTGATTTGGAACTTATTGATTTTTTGATTTAAAGGTATGTTTCTATAACTTGATAACTGAATTCTGATTAAAAGGGATTAAATGAATATTTTAAATTTAAATACAATTGAATCTGAATATTTAATTTTGATTTAATTTTGTAATTTGGGATTCTATTTATATGTTTAACTAAAGGTGGTTTAATGAATATTCTAAATTTAAATAAATATTGAAATTGAATATTTAATTTTAATTTTAATTTGTAATCTGGAATTTTATTTAAGTGTTATTAAAAATGATTAAGTGAATATTTTCAAATTTAAATAAAGTTAAAGTTGAGTTTTGAAATATAAATGAAATTTATCAAATTTAGTTATTGTAAATGTTTGAATATTTAAATTTTGAAACCTATTGAATTTGAAGTGGTTTAAATTGTAGTTCAAACCTGGATTTGAAATCGATATAGATTAAAAATGTTTTTATTGAGAATTAGAGTTGAATTTGAAATTGTTGAACTGAAATTGATTTAAATTGAATTTTTGAATTAAAGTTGATTTGAATCAATTTGTGAATTTGGAAGAACAATTCTAATATAAACTATTTTTTAATAATAAACTATTTTAATCTATAACCTATTTTTAAATATAAACTATCTTAATGTATAACTATTCATATATATGTATATATATAAACTACTTTCAATATTCAAACGGTTTAAGTTGGAACTTAATGATTTAGATTTAATGGATTTAAATGCAAATACTTTGATATGATGATTTAAACTATTTTATGGTTATGATTTTTGGAAATGAAAATGATTTCGAAAGTGATATGATTTTGAAAGTGAATATGATTTCGAAACTGATATGATTTTTAAATGAATATGATATTTTGATACGAAGTATGAATTGTTTGAAATGATTATAAAAGTGATTTTATAATATGACCACGGTGGGAAATAAGCGTTTGGTTGTTAAAGAGACCGGAATCGGATATTGTCATACTCTCTGCCAATACTGAAAACCACTTTAACAACTGTGTACGTGGTGAAGATTATAGAACGAAGCAGGATGGTTTGGCGGACGATTCTATATGAGGTATTACCGCAGCCCTGACTCCCGCGAGTCAGCTTGATGTGACTAAAACATGAGCTATACCTGGGCCAAGTGAGGTCGCACCTCTGATCGAGCATGCTTCTTCGATACCATTCTATTACTTTGTGATTTGATTGGGTGCACCTTTGATTTTGGGAGTGTGTCTCGAGGTGGGCGGTAGTAGCTGCTATGCGTTACCACCAGTCCGGTTTTGCAAAACGGTAGAATCCTACCATAGGCATTGCCTTGCATGCCTTGTCACATGCCTTATCGCGCCTTCTACGAGTTTGGTTTGTGTCATACCTACGGAGTTCTCCCTAATAGCACACCGGTTTGGTGGAGTTTATAGTACTGTATAGACTACGACATTTATATAAAATGTGTTAAGGGGGATATAGGTAACGCCTTAACGCTGTTTTAATAGTTTACTTTACTATAGACTTTGTTATAACAGTGTATTGTACTATGTATGTAAATAGTTTAACGGATCCTTAAAGGATAGGAATCCCAAACATCCTTTAAGTTACTTGCATTTCACTTGAGTTAATTTACTTGCATAAGAATGTTATTCCTGACTCGAGTGTTTTGTGTTTTGCTTTATGCTCGGGTCAGACTGAGTGTCATAGCATTTGAGACTCACCTTTGGAGCTTGGAGCTTTGCTTGAAGATCTGTCTTTGTTTATTCAGCTTTCCAGTTATTTCAATTTATTCCAGTTGTTTATGTTCAGACTTGTCATTGGCATTTGCATTAGTAACTTCTATGTATTCGAGATATCTGTTGTATTTTGTTTAAAACTCTGTTGTTTATATAGTAGCTTCATGAACTACTATTTATCTAATTCCGCTGCTTATTGTTGTATTACTCTGTGTCTGGGATTCTGTGATTGGTTTATTTACTGTATATGCTAAGTTTTTCCAATATAAATTAACAATCGGTTGTTTTGAGCAACTCAAGTGTGACATGATTGGATGATTGTCGATTTGAATGGTTTGAAATGGCGGGTCATTACACACAGCTACTAGAAGCACTATAGGGTTACATACTGATAGTTATTGGATAACTATGGAATGACTCATTCGAAATTTTTTTGTTCGTTGATTACAACTAGATCAAATATGAAATATCGGAGTGACAAGGTTTCACAGTTTCTTGACTTGACAATACCATTAATGTAACATCCTTCACTAAGAGACTTGAAAATGAATGCCGATGATACTACAACCATCACCTTATTTATTTTCGAGCGACCAAGAGTGAGTTCTGTATTATTCAAAACGGTCTTAGTAAACATAACAACAAAATGTTTCATTCATCAAATTTTTTCTAATATTTATTACATATTTTCAATATTAACCCTAAATCGTACCCACGTAGGGATCAAAATATAATCATAGAAATACATAGTAGAGTTTCTTGTCAACATATGAAGATGCGACCTAAACACTTATAACAATGGATTCATCATACATTAATAAAGAACTAGGCCTTCAGCACCGTCTTTGATCTTCGGCCTGCGCTCAAAATAACCTGTTTATCCCATAAACTCAGCCTACTCAAATGAGTACCCATGAGTTTATGTGGAAAACAATGATAAAAACATGGGTTAAACATAAGGTCTGGTGTGAATGATACATACCTAAAATTACAACATAAATACATAGTGAGACCACGCCGCATAACGTGAAATGGGTTTTCCTCTCACTACTTACAAACAACATAGATAATACTGCACATAACAAAGGTCGTGATTACTTACCGTGGAAACTTCCCAAGTTTCACTTAATACAATTTACTACCGCACCCCTATGCAGGTCCTACCTAGTTTCAAATGTACTATAAAAAGATTTAATGCTGAATGGAACTCCCTCTAGATTCTCTTTGCTTTAATAATGCTTCACTGACCTCAGTCCCTGCAGTATTATTTTATTGACTGTTGGGTGCGTTTCCACCACCACCGAACCAACACGTCTCCATCTACCACCGAACCAACACGTCTCCATCTACCACCGGACCGAAGCACTACCGAACCAAGGTGTTGCCGAACCAACTTTTCCAGGCCAGATCACGTCAGCCCAGGCCCGCCAGCAGCTATATACATTCAAGACTCCTACCCCCAGCCTCACTCTATAAATAGAGGGGTAGGGGTACAACAAGGGGGGACAAGTTTGAGAGCTCAAGCACGGATAAAACTTTCAAACAACTTTCATATACTTGTATCAAAGCTTTGTACTTGTGATTTGAACAAGAAAGGAGAAATAATATATAAAGTGGACGTATGCACATTCTGGCTGAACCACTATAAATCTGGGTGTCTTTTACAGTTTAGTCCCTGCTTTTTACATATTTGCATAAATCACCCAGATCACTAAAAACAACATAAAATCAACTAAATCATACGACTTGGAGGTGTTTGCCCATTTTTTGTGCAAACATTTTTGGTGCTTTCACTGAGAACGCTGAACCCCGGACTTCAGCTTCTCCCACTTAACTTTCTTCCTATCAGCGTCGCACATTGCTTGGAAGACATGCCTCCCAAGCAGAAGAAAGATGTTAACAAAGGAAAAAACATCGCAACCAGCAGTCTTCCAGATCCAGTGGTCACAGATCAAGTAAATCGTCTCATTCCAGCAGCAGTACCAAATGAAGGTCAGGCAAATCCGACAACCCCTGCCACAGAACAGCCGACAGCAATTACTAGGGAAGATCTAGACAGGGTTGTGGCTGAAGTGACTAACCGCTTCAGATCCCAGCAGGAAGCCTTGGTGGACCAACTCATGTCACGCTTAAGGGATGCTGAAGAGTCCAACCGCAACACTGAATCATGGGATGAGTCCCAGTCTTGAGGATCTCAGAGACAACAAAGATCTTCCTTCTTCGAAGGAGCTAACGACGGAAGCGGCCATGGTAGGAGCCGAGACCGAGCTCAGTCCGAAGTTAGACCTGAGGAAACGCTCGGAACTGAACCCAACGGGGGAGGTACCGGGCGGAGGTCAACTGTAGCTGAGCCTGTCGTACTGCCTAACCATGGAAACACCAATGAACGGGGCCGAGCTAGAATCCAGCCCGAAGTTGGACCCGAGGAAGTGCTTAGATCAGAACCCAGCAGGGGAAGGTCAAGGCAAGGGCCAACTATAGCTGACCCTAGCATGCTCCCAGAAGACCAAAGACAGCCACTGGAAAATATTAGGAGTGATAGGCGATACCATCCCTACAGGTCATCAGGACGGAATCAATCCCGCAGGGAAGAACCAAACTCATTTCTATCCGCTCCAAATTCTGATGAAAGGATGGCACGCTTGTTCAGAGAGTGCGTCCAACGGGACCAAAGAGATCGAGGGATAGGCACGAGGGTAACCAGCCCTTTCGCCCGCAATATCGAAATTGCCATCACCCCTCGAGAATGGAAAATGCCAACGATGGAACCTTACAAGGGAACCTCTGACCCAGTTGTACACTTGCAGAGATACACACAGCATATGCTCATGAGCGGGGCAACAAAGGGAGTACTATGCAAATGCTTTCCACTATTCTTAGCAGATCTAGCTACCTCCTGGTTCTGTCATCTACCCCAAGGATCCATCAGCTCATGGGAGATGCTGAAAGAAAAGTTTATCAGCCAGTTCCGTATTCATGTGGAACAACCCAAGGACGCTTATTCCTTATCCAGTATCAAACAGAAACCTGGAGAGAAGCTGCAGCAATATCTAACCCGATTCAATGCCGCAGCGGCCGCAGTCCAAGATGCCGATGAGAAGCTTATCTTAATGGCCCTCTGTAGTGGTGTGCATCCGGATACTAAATTTGCTAGAAGATTAACAAAAGAAAAACCAGCTACTTTACCCGATTTCTTCCATGAAGCCGGGAAATATATGAGGCTTGAAGACGCTGCCACTGAGGGGCAGTCAGGGCAACAAAATAAGGCAGCTCACGGCAACACACCCGCTGTAGCAAAGGACGTTCGAAGAAATGATTCTAGAGACAATGCTGGGGGAAAGAAGGGAGAAAAGCACCAATATTGGCCAGGACCGAGATTCGACACTTACACTCCTTTGAATGAAACCATCGAAAACATCTTCCTTGCCACCCAAGACGAAGTTAGATACAAACGCCCACCATACAAGAAGGAATCAGATAATGCACTTAAATCTGGAAAGTTCTGCCGCTTCCACGAATCTCATGGGCATGATACCAATGAATGCCATCATCTCCGGGACTTGATTGAAGAACACATCAAAAGGAAGAGACTGGAACGCTATGTAAAAGGTCAGAACAGGACTCCAGCTCTTGCCAATGAGAACCCAAGGCTACCCTCCCTAGAGATAGGCAGAGGAAATCGCAACACTAGCGGCTCCAGTCAAGAGAAGATAGTGGTCCATACCATCTTGGGAGGACCACATATCGCCGATAGAAGCTGGGCAGAGATGGAAAGATATGGAAAGTCATTTAGAAACAATGAAGACTGCGTTAATTCTGTTATAGAAGAACGCCACCCGAAGCGGAAAGAGAGTGATGACATCACATTCAGTAGGCGTGACCTAGAGGGGAGGCAGTACCCTCACATGGATCCTATGGTTATCTCTGCCCGGCTCGGTCCAGCCGAAGTTTTCCGAATTCTAGTAGACACTGGAAGCTCAGTAAATATCCTATTCAAGCATGCATTCGACAAAATGAAACTGTCAATAAAGGATGTTTCTCCCTACAATAAACCACTACACGGTTTCACCGGAGATGCGAAGATGCCCCTCGGGCAACTGGACCTCTTTGTTGAAATTGGAAGTCATCCTCGCTCCGTTGTGCGGAAACGGACATTTGTGCTGATAGAAAACCACTCGGCCTACAACGCCTTCTTTGGAAGGCCAGCCTTGTCTGACTTCCAAATTGTCCTGGCCCCATGGTGCCTAAAGATGAAATTTTCAACGGACAATGGAGTAGGGGAAGTAGAGGGAGACCAGGACATTGCTCGAGACTGATATGTAACTGAACTTCGCAACAACCACGGGAAGGATAAAGGGAAGAGTGTAGAGATTGCCCTCTGCACAAAAAGTTTGGAAGCATAGCAACTAAAGAAAGCCCCTCCTCTTCGATATACCAGCAACCCTTTCAATGAATTAGACCCCAGGGACAAAGAGGAGGAGGGCACCGCCGAGCCTGCAGAGGCTATGGAATTTGTATCTGTAGACCGACATGACTCGAGTAGACTATTGAAAGTCGGGTCCCAACTAAAAGCAGAATTGAAGGAACAACTCATTGATTTTCTCCGCCACAACTTGGATGTATTTGCATGGTCACACGCTGACATGACCGGAATCTCCCCTGACATAGCATGCCACGTACTAAACATTGATCCTACCAAGGCGCCAGTAAAACAGAAAAAGAGAAGTATGGGGGCAGAACGATCAGCAGCCCTCGATGAAGAAGTAAAGAACCTACTTGCCAATGACTTCATACGAGAAGCCATCTACCCAGAGTGGATCGCCAACCCGGTGCTGGTAAAGAAGGCTAATGGGAAGTGGCGAACATGCATTGACTTCTCCAACTTAAATGACGCCTGCCCGAAGGATTGTTTCCCACTTCCCCGAATCGATCAGCTTGTGGACAACACAGCCGGGCACGAACTCTTATCTTTTATGGACGCATACTCAGGATATAACCAAATTCCTATGCATGCTCCCGATCAAGACCACACTAGTTTCATCACTGACCGGGGGCTGTACTGCTACAAGGTAATACCTTTCGAACTTAAAAACGCAGGAGCCACCTATCAGCGCCTCGTCAACAAGATGTTTGCGGGGCTAATAGGACAAACTATGGAAGTTTACGTGGATGACATGCTGATAAAGTCAAGGGAAGCCGACAATCACGTAAGCCACCTGGATGAAATGTTTCAAGTACTTCGTCACTATGGAATGAAGCTGAATCCTCTAAAGTGCTCCTTCGAAGTATCATCAGGAAAGTTTCTAGGATTCATCGTCCATGCCAGAGGAATTGAAGCAAACCCTGAACAACTCCGAGCTCTGAAAGATATCAGGATAACTTCTACCCGAAAGGAAATGCAAAGCCTAAATGGGAAGGTGGCCGCCTTGAGTAGATTCATCTCTAAAGCGACTGACAAATGCATCCCCTTCTTTGAAGCTCTAAAGAAAGAGAAAGGAAAATTCGAATGGACTGACGAATGCTTAACAGCTTTCCTTAACTTAATCGAACACCTCCAGAGACCACCAGTACTCTCAACTCCGAACAAAGGCGAAGAGCTATACCTATACCTTGCTGTGTCATCTCATGCTCTAAGCGTCGCATTGGTTAGAGAAGACGAACGCACGCAACGGCCGGTATACTTTGTAAGCAAGAGGTTTACAGGGGCGGAAGCCAGATATCCTAAACTTGAGAAACTAGCGTATTGTTTGCTAATCACATCACGGAAACTGCGTCACTACTTCCAGTCCCATTCCATCAGAGTTCTGACCGATCAACCACTGAGGCAGGTACTCCATCGTCCCGACACTTCTGGGCGACTACTTAAATGGTGCATTGAACTAAGTCAATATGATATCACCTACCATCCTCGCACCGCCATCAAGGGACAAGCCATGGCCGATTTCATTGCCGAATTCACTACCAACGAAGGTAAGGAGCAATCGGAAATAGCAGAAGACATCAAGTGGAATCTCTTTGTGGATGGTGCGTCAAACGAACAAGGCTCGGGGGCAGGTGTGGTAATAATCAAACCCGGGGAAATAAGCTACACTATGCTATAAGGTTGGAATTCGCTGCCACCAACAACGATGCAGAGTATGAAGCAGTGATAGCTGGATTAGAACTTGCCTTGGAAATCGGAGCCAATTCTTTGTGTCTTCATAGCGATTCTCAACTTATTGTAAATCAAATACTAGGAGAATTCCAGGCTCGAGAAGAACAACTCATGGCATATTTAAAGAAGACCAAGTTGCTTCTCAATCGATTGGATCGCTATTTAATCAAACACATCCCTCGGGAAGAGAACCAAGAGGCCGACGAATTGGCGAAGCAAGCTAGCATGAGAGACGACGCTATTTCCGGAGCAGTAGCCATCTCAAAGCAACTGACCCCAAGTTTTGAGCAAGTGAATCTGATAGCTACAACCGAAGAAGCAACTTGGATGACTCCCATCCGAGACTACTTACAAAGTGGCACACTACCCAACGGGCGTAACGAAGTCAAGAAAATCTTGAGGAAAGCTTCCCTCTACACAATATAAGAGGGCATCCTCTATCGGTGTGGCTTCTCTAACCCCTTATTAAGGTGTGTCGCTGGAAGGGAAGCCAAGGAAATCTTATCCAACATCTATCAAGAAAGCTGCGGAGATCACACTGGAGGGTAGACTTTGGCAAAAAAGATACTCCGATATGGATATTTCTGGCCCACCTTAAGCAAGGACGCCTTAGATTTCGTCAGAAAATGTGACAGATGTCAGAAATTTGCTAAGATTCCGCGGCTACCAACAACTGAGATTACTCAAATGACCAGCCCTTGGCCCTTTGCAGTATGGGGAATTGACTTGATTGGCGAACTGCCAATGGGCCGAGGTGGGGCCAAATATGCTATAGTGGCAGTCGACTATTTCACCAAATGGGTGGAAGCAGAACCCCTAAATAAAGTATCTTCAGTAAAAGTTATTAACTTCTTGATCAAAAATGTTCTATGCAGGTACGGAGTCCCATTCAAAATCATATCGGACAATGGACTTCAGTTTGATAGCGAGGAGTTCGCCAACTGGTGCCAAGAGCACGGAATTCACAAAAGCTTCTCATCCGTAGCTTATCCCCAGGCAAACGGACAAATCGAAGCCGTCAACAAAATTCTCAAAACTCTAATAAAAAAGAAACTCGAAAAGTCGAAAGGCGCTTGGGTGGACGAACTCCCTACGGCACTGTGGGCCTATCGCACATCTTTCAGAACATCAACGGGGCACACTCCTTTCTCTTTGGCATACGGATTGGAGGCTATGCTCCCGGTTGAGACTATAGTGCCTTCCCACCGTAGGATCCACTATAACCCAGAAGAGAACGAAGAACTTCTCCACATGTCTTTGGTTCTAATTGAGGAAAGAAGAAATGATGCAGCCCTCAAAGCAGTAGCTCACAAGCAAAATGTGGCAACGCAATACAACTCCAAAGTCAAGCATCGTAGATTACAAAAAGGAGATCTTGTCCTCAAGCGAATCTTCCCGCGCCTCGGAGCGCTAGATCCAATCTGGGACGGACCGTATGTAATTCATAAAGATCTCCACAATGGAGCTTATATTTTGTCAACACTGGACGAGAAGGTGTTCCAAAGGGCATGGAACATCCAACACCTTCGTCGATACTTTTCTTAACTTGTACTGCCCATATGAAGTGAATTAACAAAGAGAATCAGTGGACGTAGGCACTTTCGTGCCGAACCACTTTAAAAACCTTGTCTCTTTTTTAACTTGTTCCTTTATATCTTGGCTGCTTGTTAACTTTATCCTTTTCTGTTGAACAAAATCCTGTGCAAATAGCATTTTCATTCAAGGCGCTCCACAGCGCGACTTCTCCTGGACAAGACCTAACAGGTACTATACGAATCTATGCCCTCGCCAGTGAGACACTTTTGCTCCGGCATCCCTCTACTGCGGGTTAACTCATTGCTCACGACGGCCCTCAAAGCCAACTGTAATGAGCCGATTATAAGCCACCGAAAAGGCCGACTATAGCCAAGGCAGCTCATTACGGCGTTCGGCCCGCCGGCAACTGTGAACCTACTTTAAGCCCCAACATAAGGTGTGGCCAGCCAGGGGTAGTTCACGGTTGAAAATCGGCACCCACGCTAGCCGGCCATAGTAAATCGAATAATACCCACGATTACGGGCCATAATGGCCCGGGTAGTTACTGTGCGCGATCTCGGCTCCGATGTGTCTTAAGTACGGCTGTGGTAAAAAAGATTAACTCCCCGCGGAGGCGTAAGATGGGTGACAAATGTCTCCAAGACCCACGGCTAGGGAAAGTGACTACAAAGCCCGTTTGCCACGAACTTAAGCACATCAAAGGCCTTCCGTGATTGGAAGTTTTACTATTTCTCATATTTCAATTCTATTTAAAGAACTTTTCTCCTGTCCTCTATAACAATCCCTAAAGTTCAGGATACAGAGTAGGAGATACTCGCCAATGGGTAAATTGTCCAATGGAGGAATTGAACTCACGACATCGATGTTGAAAAGCTCACCTACGACCACTACACTAACACAAGCTATGTTTCTCAATTGGATGGCAGAGCATTCAACTGCATTCCATACTCGGTCATACAAGATATTCAATACTACCATCTACAATTAGAACATGAAAGGCGGTATTTCCTTCCTTTGTGAACAAATACATGGCTATAATTTATTCATATATCACACTAGCATTGCAAGGCATGAAATTATGTTTTAAGCAAGAACTTGACATCAAACACAATTGAATTACAAGCACACGCACAACTATGTTTCTCACACAACATATCAAAATAGCAAAAACATTCAAAAATGACAGAATCAGCTTAAGTTAAAAAATTACACGTCAAGAATAATGTTGTTTATTACAAGTAACATAATTACAACCTAAAAGTTACGTTACTGTTTTGAGACTAACATATACAACAATGTCAAGTCAATAAAAAGATATCCAGGTCAAGTCAAGGAGCCGGCTGCATCGGAGCTTTACCCTTGTCCTGTTGCCCACCTGTTCGGTTGAAGAAAGAATTCATTAGTGATAAGCAACCAAGTTAACGGAAAGACTAGAAGGGAAGACTTACCAGCGCCTGCTTCCTGACCATCCTGATCATCATCCTCTACTTGCACACATGCCTCCTCAGCGGCAAGCAGCCGCATACCCTCCTTCACCGCCACCTTCTCCTCCTTGGTAAACTAGGCAGTGACCACATCCATTCTGAAGACCGCGCCACCCTCTTTATCCGCATCAGCCCTAGCCTCCTCCAGAGCCCTAAGATAAATCCTGGCCATAACTCGGGGGAAATCATCCATCCAGGACAAGTTACCCTGTTTCCAAGTGCGGAAATACATATCCTGGAGCATCTCATCCATCATCCCCTTGTTTTCCTCAAGCCTCCCCATTCGGGCCTCAGAAGCACGCAGCTTTGCAACGGCAGCATCCCTCTCCGATCGATATCGTGAGCGGTCAGCCTGAAAGGATATCCTCATCGCCTCCATCTCCTCCTTCAACCTAGACTGAACAAGCTCCGCGGCCTCAAGTCTCCCCGATAATTCCTATGCCCGCTCGAGGTCCGCTTGTCGAACCTCATCCACCGTCACAATGGCCATGTCAATCCGCTCCTTGCAGGCGGCCTCCATTTTTCGCAACTCTGCCCTACTGGCCTCTTCCGTAGTCTTCTTCAGTTGCCTGGATGCGGCCTCGTGCTGAGAAATTGTAATGGCTTGATCGGCAAGTTGCTTAGCCTGGTCGGAAACCATTAACCGTAGTCGAATGTTGGCACTCCCAATTTCCTCCCCGGCCTTGACTAGTCGGGCATGATGCCCCATCAGTTTCCTGGTCTCCTCGGCAACCCGGTCAATGTTCGCCTTAGCTTCATCCCCCAGAGTTACAACCCGGGTGGTAAGAAAATCAAGGTCCAGGGACTTAGCTTCGTCAAGCACCCGTACCATAGGATTGCGAGGGAGAAGGTGCTCACCAGTAGCCTCATCGAAGGAGATGTCATGAGAGGCCGCGTCCAGGTCTGGATGACCCGCAAACGGATTACGAACCAAGCCAGGGTGATCTATCGGGGTGACAATTGGATTCTCAGACGGATGTGGGGAAGGCGTAAACTCAGTATCCTCCTCCGTAATATCGTGAATAGGCTGGAGTGGGGCCGGAGGGCTAGGAAGAGATTCAAACGAAGATCAACTCCTCTTCCTCTTTTGTATATCTTCTTCAATAACTCCAAGAAGAGGACGATAGCCGACTACGTCTCCAGGGCGGTTAGTAGGAGGCTTCGGTTTGGCAGAAGCTTTGAGAAGTCTGTATTGTTCAAGCCTGTGCCGAAGATCTGAGGTCTTGGCCGTTTTGCCCGCTCCTGGAATGAAAACCAAGTGTCACCAGTATACATTGAGCCATCATTTAAGAATTAAAAAGAATAAAGAGAAATTCACCTTGAATCGCAGAAGTTGCCTCAGTAGAAGCACTCCCAGAAGATAAATCGGCGCCTGTCCCAGCCTTATCATCTTTCTTGGGCTTCTCCGGCAAGGCCGGTCCTTCCTCCAGCTCTTCGAAGGCTTGGCGGAGAGCGTCATCTGTCCACTCTTGAATCACGCCTGCCTGCCCAGGAGGCAGAGCCCCGGTGCCATCACCGCCCTGTCCTTCGCCACCATCATCGCCGCGACGATCACCGTCACCTTCTCTACCGCTTCCGCTCTCCGCCTCACCTCCTTCATCCTCGCCTTTTTTCCCCTCCACTTTTTCCTCCTCCTGAACATCTGGATGTGTGCTGGGAGAGGGTCCATTGGACTTCTTGAGTTTCTTCCCCCCGGCGACTGGATGTATCGAGAAGGGTCCCCTTTTGCTGCTCTTCGCCGTGGCCCCTCCTGTAGCTTTGGCAGCCCTCTCCTCCGCCGTGTCTCTCTGCTTGACCACAGACTGATGTGGTAGAATTAGGTTGTGCCCCAGGAGTGTTGCATTCCTGATCAAGTAAGAAGCCGACCTATCCCTTCCCGAAATGGCTTCTATTTCCGTAGCCATCTGAACCAGGCGATCGTTCTCCACGACCGCAAAGCCACCTGTCGCTAGCAAGAAATAAAAGCACATAAGAAGAAGCATTGCAGTCAGAACAGAAATCATAAATAAGCTTCAACTTACAGCCAGAGGTGAAGCGACGGATGGAAACAGAGTCATCCTTGATAAAAAACCATTCCTTCTTGAACATGCTGAATTTTGAATATAAGTCCAGGACTGGCTTAAAGGACATGGCCGACTCCAAGCTAATATACGGAGACCCCTTCTTATAGCCTCTCAAATTGTACAAATACCGGATCTCCCGGTTGGAGGGAGGATGCCCGTATCTCCTCTGGAAAATGACAAACAGGCTCACCAGGATGGCATAGGAGTTAGACTAAAGCTGAAATAGAGCCACCTTCAAGTAGGTGATGAAGCTGAGTATCCAAGCATTGATCGGGGGAATGGCCCCACACATACAATGGTACCTACTATAGGCGAAATATCCTTCGGGGGGATTATATGGCATCACTCCCTCCCCCGGCAATAGCATGCGTGCTCTGTCAATCCCAAAGGAGCGAGAAATAACATCAAGCTGCTCATCTTTGAGGGAACTAGGAAAGCAATCGGGCGGTGAGTTCAGGAGCTCTTGAGGACCGTACCCGTCTACTAGCGATCTCGTGGTTGGTCCATGTCATTCTGGGGCTGCCTGAACTGGGGGCACTATGGAAGGCTCTCCTCGATCCTTGGACTTCTTCTTGTCAGAACGAGTTTCGATTTTATGAGACATTATCTGCAACAGGAGAAAACACATTATTAGAACAAGGAGTGCGGAGACACAAACAAGCAAGTACATACGGCATGGAATATCGTTCATAATGCAAAACATAAAAGCCCGATCGGTAGTTCGAGACTAAAAGTTCATTTGGCACTCAAGTTCATCTGGCACACAAGTTCATCCGGCACACAAGTTCAAGTTCATCCGGCACGCAAGTTCATCCGGCACTCAAATTCATCCGGTAGCTCAAGGCTCGAAGGTTCATCCGGCACTCATGCTCCATGGATTCATTCGGTTGGTTCAAAACATAAAATTCATTCGGAAATTACCTGGACCGGTGGTCAAGCGTGATTCGGCGGTATGATTGATTTGGCAGGTAAGAGTCTGGTTCGGCTATTTCAGTTAGTGGGGAATAACGAAAGCATATGGCCCATACTTATAGGCAAATAGAAACAACCGGACCAACTGGTTCGGCGCTCGGGACCAACTGAGAGTGTCCAAGTCGAAGGGCATAAGACAAAGCACGACATATGCTGGCATATGCCCCACTTTGGGGGGGCAAATGTTGGGTGCGTTTCCACCACCACCGAACCAACACGTCTCCATCTACCACCGAACCAACACGTCTCCATCTACCACTGGACCGAAGCACTACCGAACCAAGGTGTTGCCGAACCAACTTTGCCAGGCCAGATCACGTCAGCCCAGGCCCGCCAGCAGCTATATACATTCAAGACTCCTACCCCCATCCTCACTCTATAAATAGAGGGGTAGGGGTACAACAAGGGGGGACAAGTTTGAGAGCTCAAGCACGGATAGAACTTTCAAACAACTTTCATATACTTGTATCAAAGCTTTGTACTTGTAATTTGAACAAGAAAGGAGAAAAAATATATAAAGTGGACGTAGGCACATTCTGGCTGAACCACTATAAATCTGGGTGTCTTTTACAGTTTAGTCCCTGCTTTTTACATATTTGCATAAATCACCCAAATCACTAAAAACAACATAAAATCAACTAAATCATACGACTTGGAGGTGTTTGCCCATTTTTTGTGCAAACATTGACTTATTTAACGTTATACTGCATGGAATCCTATCCCTGCAGTATTGTTTTATTTTGATCTGGGCTACTATAAAACCCCACCTGCAGCCCCATTATTATAAACATATCTAGTTCAAATCTGCTATGAAACAACCACCCATAGATTTTCCATTCATCTTTTATAATCTTTAATTAGACCTGGAACCACTATGAATCAGCCACCCATAGTCCCCTGTCTAATATTTATTTGTTTATTTCCGATCTACTATGAATCAACTACCCGTAGGTCTCAGTTAATTATTATTTAATTCTAGACTACAAAGAATTAGCCATATGTAGTCCCTTGCTACATAGAATCGGCCCACTGCAGTATTAGTTTTATTTTTTTATTTGAGGTTGCATAGAATCAGCCCCCTGCAAACCTCTAGAAGATGAATGCCTCTCCTCCCCTGAAGTTTCTTCAGGTGTGCATTCGAGCAAGCATCCTTACTCAGCGCCAATAGCGCTTCCACTCTCTTTTTCCGCTCACATCACTTTGGAGCCGTACACCCTGCCCTGACCCATCTACACAACACGCTCTTTACTTATTGAGCATGTTCTTTTCCAAATTGCGGTGCAGTATGACAACGCAATTTGTCTTATTCTCATTATAATTGTGGTGCTCCATCTTTCATAAAATAGCGACGTGGAACTACTTTCCCTAGAAAGTCTCAGGATTTCTTTAGCAAATCACTATCCCACTACCCAACGCAGTTTTATTTATTACAGTTCTCCTTTGAGACGTCTGGCCACCGCCTCCTTAGCTCAGAACCTCATAGTATCTAACACATCTGACAAAGCATGTTACCACCTTTACACATGTCATCAATAGATACGTTACCTTACTGTTTCTGACATTTATAGAGTCCTTTGCTTATCTTTTTGTCTAATATGGATCTTGTCCCCTTACATTAATATTTTAATACATATGTCATTTCCATTAATTCTCAATGCATATCCCTCTTTTCACCGGTGAAGTTCTACATTAGTTCTAGCTTATTTTACACATAGAAAGTCTTATAAAATTTCAAAAAATTTATTTGTAATTCCTTTATCCCCTCCTTGTCTTTCATTTGAATTACAAGTTATTTTCCTTGTATATTTACTAGGTATTTACTATAAAAATTCATAATAATTTATTCCTAAGCCATAAGCTTCTCAAGTTACCAACCCATCTTTAGGACAATGGTTAGGTTGTGCAGTTAAAGGGCTTAGCGGTTCTATAGAGGCGGAGGTGCAAAATGATATAGTGGGGATACAACGAGGATATAGCGGAGGTGCAAGAAGCTTCATTAGATATAAAACCAAATATTTAAAGTTGATTTATTTTCATTCTCACATCATGTGTATAGAAAAAGGAAATATCATGTAATCTTATATAACCAAACCGATGAATATCATGATTCATGTGGACTAGATTTGTTAATTACGATAGATTTCTAACTTATATTGAGCTCTTATGGCTTAAAATTAGGTCGTTACTCTAACTTTGTTGATTTGGTTTAAAAGATAAATAGTCAAATCAACCTTTGTATATTAATATTTGTAATGACCCTAATTTTGATTAACATTATTTAGAACATTTAATTTGATAAATTAAATTAAATAATGTAAAGGGATAAGAAAATTAATATTTGGTAATTAAGTTTAGGTCATGTCTTAGTTAATAAATCAATTAGAGAAATAAAAGGTTAGGATAAGAAGGAGGAAAATGATAAGGGCAAAATGGGAATAGCCTTCATTTCTACCCCCCTTAAACCCTTCTATTGTCATTTCCTTCATTCATTTACATACATACAAACTAAACATACAAAGAGGTCGACTATAGCAAAGAGAAAACAAGAAGGATACTAAAAGATTAAGGAATCAAAGCTAAAGGAAATCATTACACCAAATCTCATCTTTTCATCCAAATTAAGGTGAATAATGAATATACATCTCACGTTTTTGATATGTTTTGATTTTAAGTGTAAACCCATTTCTTTTGTAGGTATTATGCCATGTTTTAGTAGTTTGAATGATTATATGCTTGTTGGTGATTTTCTAGAAATTTAATATGAAATTTAGTGATATGTTTGAGTTGGAAAACTTATCATATGATACCCAAATGACTTGAGATTTTGAGATAATGTTAAAATATCATTTTAGAAGTGAGTTTTTAATTTCATAATTTTCAAAGCAAGTATGGATTTTATATGATTTTTTAAAGTGAAGAAATTGGTGAATTTCGGGTTTTAATTATCAAAAATAATAAAATAAGTTTTTGGCCCTCAAATTTTTATATGTCGAAGAGTATGATTAACTTGATTTATTTTGATTTTTTGAAATTTTTCCTACGTGTTTAAATATAGTTAATAAATTATTTAAGCAAAGGGGGTTTAATTGTTTTATTGCGACATTAAGCTATTAGGTTAAAATATAAAATGTCTTAATATTTCAAACTATCATATGCGGTAGATTTTAAGTAAATAAAATTGTCAAAGTTTTCCTAGCCAATGAGATCTTGACAAATTATAGAGGTTTGGTGAAAAAAAACAAATTTTATAGTAATTTTGCAGTTTTCAAGTTAATTACCATCCTGCCATGACGACATAGGCCACGTCGAGCCACATCTCGTCGCATCACACTATCATCGACATGGAACAGAGCAATGCATATGTTGTTAGTTCCTGAGATGACGGTTTTGATGACAACAACCTTAGGACTTGTCATAAAACATAAATACTAATATTCTTGTCGAGATATATATGTATATGCAGGGTATATATATGCAAGTACCGAGAATGAAGACTATACAGTATAAAGATCCAATACTGAGTATAAAGATTCAAGACTGAGTATAGAGATTCAAGATTGAAGAAATCAAGACCGAAGACTCATGAGTATCAAGAGTTCAAGAGTTCAAGATAAGTAATAGAGTCTAGATTTATGTTAAAACTTCATAATAGCACTAAAATCTTTATTCTGATTTTAATTGTGGAATGGAATCCACCTTCTCGCTTTAATAATGAGATGGAACCCACAACCTCTTTAGTGGGATGGAACCCACGACCTTCTCTAGTGGAATGGAATCCACAAAATTTTCAAAATGATTTATTTTTAATATTTTTTTCAAAACTATCTTTTTAAAAGTTATCTCTCTAGGTTTAAATATTTTAGCCTTAACTATTTTTTAATTTCAAAATCATTTCTTGTTTTTAAAACTATCTCCTGGTTTTAACGGTTTTAGCTTTAATCTCAAAATATTTATATTGAGCTTTTATTACTTTTATATTATAGATTATACATTTTTAAGATTACTTTTTAAATCTCTTTTATAAGTTTAAACTATATTCAAAATGGTTTACAAAGATTAGAAATTGTTTTGACAAGTTTTAGAATAGAAATCATTTTAAAGCAAAATTAATTTTCAAAATTCACATAGGCATGTCGACATCCCTCATCCCCCCATGTCGACATGGTAGCCGTAGAATTTAAAATTCAAATTTTCAAAAGAAGTGTCTATTCGTTATAACCTTTCACGAATGGACATGACCGTTGTTCTCCTATAAATACCAGTTGTTTTCAACGAATTTTAAGTTAGTTTTTCTTCATTTCTTCACTCCTTCTTCTTTACTCAAATATTCTCTTATATTTCAAATGCCTTAACAAAATTCTTCCGCAATTCTAAGTGAATCGAACTTGATCATCTCTAGTTTGATTCTCTGTCACTCCTCTCAAAGATCTCAAAGCTATTCAGAGTTATAGGATCATTTGTAATCAAAGATTGAAAGATCGAAGTGTATCGAGTCTCTCTCTATCAAAGTATGATTGGAAATGGTGTGATTATGGCCTGTAAATCAATTGGGTGTGATTGTAGCCCGTAAATCAATTAGGTGATCTTGTAGCCTGGTTAAATCAAGAGAGTTTGCCCTGGACTCGAAGACAGGAGGGTGTATCTCGTGGCCTTGAAATCGAGGTTGTAATATCAACATTATATTTGAAAAGAAATCTGCACAAGAAATTGTGTGGGACTGGATGTGGGGTAACTCCAAACCAGTATAAAATTCCAATGTGTTCTTTCCTTTACTGCTTTTATTTACTATTTGCATATGTGTCTGATTCTGTGATTGTTTCTATGTTTGTGAATTGCATCTGTTTGGATTTAATTTGAAAATATTTCAAAAAGATTCATAAAATTAATTAAACTCTAATCTCCCCCCTCTAGTGTTAATTCTGCCTTAAGATCCGTAATCCGCATTTCCAACATATGCTGTCAATGAGTTTAACATGAAATGGATTAGTTTTGAACCTCGTTGAGGATATAGTAACAAAAATAGAGAGATGGTCTTCGACGTGGGCATTTCGATGCGCATAAGTGCTATGTTTTTACAAAGAGGCATGTCGCCGCATATGTTTTATGAGTCACCAACCTTTATAACTTCGAAGTCGCTCTATTTTATAAGTGACTGCGAGTTTTTTTCCGCATTGACCCAGATGGTCGTCGAGCATACACTATGTCGCTTTTAACTTGTTGTTGAGCCTAACCAGCCGCTTTTAACTTGTCATTGAGTTTAACCCTGCCGCTTTTTAATATTGTTATTGTAACGATCCGGAATTTCACTGCTTTGATTAGTGAATATTTATTTAATTTTAAAAATTCAATATGTAGGTTTTATAATGAAAATAAACTTATTTTAATTGATTAATAATGATGGTAAAATCGTTTTCAAAATTTGTTTACCAAATTAAATAGTTCGTAGAAAAACAGAAAATGTGACCGAAGAACGTTTTCCGAAATTTCGACTTTCGACATTAGAAAGTTATCGGGAACGTTGTTCATCTTTGTGCACCATATATACACATACCTAAGAGTTAATTAACTAGATAATCATATACTTAAGAATATTATCTTATAATTAATTTTAAATAACAAGTGATGTGACAACTCATAGATTTAAAAATAATAAACATTATATATATATAAGTATTGTCACATCTTGAATATTTTTATAATGAATCATCATTAGCCATAATTACATGGATGAGGTGACAAGAGAGTAGAGATGTGATGCATGAGGGGGAGGAAAAGATGTTGATTTGATTTTACATAATGACGACATAGGAAGAATTGCTTATAAATAGCTCCAATTTCCTCTCGTTTTTACCACTTCTTTCTCCTACCATAACTTCTTTATTCCCACCTCAAATAGTGATCTATTTTTTTTCAAATCAGCTGAAATTCTGGTGGCTACAACATTCTAGGTGACCACTTTTTCCAGTTTCGAACATAGCCATGTCAAAATACCCAATCCTTACAAAGCAATTTTTCACCTAGAATTTCAAGTCCAAAATTTACTCTTCTTCTTTTGATCATAACTTCTTCAAAAAAAATTGAAAATGAGTCATTCTTTTACTGAAATGATAAAGAAAAGAAATTCCTACAACTTTCCTTTTGACTATTTTTTCAAGTTTCATGAGTTGGTGGCCAAAAAACCAATGGGAAAATGACCTAATTTTGGGTTCATTTTTCAACGAATCGATAATAACCCGAAGTCCTCTACCTTCAAGCTACTACTCCACATCCACCCCACATCTCTGGCCGAGCCTAAATACACCTGGACCAAGCCCATTTTAAGGGTTGCTAGCACCTAAAGCCTTCATTCTTTAGAGCTAGTGAGTCGTTGGCAAGTTTAGCTTAAGTTCGGGTAGCTTTTGCGGAAGTTTGGTGAGTAAATTCCTATTCTTTTGGAAAGAACTTTCCTTTATATGTTGTGTTGATCCTTAGGTATATGTATGTTATATATATGTTGGATCTTGGCATGCTTGAAATGTGATGATAAGTGCTAATGTACGGGTTAGTATTAGCACTCGAATGGATGTGTTATTGCAAAATTAGAAATTGTATATATATTGGTATATGTATACAATTTGTTGTATGAATGTGATGTGTAAATATAAAGGGTTGATGATGAACTTGACTATAGTCATGATGGGTTGAAAACAAAGTTGAAACTTTGTATGTGGTCGCGACAGATTTGAGGTCGGATTTGAAATCAAACTCGTTTCAAGAATTTAAAGTTTAGATTTTGGTTAAAATTTGCGTAGTTTGTTTTGAAGTGTGAAAATTTACTAAAATATGTTTCAATCATGAAATAGTATGTTTTATTAAAGTGGCTTCGCTTAAAGGTGGGTTAGAGCAAACTGCACTCATAGTGACATTCGCTATGGATGAAGTTCGACAAAAGTTTGAATTTCTATTTCAAATTTGTTTTATTTTGAAATTAGTTTACAAAGTTTTTTAAAGTTAATTAGTAACATTAAAAAGTGATTAAGTTTAGTAATTTATTTATTTAATTGATTAATTAATTAGTTAATTAAAAGGTAATTAGCACTTAATTGGTAATTAAGAAGGTGATTAGAGGTTAATCGTCACTTAAGTTAAGTTAATAACTATTAATTGATTAATAAAGTTTTAATTAGTGATTAATGAGGTTAAGAAGTAACTAAGTGATTAATAATTATGTAATTAAAATTAATGGTTATTTATTTATTTATTTAATTAATATTTAATTAATTAGGGTTTAACTCTTAAACAATTTGGTTTAACCTTAACCAAGTTGCATTAGGAAGTTAATTAGTACTTAATTAAGTTCATTAAGCCTAATTAGAGTTTAATTATGATTTAATCTTGATTTAAATTGGATTAATTATGATTTATCTAGGGTTTAAGCTAATTAACTATACTCTTAACTTTTCAAATGTGATTTCAAACTAAACGGAATGTGTTTTAATAAATTTTCTTTTTCAAAGTAAATCGATTCCATATCAAATGATCTCTTGTCCAGACCCTTAAGTAACCCATTGATTAGGAGAATTAAATGACATCCATTAGCAGACAAAACACCATTCTGCTATAGTGTAAGTGATTTGATTGTGCTGACATGTGTTAAGCAGAATAAATCCTCATTCTGCTATAAATTGATTGAATTGTTTGGCCATCTATTTAGCAAGATAAATCACCATCCTGTTGTTATGTTATTTGGACTTGTATATGCCAATTAGTTATATTGACGTGTTATTCCTTTATTGGATATGAAGTGTATTTACATATATGGTAGCTTATGTAAATAATTGTTAAGTGACTTGGGAATCAAATTGAATTTAAATGGTAACTTAAATTAGTATCATTGGGATTGTTAAGCCTCATTTGGAATTTATAAAGTATGGTTTTGAATTTATTTAAATTCTTTAATCAATTTGAGACTAAGGGTTTATAAATGGTTTTTCAAGTTATATAATTCTTATAAAGGTATTTATAAATGATAATTTGTGTATAGAAAGGGGTTTTACTATCAGAAAGGGTTATTAAGGTGTTTTACAAATGATGTTTTGTAAATGATATTTATAAAGGAGTATAGGATGGTTTATATAAAGAGCTTTAAAAATAGGAAAAAGGTTTATAAATCATTTCAGAGATTTGGAAAGAGGTTTATAAATTAACTTAAAGGTTTATAAAAGTGGGTTATAACTTTATTTTGGAAGTTATAAGTTAATTGAAATATGAGATGAGCTTTTTAAAAGGGAATTTTTGATAAAGGATAAGCGGAATGTTTTATTTGGAAGAAATATTTGGTTATTTAATATGGGATTTGGAAAGAAGAAGACTTTAAAAAGTTTGTAAATATACTTATACTGATAAGATAAGTATATGATTTTGTTTCAAGGCATGAAAAGTAAATGTTTTGGTAATATGCTTATACCGTTGAGATAAGTATATAAATGTTTCCAAGTATAAAGGAAATTAAGGGGTTTGGGATTAGTGTTTTGAAAAGTTCTTTTAATCAAGTTTTATAAAGTGGTTTTATTAATTAAAGAGAATTGATAAAGGCTCAGTGGATCCCATATGGAAATTAAACCCCGATTGGATGTTTGATTATTTGATAGTAAATAACCGACTATCAAAGCTGGACCCAAAACGTAACTTTGGAAATATCTAGGAGAAACATGAGAATTATATGGTATAGTCACCGTCAAAGGTGTTATACTGTATGTATAAACTTGTTTGTTCTTCTAGGACGAATGATAAGGAAATCCATCCACAAACGGTTAGAAGGTGAACTCTGCTCTTATCTTTGTCTGTTTATTTCCTAATGAAACTAGGTTGAGTTTACCGAAAATATTGAAAGTTGTTTCGAAGAGACCAGGATCGGATATGCTATCTGAAAACCACTTCGATCCAACTCAAGCGTTTTGAAATGAAGACATCTTGAAGCATGGGATCGAAGATGGAGCCATTGATGTGCAAGGGCTGCTTGCTACTAATCCTGAGGGTGGTTCCAAAATGGATGTAGTAGAAGTAGTGCCTTTGGTTTGTCCTTATCCTGGACAACTTGTATGGATGAATGCTGACACTGCATTATTGCCTGGAGGGCAGTGTTAGCATTCCAAGAGGGACTGCTATTCAGAAAGGTAAAACGTACCTTCAAGCCTCATCAACCAGGAATGACTAAAACAAGGGAGATGCATCAAGGCTATGTGGGTCATACCTATTAGGGTATGTTGTCACCCTTCTAGATATGATACATCTACATATTTAAGGATTGGTTGTGCATGAGAGCTCGATATGAAAAGGGTCGCAAAGCAACCAGGGTGATGACATATTCGATACTATCCAGTAAGGGGTAGGCCGGTCTTGTGTTGGCAGGGGTCGTTAGGTACGATCTTGATACATTTTCTAGACGTGTACGGTGATGGGCGGTACCCCAGTAGCATAGTCATTAGTTGGAATCCATTCTCCAATATGAGCTTTACAGTTTTAGTTGTATACTAAATATGTTGGAACGTGAGATGCAAGCATTCCAGCTATTTTAATAATTTACTTTAAACCCTTAGACATTATTATAATATCAATGGGTTTTTTATAAGAGTGTTTTGGTTATCGTAAGCTAAAAACCGGTCTGTGTTTATGTGCGACGTGGTCTTACGAGATACCTTTGATTTTAAAAGAGCTTTAAAAGTAATAATTTAGTTGCATTGAGTTTACTCACACTAGACCCATGTCTGACCTGGATTTTTATTTTCTTTCCCTAAAACTTTTGGATGCTCAAATTTTTATGAGCAGCAAAGTAGTCCAGGTTTTTACGGATGCATTTTGGAGGAGCTTGGAGCAGGAGGCTTCATCGATAGATAGTTATCATCTAGTTTCCGTTGTATATTATGTGCTCTATATCTATGTTTAAGGACAGGCTGTTACAACTGTCCTAAGTTAGGAACCGTATTAGTATGACTCTGATGTATCATTTTGTAAATGACTTTGCAAATATTATGTTGATATAATATATGATATTTTTTTGCACTGTGAGATTCTATGTTTTGTTCTTAGTTTTTCTATCTTCTATCTTCTTTCTTTCCCCTAACGATCGGTGTTTTTCGGCACTTGAATACTCGGCATGTAATACAGTGGGCGTATTAGTCTCGATTTTCGAGAATCGAAAGCTCGATTCATTACAGTTATCAAGCTTAGTCAATGCCTTTAACTAGTCTTCAAGCCTATCCTATGTTTTTATAGTCATCGAACTTAACTTATAATCTATATTTTACACCCTCAATGAGGCCTTGATGCCAATGTTTTTGAGAGTCACCGAAGTTTAATTTTTATATTTTAACACTATGATTTATGAAGTAATAACTTCGACATCATCCCCATGTATTTTTCAAATAAAAGACTTCGACATGCTTTTGAGTAGGCAAAGACCTTTAATGGCGATGACGTCGTCGAGTTCTATAATTGTAAAGGTTTTACATAGTTTTAGCCTTGTAGCCTATGGTTTGAGAGGGTCGAAGACCCCAATGATTTTGAGTTTTCATCAACAATGTTTTGTAAAGCAAGGTTTAATTTGAACGTCTGACATCAAAATTTAATTTGAGTAGGTTGAGAGTTAAGGTTTTCAAGTTTAGTAGGTTTTGGCGAATAAAGCTTCTAAAGACATATAGGAGGCAAAGATTAACTATGTAGGAGATATCTATTTATCTATTTTGTTGTGATTGAATGTTGTATGTAATGGCAGATGTTATAACTATCTATTTAGTAACTTTGATCATCCAAGGGAGCATCTTCATATGTTGATCTTGGCATATTTTATAATAATTATATTTTATCTGATGAGGTATCCGAATATTGATGAGGAGTTGGTGGAGATGCTGATGTGCGTTGTCAGGATGCCTGAAAGGAGGCCCAAGATGGCCCATGTTGTTACATTGATTGAAGATGTTAGAAGGTTCGATGTCTAGAACGTAAAGTTCATCGGTGGGATGTGCTTCGTTTCTGTCACTATTTCTGTGGGCAAATTCTCACCACGAGTAGGGAAAAAGATTAATTTTGACAATTGTTGTTCTACTTGCCCGAGCGGGAAAAAAAATGAATTCATGTTGGGATCCTACTGTTTTGCAACCGTCAGTTTTAAGATCTTTATGATAATTTGCGAATCTTTTGTGTTACATTACAGATTTGTATTTATGTGCAAAAATTTGAACGTAATCGAAGGAGACGAAGAATAGGTGGGACTCCCACAATGTTAAACTCTTTCTTGCAACAGGGAAATTGAGGTTTAAGCGAAAACGACAAATCAAAGATGGAAAAGAATGTTGTCACCGAAACTTTGAATTCAACCGCTCCTGAACATACAATGTATAAAAAAAGGCTTTAACAACTCCATTTTGGCATTCGAGGGGTCAAAAGTTCGGTCAACCTGGTCTAAAAAATAATTTACACTACGTTGCGGTGATCTCGTGTCAAAACCACATTCAAATTCAATGATTAACCTTACAAATATCTCATTTTATCCAAAAATGGAATAATTTTAACAATACTAGGAGGCAAACTCATGGTGAAGTTGCATCAGTTGTCCAAACTAAATTACTTTTTAAACACACTTCACCCACAATCCCTTTGAACGGTAAACAATATTTTTACTCATACAACAAGAAGCACTCATTTGATGTCCGGAGATTGAATCAAAACCCCTAGATACACAATCTAGAGATCTTACTACTTAACCTAGTGATTCTTGTCTATTTTTTTTTTTCTATTTTTTCATAATAAAAGCGTTACTTTATTCAAGCAAGACACTAATTTTGATGTCTCATAGCTCTAAACATTATTTCTAAGACCTCGGTCTATATCTTGTAAAACATATATCATGGCATAAAATTTTTGAGTAAAGTAAAGGACCAATGTTTTGCTTGTTTTATGAATGATTTCAAGGGTTGAATCATTTACAAAGATTTTTGTTTTCAAGGAAATATGGATAGGTTAGTTAACCTAGAATTTTACTGCAAGAATGAATTAAAGATTAGAAAACCAGATGGGACTGGTTTGGGGTCGTGTCCTATACTTTAGCGAATAGCCCTTAGCTAATATAAGTCCAAAATTCCAGTGTGTAGGGCTTTGTCATGGGTAAGACTAAAAGAAGGTTACACATAGAAAGGAATACATGTAGTAGAGATAAGTTATTGGTGAGCCCGCAAAACCATTAGGATCAGTTGACCTTAGAAGTATTAATTCACGGACAGCCGTCCATTTTTTATCTAACAGCATGTTAGAACATTTATTATGTCTGGTAGGCTCGAGTCAGCCAAAGGTTTTTAGTTAGCCTGATAAAACTATGATGTTGGGACAGATAGTCCATTGATTACCTATATTATATGCATGCAAGTTATTGTTATTATAACCAGTTTTGTTGCAGGATTTTGATTGCAATAGTTATGCTTTTAATGGATATTAGTGAGGGGAAAACTCGTTCCGCTAGGCAGCATGGTCTCACCTAATATCAATAAACAGAGATGTCGTATTATTATTCACACCAACCTTTTTGTTTGACTCGAAGTTTATGTTTTCTCATTAAACTCTCGGGTGCTCAAAATTTAATTTGAGTAGGTTGAGAGTTAAGGTTTTCAAGTTTAGTAGGTTTTGGAGAATAAAGCTTCTAAAGACATATAGGAGGCAAAGATTAACTATGTAGGAGATATCTATTTATCTATTTTGTTGTGATTGAATGTTGTATGTAATGGCAGATGTTATAACTATCTATTTAGTAACTTTGATCATCCAAGGGAGCATCTTCATATGTTGATCTTGGCATATTTTATAATAATTATATTTTATCTGAACCTGGTATGTACAGAATATGAAATACTGATTTGAAATGTAATGAGAAAAGTTGTTTCAAAATGGTGTTTGAAATATTTCATATTCTTGTGCTTCTGATATTATGGATACCATTAACATTACCGCATTTTATCACATGAAATTAATACTATAGATGATTATAGCATCTATAGCGGTTAGTTTCGGACCCTAAAATGGGGGATGTTACAACTTGGCATAGTTTTATCTAAACTAGAGGAATTTTTGAACTTAAAAAGAGGTTTTAAAACATAATCCAAATGAATTGGAGAATAAGATTGGGGTATGGGATAACGCTATAGTAACGTACTTGTATTTTCTATATATAAGTATACACTTTATCTCTATTTTCTCACCTCTTTTAGACCATTCTTCCGTGACTTACTAAGGTTCGAATGTGGATTTAAAGGAAAGTAAGATATGAAGGCAGGAAACGGAAGAGTGAATCTCAGTGGAGGAAGCACCACAACAAATGGAAATGCCAGACCCAATACTAAAAGGAATTTGGGTCGAGCACAAGCTGCTAATGAAGGTGCTGGAACACCGCAAGCTAATATGGGGGCAATGTGTCAGTTCTTCGTCAACATGATGCAAGCGGGAACTGCTGTTGGACTTGCAAGTGGAAATGCTAGAGGAGTGAATCAAGAAAGTTCAAGTGTCAACAACTATGTTGTGCTGAGTAGGGATTATGCAAGGCTTGGAGGAAAGCCTTTTATTGGAACTGAGTATGCAATTGATGTAGTGAATTAGTTATTTCATTGCGAGAGGATTTTCGTTGATCTTGGACTGAATAATGAGCAGAAGAGGAGGTTACGTCCGATTAACTACAAGGAGCTGCGTTGTATTGGTGGAACAGTATTACTATTGGAGTAGCGGAGGAAACCCTGATTTGGGAAGAATTTAGGAGAAGGTTTGTACAAAGGTTTATGTCAGAAATCGCTAAGTCTACCTTGTTGAGAAAGTTTGCTGAGTTGGTGCAGGGAAATATGACTGTGTTGGAATATGCTACGAGATTCGAGGAGTTATCAAGGTATGGTTATGCTACAAATGAAATAGTGATTAAAAGGAATGAGAAGTTCATTTGTAGACTGAGACCTGAGCTTGCTAGGACAACTTTGCCACATCTCAAGGATCCGTGTCATGTAGTTATTGAGATGTCTTTAAGGAACGAAGAGATGCTTGCTTTTTTTGGTAGTAACAAAATAGTGGAGGCTTAAGGTAGGCAGAATCAGAAGTTCTTTCACAAGAAGGATGCTCAGAAGAGTGGGGCTGCCAAGAAAGGAAAATCTGAGATTATCTGCTATAAGTGTGATAAGAAGGGACAATTTGCTCATGAGTGCCGGTCTGGCAAAGGGAAGAAAGTTGCTGATAAGAAAGGAGTGAAATGCTTCAACTGTGACCATATGGGGCACTACAAGAATCAGTGTCTAGAACTAGTCAAGAGCAGACAAGGGAAAAGTTTTTCTTTGGAACTAGTATCTTCTAGGCCAACTGCTGCTGAGAAGGGAAAGTCTATTGTAGAAGGTACGATTTTGATTCGTAGTATACCAGTTAGGGTACTATTTGATATCGATGCAAAACATTCATTTATATCTTAGTGTTTGGTAAATAGATTATGCTTAGAACCATCATACCTTGTTACTTCCTTAAGGGTTGCGAATCCGATAGAAGGGTATGCAACACTAGGGATGATATGTGACCGGTTAGAAATTGAATTATTAGGTTATGTGTTTGCTTGCGGTTAGCATGTGTTTGATTTCATAGGCTTCAGAATTATTTTGGGTATGGATTGATTAAGTAAGTATGATGCTAGGATATTTTTCCATGATAGGAAAATATTACTAAGACATCCTAGTAGTAGTGACCAAATTATATATTCTGTAGAAAATCCGAGTTTTGATGTTTGTGCTATGTTGGGTGTAATGGAGGAGGAAAACGAGTTGAACCGAGTTTTTGTTGTGATAGAATTCGTAGATGTCTTTTAATCGGTGATAGACTACCGTCGAAATGAGCTATTGAGTTTCTGATAGATCTTGTACCAGGAGCTAAACCTGTTAGTAGACCGCCAAGTAGGATGACACCTACCAAGATGAGGGAGCTAAAGGTGCAACTAGTGGATTTAGAAGGGAAAAGTTTTATTAAACCAAGGAGTTCGCTTTGGGGAGCAGCCGCAATGTTTGTTAAGAAAATGGACGTATCATTAAAATTGTGTATCGATTATCGTAAGTTAAATGAGAAGATGATAAGAAGCCGATATCCGTTGCCAAGAATTGATGATTTGTTCGACTAGTTAAGTGGAGTTAAAGTATTCTTTGAATCGGGCCCATGAAAACTCTTCTTCTGGAATATTTGCAGTAAGGGAGTCCCACCAAGCTGCTGCTCTCTCTTGCAGTTGCCATGCTGCTAAGAATCTTTTTTGTTTATAGGATAAACCAAGACTTTTCAAAAAAATTCGCAAGATTGCAACCAAGCTTGCACTTCCATGATAGACTCAGTTCCTTTAAATGGTTTCCCTCCAAAATTGGTGTAATCCTTGCATAAGTTTGCGAAATCCACTCTTGGCAGCTCTAGGGCTACCTCTTCAGTAATCCGAACTCCTCCAGGATTTGGAGTTTGACCATTTGTAGTGGTAGTGCTACCTGCTCCCCTACCTTATCTACCTCTGTTACTCATGTCTTACTACCTGGACATAGTAAGATAATCTCAGAATAATTGGACAAGATAAATCTTAAAAGAAGGGAACTAATCAAGCCTATCAAGTTGATCTATCCATCAAAGATATATATATATATATATATATATATACGAATAAAAATTACAAATACACACTCTCGAAGTTGACCCTAACCCAAAGCCTAAGTGTTCGCTCAACCTAGGCTCTGATACCAAAATTGTAAGGACCACCTTTCTTGCACCGAAAGACGAGCCATTAAGGGTAGAAGAAAAAGAAAGATCAGAAGAAACTACATAATCATAGAATCTCATCACGAATTAGAACATCATATAATAGATAAACTAAGATATTACAGTCATTTCCATATAAATAATACAACAGAGTCGTTACATTACAACTTCAACTGGACAGTTATAACTACCTATCCATACAAAATGCATAAATCATACATAAACACAACGGAATAAGATAATAACTAGCTAACGGTGAAGCCACCTGCTCCAGCTACTTTAAAATGCTTCTGTAAGAAACCTGGATCACTTGGCTACTCATATAAATTTGAGTACCCAAGAGTTTTTAGGAAAAGAAAAGAAAACTCTGGGTCACAAATTGGTCTGGCATGAGTAACTCAAAACAACTTAATTTCTTTTACTTTCATAAAATGATTTGAAAATCAAAGGAATCTCGTAAGACCACACCACATATAAATACGGATGGATTTTTACCTTATGATAACCAAAACACTTTATATAGAAATCAAGTAATATTATCATAATGTCTAGGGTTTTCAAGTAAAAAATAGAACATAACTATGTTAGTCCTTGAGATGATGGTTTTGATGACAACAAGCTTAGGACTTATTATAAAATATAAATACAAACGTTATGGTTTAGATATATATGTATATGCAGAATATAAACATGTAGGTACCAAGAATGAATACTGTACAGTATAGAGATACAAGACTGATGAATTTAAAGATCGAAGATATCAAGATTGAAGACTCATGAGTATCAAGAAATCAAGTTATCAAGAGTTCAAGATTTCAAACAGTACAAGATAATGTAGTCAGAATTATGTTAAAACTTCTTGAAAGCACCTACATCTTTATTCGAAATTTATTCGTGGAATGGAATCCACTTCGAGCCTGTTAAAGGGATGGAACCCTAGTGGGATGGAACCCACGACAATATCTAGTGGAACATATAGTGGTCCTATTTTGATATCCACTAATTTTATAAAAATGTTTTTCAATAATTTATCCCTTGTTTTTTAAAATGTTTTCAAAACTTTCTTTTCAAAAAGACATCTCTCTTGTTTTAAATATTTTAGCCTCAAAACTATTTTTATCATTTTTAATATTTTGATTTCAAAATTGTCATTGTTTTTAAACCATCTCTTGTTTTAAATATTTAGCTTTAACATATTTATATACTCAGATTTTAATCACTTTATAGATTAAGATTATATATATTAAAAATTATTTTCTAAACTCTTTTATATGTTTAAACTATATTCAAATATATTTACAAAGTTTAGAAATTGTTTTGAAAAATTATAGAAACCGATTTTAATAAGAAAATCAAAACATCAATTTTGCCATGAGCATGTCGACATACCTCAACCCCCCATGTCGACATGGTGTCCGTTATTTTCAAATTTCAATATTCAAAAGAAGTGTCTATTCGTCATATCCTTTCACGAATAGATATGGTTGTTGCTCTACTATAAAGTTCTAAACGAATTTTAACTAGATTTTCATTTATTTTCTCTCCTCTTCATCTTCTACATTTATTCTAAAGAATTCAAAACTATACTCCGCCAAAATACCAAGTGAATTAAACTTAATTATCTCTTGTTTGATTCTCTGCCACTCTCTCCATAAGATCTCAGTGCTATTCAGAGTTATAGAATCTTTTGTAAATCAAACTGTTGAGTAAAAGGTGCGGTTGAGCCTTGAAATCAATTGGGTGTGATTGTAGCCCTGGAAATCAATTAGGTGATCTTGTAGCCTGGTTAAATCAAGAGATTTGCCCTGAACTCGAATACAGGAGGGTGTACCTCGTAGCCTTGAAATCGAGGGTGTAAACTGGGAGATTATTTTTGAAAAGAAATCCGTACGATTGTATGGGACTGGATGTAGCGTAACTCTGAACCAATATAAAATCCTGGTGTGTTCTTTCCTTTACTGCTTTTATTTAATATTTGCATCTGTGTCTGATTCTGTGATTATATCTGTGTTTGTGAATTGCATTTGTTGGTGTTTAAATTGAACAAAATTCAAAAAGATTTAAAAAATACATAAAACACTATTCACCCCCCTCTAGTGTTATTCCAGCCTTAAGATCCGTATTCCGCATTTCTCACATTTGGTATCAGAGCCAGGTTTTCAAAGTTTTCATAATCTAAATTTTGAAAAGTTTTAAAAATGGCTACCAACACTGGTTCTGTTAACACTATCACTAGTTCATTTGTAGAGGGTCAGTCTACTGCCAGACCACCACTTTTTAATGACAGTAACTATGCATATTAGGCATGTAGAATGAAAATATATTTACAGTCAATAGGATTAGACACTTGGAATATCACACAATCTGAATATTCTGAACCCACAACTAGTTTTGCACAGTGGACTGCTGAGCAAAAGAATATTGCACAAAATAATTCAAAAGCCATGAATATTTTATTTTGTTCACTTGATAGAAATGAATTCAATAGAGTATATGTTTGTAAGTCTGCATATGATATCTGGAAAACTTTACAAGTTACTCATGAAGGAACAAGCAAAGTCAAACAGACCAAAATATCCATACTCACAAATCAGTTTCAATTATTCAAAATGAATTTTAATGAGTCCATTTCAGATATGTATAGTAGATTTCAGGAGATTGTGCATTCTCTAATTTCATTGGGAAAAAGTTTTTCCGAAGAAGATCAAGTTAGAAAAATTCTAAATTCTCTTACTCCATAATGGGATCAGAAAACTCTTGCAATCGAAGAAGCAAATGATATCAGTACTTTAAAGATTGAAGAATTGATTGGAAATCTAATGTCGTTCGAAGTACAAATGCAAGGGAGAAGAGATAGCAAGGCATTCGAAAAGAAGTCAATTGCGTTAAATACATTAACAGATGGATTAGACTCGGGAAGTGATGATGATGAAGAAATAACATTCATGACAAAGAATTTTCGGAGGTTTATGAAATACAGAAAGTTGAACAACTTCAAAAAGAATGATCACAGGAATTCTGGAAATCATAATGAAGTACCAAACCACGTCAAATGTTTCAACTATGACAAACCAGGCCACCTCAAAAGAGACTATCCGCATCCTGATAAGCAAAAGTTTCCTACAAGCAATGATTATGCAAAGAAAAGGAAAAAGAGCGTATACTTCTACACTAGACAATTCAGACTCAGATTCATCCTCAAGTGATGATGATCAGAAGATGGAAAATTCAAATATGTGCTTTACGGCAATTCATGATTCCGACGATCTCGGAGATACGAATCTAGAAAAAGGTACACGTTTACAATATATTAGTTGAAATTGTTTGCTTAAAATTGTTTGATTGTTTTTGAAATTATGTGTTGTTTGAATTTTAAATTTTTTATTATTATGTTTATTTTTATTTTTAATATTATAATATATTTTTATTAAAAGAATATTATTATATTTTATATTACTCCAGAAAATATATAGACATTAAAAATAATATATGTATATAGATATTAAAGTATATAGGAAAATATAAGTCATATGAATTCTCTGACCCATGTCGACATGGCCCTACCTATGTGTCGACATCCCTGTCAGAAATTTGAAATTCAAATTTGAATTCAAATATTTGAATTTCCCTTCACCTTTTCACCAAACCCAATGTTCTGGAAAGGTACCTCTTGACCAGAGAACATGTCTATTGAATATCTATTTATTTCCATTATATTATCATACCTTTTCACTTTCATTTTAAAATTCAAACTCTCTTTCACTCTTTCAAACTTTCTACTCTCTTCAAAAATGGCTTCTTTAAGCACTCCATCCACAATGAGGCTGTCTAAAACCATTAAAGAGTATCTCTATAATGATTCGGAAGCAATCAAGGCTTATATAAGCTATGCTAATTTCGGAAAAGTTCATACGGAAAAGATTGCTATCTTTAGCAATTTCTCTACATATGAAATCAATACTCTTCTTGAAGAGAATCATATTCTTAGTCTTTCTGACAATTCTCAAAATGATTTTGTTTGTTACCCAAATCTTGTTAAAATGTTTTATGCGAATTTGAATCGTGGTTTTTATAAAGGAAATGAAGATGAAATTTGGAGTTGTGTTAAAGGCACTAAAATTGTTTTAAATTGTGAAATTTTGGGCAACATTCTCAATTGCAAAAATTCGGTAATAGATCTTTCTACTTTTAATATTGATGAACAAGATCGTGAGACATTTCATCACATTTTCGAAGGAGATGACAACTTTGAATTTAAAAATCATAACTTTCATCCGAAAGCACGTATTGTCAATCTTCCTTTGCAACATAATATCACTCCTAGATCTGGAAATTTCAATAACCCGACTTTAAAAGTTTGTATATCTCTTTTTGCTATCTTTGGTCATTATGACATTAATTGGGAACAAGTGATTATGGATGAAATTCATCCTAAGAATTTGGAAATGGGTGAGAATACCTTGTAACATGGAATCTATCTCAATCGGATTTTTAATTATTTTGGCGTTGATTACAAAAGTGAAGAATTTTTTTCAAGAAAAGTGTTTAATCAAGCCAACATTTCTCTCATGAAAATTCCTTTCATATTTCAACAGTATGAATCTCTTGCCGAAAAGGATCTAAGATTGGCACATGAAGATATGGAGGAAGAAGATGATGAAGAAGAAGAAGAGAAGAAATGGAAATTGAATAAGATAATGAAGAAACCTCCTTGGAAAGTATTGAATATCCTACCAATATTAATAATCCTTCCAACAAAACTCTCCTCAAAAATCAAAAGATTATAGTGGAAAATCAACGGATTCTCAAAAGATCCATTAGTAAGAAATTGGATAAAATGTCCACTAATATGAATAAATTCTTTGCTAAAGTTGGTCGGAAACTTGGCTTATCATCATCATCTTCATCCTCTAGCACATTCTATGAACTAGGTTGTGATGTATTAGTTTGTTTTGAGTAAGCTTGTATTGTTTTTTTTATCATATTATGTAATATCTTATGTATCATCTCATCTATGTATAAAAATCATCTATCTTATGTTTTCCTACCTTATCGTGTCTCTGCAATAAATGTTAATATAGTATATAAGTTTATATATATACATACTTATTCACAAAATAAATAAGACACATAAATTAACTAACCCATGTAGACATGCCTCTACCTCCCTATGTCGACATATAACAGTCAGATTTGGTTATTTTTAAATTTTGAAATTAAAATAACTAACTCGTGTCTATTCATTTTAAATGAATTTCTGCCTATTTAAACACCTGTTTCTTCCAGAAATTTGTAATCTTTTCATTTCTACTTATCTCTATTTTCATCTCTTCAGTACTTATCAATAATGGCTTCCTCTTCTCAAACTCTAAGTGATAATCTTGAAGAAACTCTCAATTCATTCAAGAATATACTTACTTTTATTCTCCGCAATCAAAGGCACTTAGAACTAAGTCAAATGTAGATGATAAAAGAACAAGAGAAGCATTTCGATGCCCACCGTTGGATGATTTCTGCCCTCAACAAAGATGATCTCGATGCAAATCCTATAGGAACTTTGATTCAAGATAATGAAGATTGGGAAGTTATTAAAAAGGATCCTATCTTTGGAGAAGAAGGATGGGTTGAAGTTCTTAGAAATATTTGATCTTCTTATGGTTTGAATTGTTTGTTTTTGAATTGTGTGATTTGATTTGATTTGATTTGCTTTGATTTGTTTAGAATTGAATTGATTTGGTTTGAATGGATTGTATAACATTATATTAAACATGGTATATATTTGTTGGGATTAAACTTCATATTTGTCATTAACTCATGTTATTTTATATATATATATATATATATATAAATATACACTCCATCATAATTTGTCACAGGTACTCCAGTATAAGCCCAAGGGGGAGCTATATTAGTTTAGAATTAGTTTTTGTTGATGACAAAGGGGGAGAAGTATAAAATAGAGTAGTTAGGCTTAGATTAAGGGGGAGTTATAGTGAAGGTGAAGTATATTTTATAAACATAGGTTAGGATATTTTATAAAGTTAATATTATGCTCAGGTCCCTAATAAGTTTCAAAATACACAAAAACCCCAGTAAAAGAAAGTATGTAAATTAGGTCCCTGGAATTAAGTTACTAAGTAATTGCATATAGTTATGTAATTATTCACCGAATAATTGTAGACATTTATGCAATTATATCCAAAAGTTGCATAAATTTATGCATTTTTTTCGGTGAATAATTGTGGAAATTTCTGCAATTTTTTTGTGAATAATTGTGGAATTTTCCGCAAATTTTTGAAAAAATTGCTGAAATTTCCGCAATTTTTTGGTGAATAATTGCGGAATTTTCCGTGGAAATTTCCGCAATTTTTCATTGAATAATTGTGGAAATGTCTGCAATTTTTTGATATAATTGCATAAATGTCTGCAATTATTCATTGAATAATTGCATAAGTGTATGCCATTATTTGGTAACTTAATTCTAGGGACCTAATTTACAAACTTTTTTTTACTAGGGTTTTTGTGTATTTTGAAACTTATTAGGGACCTGTGCCAAACTGTCCCTTTTATAAACAAAGGTTGTCATCATCAAAAAGGGGGGATTGTTAGTCCTTGAGATGATGGTTTTGATGACAACAACCTTAGGACTTATTATAAAATATAAATACTAACGTTATGGTTTAGATATATATATATATATATATATATATATATATATGTGTGTGTGTGTGTGTATGCAGAATTTAAACATGCAGGTACCAAGAATGAAGACTGTATAGTCTAGAGATACAAGACTGATAAATTTAAAGATCGAGGATATCAAGATTGAAGACTCATGAGTATCAAGAAATCAAGAGTTCAAGATTTCATACAGTACAAGATAATGTAATCAGTCTAGAATTATGTTAAAACTTCTTGAAAGCACTTACATCTTTATTCGAAATTTATTCGTGGAATGGAATCCACTTCGAGCCTGTTAAAGGGTTAGAACCCACGACAATATCTAGTGGAACATATAGTGGTCCTATTTTGATATCCACTAATATTATAAAAATGTTTTTCAAAAATTTATCCCTTGTTTTTTAAAATGTTTTCAAAACTTTCTTTTCAAAAAGACATCTCTCTTGTTTGAAATATTTTAGCCTCAAAACTATTTTTATCATTTTTAATATTTTGATTTCAAAATTGTCCTTGTTTTTAAACCATCTCTTGTTTTTAATATTTAGCTTTAAAATATTTATATACTCGGATTTTAAATCACTTTATAGATTAAGATTATATATATTAAAAATTATTTTCTAAACTCTTTTATATGTTTAAACTATATTCAAATATATTTACAAAGTTTAGAAATTGTTTTGACATATTATAGAAACCAATTTTAATAAGAAAATCAAAACATCAATTTTGCCTTGAGCATGTCGACATTCCTCAACCCCCTATGTCGACATGGTGTCCGTTATTTTCAAATTTCAATTTTCAAAAGAAGTGTCTATTCGTCGTATCCTTCCACGAATAGATATGGTTGTTGCTCTACTATAAATACCAGTAAGTTCTAAATGAATTTTAACCAGATTTTCATTTATTTTCTCTCCTCTTCATCTTCCACATTTATTCTAAAGAATTCAAAACTACACTCTGCCAAAATACCAAGTGAATCAAACTTTATTATCTCTTGTTTGATTCTCTGCCACTCTCTCCATAAGATCTCAGTGCTATTCAAAGTTATAGAATCTTTTGTAAATCAAACTATTGAGTAAAAGGTGCGGTTGAGCCTTGAAATCAATTGGGTGTGATTGTAGCTATGGAAATCAATTAGGTAATCTTGTAGCCTGGTTAAATTTAGAGAGTTGCCATGAGCTCGAATATAGGAGGGTGTACCTTGTAGACTTGAAACCGAGGGTATAATCTGGGAGAATATTTTTGAAAAGAACTCTATACGATTGTACGAGACTGGATGTAGGGTAACTCCGAACCAGTATAAAATCCTGGTGTGTTCTTTCCTTCACCGCTTTTATTTAATATTTACGTCTGTGTTTGATTCTTTGATTATATCTGTGTTTGTGAATTGCATTTGTTGGTGTTTAAATTGAACAAAATTCAGAAAGATTTAAAAAATACATCAAACACTATTCATCCACCATCTAGTGTTATTCTAGCCTTAAGATTAGTAATCCGCATTTCTCACAAGCTAATATGCTTGCATCTCACATTTAAACATATTTTGGTACAACTAAATCCATATGGAACTTACTAGAGAATGGATTTCATACATGACCAGGTATGGAACTAACTTCCGAAGGTGCACTCTAGATAAAATATACCTAGGGTTTGACAAGAACATCTTGTAACCCTGCTACACAAAACCGGCCTAACACTTGACTAGTAGTACCAAATACATCACCACCACGGTTAGGATCAGCAACCATACTAGAGCATACAAAAATAGGTCAAATATTGATTCTAGATATGGTGATAACATACCCTGATGGGAGCGACCCACATAGATCATTTCCAGTTGATGAGGCATGAGGCTACGTTTAGCTTTACTAAAGCACTACCACTTAGAATGCTGCATCGCCTTCCATATGTTGACATAATGTCAGCATTCATCCATACAAGTCGTTCAGGAGATGAACGAACCGAACGCGCTATTTCCACTACACCCGTTTTGGAATCATCCACAGGGTTAGTAGCAAATAGCCCTTGAGCTTAAAGTCTTTATCTTGGACCTTGCCTTTATTATTTCCAATTCAAATGTTTACGTTGGTTCAAAGTGGTTTTCGGATAACAACTAATATCTGATCCCGGTCTCTCCAAACCAACGTTCGATTATTTTAAAGGATCAAGTTGTTTATAGTGGTCCATTCCACTATCAGGGTATAAAGATTTACATATGAACATACGTTCCATATGCTTAGATTATCATGACCCGCTTATCGAAACTAATCCCCTTGTATCCATCACGTTTCCAAAGTGCGGTATTTGTGATAAGTACAAGTCGAGTTACTTTCAATAAAACATATCAACGTTTTATTACAACTACTTTAATTCATGTGGCTACTTCATAGCATGGACAAGAGATCCTTGATTTTAAAACAATTTACTTAAGTAAGAAAGTTGGTTAAAAATAAATAACCGATAGAGTTTTAAAAGAACTTTAAAATAAATAAACTATATTAAATCAAAAGTTTAATATTTAATTAAACTTTAATAAATCTTAAATTAATCAAAAATCATACTTTAAACCTTAATTAATTATTCATAATTAAACTTTAATTTAGATAACATTCATTTAAGAAATTAAACCCTAATTAAGTGATAATTAACCCTAATTAAATAATAATTAATTAAATAACTAACCCTAATTAACTAATTAATTAAAGTAATTAAACTTGATTAAATAAAAATTAATTTAATAAATCATTATTTAAACTTACTTAATTAAAAATATTTAACTTAGTTAATAATTTCTAAAACTCTAATTACTTAACCTAATTACTTAATTAATTAATTAATTAATAATCACCCAAATTAACAAATTAAATTATTAAATAATCAAATAATTAAAAAAATAAAATTTTGGCTTACTTAATTAATTTGAAATGAGTTTTCAAAAACAATCCAAAAGAAATCACTTTTACAACTTGAAATCGTGAAATTTTCCAAACTACATCCATAGCGTTTATCGCTATGAGCGCAGTTTGCTAGAATTGATTTCTAGGTGAAAACTTCACTTTAAATCTAGCTATAACATATTTGAAAACAAAAATGTAAAAGTTTTGAAACTTAAAAACAAAAGTGAAAACTTGGAAAACATTTTCAAAATCCAAAACTAGAAAAAGAGCTTTTCGTTTTCAAATCGGATCTCAAGTCCTTTGCGACTTTACTAAGTGCTAACTTCACCACATTTACATCACATACACTTGTTTTTGTTACATAAACATACTACCATCATATCATAACCAACCATTCACATATCCATATCCAAATATATTATTTAACCACCAAATCACAAATCCTAGCTCAAACACAATCATATAATCATATGCTATCAAAACAACATGATAATTCAGCACAACAACCACTATATTTTCACAACATATAGTTCATCAAAACCAAGTTAATTTATTTTCCAAAAACAAAAGTTTTACTCACCGAAACTTTTCTAAATCAAAGCGAGCTTTTTCCAAAACTTGAAAACGCTTTAGAATGTTGCAAAATTTGAACTTTTTGTTGCTCGAACACTTGAAATGGGCTCGGCCAAGTGAGCTTTGGGTTCGGCCTAGTGGCTTTGGGCTTGGCCAAGAGAAGTTTGGGCCCTGCCCTTATGTTCTTTTGGGAATTGTGGCTTGCAACTTGGAAGAAGAGTGTTGTAGTATATTTAGAAGTGGTTTAGCAAGAATTGGAAGTGTTTTAAGTGGAAATAAGTGATTTTTTTTTATCAAACTAGAGAATATGAAGAGAAGCCATGGAAGTGTTTGTCCAAGCTCTTAGGAATTTTTGAAATGAAGAAGGAGGTTATAAAATGAGAAACATGAAAGAGTAGTGATATTTATAGGCTTAGGAAATTAATTAAAAATTATATAAGTGCTTATTATAAAATATATACATACATGCATCTCCATTTCTCTTCCCCCCTTCAATCCGTCCACACATGTACCCCTCCTCTCCTTGCACTATTCATGCCATGTTCTTGTGTACTGGAGTTGAAAAAAAGATATATTTTATATGTTAATATATGTAAACTTTTATTAAATAAAATCTTATATTTTAATATGCTTAAGTGTGCAAATATGTACATGCATATTTACATGTACGCACCATGTTAAAATGGTTTGTAAGTGTGCATGTGTGTTTAACATAGTGGTATGACATTTTAAACAAATTTTAAACAAAGAAAATTTCATATTTCTAAAAATAATTTCCGGTCATATTTTCTATTTCTCTATGAACTATATATATTGGTAAACAAATTTTGAAAACTATTTTATTATCATTAATTATTATTTAAAATAGTTTTATTTGTTAACAAAAATTCATTTATTAATTATTTAAAAATATAATTAAATATTCATTTAAATAGCGATTAAATTCTGGGTTGTTACACTCTCCTCCCTTAAAATAATTTCGTCCTGAAATTAGCAAACAAGGGGATAATCAAACTACGCATAAAGCTATATATTTATATCATAAAACACTACAAAGACATGCATTAAGAATCCATAGCAAACAAACCTACAATAGACATCAACTAACTATCCTAACATCAACTTGGGATAGGCTTCTTTCATTTGATCCACCGTCTCCCAAGTGCAGTCTCTTGGATCCTCACTCCATTGAATATTAATTAGTCACTCCACCTTGTTACGCAACCTCTTTTCATCCTGATCCACAACATAAACTGGATGTCTAACCACTGTCAAGTTCGGTTCTATTTCCAATTCCTCTTGAATTGATGGCTCCATAATCAAAGATGGGTCATGAACATACTTCCTCAAATGAGACACGTGGAACACATTATGAACTGTCGTCAATCTCTCTGGCAACTCAACCCTATAAGCAAGCGATCTGATCCTCTCAAGTATACGGAAGGGTCCTACATACCTTAGAGCTAACTTCCCTACTTTTCCAAATCTAACAGCTCCTCTTATTGGTGAAATTTTTACAAACACCAAGTCTCCAACCACAAATTCCAAATCTCTTCACCTCTTATCAGCATAACTCTTCTGGCAATCTTACGCCTCCTTCATTCTTTTCTTAATCACTACAACTTTCTCAGTAGCCTCCTAGGTCATGTCCGGTCAAAGAACTAATCTATCTCCCATCTCAACCTAACATATTGGTGACTTGCACGGTCTTCCATATAGGGCTTCATGTGGTGCCATTCCGATGCTTGCTTGGAAACTATTGTTATAGGAGAGCTCAACCAATTGCAAATGATCCTCCCATTATCTACCAAAATCCAGAATACATGCTCTTAAGAGATCTTCTAGAATCTGATTTACCCGCTCCATTTGTCCGTCTATTTGGGGGTGGTATGTTGTGCTTAAGCTCAACTTTGTCCCTAGTGTTGTTTGCAATGTTTCCCAAAATTGACTAGTAAATATGGGGTCTCGATCACTTACTATATTCACAGATACTCCATGCAACCAGACTATCTCTCCCATAAAAATTTCAGCTAAAGAAGCAGCGGTTCACATTGGTTTAACCGGGATAAAATGCCCGCTCTTCGTTAGCCGATCCACGATAACGCATACTCCTTCATTTCCTTTTCTGGTTCTGGGCAAACCATCAATAAAATCCATTGATATCATTTTGCATTTCCAATTGGGTATTTTCGAAGGTTGTGATAATCCGGTTGTCTTCTGGTGATCACCTTTGATTTGTTGATGATCACCTTTGGTTTGTTGACAGCACGAACACCTACTAACATAGACTGAAATGTCCTTCATTCCTGGCCACAAAAATACTCTTTTCATATCTTTATACATCTTATGAAATCCTGGATGAATACTTAACTTAGACATGTGGCATTCTAACAAAACTTACTGCCTCAGCCCATCCGCATCTGGAACACACAATCGTCCGTTCATCCTTAAAGCACCTCGACTATACATCTCAAAATCCGAACACCTACCTCCTTTGACTCCTTGAATTAATCCTTCCAGTATCTCATCCTTCCTCTAATTCCTCATAATCCTTTCCTAAAGTGTCAGGGTAACCTCCAAAAGAGTCAAAACAGCATTCCTGCTTAAGGCATCTGTTGCCACATTAGCCTTTCCTGGCGTATAAAGAATATTCAAGTGATAAGCTGCCAAAAACTCCAACCACCTCTGTTGCCTTACGTTCAGATCCTTCTGAGTAAAAAGATACTTTAGGGATTTATGATCCATGAAGAGCTCGAATCTTTCACCTAATTAAAGAAAGAAAACTTACTCCTTAAACCTCTAAAGATTAGAAAGAAACTAAGAGGAATAGAAGGAACCTTACCCAACAAGTAGTATCTCCACATTTTCAATGCAAAGACAACAATAAGCAACTCCAGGTCATGCGTAGCATAGTTCTTCTCGTGAGGCTTCAACTGCCTGCTAGCTTATGCAATCACTCTACCATGCTGCATCAGAACAGCACCAAGTCCCACACCACATGCATCTGATTAAATCGTGAACCCACTATTTCCATCCGAAACAGCCAAAACTGGTGCACTGGTCAATCTCTTCTTCAATTTCATAAATGCTTCTTCACACTTTGGAGTCCATATAAACTTTTCCTCCTTCTTAATCAGCTTAGTCAAATGGGAGGAAATCTTGGAATAATCTTGAGTAAAGCTCTAATGGTATCCAGCCAAACCTAAGAAACTGCGAACCTCGGTAGGAGTTCGTGGTCGCATCCATTCCTGAGCAGCTTCCACCGTCATTGGGTCCACTAAAATACCTTCTCTTGTCATAATATGTCCTAAGAATCTTACCTCTGATCTCCAACAATCGCACTTAGAAAATTTTGCCTTTAGGACATGTCTCCTCAATGTCTCCAACACCACTTCCAAATGATGTTTATGCTCCTCCTCAAATTTGGAGTAGATAAGGATATCATTGATGAAAACTAACACAAACTTGTTAATAACATCTCGGAAAACACGGTTCATGAGGTCTACAAAATATGCAGGTGCATTAGTTAGTCCAAAAGGCATAACCAACCACTCAAAGAAACAGTCAGGACCTCTAAACGCAGTTAAGGGTATACTATCTTTAGCCACCCTCAACTGATGGAATCCAGTAGTTAGATCCATCTAAGAAAATACCGTAGCTCCATGAAGTTGATCAAAAAGAACATCGATGTGGGGTAAGGGATACTTGTTCCTAATGGTTAGCTTATTCAACTCCCTATAATCCACGCACAACCTTAAAGATCCATTAGACTTAGCTCCAAACACCACAATAGACCCCCAACAAAAACGATTTAGTCTAATCAATCCTCTCCTTGACAGGTCCTGGGTTTGACTTACCAACTTGTAATGACCCACCCTTTTGGATGGTTTAAATTGATAATAAACCACACATGTCAAACTCAAACCATTCAAAAGAGAGGATTGTTATGGGGTAAATAAGAAAAAGAAGAGAAAAAAAACACAGAATCTCACAGTGAAATGACAAAATATAATAATCAAATAACAGTTAAGGAAGCTGGTTTACAAATTACATTTGATTACACTTTTACAATACAAATCAGAGTACACATGGCAGGAATAAATAAATAATGTGGCGCAACAATATGATGCAGTGGGAAAAATTTAATAAATAATATAGTGTACAAATATCTGTCTTCGTCCTCTAGAAAGCGGTCTTCGATACACTAAAAAGCTCAGACTGACCCGAGCGTAATGAAAAGACAAAACACTCGAGTCAGAACTAAAAGATCTTATGTAAGTTAAATCAACAGTAAATAAATATGAGTGTAACGGCTTCAGAGATGTTTACGGGATTTTACAACTCCTATCCAATGTCAAATGTGCATGCAATAACTTAAGGGATGTTCAGGATTCCATCTCCTAAGGATCCATTAAACTATCCACTATGTAGTAACATACGCTATTATAATATGTCTATCAGTAAAGTAAAGTATTAAAATAGCGTTAAGGCGTTACCTATATCCCCTTTAACACATTTTATATAATGTTGTAGTCTATACAGTACTGTAAACTCCACCGTAAACTAGTGGGCTATCAGGGAGCACTGCATAGGTACGACACAAACCAAACTCGTAATAGGTGCGATAAGGCATGTGATAAGGCACGCAAGGCAATGCCTAGGGTATGATACTACCATTTTGCGGATCCGAACTGGTGGTAACGCATAGCAGCTACTACCGCCCACCTCGGAACACACTCCCATGATCAAATCGAGGGGTGGCCACCAAATCAATCACAAAGTCATAATATGGTATCGAAAAAGCATGTCCGATCGGAGGTGCGACCTCACTTGGTCCGGCATGGCTCCTGTTTTAGTCACATCAAGCTGACTCGAGGGAGTCGGGGCTACGATAATACCTCATATAGAATCGTTCTTCAAACCAACCTACTTCATTATGAAATCTCCACCACGTGCACAGTTGTTAAAGTGGTTTTTGGTATTGGCAAAGAGTATGACAATATCCGATCCCGGTCTCTTTAACAACCAAACGCTTATTTCACACCGGATGGTTCCTTTACATTTCCAAAACCAATTCATAATTGATATCAAAATATCATATTCAATTCAAACCATATCACTTTCGAAATCATATTCACTTTCGAAATCATATTCACTTTAGAAATCATATCACTTTCGAAATCATATCACCTTTGAAATCATATTCACAAATAGGTCAAACTCTCATTTCAAATCATCATATTTACTCAAAATATGTCCTTTCACGAGAAAACATCATTTCAAATTCCAACATAAGTTATAACATCATTTAACCATATTCGCTTTTAAATCAAGTATTTAAATATAACCAATTCAACCTTGCATAGTTGAAATTTAGAAAACTAGTTTAGATAGTCATAAATAGTTTCAATTAGTTTTTAAATAGTTTAAAGTAGTTTTAAAAATAGTTTAAAATAGTTTTAAAATAGTTTAAAATACTTTAAAATAGTTTAAATAATTTAAATAGTTTAAAATAGATTAAAATAGCTTAAAATAGTTTAAATAGTTTAAAATAGATTTAAATAGTTTAAATAGTCTAAATAGTTTAAAATAGGTTAAGATAGTTTAAATAGTTTTAAAATGTATTTAATATAGTTTTAATAGTTTAGTATAAAATGGTTTGATTATTGGAAATGCTTTATATAGTAAATAGTTTACAAATCTAAATAAATCTGAAATTTTTAAATAATAGATTTTAAACAATTTATATTAAAATAATTAATTTGAAAATAATATCAAATCAAACTGTTTCTTCCATTTCAACAAATCTAAACCATATCCAGATTTTCAACAAAACTAGATTTTCTTTCAATTCAAATTCCCATAAAATGATTTCAATTTATATCGATTTCAAATCCATGTTTGAACTACAAATTTAAACAACTTCAAATTCATAGATTTCAAAGTTAAAGATTCAAACATTTCCAATAACTCAATTTTGATAAATTTCATTATATTTAAAAAATTCAACTTTGAAATTTTAATTTAAATTCGTTTAAACAATTCATTTGAACAAGTTTAAATTTCAACATTTAAAGCCTGGATATTCGAAAATAATTCAGTTTATATAAATCAAACTTATTCAAAATATCATTTAACTGGATTCAAAAATTAAGGATTTAAAAATCATTTAATTTAACCAATCCGGTGTTTGTATATAATTTACTACTCTATGGTCAAGTGATATAGATATATATCATTTCAACCCGCAATAATTTTAAATTTATGGGTATATATCATTTCAACCTGCAATCCCGAGTTAAAATTCAAAATCCATAAAATCGCTCGAGTCTATCATTTCAACCCATAACGATTTTCTCCTAATCTATCAGATCGTTTGAGTTTGTATCATTTCAACCCATAGTGATTTTTCCTAACAATAAACCAAGGGAACTTGCAGTGTGATAACAATATATAAATATAACATGTAGTCATCCAATATCAACAATTAAACATCCATCACAATCATCATTCAAATCAACCAATAAATAACAACAATTGACTGGTTATCATTAACCAGTATTTAACTAGCAATTTAAATTCAATATTAAATTAAATGGAAATTTAATTCAATAAAATTTAGATTTAACTAGCATGACAAATTAAAAATACCAAACAACGATCAATCAACTTCTAATCACATCATAAATTTAATTTAACTAACATAAGATACTCTAGTAGTTGTGAGTGGGTTAAACACTCACCTTTAATTTAAAATCCATTTAAAATCCAAATAAAGGACCAAATTTGAACAGTCTCAGAATTCGACCAAACCAGTTCCATAATGATTGGAATTTTGATACGATCCCAACGGAGCAAACCGTGCGTGAATCTGAGCTCGTATGCAAAAGATATTAAGTTTCGAAGTTATATGATTTATATTACGAAATAAATAAAATAAATTTAATTAAACAAACACGTCAGCTACCTTATATCATCCGTGAACCCTTCCATCGTTCGAACTCACACACGTAGCCCTATCCGCCACTACGTTCCTCCAGTTCGCCGCCGCTACAAGCCAAGTCACCACGATCCAGACATTCCACTGCCCGAGTCACCTCAGGTCGATCCCCCTCCGAGCAAACAGCCACCTCCGGCCTCCCCGAAGTCACAGCACCCGCCGCACATCTCTCTACCAATCATGGCGATCCTGATGACCTCTGACCCAAAGTAGCCGTACAGATTGACTCCCTTCGACGCCCTCTCTGATGTAGTGCCTTCTGATTGCTCCCAGGACGAAGATCCACCGTCCAATCCAACAACCAATAATGAACGGTCGGGGATAAATGGCCAATTCCCGGTCAAACCAAGATTCGAATCGAAAAACAAATCACTGCAGTAGATTACGCTCGTCGAGAGCTTTCCAACGATATATAATATGACATAGTTTTGAGGAGTTTGATTTTCTATTTGAATTTGAAATTGAATTAGGGTTTGGTTCTGTAGCCATTGGAAGGAAGAAGAAGCAGATAGGTGGAATAGACAGATACGTACAGAGATAAGAAATAAAAAGGCTGCTAGGGTTAAGAAAAATCTTTTTATATAAACAAGGCCCGATGAGAAAGAATGAACCTATCGAATTGGTTCGGAAGGACAATAACGACCTGAAAAGCCCGTTCCACTTCCGAAACGAAAGTGGGTCATCCCATTTATCAAAATAGATTTTTTCAATATTTTTAAATTCAATGGAACATGCAGCTTATTTTAAATTGAATTCATTAAATTGATTTCTAAGCGTTTCAAGCCCGTACGATCAAACGACAAGTCCGATCGCTACGAAACTTGAAATCCTACAATAATTCACTATTATGGATCCGATAAAACTGGTTTCGTCAAAATCCAAGACAGTGGCCAAAATGGCTATTTTCATGTTATTTAAATAAATTATTATTAAATTAATTAAATCACTTTTTTTCAAATTCAAATTAAATAGTTAACAATTTTCATCATCTTTGATTACCCATTAATTTATAATCCTTTAAAGTAAATTTCTAAGTCAAAGCCAATGTTAAATATTGCATTACTTACGGTGTTCAATTTCAATATCAATAAATTCATAAATTATAACTTAAAATCCCAATAAATTAATTTATTTTAATTTCAATCTTATTATTCAATCAATTATCACCTTATGGATATAATTAACATTGGTTTACATCTTATTACACTAATATTCTACAATTGTCATCTTAATTCATATTAACTGCAATATTTAAATTAGATTAATTGCAATTGATTTCCAATTTAATTTCAATAGATCAAAAAAATAGGTGATAAATAACAATTGTTACCTTCTACTTAATTTAATCACATTTATAAGTTTATTATCTACAAACAAATGTTATAACTACTTACACATCATTGATTATATTCAATTTCAATTAATTACATACTATCTCACCATTTAATATAACATTAATTTATTCCCTTATTTACAATTTCTAACCAATTTAATTTTGCAATTATTTCAATTACTTAAGATTACATTCAAATAGTCATCGATTACATTAAACTAACATTATTAATTTCATTCTAATTGTTTTCTCATTAACAAATCATAAATTTTTAATCTCATACAATATTAAATCCTAAAATCTTATTAAATTCAATATTTTAATTGTCGAAAATTACGGGTCGTTACACAACTCCTCCCTTTCCCTCGAAGCCATCCTTTGCTTAGACTGAACTACAGGCCTTGCACCATAGACCAAATCAATGCGAAACTCTATCTCTCAGTGCGGGGGTAAAATTTTAACCTCTTCGAAAACATTGGGGAAATACTTAACTTCAATAGACCCTAAACTCTCTTGGGCGGCATCCAGGGCATATATGAAACTGTACATGTGAATACCGGGTCCCTTACATGATACCTTAGCTTTCCTTCCTATATCAGTCACTAAAGATACAGTTCTCTTATTACATTTTAGGACAGCCTCATATTTTGATAACCAATCCATACCAAGAATAATTTTAAATCCTTTAAAGTCTAGACATATGGGTCGCAAGAAAAATGATGAGAAAGGTAGGAAATTGGCACATTCTTATAATTCATACTCAAATGGGCCACACCACCTATTGGGTTAGACACACACATAAGGTTTTCTACAATACTAGAAATAAGATGAAATTTATCCATCGATTCACAAGAGACAAAACTATGAGAAGCACCGGTATCAAATAGTGCTCGAACAAAAATACCATTAACCAGTAAAATACCTTCAAGGACGCCTTTCTTTACATCCATTGAAGTAGATGGTTCATTATTAATGGCATACACCTTGGGCTATGACACCTTCTTCATGAGTGGGCAGTCCTTTACCATATGCCCAGGCGGATGGCAATTAAAACAGAGAGTCTTTTGGACCATCGGGGAGAATGGTCCGCTTTGCTAGTGCTGCTGCTGATGAATTCAAGAATTCTTGCAAAACTTCATGATGTGGCCCTTCTGCTGACACTTATGGTAAACAAAATCCTTAAGACGATTTCCTCGAGTCCCTCTGTTAGGCTTTCCCTTTCCTTGATTCTTCCAATTAGGATTAAACTTTCTCTTGTTAGAACCACCTCCACTGGTATTTCTACAAGGTGCTACCGGATTAGGCTTCTTCTTTTCCAAGGCCTCGTACCTTAGAGCCATAACAACTAAATCCACAAATTACCCATAACGTGAGTGGTCATTTTCTCATGGTACTCTTACCTCATACCCAAAATAAACATCTCGTTCTTCTTTAATCGGGTGTTGATCAATTCCGATCCTTAAAAAATAGCTCGTTGAACTTCATCTCATACTCTGCTACAGATAGATCCCCTTGCTTCAAGTCCATGAAGTTCCGATACATCCTAGTCCTCCTGCTGTTGGCAAGAATTGATCCTCAAAAACTTCTTTGAATTGGGCCTACAAAAACTCTTCTTCTGGAATATTTGCAGTAAGGGAGTCCCACCAATCTGCTGCTCCCTCTTGCAGTTGCCATGCTGCTAAGAACATTTTGTGTTCATCGGATAAACCAAGGCCTTTAAAAATCTTTTCGCAAGATCGCAACCAAGCTTGCACTTTCATGATAGACTCGGTTCCTTTAATGATTCCCTCCTAAATTTGTGTAATCCTTGCATAAGGTTGTGAAATTCACTCTTGGCAGCTCTGGCACTACCTCTTCGGTAATCTGAACTCCTCCAGGATTTGGGATTCGACCATTTGTAGTTGTAGTGCTACCTGCTCCTCTTCCTCATCTGCCTCTTTTACTCATGTCTTACTACCTGGACATAGTAAGATAATCTTAGAATACTTGGATGAGATAAATCTTGAAAGAAGGGAACTAATCAAACCTATCAAGCTGATCTATCTATCATATATATATATATATATATATATATATATATGAATAAAAATTACAAATACGCACTCTCGAAGTTGACCCTAACCCAAAGCTTAAGTTTTCGCTCAACCTAGGCTCTGATACCAAAACTGTAACGATTGCCTTTCTTGCACCAAAAGACAAGCCATTAAGGGTAGAAGAAAAAGAAAGATAAGGAGAAACTACGCAATAACAGAATCTCACCATGAATCAGAACAATATATAATAGATAATATAAGATATTACATAGCAATTTCCATATAAATAATACATCAGAGTCGTTACATTGCAACTTCAACAGGACAGTTATAACTACTTGTCCATACAGAATGCATTGATCATACATAAACACAGCGGAATAAGATATTAACTAACTAACGGTGAAGCCACCTGCTCCAACTCTTTCAAAATGCTTCCGTAAGAAACCAAATCACTTGGCTACTCATACAAATTTGAGTACCCAAGATTTTTTAGGAAAGGAAAATAAAACTCTGGGTCAGACATGGGTCTGCTATGAGTAACTCAAAACAACTTAATTTTTTCTACTTTTATAAAACGATTTGAAAATCAAAGGTATCTCATAAAATCACACAGCACATAAACACGGAAGGGTTTTTACCTTACGATAACCAAAACACTTTATATAGAAGTCAAGCGATATTATCATAATGTCTAGGGTTTTCAACTAAAAAATAGAACATAGCTGAAATGCTGGCATCTAACATTTCAACATATTTGGATACAACTAAATCCATACGGTACTTATTAGGGAATGAATTCCATACATGACCAGGTAAGGAACTACCTTCCGAAGGTGCACCTTTAAAAAAATACACCTGGGGTCTGACAAGAACATCTTGTACCCCTGCTACACAGAACCAGCCGACCATTTGACTAGTAGTACCGAATACATCACTACTACGGTTGAGATCAGCAAACGTACTGGAGCATACAAAAATGGGTCTAATATTGATTCTAGATATGGTGATGACATACCCTGATGGGCATGACCCACATAGCCCTACTGCATACCCTGTTTTACTCAGTTCCGATTGATGAGACCTGAGGCTACATTTACCTTTACTAAAGCACTGTCACTTAGAATGCTACATCGCCTTCCATATGTTGACACAATGTCAGCTTTCATCCATACAAGTCGTTCAGGAGATGAACGAATCGAAGGCAATATTTCCACTATACCCATTTTGGAATCACCCATAAGGTTAATAGCAAATAGCCCTTGCACTTCAAGTCTTTATCTTGGACCTTGCCTTTATTATTTCCAATTCAAACGTTTGCGTTGGTTCAAAGTGGTTTTCGGATAACAACTAATATCCGATCCTAGTCTCTCCAAACCAGTGTTCGATAATTTTAAAGGGTTAAGTTGTTTATAGTGGTCCATTCCACTATCAGGGTGTAAAGATTTACATATGAACCTACGTTCCATATGCTTAGATTATCTAACCCGTGTTAACCCGCCTTTTGGCAAGGACGTAGGTAGGCGGATTTAACTAAAATCGACTGCTCATTCGTCGAGACTGGAATATGATGGGTTTGAGCCAGTTCGATGGATAGACGATCAGTCATGCATGGTTCGGTCATAGTGCTTAAGCTAAGGTGGCCCGGTGCGACTGGCTCGGTAAGTATGGCTCGGTCAAGGGTGTAAAGTCACGAGTGGCTCGGCCTGAGTGGGTCGGCAGATGTGGCTCGGTGGTGATCTGGGTCGACATTTCTGGATTAGTCGTGTTAGAGTGGATTGGTAGGAAGGCTAGGAGACGACGTGGAGTGGGTCGGCATTGGATAGGATCGATAGTGGGGTGGATCGGTCATGTAGGGTCGGTCAGGGAAGATGAGGCGAAGTGGCTCGATCGTACATGGCTCGGTCAAGGAGAGGAGTTCAATAATGGGTCGGCCCTTGGTAGGGGGTCGGTTATCCTTCGTTCGACCTCAATGGGATCGGCCTTGGTGGACTGGTTATATGGGATCGACATTGGTGGTTCGACCTCAATGGGATCGGCCTTGGTGGTTCATCATGTTCTGGATCAGTCATACTGAAGTAGGTCGGCATTGGTATGGCTCGGCATTTGGACAGGTCGGTAGGCAGTAGGCTTCGGGACAACACTCGAATATGCTCGGGTCGTCAACTTGGTTTCAGGGTCGGTCGGTATGATGGAGTGGGGGTTATTTGCTTTGGGTTGGTATTTACATTTCCTCTGGTCGGCATAGGGGAGTAGGTCGGCAACAAAATTATGGGTAGGCATGTTATAGGATGGGACCGGCTTCATCTTGCTCCGAGTTCCAATGTAGCTTACTTTGAGTCAGGGTAAGGGTCACTTCGAGTCAGTACCCTGGCTACTTCGAGTCGGCTTATTAAGGACTTGGGATCGGTCGTGATGTAGGTGTTGGCTCGGCTATGGTTTTAGTGGGCCCGTATCACTCAGGAAGCCCAGTAACTCAGGTTTTGCCTATAAATACAGCATGCGGGGCTTCAGAAAAGGGGTTCTTCATTCTGTTTTCCTCATGCTTCCCCATTAAGGCTACTCTGCCATTATTGCTCTAAAAACTCTGGAATGTAACTGTAATTGATTTTGACATCAATAAAAAGGAAATTTCCAGAGTGGACGTAGGCCAGAGTTAGCTGAACCACTATAAATCCTCTGTTATTATTGCTTTCCTTTTTATTTTTATTGTTCTTCATATTTATACTCTCTACATACATTCTATCTGTTGTCTGTGACTGTGGGTTGGTGCTTTCGTCTGGATTTGGGTGTTAGTGACCAATTTTGGCGCTAACATTTTGGTGCCTTCACTAAGAAGGCTAGCACTCAGGGATTGGAAAGCTAGAATTTTGGGTTTAAAGTGTTAGAAACTTGAATTCTGGAGACTATGGCAAAGCAATCAACTAGGAGACAGAGGACAGAAAGAAGTCAGCAAGAGGGAAGTCAGGAGGCTTCCTCTGGAGCTAATCAAGCCTCAATCTACATCACTAGGGATGAGATGCAGGTCATGATGAATTCCATGCAGGAGCAATTGATGAAATGGCAAGAAGAAATGATGCGGACACTTTTCAGACAATTTGGACAAGCAGGAACCGCAGGAACTCAGATCCATGGAGCTGGATTATAAGGACTCAACCGGCAAGTAGATGGAGTGGTTTAACAGGGGACAACCCCCAATCAGTAAACAACTATCAATCTAGATGGACCTAAACTCGGGGGCACACCACCAGGTAATGCTGGACCGATCCATGGAGGGATACCATATGACACTGCGCAGCCCGGCGCCAACGGGAATACAAGAGTGCGTGATGAGCAGTATGTACCGGAATTCCCTCGAGGACTTGGAGGGCAGTTAGGAAATGTAGATGGGGGGCAACCCTTGGCAGGTAACACTGGATTGGATGACATCATCAGACAAACTATTCACGGAGGTCTGACAAACATGAATTTGGAGGGAGTAAACAAAAGTCCGTTTACCCGTAATATCAGGATGGCTAGGAATCCACCCGATTTCAAGTTGCCTACTCTGGAAGTATACAATGGTAAGACGGATCCCACTGACCACCTGATGAGGTACACAAGGCATATGGAAGTGCTGGGGGCATCAGAGGAGGTTATGGCCCAGTGTTTTCCCCTGTACTTGACCGATATAGCTGCTATGTGGTTCAGACAGCTGGAAGATGGATCAATTGGAACATGGAAAGAACTGGCGGACAGGTTTTTGAAACAGTTTTGAGTTTACATCAAAAGGTCGAAGAATGTGATGACTCTGACGTCAGTTAAACAAAGAGCGGATGAATCGCTCAGGACTTTCTTAACTCGGTTTAATGCAGCAGCTGCTTCGGTGGATCGGCCGGATGCATCAATGGTTCTAATAGCGGAAGTATTAGGAGTCAGGGATAATTCGGATTTCAAAGTATCGTTGATACGGGACCCACCAATGGACCTCGGGGAATTCTTTCATGAAGCTGATAGATTTCTTCGACAAGAAGATGCATGTTTGGATATGAGGTTAAAGGAAGTAAACATGGCTAAGGATGGAGGACCGCCCGGTGAAAGCTCGGGTAAAGACAAGGATAAAGGGAAGAGGAAGCGCTGGAGAGAATCAAAATTCTCCACTTACATAGGATTGATTGCAACATTGGTTCTTGGATACTCGGGATCGCCTTCCTTATCGAAGGCCACCAAGGAGGGAACCCTCAGAGCACGAAAGGGCATCAGGAAGGCACTGTCTCTTTCATGACCTGGACGGGCATGATACTAACAGCTGCCGACATCTAAAGAATATAATCGAGGAGCATGTAAGGAATGGTCAGTTGCGACAATATGTCGAAACTCGGAATGCGGTGGTGGAACAAGAGTAGCCACTGCCTACCTTGAACGATGATGGCGCAAGGCCCAGGAATGGTGGTCGGTTGGTCATCAACTAATCATGATGGTTTGGAATAAGTAACAAACTTTGGGCTAACGACTAAGTCGCTTACTCATGTACGGGGACGGAGATAACCCCTAGGCATGCTCTAAGACGATGATAAACCATGACGCTCTGGTTTTTGAAATCTAGTTCTTCATTTTTGGCTTGGACACTTGCTTTTTCTGGTTTGGTTTTGGAGTTCGGTTTGAACTCCCGGTTTTGTTGGTTTTCTGGTTTGGATTTTGGTTTGAATGCTTGATTATTGATTTGGATTTCAATTTGGACTTTTGATATGGATTTCTGGTTTTCTGGTTTGAATCTAGGTTTCAGATTCAATTTTGATTGACTTTTATCGGGATTTTGGCTAAAAGGTCGTCGGGTATGGATTATGCTCGACAAGGGTCCGGAGAGACTAGGATTCGGCCTAGGACTTAGGCCCCATATTATCTATCGGTTACTATCTCAGGTCGTCGAGTATGGACTATGCTCGGCAAGGGTCTGGAGCGACCAGGATTCGGCTTAGGACTTAAGCCACGGCATTGCTTAGCGTTCAGGGACACTGAACCAGGAACACCATGGCATTACTTAACACAGGTCGTCGAGTGTGGATTATGCTTAGCAAGAACCCGGAGAGGTTACGAATTTGGATATTGGCTATGAACAGTTAAGGATTTGGGCATGGACCTGGAGCGGTCCCGAATTTGGATATCGACCCAGAGAGGTCATGGATTTGGTTATTGGTTATTGGATATGGATGGATAATAACTCGGTTATCGGATTTGGATTTCGGTTAGGATTTGGATCCGACAGGGTCTTCGATTTGGATTACCAAACCCGAAGAGGTCCAAGAATCGGATAAAATGATCCGGAGAGATCATGGATTCGGTTAATGGATTTTGGATGGATTCGGAATGGGATGACGACTTGGAACGGTCGCGGAGTAGACTATCGGATTTGGATGGAATTGCTTGACAATGAATGGAACATGGATTTTAGATATCAGATTTGAGGCTATTCAAAACACACATTCCAAATAGCAAGGCATGTTTTGGGGGGCAAATGTTAACCTGCCTTTTGTCAAGGCCGTAGACAGGCGGATTTAACTAAAATCGACTGCTCGTCCATCGAGACTGGAATACGATGGGTTTAAGCCAGTTGGATGGATAGACGATCAGTCATGCATGGTTTGGTCATGGTGCTTAAGCCCAGATGGCTCGATGCGACTGGATCGGTGAGTTTGGATCGGTCAAGGGTGGAAAGTCATGAGTGGCTTGGCCTGAGTGGGTCGGCAGATGTGGCTCGGTGGTGATCTGGGTCAACATTTCTGGATCGGTCATGTTAGAGTGGATTAGTAGGAAGACTAGGAGACGACGTGGAGTGGGTCGGCATTGGATAGGATCGACAGTGGGGTGGATCGGTCATGTAGGGTCGGTCAGGGAAGATGAGGCGAAGTGGCTCGGTCGTACATGGCTCGGTCAAGGAGAGGAGTTCATGCATGGGTAGGCCCTTGGTAGGGGGTCGGTTATCCTTGGTTCGGCCTCGATGCGATCGGCCTTAGTAGACTGGTTATATGGGATCGGCATTGGTGGTTCGGCCACAATGGGATCGGCCTTGGTGGTTCGTCATGTTCTGGATCGGTCATACTGAAGTAGGTCGGCATTGGTATGGCTCAGCATTTGGACGGGTCGGTAGGCAGTAGGCTTCTGGACAACACTCGAATATGCTTGGGTCGTCAACTTGGTTTCAGGGTCGGTCAGTATGATGGAGTGGGGGTTATTTGCTTTGGGTCGGTATTTACATTTCCCCGGGTCGGCATAAGGGAGTAGGTCAGCAACAAAATTATGGGTCGGCATGTTATAGGATGGGATCGGCTTCATCTTGCTCTGAGTTCCAATGTAGCTTACTACGAGTTAGGGTTAGAGTCACTTCGAGTTTGTACCCTGGCTACTTCGAGTCGGCTTATTGAGGACTTGGGGTCAGTCGTGATGAAGGATGTTGGCTCGACTATGGTCTTAGTGGGCCCGTATCACTCAAGAAGCCCAGTAACTCAGGTTTTGCCTATAAATACAGCATGCGGGGCTTCAGAAAAAGGGATCTTCATTTTGTTTTCCTCCTACTTCCCCATTAAGGCTACTCTGCCATTATTGCTCTAAAAACTTTGGATTGTAACTGTAATTGATTCTGACATCAATAAAAAGGAAATTTCTGGAGTGGACGTAGGCCAGAGTTAGCCGAACCACTATAAATCCTCTGTTATTATTGCTTTCCTTTTTATTTTTATTGTTCTTCATATTTATACTCTCTACGTACATTCTATCTGTTATCTGTGACTATGGGTTGGTGCTTTCGTTGGGATTTGGGTGTTAGTGACCAATTTTGGCGCTAACAACCCGCTTATCGAAATTAACCCCCTTGTATTCAACACGTTCTCAAAGTGCGGTATTTGTGATAAGTACAAGTCGAGTTACTTTCAATAAAACGTGTCAACGTTTTATTACAACTACTTTAATTCATTTTGCTACTTAATAGCATGGACAAGAGATCCTTGGTTTTAAAATAATTTACTTAAACAAGAAAGTTGGTTAAAAATAAATAACCGATAGAGTTTTAAAAGAGCTTTAAAATAAATAGACCTTAATTAAATCATAAGTTTAATATTCAATTAAACTTTAATAAATCTTAATTAAATCAAAAATCATACTTTAAACCTTAATTAATTATTCCTAATTAAACTTTAATTTAAATAACATTCGTTTAAGAAATTAAACCCTAATTAAGTGGATAATTAACCCTAAATAAATAATAATTAATTAAATAACGAACCCTAATTAAATAATTAACTAAAGCAATTAAACATCATTAAATAAAATATAATCATATTTTATCTTAATAAATCATTATTTAAACTTAATTAAAAATATTTAATTAGTTATTAATTTCTTAAACTCTAATTACTTAACCTAAAACTTAATTAATTAATTAATTAATTAATAATTACTCCAATTAATAAACTAAATTATTATATTATTAAATAATTAAAAAACTTAAACTTTTGACTTACTTAATTAATTTGAAATGTGTTTTCAAAAACAATCCAAAAGAAATCACTTTAAAACTTGAAATCGTGAAATTTTCCGAACTACATCTATAGCGACTATCGCTATGAGCGCAGTTCGCTAGAATTGATTTCTAGGTGAAAACTTCACTTTAACTCTACCTATAACAATGTAAAATTTTTAAAACTTATTAACAAAAGTGAAAACTTGGAAAACATTTTTAAAATCCAAAACTAGAAAAAGAGCTTTTGTTTTCAAATTGGATCTCAAGTTCTTTGTGACTTTTCGAGGTGCTAACTTCACAACATTTATATCACATACACTTGGTTTTGTTTCATAAACATACTACCATCATATCATAACCAACCATTCACATATTCATATCGAAACATATTATTCAACCACCAAATCAAAAATCCAAGCTCAACATAATCATATAATCATATAATATCAAAACAACATGATAATTCAACACAATGAACATTATATTTTCAAAACATACAGTTCATCAAAATCAAGTTAATTTCTTTTTCAAAAACAAAAGTTTTACTCACCGAAACTTTTCTAAATCAAAGCGAACTTTTGCAAAAACTTGAACATGCTTATAATATTGAAAAATTTAAACTTTTAGTTACTCGAACACTTGAAATGGGCTCGGCCAAGTGAGCTTTGGGCTCGGCCTAGTGGATTTGGGCTCGGCCAATGGATGTTTGGACTCGGCCCTTATGTTCTTTAAGGAATTATGGCTAGCAACTTGGAAGAAGATTGTTGTAGTATATGCAGTAGTGGTTTAGCAAGAATCGGAAGTGTTTTAAGTGGAAAGAAGTGATTTTTTCTCAAACTAGAAAATATGTAAAGAAGCCATGGAAGTGTTTATCCAAGCTCTTAGGAATTTTTGAAATGAAGAAGGAGGTTGTAAAATGAGAAACATGAAAGAGTAGTGGTATTTATAGGCTTAGGAAATTAATTAAAAATTATATGAGTTCTTATTATAAAATGCATACATGCATGCATCTCCACTCCTCTTCCCCCCTTCCATCTGTCCACACATGTACCCCCCCTCCTTGCACTATTCATGCCATGTTCTTGTGTGCTTGATTTGAAAAAAAGATATATTTATATGTTAATATATGTATAATTTTGTTAAATAAAATCGTATATGTTAATATGCTTAAGTGGGCAAATATGTATGTGCATATGTACATGTACACACCATGTTAAAATGTTTGGTAATGCGTGTATATGTGTTTAACATAGTGTTATGATAATTGAAACAACTTTTAACCAATGATAATTTCATATTTCGGGAAATAATTTCCAGTCACATTTTCTATTTTTCTATGAACTATATATATTGGTAAACAAATTTTGAAATGACTTCATTATCATTAGTTATTATTTAAAATAGTTTTATTTGTTAACAAAAATTCATTTATTAATTATTTAAAATATAATTAAATATTCATTTAAATAGCGATTAAATTCTGGGTCCTTACATTAGTAAAATACTAAAAACTTAAAATAATATTTATAAGCATAAGAAATTGAAAACTATTTAAAAGTTGTTTTGAAAAGTATATTTGAAAACTTATTTAAAATAGAGAGAGAGGGAGAGAGGTCAAGTTCTATCAAAATTTTAACATAAATCTATGACTCTATCACTTATCTAGAATATCTTGAAATCTTGAACTTTTCAGTACTCATAAGTCTTCATTCTCTAGTTCTTGAGTCTCTATATCAACATATTGAATCTCTTTAATCTTTACTTGATACTATACTATCTTCTTAAATCATTACCTGTCTAATATTCTGCACTATATACTATATACCTTGATAAAACATTAGTATTTATATTTTATATGATTTCTTAAAGTTGTTATCATCAAAACCAATAACTCGGGTACAAACAATCTCCCCCTTTTTGATAATGACAACTTTTTATATAAAATATATTATAGCTCCCACTAATCTATGCCTAATATATAAAACTCCCCCTTAATCTATGTCTAGTATTTTATATACTACTCTCCCTTTGTCATCAATCAAAAATAACTAACTATAACTACAATTCTAACCCTAACTCTTTTCCTTTAAATAAACACTATATACTCATACTGATATAAATATATATATATATGGAAACGATAAGTGACATGATCATGAAATGCAAAATGACAAGAATGATATATAAGAAATGATAAGTGAAGCACAAATCATTAATATTAACCAAACCATACTATATATTCATTCAATTATCATATTTACGAACCAATCAATCCATACACACAATAAAGTCAAATTAAAGTTAAAATACACACTATTCTTAAATTAAATGAAGAAGAAGTCCTATTCTAATAGGAATTCTTAATGATATGAGACTTATGAATGGGACAATGAGGATAATGAAGGCAAAAGTTTTCCTTTTGTTCGATGAGATTTCCATCTCGATCGAAGCATACTTCTCCCATGCATTGAACTTCGTCATCCTACTCCTTATGTTCTTCCTCTTCTTCCTCTTCTTCTTCTTCCTCTTCCTCCTCCTCTTCTTCTTCGCTACTTTGAAGAGGATTATGGATAGCCAAATTTGCTGAATCATCTTTGATAACTATTGGATTCGTAGGGTTATCCAATAGATATTTCTACAAATTATGCAGAATTCTACTGTGTTTCTCTTGTTCCTTCGACATACGGAGTTGTATGAATTGAATTTCAGTCAACATCTCCAGAACATTTTTTATATCTCCCTCCAATTTGATGACTTTGGCCATAGTAGTGTTTTGAAAGGGTCCAAGGTAGGAGAATGGAAGGAAAATGTTGAATTTTTGTTAGGATTTGAAGAGGAGGCCATAGTTTATTTGATTCAAAAGTTTAGAACAGGGAAAATGCAGAAAGATGGAGTAGAAAGTCGAATTATGGTGTTTATATAACCACCAATTTAAATTTTAGAGGGAAAATTTTAAAAACGATTTTTACCGTTATATGTCGACATATAGGTCTCATGTATGTCGTCATACATGTAAAATTTTTGTTTATTTTATTTTTCTTGTAAATTATGTAAATTATGTAATTTTATGTTATTATTTTTAAATTTTTGATAAAGAACAAATTCCTAATTCTTTTCTTAACTTAGTAAAGGATGTTTGATTCAATGGTTTAGTTAATATATCATCTATTTGATTTTCAGTATTTATAAATTCAAGTGATATTACTTCTTTATATACATTATCTCTTAGAAAATCATGTCTTATATCAATATGTTTAGTTCTAGCATGATGAGTTGGATTTTTAGATAGATTAATCGCACTCGTATTATCACAGTATATTGGTGATTTAGTAAAATTTAAGCAAAAATCTCTTAAAGTTTGTTGCATATAAATAACCCGTGAACATGCTAATGTTGCTGAAATATATTCTACTTCTGTCATAGATAGAGAGACGGTATTTTGCTTTTTACTAAACCAAGACCAAAGAGTGTCCCAAAAAGTGACAAGTTCCACTTGTACTTTTTCGGTCTGATTTACAACCAGCATAATCAACATCGCTATATGAAATTAGTTCAAAGGAGTCGTCTTTTGGATAAAAAATTCCATAGTCTAACATGTCTTAAAATTCATTTTATGGATTTTAAATGAGTTTCTTTAGGTTGGGATTGATATCATGCATAGTGACAAACACTATGCATTATATCAAGTCTACTAGCACTTATATAGAGTAGTGATCCAAACGTTCCTCTGTATATAGTTTTTGATCTACGTCTTTTGAATTTTCTTCTTTATTTAATTTTTCATCTTCAAAATGTGGAGGTTATTCTGCATATATGTCTTCTTTAATAAATCCATTTACAAATGCACTTTTAACATCCATTTGATATAACTTGAAATTATTATGGTTAGCGAAAGCAAGTAAGATTCTTATAGCCTCTAATCTTGCTATAGGTGCAAAGGTTTCATCAAAGTTTATACCTGACAATAACCTTGTGCAACTAATTGAGCTTTATTTCTTACAACCTCTCCTTGTTCATTTTTTTATTCCTATATATCCATTTAGTTCCTATTATAGACTTATCCTCAGGTATTGGGATCAATTCCCATACATCATTTCTAGCGAATTGATTCAATTCCTCTTGCATAGAAAGAATCCATGAATCATCAGTTGATGCTTCCTTCAGATTTTTAGGTTCAATAGTTGAAGAAAAGCAACATTACTCATTATGTTTAATTGATATCTAGGTTTAACAACAGATTCAATGTTTTTAAGTATATTTTCTATAGGATGATCACTTAAGTATCTAGTTCTTTTTATTTGGGTATGAATTTTTAGAATTATTATTATTATTCTCATTTTCTGTATTTTCATTACTTCTAATTTCATTTGGGTTATCAATATTTTTTTCCTCGTCAATATTTTGATTATAACTTTTAAAACTTTCATCAAATGAGACATGTAATGTATCTTCAATAGTATTAGTTCTAGTATTAAAAACTCTATAAGCATTACTTCTATTTGAATATCCAATAAAAATTCCTTTATCTGATTTAGCATCAAATTTATCTATATTATCTTTAGTATTTAAAATAAAACATTTACTACCAAAAAAACTAAAATATGATGCTTTAGGTTTCTTATTATAAAATAGTTCATAAGGAGTTTTCTTAGTTAACGGTCTTATTAAAATTCTATTTAGTATATAAATGCAGTACCAACTGCCTCAGTCCAAAAATTCTGAGGTAAATTATTATCATTTAGCATATTTCTAGTGCCCTCTTGAATCGTTCTATTTTCACGTTCTACTACTTCATTTTATTATGGTGTTCTTGGAAATGAAAAATTATGAGTTATACCTTTCTTGTTACAGAAATTCTCAAAATTTTTGTTTTTGAATTCTCCACCATGATCACTTCGAATAGTTTTAATTTTTCTAGACAATTGATTTTGAGTTCGTTTAGCAAAGTTCTTAAACTTTTCAAAAGCATCACTTTTAAGTTTTAAGAAAATCATCCACATAAACCTAGAATAGTCATCTATGATTACAAATACATATCTACTATGATTTATAGATTGTATTTGAGAGGGACCAAAAGATCTAAGTGAAGAAGTTCAAGGGGATGAGAAGTAGAAATCATATCTTTTGATTTAAATGAACTTTTTCTAAGTTTACCTAATTGACACGCATCGTATAGATTATCAACTTTAAAGTTCATTTTGGGAAGACCTCTAATTAAATCATTTTAGAAAATTTAGAATAAGTTTGAAATTCAAATGACCAAATCTTTTATGCCAAATCTAAAGGTCACTTGTTTCAGCCAAAAGACATATGTTATCATTTGAGATTTTCATACTTAATATATAAATGTTTCATTTCCTAATACCTTCAAAGATAATGTTTGACTCATTATCTTCAAAGTGACATTTATCTCTTACGAATTTAATTTTGAAATCTTTATTGCACAACTGATTAATACTTAATAGATTATGTTTTAAATCCCTAACTAACAAAACATTGGAAATAGTAGGAGTTTTAGAATTACCAACATTGCTGATGCCAATCACATATCCTTTAGAATTATCACTAAAATTGACCGATCCTCCATCTTTGTAAACTATATCTTTCAAAATCTCTAGATTTCCAGTCATGTGTCTTGAACAACCACTATCCAATATCCATTTATCCTTTTTGATCTATAGTGTATGATTATCATATGTTTGTTTATCAAAAGCTATGTAACACATCTTTTCCTACAATTTATTCCTTTTCAATAGATCACGTGACTTTTCATAATGAACAGATGCAAATCTATGAAACATTGTAATGATGATTTTAGAAATCACCCTTTCGAAAATAGTGCTAAAAATATTAGTAAAGAAAGCCATAAAAACTTTTCAAAAATCAGATTATGAATACTTTGAAAACCATCGCTCTGATACCAAATGTAAGATTGTGGAATAGGGATCTTAAGGCTAAATTAACACTAGAGGGGGAAGAATGGTGTTTTCTAATTTATATGAATTTTTTTAAAATCTTTTGAAATTATACTTAAAATTATGCAGTTATTAATCACAGAAACAATCACAGAATCAAAACATAGATAAAAGTAAATGCAGTAAAAGTAAAAGGAAAGAATACACCATGATTTTATATTATTCTGAGTTACCCTACATCCAGTCCGGCACAATTCCTTGTATGGATTTCTTTTCAACTAGTAAATGTAAATAAAATCTCGATTTCAAGGCCACAAGACATACCCTCCAGAATCCCGACCTTTAGGTAGAGTCACTTGATTTCCGGGCTACAAGCACACCCATTAGATTTACGAGCTACTAAGTACACCCAATTGATTTACGGGTTACAATATCACCCATAAGTATAGCGGTTTGATTTGATAGAGTTTTATAGAATCGGATCTTCAATATTGATTACAAATGATCCTATAACTCTTGAATTGCACTTTGATCTTGATTGGAGTGAGAGAGATGATAGAAATCAGAGTGCAAATGATAAAGAATCAAACAAATGGTGATTGAGTTTGATTCTGGTTGAAATTCGGCAAAGTATGGTTATATTTTTGTTTAAAAAATGAAAGAGGATAAGGAGGAGAGAAGAAGAATGAAAAATGATAATAAAATTCATTGGGCAGACAGTTATTTATAGAGGAATAGCGGTCATGTCCATTGGTAAAGAGATACGACGAATAGACACTTCTTCTAAAATTTGATTTTTGAAATTCACGGTTAGTATATCGACATATAGGGTTAGAGTATGTCGACATACTCTTTGTAATTTTGAAAAACACTTTTAATATCATTTTGAAAATGTAGTGCTTTGTAAAATAATTTGATACTTTGTAAACATGCTTAAATATAATTTATACACTTTTAAATCATAATAAAACTTGAGTAAAACTATATGATAAGATTTTTGAAAAATAAACCAATATAAATCAAAATTTAATAAAAAAAATAACTTGGTAAAATATCAAAAACTTAAAATAATACTTATAAGTATAAGAAATAGAAAACTATTTAAAAATTGTTTTGAAAAGTATATTTAAAAACTTATTTAAAAATAGAGAGAGAGAGAGAGAGATCAAGTGCTATCAGAATTTTAACATAAATCTATGACTCTATAACTTATTTGGAATATCTTGAAATCTTGAACTCTTCAATACTCATGAGTCTTCATTTTCTGGCTCTTGAGTCTCTATATAAACATCTTGAATCTCTTCAATATTTACTTGATACGGTACGGTCTTCTTAAATTATTACATGTCTAATATCCTGTACTATATACTATATACCTTGATAAAACATTAGTATTTATATTTTATATGATTTCCTAAAGTTGTCATCAAAACCAATATCTCAGGTACTAACATCCCCTTAATTTGGCCTCATTATAAAATAATTCACACAAAATAACTTATTTATATTTATATATTTTATAGATATACCAGACAATGTTTTAAGACAATTAACACATACATAAATGACCAATGTTTACATAGTTGATATAAATCCCAATATCTACTTATGTAAACATTAATAATGTACACCTTTGCACTGTTGCATATTATACTTATATATACACATGAGTATATATTGATATACTCAAAACATATAAATATTGGATTAATTAAAATACAATGAATCAGAAAATTAGACAAAACGGGATTTTATTTAAATTAAGTAGATCAGACGTAGTTCAATCCATTAGACTTCATAGACCCACTATGATCCAAAATGGAAAATATTTTTGAAATCCACATATTTCACTAGTTGCAGACAGTCAGTTCCAACATCCCTTGGTTTGCATGCCACATTGTTGCTTGTTTTATCTTGTAGAGTAATGAATAGGTCACCCTGCTAGTTTTCCACTGATCTCGCTTGCCCATGTAGCCTCGGCCTTATCTCGCATGGCCATTACCTTCATAAATGCCTATGCAAACCATAAGAGATCGCATTGCCCTCGCAACAAAAAAAAGCCTGGATAGGTGCCTGACTAGTTAATGTTCGAACGGATAAAAGATTGTCCAAACATTGTTCATGGTGGGAGAGCTGCCTATCGAAGAGCACGGGCCTGCATAATAAAGGCCACTCCCCCCTTCAGTTTCTCCTCCCTCGTCCCCTAAGCCCTCAGTACCCCGCACCTTATCCGAGGGCATGCTCCCTCTGCATTCCTTGTTTAGTCACGACTCAACGGGTCTCTACCAATAGTGTTTGGATGTCCTTATAGAAAGAAGCAACGACTCTGCACTATTCCATTGAAACGATTGACATATATGAAACAGTTCATCTGATAAAAGCGACACTATGCAACAACCACTCCATGTCCTTCGTTGTCCACATGGCAACTGCGTTACTGTTCAATAACTTCTTGTCCCCATGTCGCCCTATCTAATAACGACATGCTTTGGTACAACCCGCCAATTGGCCATCATCTGCACCATTTAGTCCATTTGTCATCCTAGTTGGCTAGCATCTGAACCATTCAACGCCATCAATGGCTAAGAGGAAACTTAGGGGATGACTCATCAATCTGACTCGTTTAAACCAAATTTCAGTTGCTTAAGTACCCTATTGAATGTATTCGTAGAAGGATTGATTTCTTATTTTATTGCTCTTATTACTATCTCCTATAAACAAGCTGTTGTAACCGAAAATCCAAGTGCTAAAAATTACTACAATAGTGAGGTTAGATCATTCTTCATCGAACCACTCTAAACCTTGAGTTTCTTTACTTGTTTTAACATTTACTACCTTGTTTTTCTGCTCATTTTTAATTTATTAACTACGGTATTAATAAGCAACCTTTGCGAATATCAACTCATAATCACAATTCTAATGTTGGCTAAATTTCTAGTAAACATTTTGGTGCTAGAAGGAGGGCTTTCCCTAAAAGCTTTCAACTTTCATCACTTTTCTTCCCTACAAACTACTCCCTACTCAAAATAATCACCATGCAGAACAACAGTGAAACGAGGCCGATAACTTAAATGGCCATAACACCAATGGTACCACTAAAGCAATTTCCATCTGCCTCATTATAGGCTTAAGTAATGATGTGTGGCTCAACTTGGTCAATGCTTGGCCAGCATTGGCCAGATTGCCCACAGTTGAATGAACTTTGGGCTAAGATCGATGCTCAAGCCATTATTAACTATGGCCTGATCAGCTCAGTAGCGATAGACCAGACCTCCTCCAGCCCATTATCCCAAGCACATTCAACATAATGAATGATGCATGCGAGTATGTCATGCTGGAAAGTGCTGTTGGGCCACTCCTCCCGCCCGTAATAAAGATTTACATGTCGTGCATGAACAATACATTTCTCACAATGTTCTAGTACAACTAGCATTACACCCAGAAGATCAGCTAGCCTATCACTCCTTTTCTGTGGAAAGAAATCCTACATTCGAATGCCTTTGGGCAGCGAATGGACGGCATGATTTAAACTTCGATCGGTTAAGTAGCGATGGAAGGGCTAGGAAATGAGAGCACAGAGAGTTCTCGATCCACTCCCACACCCAAAAGGAGGTCCTCGGGCCTAGATCTCATGAAAGGTAGGCACAACATTCCAGGCCGCCTTCTATCCATACAAACAGGAGGTTACCTACCCTTGTTTGCAAACTTTCGGACACGTCGATTAAAGCCCAGAAGCGGCGTTTGAACTCGCATCATGTCAAGAAATACAGACCATTAGGTTTTTGATGGTTTATATGACATAGATATAAATATATCGTTAAACATGTCAACGCTTTCAGATCTCATAATGGAATGAATAAAATATAATACTTAAGTAGACCAAATTATTTCTATCTTAAAACAAAAGTGGTCCATGCAAGAATAAAAAAATAAAGTTTTAGAATAGAAATACAATATATGTCTTAGCTGATATGCACAATACGATACATAAGGAATGATAAAGAATAAATATAACTCCAAAGCCCACGGTTACCTCCTCCATGTACCTTATTCTCGTCGTACCAATTACTATCTCGACATCCTATTATAGGTATAAAGAGGGAAGAATAGAAGGGATCAAATAAAGTCCGGTGAGTGATCAATATCACTAGTTATATGGTGTCGATAGGCAATTAAATTATCATTTATAATCAAAATAGCCTAAAGGTGTTTATTTATATATGTTCCACATCTAACAAATCAGCCAGTCGAGTATCACGTTATACAACATCGTGAAGCTACATAAATTCTGGAACATCAACTAAGCAGGAGCAAATCCTCAAGGCTATCATACTTCGCCTATACTAGGTCTAGGTTTAACTTGGGCTACTAATAGGCAATAGGTCGAATGAACAGAAACATGGTCAGTCGACCGGTTCTCACTATACACACACGTACATATTCAAACAACGCAGTAGTCTACTGGATAAATATATCCAGTCGACTGATGTCTATTATTCAGTCGACTGTTCGCCTGTAACCAATTTTTTATTTAACAAGCCATCAGTCGACTATTTAAGTCCAATCTGTCAACCCTCTGAGGGTTCAGCTGGCCAATGACTACGGCTAGTTGACTGTTCATCCTAGAAAATAAACTATTTTTCTTCAAGTCAAACACGAGCTTATTCAATGTTTACTCGAAGCCAACTAGTCGACCATTTCAATGGGATCAGTCAACCGTTTGCCTAAAAATGAGTGTGCCAACATTTTTAACTTGTTATTTCGATTTGGTTTTAATCGTTTCTAATTAGATCTTTTATCCAGACTTTTAGTATAACTTTTGAATTTGTATAGTCTAACTTTTAAAAAATTATCTTTTTATAATTACAACTTTTATCATACCCAAACTTTTGTGTAATTTATCCAATTGACTATACATAAAATATTCCATGGTCCATTTACATGTATTCAATTTTATTCATCTAAATTAATTTACATCTACTACATAGAATCAAATATATGCGATTTAAGGGTGAATCTTCATTCAATCCACCCTTTCCCCAATTAATAAGAATTTCCATTACCCAAATAGCGTTATAAGATTTTCCAAATTACCCAATTTAGATAAATCATCAATACAACTTTAAATAATATTTAAATCAAAACAAATATATAAATGAAATTTAGATGATTATCTAACAATGTATTCGTTTCGTAGATAAACACACTCACCTTTATATGATGTTTTGATGAACCTTCGATAAAAACCTTCAAGTTCCCCCCTTTGATTTGATTTGGTTATAGGCCTTCTTCTTCATTTTATCTTGCTAAGTTTTTGGATTGGATCTCTTTTTTTCTATTTGATGTGCAATTTATTTAAAGAATTTTGATTATGAATTGAGGAAGAAGGAAAAGAGAATAGAATTTTAGATTTAGGTTTTGCAACGGCCACGGATGAAGAGAAACGAGGATCAGATGAACTAGGGTTACGTCTCCTTCCAATTTATAGCCAAAATACGAAATCCCCTCAGCTACTGCTTGGTCCTCGACCCATTTTGCTCCAACTTATGGGCTATCGTAAACAATCTGTATCTCCTTCATTTGGTATCCCTTCTTGACGTTTAAAATATGAATATAAGGTTGAAAAATCTACTTGAAGCAATGGAAAATTTAGATTTCCCAAATTCCTTCATTTGTGAAAATTTAATTTTTTAGTTTATGTAAAATTACAAAAATGTCCTTTTCAATTAACTAATTTTATTAAAAAATACGGGGTGTTACATTCTCCCCCCTAAAAGAATTTCATCTCGGAAATTCCAAGAAATAGGGAAAATGTAACTCGTAGACTTAAGTATACTATAGCAACCATGTATATGCGCAATACATACACTCAAACCATGCCACACATAACAGCCCCTATCAAACATATTTGTTTCCTAACATTTATAGCGATATAGGATATGATACCCATAGGGATACCACTAAAGTTCGGATATAAACATCAATATACAGCAATGGGAAAATAAGTGAAAATAAACAATACACATTCACTAATCAACATATGTCATGGAAATTGCAGGTGATAAATGCATAAATACTAATACAACTCCTATATGAATAGTAGATCATGGCATGGATGCAAAACATCCTAAAATGTACTGGTAATTTATATATTTATGCAACACAGTATATCATACGTCAAGTCATATAGCAAAACATAAGTCACACAACAAAGCAAACAACACATCTAATTTCTTAATTGAACTAAGCAAACAAAAATAGAGAAAACTTATTGGAAAAGAGCAAGGGATGGTAAGCTCTAATCTTCTTCTCTAGCTCCAAATTACTCTCAGTTGGATCATTTCCCCACTGGAATCTAATCAATTTAACCACTTTATTTTTGAGTCGCTTTGTCCCATGCTCAATAATGCAAGATGATTCACGACAAACATGTGACTGTCTCTACTTCAATCTCTTCTAATTGACTCGACTAAACCATAGTTGTTGAATTGTGCAAACACTTTCGCAAGTGCATTACATGGAAAACATTATAAAATCATGCCAACTTTTCAAGAAGATTCAACTTTTAAGCTACCTTCCCTACTCTTTCCAAAATCGGAAAAGGCCCTACAAATCTTGGCCCCAACTTCCTCGAAATACCAAATCTCATAGCATGTCTTAGTGGTGAGACCTTCACAAAAACCATATCGCCTACTACAAACTCCAAATCCATGCATCTCCTATCAATATTTGATTTCTTCCTATCTTGCATGGTCTTCAACCTCCTACGATTCAAATTCACTTTCTCTGAGGTCTTTCTGATCATGTATGGCCCAAGAATATACCTATCCATAGTGTCCCACCAACAAGATGAAGATCTATATTTCCTCTTATATAATGCCTCAAACGTTGTCATTCCAAGACTTGCCTGGTAGTTGTTATTATATGCAAACTCTACTAATGGAAAGTGATCTTCCCATGAACCTCTAAAGTCCCAAATACGCATACCTAATAAATCCTTCAACACCCGATTCACCCACTCAGTTTATCCATCTGTCTGTGGGTGATAGGATGTACTCAAATTCAGTCTAGTGTCCAAAACCTCCTACAGACTCCCTCAAATCTCATTAGTGAAAAGTGGATGTCGATCACTAAGAATACTGGAAGGAACTCCATGCAGTCAAACTACCTCCTTCACATATAAGTTTGCCAAAGACATGGATATCTATGTACTCCTAATCGGAATAAAATGAGGAATTTTGTCAGTCGATCAACTATGACCCAAACACTCTCATTCCTTCTTCTACTCCTAAGTAGCCCATCAACAAAATCCATAGAGGTGCTCTCCCATTCTCAATAAGGAATATCCATAGGCTGTAATAATCCTTCGTGCTTTTTTTGCTCCGCCTTTACCCTTTGACATGTCACACACTTCAAAAAAAACTACACTTCATGTCACTTCACACTTGGACAGTAGAATACGCTTGTAAGATCCCTCACTTTAAGACCCAAAAATAGATGTTGATGATGCTGCAGCCATCAACAGAATCATTTTCAAGCAATAAAGTGAGTTTGGTATTATTTTGCCCAACATTAAGTAAATGGAGCTACTAAATAAATTATCACTACACGGATCTATTTTACAAAATAGATTACATCACCATTAACCCTTTATGTTCCCATATAAGGTTAAATACAATAAGAAAATAAGACCAGTGTCATTTCCTACATATAAAGATGCCAACACGACCCATAACCAGTTATAATTCCTAGTTTTACATAGTGGAATTTTCAAAATAACTTTTATTAGCTAGACAAACCTCCAGCCTTGTCTTGGAATCTTTATTCTTCCTTTTGAAAGATACCTATTTAAACTATAAACTCGGCCTACTCGAATGAGTACTCGTGAATCTATGGAAAGTAATAAAAACACGGGTCAAATATAAAGTCTGGTATGAGTAAAATCTTTAACCTAAGCAATCATAGTAAGACCAAGTCGCTATAGCATGGAACAGGTTTTCCACTCAATTTAGCATCATAGCAACCAACATATCATGTAACAAACATTACGTCGAAAGCAACCATGTGCATTACATTCGATCTGGAAGTGTACCTTACATTTTTCATCCAATTATGAACCATGTTATATTACATTTTTAATTCAAATTAAGTATAACCTACACTTAACATACATTCATGAACCAAGTCATCCAATCATTCATCATCCATTCAAACATCACCTGATTTCTTATTTTAGATGTTCATCTTTAAGTTATTATTAACTTACTTTAGTGATAACCTCCTAGGTCGGTCTATCACAGATTTATTATTTCTCGAACAACTTCACCTGATGAAATGGCCACTTATTCCACTAAAAGGAGCCACCCTGCCTAGAGTCACCCTGACTCTCCTAAGAGGTTGAATGTAAGCACCTTGAATACATTCAAGTATGCATCCTTACTGAGCATCAATAGCCCCACTTAGTCCTTGAACCACCAACGTTCACATTACCGATTTATTTATAACACCACCCTGATGTTTTAGCACCTTGCCATGTTAACTTGTCATAACTTCCCTTTAGAATTTGTATATCTTTTAGGATTGAACCCTATTGTGGTACCCAGCCATATACCATTGGACTTTACACTAATAGTCAAGGCGTCATGCCGTCCAATAACTCCAAGAGCCGATGTATCTTTACGATTATGGTTCAACCCCTTTCTTTTGTTCATTTATAGAGTACCCTACACTTTCTTTCGATAAAACATCGTTATCTTTGATTAAATGATACCCTATCACATATTATCTTCTCTAAGATTTCTTTAATTTCAAAAATAAGTTAACACTTTAACTTATAAAATTCCTTCTTTATCTCATCCCTATGGAATATCAATAAATGCTTGGAAACAGTTTTTCAAAGTGCACTAAGTGTTTCTTATTTACTTAGAAAAACCTAGCTTTCCAAGCTATCCCAATTTGAACTTAGCTATCGCATATTCGCCATCCTATATCCATCACAAGATAACGCATATTCGCTATCCCATAGTCTTTGCATGTTGATTCTCCTAGACGATCGCTAATTGACCCTTAACTAGCCATCCCATGTTGATAGTTTATTTTAGCTATCGCAAGTTGAACTCTTGTATAAGCTATCATAGGTTGTTAGCATCCTAAGCTATCACACGTTAAGTCCAAGTGGCTATTGCGTGTTGACCCTTCTTCTAGTTGTAGCATGTTGACAACTTCATTAGCTATCCTATGTTGATGCCTCATTATCCATCCCCAAGTTGACTTCCCAAGCCATTGCAAATTGAGCTTCCTCTAAGCTATCGCAAGTTGGCTGCTATCAAGCCATCGCAAGTTGATTCCGCAGGCTATCGTTAGTTGTCCTCAACTAGCTATCGTAGGTTGGTTAACATGTAGATATCGCAAATTGATAGCTATAGTACTATCGCATGTTGGTAAATCTCGAGGGCTATCGCAGGTTGGCATGGCATTATCATAATTAACTTGAAAACTGTTTTATTACCTTATTAGTTAACCACTTTACACCAAATCCCCATTTGGTACCGAGTTCTTATTGGTCAACATATCTCTTTTTAGCTTTTTTCCAGAACTTGTTAATTACATGTGCATATAATTAATTAGTTATCTTAATCAATTAATCCTTCCCTTCCCCAAATAACTCATATAAAATCGAAAATCAATGGGAAGAATCCTTAAAATTAACCAAAAAACTAGTTTAATATATTTTACCTCATACAAGAATTTCTTGTCCAAATAATTATTATATTAATTATAATAAATAATTTTTCTAAAATTAATCATTTTCTCAATTTATGAAATTCATAGAAAATCCAAATAAATTCCATAAATCATGTAATAAAAAAACCAACATTATTTTATCATTATAAACATCATATAATATATTCGAACCATTTAAATATGATTAGATCATGTGTTACCCTAAAACATAAACATACTCCTTCCATTTAAATTTCAAAACACATTCAAAGCTATGTTTAATCATCCAAACATATTTATCATCATCAATACATTTATTCACAATCAAATCTGAACCTGTTGATTTGGAAAACTTTGATTAAAACCTTGCTTTGTTCTCTTTCTTCTTCAAGTTGAAAGCTTGTATTCTTCTAGCTTTAGTTTCTTCTTCCTTAGCTTGAAATTGGTGATCGACGTTGTGCGGTTTCATGAATTTGTTTTGTAAAATGGAAATGAAGTGGACTGAGAGAATATGGTTAAGGGAAGTGGGTTAGTGATTTTGGCTTGGGCTAATATCCCTTCTAGCCTAGTCTCACCAATGTTCTCCTTTAACACAATTCCTTCTCACTCTAAAACTTAATTCATGATCTTTATTAACAAGACCAACTCTAATTGCTCAAATTACGCTTGGTCTATTCAATTGACTTTTAAAGTGTCCCGCACTTAATTAACCAAATCTCCCTTAAGAAATTCTTACAATTAAATAGTATCTTATTATTATTAATTTAATTTAACTTTCCATATTATGGACCCCAAATATGGGGTGTTACAGTCTCTACTCCTTATAAAAGTTTCACCCTCGAAATTTCGTTAAACAAAAACAAAATCTACACTAACACTCTAAAAGTGTAAAGTCGTCATCATATATATGCACTCAAGTACAAAAGATTACACCATACCCTACTAATGTAAACCATCAATCATCAAATAAAATGTATTAGTGCAACTACTAACACACAATTATATCATAACATGAATATGCTAGTACCCTACTAGTTCATACAATAGACAAACAAATCACCCTGCTATAAACATAAATGTCTAGAAAAACACCGGATAGAAATTCCTAATCCTATCCACTAACTTCCAGATACAATCTTCTATGTCATCACACCACTGGACGTGAACAAGTTCGATAACTTTGTTCCTTAACTCCTTTGTATCACAATATACTATTCTTTTTGGCCATCTCACATATGTCAAATCTAGCTCCCCAGATAAGTCATCTATCGCCCTTGGTTCCACTACTGAACTTGGATTGTGCACAAATGTCCTCAAATGTGATACATGAAAAACATTATGCACACCTGCTAAACTGTAACGACCCGTATTTTTAACACTTTATAAATACGAATTAAAATGAAAATTTTGGATAAAAATCCGAAGGAAATAAAATTTTGTGTTGTTAAATGTGAATTACAAGTTAAAATACAAAACTGAATTCTGAAATAACTTATTTGTAAATTAAATATGGATGTTAACTGGTAGTGAATATAAATAATGAATTGAATTTGATTGTAAACCAAATATGTTATGATTGTAAACAAAGAATAAATAAAATGGTAGATTTAATAATGGAAGTTATGTTATTGAAACTAATATAAATAAATGTAACTTAATATTACAGTTGATTGAAAGCAGATAATAACTGAAACTGTAATTTGATAAAGATGTTAACTTGTAATTGAACGTAAGTAAAAGATTTAAATTTGAATGTAACAAGTAATTGAATTGAATTGAATTTGATTGTAAACCAAATATGTTATGATTGTAAACAAAGAATAAATAAAATGGTAGATTTAATAATGTAAGTTATGTTATTGAAACTAATATAAATAAATGTAACTTAATATTACAGTTGATTGAAATAAGATGATAGCTGAAGAAAATGAAAGTAAATGAATTATAAACTATTGATAATAATGTATAAGTAAATGGTTGATTCAATAATGAAAGTGTAAATCGAAATAAAAGAATTCATTTGGAATTAAATAACTTGAATTTGAACTACAATATAATTGAACGCTGAATCTAATATAATCTTTTATATTGGATTTATAATGGAAAATTGCATTGTAAAAGATTGTTAATTACTATGAAATTAAAAATGGAATTTGTGAATAATTGAAATTTGATTTAAAAGTTAATAATTTAAAATTGGGAATTTTATATTGAAATTAAACAGTCGAATAATTTATTTTTCGAATATTGGATTTAATTAGACAATTAAATCGATAATTTAATAAGTTAAATTTCAGAAATAATTGAAAATCAAGTTGAATATGATTGAAAATGATTTGTAAAATTTTATCTTATCATATTGGAGTTATAGTAATGTTATAGAACTTTTAAAATTGAATTTAAAGTTAATTTGTGAAAATTGAATATTTTTAATATTTAATTATCGACTGAAAAATAGCCATTTTTCTAACAGTCTCAGAATGGAACGAAACTAGTTCCATTGGATCCGTAATAGTTTGTTATTGCCGGATTTCAATTTTCGTAGCAATCGGAGTTATCGTTTGACCGTGGCAGCTCGAAACGCATCGAATTGTTTTTAATATTAATTCGGCGAGAGAAAATAGTCATTTTTCAAAAAATCTCGGATTTCGACGAAACTAGTTTCATCGGATCCGTAATGTCATATTATTGTAGGGTTTCAAGTTTCGTAACGATAGGACTTGTCGTTTGATCGTACGAACGCGAAACGCCTTGAAATCAATTTAATTGAAATCAAATTTTGAAATCAATTTGAGAATTTCTTTTTCAGCATAACTTCTTCATACAATGGAATTTGGACGTGAAACTTTTTCCATCGCGCTCAGAATATTTTAAAACACCTATTTCGATATATGGGTTTACTCAATTTCGTTCCGGGGTCAGAACGGGCTTTTCGGGCCATAGTTTGTTCCGCACGTTCATCTATCCAGTCTATCTACTCTATCTCTAACATACCTATATAAACACAGTTATAAACCCTAGCCTCCCTAATCTTCATTTGTCTGTACGTACAATTCATCTTCTTCTTAGCTCCTCATTCCAATGGCAGACAAAACCTAATTCCCAAATTCCAAAATCTAAAAAAAAAAATTCGAGATTTACGCGCTTCGTGTTGCGCTTGGGGTTTCAAGGGGAAAAACCCTGGAGCTACTTCGAGTCAGGAAGAAAACTACTCTGGTCATCGGGTCGTTTTCGCAAAAACTCCAAGCAGGCATCGGGTATTTGAGGCGGGAACTCGAAGTCGACTCAGCACCAGAATTTTCCAATCTTCAAATTTTCATAACTTTTGCATACGGACTCGGATTTGGACGAGGTTTATTTTGTTAGGATCGTATCGAAATTCCAGACACTTTGACGCTGGTTTGGATGGATTTGGAGACTGTCAAATTTTTGGGTTTAAATTGAATTTAAATTCAATTTAAATTCAAAATGTGAGTGTTTATACGCTCACAATTGACTAAAATAATTTTTGTTAGTTAAATTTGATATTATGAAGTGATATGAATTTTATTTGTCGTTGTTTGATAAAAATTTAATTGTCATATAGATTGTCATTTGAATTCACCGTTGAAAATTAAATTGACAGTCAAATTGAAATTAAAATTGAATTGCGATTAAATTACCTGACATTGATAACTATGAAATTGCCGTGAATTGTATTGTCTATTGGATGATTTATTTCGATGGTTGCTATTGGTTGATATCTAAATGTTTGGATGTTTATTTGCTTATATGTATCCTGTTATACATACATATGACACTGTGATTGGTTTATGTGATATATATTCATCCCTGACATTTAATTGAAATAAATAATCACTTGGCCGTAGGTTAGAAAATTATATACGGACACCGGGTTGGTTAAATTAAATGATTTTAAAAGTTGTTTTGAAATTATTTAAATGAATTGATTTTAAGAATAAAATCCAATTTATGGAAATTGAATTATTTTGAATTGAAGCTCGATATGTTGGAATTTAAACTTGGTAAATGAAATTGTTTAATTACTCGAAGTTTAGATTTTTAAGAAAAGGATTGAAATACGACGTAAATATTCGAAAGTTGATTTGTTTTAAAAGATTGGACTTTTAATCGAACTCTGAATATTTCTAAGAAAATTTATATGAAATGATATTTCAAGTTTGAGTTTGGAATTGAAAATTAATTTGAAATTGAGATTTAATTAATTTGGAATTTAATTGAAATTCAAAGAAATTCGTGAATTGGACTAAATTGAAACTATTGAATTAAATTTGAAGATAAAATTGATTTGAATAGGATTTGAACTGAAATTGAGTTGGAATGTAATACTTAAATGAATTCTTGGAATCCGAATGTTAAATGTAAGTTTATTGAATTGGAATTGTTCCAGAGATTAAGTAAACTACTTAATACGGATGTTTAATTTGAAGTATATTCTAATTTGAATACGAAATGGTTTTAAAGCGAATCTTATATTCTTATATAAATATATGAGCTGTTTTGAAATCGAAATGAGATATTGAGGCGAAAATGATTTTGAAATCGAAATGAGATATTGAGGCGAAAAATGATTTTGAAATGAAATCATACAGTTTGAATATATATGATGATATTTGAAATGAATTTGATTTTTGAAGCGAATATGATATTTTGATATCAATTATGAATTGATTTTGAAATGTAAAAGAGCCACCGGTGTAATAATACGTAGTTATTAAAGAGACCGGGATCGGATATGGACATACTCTCTGTCGATACCGAAAACCACTTTAATAACTAGTATACGCGGAGTGTTGATCCAGAACGAAGTGGATGGTTTGGTGAACGTGTTGACTGAAGAAAGAGAACGATATTGGATGACCCCTGACATGACTAAAACAGGAGCCGCGCCGGGCCATTGAGGATCGCCATCTCTAGCGGACACACTCCTTCGTTACCATGTCTATTACTTTTGTGATTCGATTTGTGTGCACCCCTCGATTATGGGAGTGTTGTTTCGCGGTGTTGGGGTAGTAGCTGCTATGCCCAACATCAGTCCGGATCAGGCAACTACTAGTATCCTAGTTGGTATCGCCTCATGTACCTTGTCATACTTATTATCCTATTCGCGACCACTACGTTTTGTTTTGTACCTTTAGTATATGGATTGCCCTTTGGTGACTTCCGGTTTTGGGGAAACTACGGTCTTGTATATGCTCTTGGGAATATAAACTGTGTTAAGGGTGGAATGGGCCATGGCTTAACGCTATTTTAATACTTTTACTTTAATGTAGACATATTATAATAGCGTATTGTACTACATAGTAGATAGTTTAACGGATCCTTGAGAGATGGAAAATCCCGTAACATCTCTTAAGTTATTGCACTCATGTTGACACTGGATAGGAGACGTCAAACCCCGTAAACATCTCTGACGCCGTCACACTCATATTTCTTATTCGATTTGACTTACATGAGATATTTTAGTCCTGACTCGAGTGTTTTGTCGACTTGAACGGTCAAAAATGCGGTCCGTTACATAAACTCATTGGTAACTCGACTCGATTGGTGAGTTTGCCATCCTCTCAATCATTGGAAACGGTCCTACATTATTATCCAACTTTTGAACCAAGTAAGCTTTTACTCAAATCTTAACGTTAGGATGAAGACAAAACGATTCACGGAATTGGGAACATGCTTAGAAGGATGATAGAGAGGGCCTCTAGAGTTTGGAGAGTGATTAGAGTTAAGGAGAGTGATCGGTACCAACTAAATCTACTCAGCACCGAGTTCTTTCTAAGGCAACTTTTGGGTTTTGGAGCTATGGCTTATAGAAACTTTGCTTGGGTAATCGTAGTAAAGTACATTTCTCAAGGAATAGAAGAACAACTCCAAAGGAATTCTGAAGGAAGGTAGACAAGTGCAAGTGATATCGAAACCTCTCGAAAATAACATGATTTCCATGGAATAATGCTCGGAGTACAATTAATCGTAGGTAGAAGACCGAAGGAAGGAAGAAAAAGTTGCCCCCTTCAAAATTCAGGTTGGCAACCACTTTTGGTCGGTGCTAAGTAAAATTTATGGCCCGGGTGACTCCGTCTTCTCCTCCTGCATTCTCAGATCTAGATTCGGATATGGTATTTTGTAGATTTGCGACTTCACTAGATGGTTTCATATAAATACAAGGCCTATGGCATTTAGAAAAGGACTTTTAGCTTTTTTGCTCTCTTCATCTTCTATCTCTCCCACCATAGTCACTAAGGTAGATATAATTGGCTATTTTTGGCAACTTATCAATACCTTATACTAGTGACTCTCAATCAAATAATTAATAAAGTACAATGGACGTAGGCCAAAGATTACCAACCACTTTAAAAGGCTTGATGTTCTCTCCGTTTTTCACATATTTTCTGTTGGACTTCTATTTTTCTACAGGACTTAGGATATCGTGCCATTTTAAGGCTCAATATTTTGGTGCTTTCACTAAGAAAGAAGATTCTCAAGCATAGATCTAGCTTTATATTTTGGATTGGAGCATCCAATGGTTAGATCTAGAAGATTTTCATTAAGGAACTTGAAAGGATTTTCTCATAGGAATCTATGACCCCTAGGAGATCATAAAGATCATCAGGAGTAGTAGCTGGTGCAGATGAATAAGGAGCTTCTCATTACATGATGGTTAACAACCAACAAGCGTTGCAAGGACCATCTACTCCTTCGGAGATGGTTACCAAATTGGACTTGACAAAATGATGCAGATGCTGAGTTAGAAGATAGCTGATAGTCAGAAGGCTCTATTGGAAAATATGAGTGCTAGCATAGCCTCGCTGACCCAATAGTCACAAAGGTCCGGATGGAGCAGGAGAGAAGTTTCACCTATTGGATTTAAAGAAGAGAACTCGTATTTTTCTGGTCAGAACATAAGAAATGGAAAAAAAAGAGAAGGAAAAGGTTAGTGGGGCCATATGTGGAGTTGCTAGAGGAGAAGGGTCCCCTCCAAAAGAATTTTACTCAGTACCGACCGAGATCAGTTCGATGCCGAGAATAATTTGGGTGCTTTGAAGGGGCAAGGAGCTAAGGTCATGGACTTGTCTGAATTGGAGGATGATCTACGGTCTGATGGTGATGATTATGAGCTTGATGTTGCCGTTCAAGATGCTGGAGTGCAGACAACGATGCCATCATACAATGGAGAACATTCCAAGGGAGGAGTATCCTAGAAGATTTACAACGCCAACGATGCAATCATTTAATGGAACTAACAATCCAAAGAAGCACTTGTCTAAATATGAATGGCACATGGATTGTGCCAGGGCGACAGATGTGGTACAATGTAGGTATTTTCCATCTTTTTGAAAGGTGCTGCATCGTTGTGGTTTACTCAGTTCGCGCCAAAATTCATATCAACTTTTGATGAGTTGGCAAAGAAGTTTATGGATCAGTTTAGGCTCCATACCACTCACCTAAGGATGTGATGTCCTTGTCGAGTCTTTCTCAAGGGCCTAAGGAGTCTTTGAAGGGGGTTCTTGAACATGTTTAACATTACAATAATGGAGGATAACAATACAAAGGAAGATTTGGTGTTTATGGCTTTGCTTTGGGGCATACATCAAGACACGGACTTTGGTAAATGGTTGAAGATGAAACAACCAATGACTATGGAGGAATTCCATCGAAAGGCTAATCAGTTCTTGCGATTGGAAGATGCGAGTCAGGTCGCTAGAAAGGTTAATGTTGAGCAGTTAAAAAAGGAGATTAAATGCAACGTAATCGTTAAACAGACTAGTGAGAGTTTTGGAAACATAGCTAGAAAAGGAATCAAGTCTATAATGTTAGGCATAATGAATCCAAAAAGCTCTCGAGGAATATGAGGCCGGACGAGTACACGCCTCTAAATGACACATTGGAGAGTATATGTAACATCCTCCAATTGGAAGCCAAAAAATAACGGTAATGGATGCTGCAGTCATCCATAGTTATTAATTCTCGGCGACCAAATATGGTAATGTTAGATATATTGATATAACAGAAACATATGGATATGGAAAAAAATTAAAATCATTAAACAAGTTCCACATTCCATTTCAAAACATTTCAAATTCATTACATAATCCCAGATTCGAGAACCACATTCAAAGAAATTATGATTATTACAACATACGCCAAGAGCGACATATGAAGATGCCCCATTAGATGATCAAAGTATATATATCTAGGCAATTAAACAACTTTGCCTTTATAATGAAGCACAGCGGAATCAAAATAGAAAAGAACTCTTAATAGCTATCCTGCCCCCTGCATGTCTCCGGAAGCTTATTCGTCTAAGGAGAACCTAAAAAACTCAACTCTCAAACTACTCAAAATCAATTGAGCACCCGAGAGTTTAAGGGGAAAACATAAATTTCGAGTCAAACATAAAGCCTGGTATGAATAATAACCACCATCTCGAACCATTTAGATATCTAGTGAGACCACGCCGCTTAGTAGAACGGGTTTTCCCCTCACAAGTATCTTATCAAAAAATTATAATAACCATATACTGTGCTCCTGCATCCACAATGGTTAATAACAATTTAAAATATTATGATAATATGCAAACAAGTAAATCGTTTCTAGATTTCCATCCCCATTCATTTTGACTATCTATCTTAGTTATAGTTTCTAGGGTTACTATTAACCTATTAGTTTTCATGGGCAGACTAATAACCTATTTAAAGCTTATGGACTCCCTGTCCGGTCTCATAGTTTTCATGGAATCACTAAGAAACTATTGGCCCATGCCAATAACTACATTATTCATGGTTCTCCGTGAACCTATTGGTATCTCCAATAACTTCCCTCTTATCATAGTTTTCATTGGTTGACTATTAACCTATTGACTTCTGTCAATAACTTAATCCGGATATAGTTTTCATGGGTTCACTACAAACCTGTTGGCCCCTGCCAATAACTCTTTCTAAACATAATTTTCATAGGTTTACTATAAACCTGTCTATCTGACAACTTCTTTAAATGGCGTTTTAGGCATCCTACATTCTGGTCTTCCTGACCTCCTGGATGCAATTCTACTCATTCAGGAGTTAACTCAATTTATATTCACTACTAGGTCAACCTAACTGGTTATTCTGCCCTTTCTCCCCAAAATACAGTTAGGGTCCATTTTACAGTGAATAAGTATATTAGAAGAAGCAAAATTATAACATAATAACACCAACATTTTTGGTTTAATATCCTCGAAATCATTAACCTATTATTTTATCAAGGAAAGCTTCTTAAAAAAATACAAACTTAAAAGCCATTTCAAAACTCCTTTATTTTTGCCATGGTTTTTCCTATAAAACTGAGATTGGTTTCTTTGTTTTGAAAACTAAGGCTTTCGAAACCTTAAACCTTTACTTTTGAAACCATTAGATAACCTCATTCGAAAGCATTCAAATCTTATTTTCAAAACACTAAGCATATGCCTTTCAAAACACTTTGAAACATCTCTTTCAAAACCATTAAAACATACTTTTCGAAAGTATTAAAGCACCACTTATTAACTCTTAGAAGCATAGCTTCGAAACCATTTGAAAGTACCCCTTTCAAAACCATTGGGTTTTTTCTTAAAAATATCTTTTAGGTCAGAAAGTACACCTTTCGAAACCATTATCCTTCAAATAAAAGAGTTTGGGGAAAACTGATGGCTTCTGAACCATCCTTTCGAAAGCATTAATCATTTAAGCAAAACATTTGGAAGGATATATTCGAAACCCCTTTTGAAGCCATTGCCTTCGAAACCATTAAACCCTTTCAAAAGCTTTAGGAAGTGGCTTATTATATTTATAAAACAAAAGCTACCTTGTGAAAGCATTGTGACTTCAATCCATTCGAAAGGCATAAGGTCAGCAGCATGGTTTCGACTAGGTTGAAACTACCCTTTCGAAAGCATTTATTTAAAAACAAGGCAACTCATTCGAAAGCTCTCTTTTCGAAACAAAAAGGCGGCACTTCGAAAGCTATAGTAAACCCTTTTGAAAGCACTCCTTTGAAAACAAGGCAAGCACATTTCTTTGGATAGTAAAACGAAGGCTTCGACCCCTTCTAAAGCTGGATTTCAACTCCATACCTTCTGTCTTTCTCCAATCCACTACGTACCAATTTATTGATACCTTGAGTATTAGTTTCGACTTAGATGGTTTTGACTTGGTTGAGGTGGAAGTATAAGGTCGAAAGGTAGCGTTTGAAAGAGGTGAAACATAATTTCTGGGTAAAGATTGTTTTAATGCCTTTTTAAGTAATTGCTTTTTAATTAACCTGCCTATTTGTAAACATTTAATTGGTTGCCATAAACTTTTCAAAATTAAACTGCCGCATTAATTTCAGATCTAAATAAAATAATTTTGCAAATAAGTCCTTGCTTAAGCAAAACAAATAAAACATTTAAGTCCTCCACTTAAAATAATTTAATTTTCCATAGTAAATTACTTAGGAAAAATCCCCAAAAATCATAGAAATTCACTTTTAATACGTTATCTAACATATATAAATTTCAGACCCAAATTCTTCATAAGATAACCAAAATTAATTATCAAACCCATTTGTTCATATTTTCCTCTAAAAATTCATAATAAATTTTCCATATCTTGGAAAATTACAAAAATTATAAATCATCTCCAAAATAATGTTTTACATAACATATGAATTCCTCATAACATTCTAAATACAATATAAACGATTTTAGCCTTAAAACCGTGTATAACATTTATCAAACAAACTTATTTGAATATAACATATCATGAAATCCAAGCATATAATCATCAAAATCATCTTAATGGATTTAAACTTAACCTCGAAATCAAATAATCATTAAAAAAAATAGAGATGGTTTTGATTATTATTCACCTTGATTTGGATAAGGACTTGAGATTTGATCTTAGATTAATCCCCTTTGCTTGATGCTTAGCTTTTGATTAATTTTCCCCCTTTTCTTCCCTAAGTAATGGCTAACTTGAACCTGTTGTTTTACGTTTTTGAGTTTTGCAAAATGAACGTGCAAAGTAAAGAAAACGAGATTTTAAGGTAATGGGAGCAATTACCTATCAAGCCCTTGCGTTAATTGTTTTCTTATTAACTAACATATAAAACCTTTCATAGCCCATTTATTTAATTAAACTTGACCTCTAATTTAAATTTTCAAATCTCAATCCTCTTATCACTCTAATATTTACATTATTCTATTTAATATATCTAATTAATCTCCTGAATAATGTTATTAAAAATTAGGGGTGTTACAGGCTTCCCTCCTTAAAGAATTTCGTCCTCGAATTTCTTAAGGACTAATTACTAAACACAGCAACCATCTGTAATAGCTCCTAACTACCATACTAGCCTACCTGACTAGCAACTTTCTGTATAAAGCAAATATAGAACATACCCTCATAGTAGATCAGGATAAGTATCTCTAATCATGTCTTCTGCCTCCCAAGTACAGTCCTGCTCGTTGTCGCTCCACTGAACTTTCACCAACTTGACTGTCTTGTTCCTTAACCTTTTCTCATCTCTCGCTACAACCCGAACTGGTTGTCTAACAAAAGTTAAATTCGGCTCTACTATTAACTCTTCCAACTCTGTCGAAGGGATAGTAGTCTCTGGATCATGCAAATACTTGCAAAGATGAGACACATGAAATACATTATGGACACCTACCATACTATTCGGCACCTCTACTCTGTATGCAAGCTTTTCGATCCTCTCTATAACTTGGAACAGACCAATATATCTCGGTGCCAGTTTCCCTGACTTTCTGAATCGGACCACGCCCTTCATCGATGACACCTTAATAAAAACCTTATCTCCAACCGAGAATTCTAAGTCTTTACGCCTCTTATCCACTTAACTCTTCTGTCTGGACTGAGCTTCCTTCATCCTTTCTCGGGTCAACTTAATCTTCTTTATCGCCTCTCTAACCAAATCTAGACCCAAGACTAATCTGTCTCCAGTCTCCAACCAACATGCTGGTGATTTGCATGGCCTTCCATACAAAGCTTCAAAAGGTGTCATTCCTATACTAGTCTAATAACTATTATTATAGGAAAACTCCACTAAGTGTAGGTGATCTTCCCAAGATCCACTGAAGTCTAGCACACAAGCTCTTAACAAATCTTTGAGTACCTTATTGACTCTCTCTGTCTGCCCATCTGTCTGAGAGTGAAATGCAGTACTCATCTTAAGCTTGGTACCTAATACATCATGTAGACTCTTCCAGAATTCACTAGTAAACAAAGCATCTCTGTCGCTGACTATACTACTAGGAATTCCATGTAGTCTAACTATGTTCTTTATAAACAACTTGGCTAAAATAGGTGCTGTCCTGGTTGACTTAACTGGAATGAAATGGGCACTCTAGGTCAACCTATCCACTATGAACCATATACTTTCATTTTCTCTGTTCGACCTTGGCAACCCGTCGATAAAATCCATGGATATCGAATCCCACTTCCAAAATGGTACTTCCAAAGGCTGAAGTAATCCACTCGACTTCTGATGTTCGGCCTCCACTTGTTGACAGTTTACACACTGTCTAACCCACAAGCCAACATCCCTCTTCATATCTTCCCAATAGAAGCTCCTTTTCATACCTTGATACATCTTGGTCCCTCCAGGATGAATCGTAAATTTGGACCGATGACATTCCTTAAGAACTTCTTTCCTTAAGTCCTCAACATTCGGAACAGACAACCTCCCTTCTTTCTCAACCATCCTCTCTAGTCAAGACTAAAATCTATTAGATCATCGATCTTCATCCCACCTAAAGCCTTCTAATCCTCTCGGCTAATACTGGATCCTCCTTCTATTTAGAAGCAATCCTATCGATCAACACTGATCGAACTTCCAAACAGGACAACATAGCGGTGCTCTGACTAGAACTAGCAATCGATATTAACTGCACGCTACAAGTAGTCAAAGCTTCTAAATCTTTCCATTCTGCCAACATAGCTAACACCACATTCTGATGTCTTCTGCTAAGAGCATCTACTACTTTATTTCCTTTCCCAAGTGTATACTCTATACCAAAATCATAAGCTGGTAAAAACTCCAGCCACCACTATTGTCTCATGTTCAACTTCTTCTAGCAGAATAAGTACCTTAAGGACTAATGATCTGTGTATAGCTCAAATCTCTCTCCTAAGAGATAATGTCTCCAAATCTTCAATGCGAAGGTCACTACAGCCAACTCCAAATCTGTAATGACCCTAATGTTTAGTAACATTATTTATATAATGTGATGATTAGGGGATTGAGATTTGTGATTAAACTAAGGGGTGGCCATGCCTAAGAGAATAAATGAATTAAAGTGAACTAAACTAAAATGGGTAAAGGAAATAGGTGAGGGGCAAAGTTGGAATAAGAATATTCTAATATCCTAAACCCTTAGGAATTCATTTCATATGTTCATTTGCAATACCAAGCTAAGTAGAAGTCAGCAACCATTAGCAAGAGCAAGAGGAAGAAGATAAAAAAAATCAAAGGAAGGAATATTAATCAAAATCAAATTCATTCAAATCTCAAACTCCTTAATCTCAAAACTAAGGTGAATAATAACTACATCTCTTGTTTTCTTAATTGTTTTTGGTTTTAAGGATAATTTGAATTTATTTGCAATGTTATGTCATGATTTTGAAGGATAAAATATTTATATAGGCTTGTTAATGATTTATGCTCATCCATTTAGGTTTTATGATATGTGTTTAATGTGAACACCCTATTTATTGACATCCAAATGCCCTGTAATTTTAGATTTAGATCAAAAATGATATTTTAGAGATGAGTTTCAATTTTCATAATTTTCTGAATTAATGTGGACTTTATATTAATTTTCTAGTGAGGAAAATGATTATTTGGATTTAAAATTATTTACGGCTAAATAATATAAGTTTTGGATCTAAAATTAATATATGTTAGAAAACATATCAAGAATGATTTTCTGGAATTTTTGTAGAATTTTCCTAAGTGTTTTAATAAATATATAAAATTATTTAAGGTATGGGACTTAAATATTTTATACATTTATAAAAAGAGAAGGGGTATTTTGCAAATTATTTAAATTGTTTAATTCTGAAATTTTGGCAGCACTTTTAGAAAAGAAAATTGACAACCAATAATATTTTAACAAACAAGGCAAGTTAGTTGAAAAGAATTTCTTCTTAAAGTTAAAATTGGTTTTACATGCTTTTAGCATGATTCGCCACTTTCGGCACCTAGGTTCCGACTTAGTAGTTCCGCATCCATCACCATCAAAACCAATACGCATGGAATCAAAGACTTGGTGCGCAGCGAATTGGATATAGGCGTTGGGTATTGGGTCGAAACCAGGGGTTTCGAAGTGGTCGAAGCGCTACTTTGCTTTCAAATGAAAATGCGCCTGCTTTGCTTTCGAAGGGTATGCTTTCGACTTAGTGGGCTTCCGACTAGGTCAAATTGATTTAAAGAATGGTTTTGAAGAGGTTGCGTCTTTTTTTAGGTACATGCTTTCGAAGGGGGTCGAAACCTCTTGCTGTCACTTTTCTACCTTTCAAAGTCAATGGTTTCAAAAGGGTGACTTTGTTTTTAAATCCAAGCCACTTCTCCATTGCTTTTGGAAGGGTTGGTTTTGACACCACCACTTCTTTACTTAGGAATTGCTTTCAAAAGAGTGCTTTCGACTTAAATGTTTTATGGCTCTTTTGCTCCGTTGAAGGTAAAACCCAAAGGTTTTGGATGGTTTAGTTTTAAAAGGTTTCGAAATGTTATTCCATACGTTTTACTTGAACCCAAAGTCTTTCGAAAGGTTTGATGTTTTAATGCTTTCGAAAGGTTTTAATGAAGGTTTTGAAGGGGTGGTTCCCTAATGGTTTCGAAAGGTTTGAAAGGAAAGGTTTTCCAATGTTTTCGAAAGGCAATGTTTAAGTGTTTTAAAGATAGGATGTCTAAGGTTTTATAGCTTTCGAAAGAAAGGTTCTTCAATAGTTTTGAAAGGTTTATATGAATGGTTTTGAAAGGAATGTTTTGGCCATTCGGCCTAGGTGAAAGAAAGGGGTTTACTTGGTTTCGAAAGGGGTACTTTCAATGGATTCAAAAGGGGCACTTTCAAAGGTTTAAATGTTTTCATCAACAAAGATTTGAGTAAAGTATATATAACATGGCAAGTTGATTTTGAGTAAAGCATAGAGTATATATTTTCCTTGTTTGAGTTTGATTTAAAGGTTTTAAATTAATTTGAGATGAAAAGGTTTCCAAGAAAAATTTGAGGGAAGATTACCTTAAGTAAAATGACTCGGATATTTGTATACTAGATGGGACTGGTATAGGATCGCGCCATATACATTAGCTATTAGCCCCAGCTAATTTAGTCCAAAATTCCAGTGTGTAGGGCTTTGTCACAGGTAAGACTAAAATGATGTTACACACAGAAGGGAATATATATTTGTATAGAGATAGGTTATTGTGAGCCCGCAAAACCATTAGTATCAGGTGACCCTGGGAGAAGATAAGTTTGAGACAGACCGTCCAGAAGAGGAGTGTCTAACAAGTGTTAGGCTATTTGTTCATATTGTCCGGTATGCCCGAGTCAGCCAAAGGTTAGTAGTTAGCCAAAAAAAACTATAGTGTTCGGACAGATAGTTCATTTGTTACCTGACATGTAAGTTTACATGATATTGCTTTACAGTTTTTAACCAGTTTTGGTTGCAGGATTATGATTTGCAAAAGGTATTTTTTAAAAGGATATTAGCGAGGGGAAATTCGTTCCGCTAAGCGATGTGGTCTCACTTAATATCAAATAACCGAGAAGTATAGTATTATTCACACCAGGCTTTATGTCTGACTCGAAGTTTATGTTCTTCCCCTTAAACTCTCAGGTGCTCAAAATTGATTTGAATAGGCTGAGGGTTAAGGATTTTCAGGTTTTGGTAGGTTGGCGAATAAAGCTTCCGGAGATGAGCAGGTGGCTAACGGATAACTATTTAGAAATTGCTGTTTTATTTTGTTTAATTCCGCTGTGTTGTATTATGTCAGTTATGACTATTTAGTACTCTGGTCAACCAAGGGGATATCTTCATATGTCGATCTTGGCATATTTTGTAATAATTATATTTAATCTGAACCTGGGAAATGATTGGGATTATGTAATGGAATATGAAACATGTTTGGTGAAACGTATCAGAAAAGTTATTTTTGAAATCTATGGTTTTGTTTCATATTCATGTGCTTCTGATATTATGGATACCATTAACATTATTGTATTTGGTCACCGGAAGTTTATACTATGGATGACTGCAGCATCTGTAGCGCTTAGCTTCGGGACTCCAGATAAGGGTTGTTACAACTTGGTATTAGAGCATAGGTTTATGAAAATTTTTAAACTAAAAACGATTTTTGGAAACATAATCCTAAGGAATTAGAGATAAGATCGAGGTATGGGATAACGCTATGGTAACGTACTTGTATTTGCTATATACAAGTATACGCTATAACTCTATTCTCCTATCTCTCTTAGGCTATTCTTCTGTATCTCACGAGGCTTAAATACAGACATGGACGCTAGAAGTGGAAGAGTGAATCTTGTGGGAATCACCACCATAAATGGAAATGCCGAACCGAATACTAGATTGAACCTAGGTCAGGCACAAGCTGGGAATGTTGGTGTTAGGGTTCCACAAGTGGATATGGGAGCTATGTATCAGTTTTTGTGAACATGATGCAAGCTAGAATTGCGCTGGAGTGGTTGGAGGAAATGCTGGAGTAGAAGTTCAGGAAGCTCCGGTGGTCAACAATTATGCTATCTTGAGCAGAGATTATGCTAGGCTTGGAGGGAAGCCATTTATCAGAACTGAAGATGCTACTAAGGTGGAGAGTTGGTTGTTGCATTGTGAAAGAATCTTCGCTGACTTGGGGCTCAATGATGAGCAAAAGAGGAGGCTTGCTTAGAGACAGCTTCAGGGAGCAGCTTTATTCTGGTGGAATAGTGTGACGGCTGGAGTGAATGAAGAGACGATGGCATGGGCTGATTTTAGGAGAAGATTCCAAGAGAGGTTCATGTCTATGATGGTGCGTCCGCTTTGCTCAGAAAGTTTGCTGAGTTGGAGCAAGGAGAGATGTCTGTGTTGGAATATTCTAAAAGGTTTGAGGAGTTGGCAAGGTATGGGTATGCTGTTGTGGATACTGTGATGAAGAGGAATGAGTAGTTCATCAGAAGGTTGAAGCCTGAGTTGGCTAGGGCTACATTACCTCATATTAGGGATCCTTGTGATGTTGTGGTGGAGATGGCTTTAAGACACAAGGAGATGCTTGCTTCTCTGGAGAAGAATAAGGCAAAGGAGGTCCAGGTGGGGTAGAGTCAGAAAAGGAAGTTCTTTCATAAGAAGGGTGCTCAAAAAGGTGGAGCCGCAAAGAAAGGGAAGTCGGAGGTTGTTTGCTTCAAGTGCGATAAGAAAGGGCATTTCGCTAATGAGTGTCGTATTGGGAAGGCGAAGGAGGTGATCGAGAAGAAGAATATCAGATGCTTTTACTGCGATCATATTGGTCAATATAAGAATCAATGCAAAGAGTCTGCTAAGGATGGAAGGGGCAAAGTATTTGCATTAGAGCCAGCTACATCAGGACCAACAGCACAGGAGAAAGGGAAGGCAGTGTTGGGAGGTACGCTTCAGATTCATGGTATGTCTGTTTGCGTTCTGTTTGATACCGGTGCATCGCATTCTTTTATATCTCATTGTTTAGTAGATAAGCTTAACCTAGAACCCTCATACTTAGTTTCTTCCTTAAGAGTTTCTAATCCTTTAGGAGGGTATGCGACGCTTGGGATGGAGTATGACCACTTAGAGTTTGATTTGTTAGGTCATACCTTTGTTTGCAGTTTCCATGTGTTTGACTTTGTAGGGTTCGGAATTATTTTGGGTATGGATTGGTTAAGTAGATATGATGCTAGGATATTTTTCCATAATAGGAAATATCGCTTAGACACCCTGATTGTAGTGATCGGATTGTATATACCGTAGAAAATCCTATTTGTGAGGTAAATGCTTTGTTGGGTGTTGTGGAGGTAGAAGATGAGTTGAATTGAGTTTTCTTGGTTAAAGAATTCACAAATGTTTTTGAGCCGGTAGTAGGATTGCCACCAAAACAAGCCATTAAGTTTTGAATAGATTTGGTGCCTGGAGCAAAACAGGTGAGTAGGCCGCCAAGCAGAATGACACCTACCGAGATGAGGGAGTTGAAAGTGTAATTGGTGGAGTTGGAAGGCAAGAATTTAATTAGACCAAGTAGTTCACCTTGGGGAGCAGCCGTAGTGTTTGCTAAGAAGTCGGACGGATCATTGAGGTTATATATCGATTATCATAAGTTGAATGAGAAGACGATAAAGAATCGATATCTGTTGCCTGGAATTGATGATTTGTTCGATCAGTTGAGTGGAGCCAAGGTATTTTGTCAGTTCGATTTAGCAATAGGTTTCCATCTGCTTAGAGTAGCGGAGGACAGTATTCCTCTGATGGCGTTTAGGACCAGATGTGGATCGTACGAATGGTTAGTTATGCCGTTCGGACTAACTAATTTTCCGGCATTCTTTGTGGATTTGATGAACCGAATCTTCCAAGAGCACTTTCGTATTGGTGTTCATAGATGATATTTTGATATACTCTAAGGATGAAAGGGAACATGAAGTTCATCTTAGAATTATGCTTGAGACGCTGAGATAGAATCAACTGAAGGTGAAGTTTTCGAAGTGTCATTTCTGGAAGAAGGAAGTGAAGTTTCTTGGTCATGTAGTCTCAGAAAAAGGGTTGCCTGTAGATTCGGCTAAGATTGAAGTAGTGAATAATTGAAAGAGACCTGAGATAGTGACTGAGATAAGAGTTTTCTTGGATTAGCTGTATATTATCAGAGGTTTATAAAGGATTTTTCGCAGATAGCAGCACCGATGACTAAGCTAACGCGAAAGGATGTGATGTTTGTTTGGACCGATAAGTGTGAGGAAGCATTCCAGAGCTTGCAACACTTATTGACCCATGCACCTGTATTAGTTGTTCCAGAAGGGAATTTGGTAGTATATGCAGATGCGTGTGGAACTGGATTAGTAGCTATGTTAATGCAGAGAGGTAAAGTGATTTTCTATGCTTCTCAACAGCTTAGACCGCATGAGGTTAGATATCCAACGCATGATTTGGAGTTGGCTACGGTGATTATTGCATTGAAGGTGTGGAGACATTACCTTTTGGGAGAGAGATTTGAGCTATATATGGATCATAAGTTGTTTAAGTATTTGTTCTCCAAGTAGGAGTTGAATATGAGACAGCAGAGATGGTTAGAGTTTATTGTTGCTTATGATTTTGGAATTGAGTACACACAAAGGTAATAAGGTTGCAGATGCGCTTAGCAGAAAGGATCAGAATGCAATGTTGGCAATGATAGTAGAGTGGAAAGATTTGAAAAAGTTGTCGACTTGCAAAGTGCATTGGAGATCTGAGGCTGGGTCAAGAGGAGAATCTGTTATGTTGCCTTGTTTAGAAGTTCGACCGGTAAATATTGAAAAGATTGCTTCTAAATAAATGGAGGATCCAGTATTGGTTGAACGGATCAAGAAGTTAAGGGATGGAACAGAGAGCGATGACTTGAAGGATTTTAGTCATGACCAAAATGGGTGGTTGAGAAAGAAAGGGAGGTTATGTGTTCCGAATGTAGGAGACATAAGGAAAGAACTTTTGGAGGAATGCCATCATTCAGAGTTCACTATTCATCCGGGAGGAACTAAGATGTATCAGGACATAAAGCGGAGTTTCTTCTGGGAAGGTATGAAGAGAGATGTTGGCTTATGGGCGAAGTAGTATCTGAACTGTCAAGAGGTAAAAGCCGAACATCAGAAGCCAAGTGGGTTGCTTCAGCCATTAGAAATTCCAGTATGGAAGTGGGATTCTATTCTATGGATTTCATAGATGGGTTGCCAGGGTCAAACAAAGGAAATGAAAGTATATGGATCGTAGTAGACAAATTAATCAAGAGTGCACATTTCATTCCAGTTAAGTCAACTAGGACGACACCTATTTTGGCTAAGTTATTTATGAAGAATATAGTTAGACTTCATGGAATTCCTAGTAGTATAGTAAGTGATAGAGATTCCTTGTTCACTAGTGAGTTCTAGAAGAGTCTATAGGAGATTTTAGGAACCAAGCTCAAGATGAGTACAGCTTACCATCCACATACTGATGGGCAAACAGAAAGAGTTAACAAAGACTTGGAGGATTTGTTACGAGCTTGTGTGTTAGATTTTGGAGGATCATAGGAAGACCATCTACACTTAGTCGAGTTTTCATATAACAACAGTTATCAGACTAGTATAGGGATGGCACTATTTGAAGCTTTGTATAGAAGGCCATGCAAATCTCCAGTTTGTTGGTTAGAGACCGGGGATAGGTTTTCAATGTTTTTGAAAGGTAATGTTTAAGTGTTTTAAAGATAGGATGTCTAAGGTTTTATAGCTTTCAAAGGAAAGGTTTTCAATGGTTTCGAAAGGTTTATATGAATGGTTTCGAAAGGAATGTTTTGGCCTTTCGGCCTAGGTGAAAGAAAGGGGTTTACTTGGTTTCGAAAGGGGTACTTTCAATGGATTCGAAAAGGATATTTTCAAAGGTTTAAATGTTTTCATCAACAAAGATTTGAGTAAAGTATATATAATATGGCAAGGTGATTTTGAGTAAAGCATATAGTATATATTTTCCTTGTTTGAGTTTGATTTAAAGGTTTTTAATCAATTTGAGATGAAAAGTTTTCCAAGGAAAATTTAATGGAAGATTACCCTAAGTAAAATGACTCAGATATTTGTGTATCAGATGGGACTGGTATAGTGTCGTGCCCTATACATTAGCTAGTAGCCCCAGCTAATTTAGTCCAAAATTCTGGTGTGTAGGGCTTTGTCACGGGTAAGACTAAAATGATTTTACACACAGAAGGGAATATATATTTGTACAGAGATAGGTTATTGGTGAGCCCGCAAAACCATTAGGATCAGGTGACCCTGGGAGAAGATAAGTTAGGGATAGATCATCCAAAAGTGGAGTGTCTAACAGGTGTTAGATTATTTGTTCGTATTGTCTGGTAGGCTCGAGTTAGCCAAAGGTTAGTAGTTAGCCAAACAAAACTATAGTGTTCGGACAGATAGTTCATTTATTACCTGACATGTAAGTTTATATGATATCGCTTTACAGTTTTTAACTAGTTTTGGTTGTAGAATTATGATTTGCAAAAGATATGTTTTAAAAGGATATTAGCGAGGGGAAATTCATTCCGCTAAGCGGCGTGGTCTTACTTAATATCAAATAAACGAGATGTATATTATTATTCACACCAGGCTTTATGTATGACTCGAAGTTTATGTTTTTCCCTTTAAACTCTCGGGTGCTCAAAATTGATTTGAGTAGGCTGAGGATTAAGGATTTTCAAGTTTTAGTAGGTTGGCAAATAAAGCTTCCAGAGACGAGTAGATGACTGACGGATAGCTATTTAGGAGTTGCTATTTTTTTTGTTTGATTCCGCTGTGTTGTATTATGTCAGTTATGACTATTTAGTACTCTGGTCAACCAAGTGGGCATCTTCATATGTCACTTTTGTCGTATTTTGTAATAATTATATTTAATCTGAACTTGGGAAACGATTGGGATTATGTAATGGAATATGAAACATGTTTTGTGAAATATATCAGAAAAGTTTTTTTGAAATATGTGGTTTTTCTTTCATATTCATGTGCTTTTGATATTATGGATACCATCAACATTACCGTATTTGGTCGCCGGAAGTTAATACTATGGATGACTGCAGCATCTGTAGTGCTTAGCTTCGGGCCTCCAGATAGGGGATGTTACAAAATCATGAGTAGGATATCTCACTTCTTGCGGTCTAAGCTGTTGTGACGCGTAGGCAATAACTTTTCCTTTCTACATCAACACAGCTCCTAATCCAGTCCCACATGCATCGGTATACACCACCAACCCTTGGTTTCCGTCTGAACTACTAACATATGTGCATTAGTCTATAAATGCTTTACTTAAGGAATGCTTCCTCACATTTGTCGGAGCAGACAAACTTCGCATCCTTCCTGGTTAACTTAGTCAAAGGTGCTGCTATCCGTGAGAAATCCTTAATGAATCTCCAGTAATAGCCAGCAAGTCAAAAAAAAGTTCTAATCTCAGTCACCATTTCTGGTCTCTTCCAATTATTAACAGCTTCGATCTTATCTAGATCAACTGATAGCCCTTTCTCTGAAACCACATAACCAAGAAACTTAACCTCTTTCTTCAAAAAAATTACACTTGGAAAACTTCACTTTCAATTGATGCTGCCTCAGCATCTTAAGCACTGCCCAAAGATGATCTTAATGCTCTCTTTCATCCTTAGAGTATACTAAAATGTCATCTATAAACACCAACATGAACCTATCCAAGTACTCTTGGAAAAATCGGTTCATCAAATCCACAAAGAAAGCTGGTGCATTCATTTACCCGAATGGCATTACTAACCACTCATATAAACCATATCTAGTCTGAAACGCCGTCAACGAAACACTGTCCTCTGCCACTCTTAATCGATGGAAACCTGTCGCCAAATCCAAATGGGAAAATACTCTGGCTCCACACAACTGATCAAATAGATCATCAATTCTCGACAAAGGATACTTATTCTTGATCGTCTTCTTGTTCAACTTACGATAGTCGATACACATCCTTAATGACCCATCCGGTTTCTTCACAAACATCGTGGCCGCTCCTTAAGGCGAACTGCTTGGTCTAATAAAATTTCTTCCTTCTAGATACACTAACTTCACCTTCAATTCCTTCATCTCGGTCAGTGTCATTTTGCTAGGTGGTCTACTTACAGGTTCAGCTCCTGGCACAAGATCTATCCAAAACTCAACACCTCATTTCAGTGGTAGTCCTTTAACCGGCTCAAACACATCTGCAAACTCTTTGGCTACCCTAACCTGACTTAATTCCTCTTCCAATTTCATAGCTCTCAACAAAGCGCAAGCACTTCTGTCAGAATTCTCCACTGAGAATATGATTCGGTTATGACTATCAGGGTGTCTCAACGATATTTCCCTATCCTGGCAAAATATCCTAGCATTATATTTACCCAACCAATCCATACCCAAAATAATCCTGAAGTCTACGAAATCAAAAACATACAGACTGCATGCAAACTTATGACCTAGTGAATCAAGTTCTAACTGGTCATATCTCATCCCTAGAGTTGCATACCCTACTATCAAATTCGCAACCCTTAAGGAAGTAACAAAGTATGTGGGTTCTAAACATAACCTATAAACCAAACACTGAGATATAAATGAATGCGATGCACCGGTATCAATTAGTACCCTAATTGGTATACTTTGAATCAAAATCGTACCTTCCATCACAGTCTTTCCCTTCTCAGCAGTTGGCCTAGCAGATAATGGTCCAACAACAACAAAAATTCCCTTGTCTGCCCTGACTAGTTCTGGACACTGATTTTTATAATGCCCAACTTGGTCACAGTTAAAGCACTTCATGCTCTTCTTTTCTACAGCCTTCTTTCCTTTGCATGTCCGGCATTCATGAGCATAGTGGCCTTTCTTATCACACTTGAAACAAACTAAATCAACCTTTGCCTTCTTGGCAGCCTCTCCCTTCTGGGTTCACTTCTTCTTAAAGAACTTCATCTTCTTCCCCTGACAACCCCGAGTTTCAACTGGATTTTCCTTCCCACAAAGAGCAATCATTTCCTCATGTCGGATTTCCATCTCCACAACAACATTAGAAGGATCACGAAGATGTCGCAGGATCGCCCAAGCAATCTCAGGTCTCAATCCTCAAATAAACTTCTCATTCCTCTTGATGACAGTGTCAATAGTAGCATACCCATATCTGGACAGTTCGTCAAACTTAGTAGCATACTCAATCACTGACATCTTTCCCTGCACTAAATCCATGAACTTTCTCAACAATGCTGACTTAGCAACTTCAAACAAAAACCTCTACTCGAATCTCCTTTGAAATTCTGCTCAAGTTAACTCTTCCTCGGGAACTCCGGCATTAACACTATTCCACTAATGAAGCGCTGCTTCCTGCAACTGCCTAGAGGCTAGTCTCCTCTTTTGCTCATTATTGAAACCTAAGTCAGCGAATATTCTTTCACAATGCAACAACCAATTCTCAACTTCTATGGCATCCTCCGTTCCCACAAATGTCTTCCCACCAAGGCTGGTGTAATTTTCGCTCAACTTAGCATAATTATTCCCAATTGGAGCCATGGGATTAGCTCCTCTAACATTCCCAGCAACTCCAGCAACTGCTCCACCTTACGTCAGATTGACAAAGAATTGATACATCATCCCCATATCCACTGGCGGATTTCCAACACCCACATTGGCATCTGCATTTAGATTAGCATTATCCTATCGACCCGGGTTCCTCCTAGTATTAGGTTGAACACTTCCATTTGTTGTTGTGCTTCATCCACCGAGATTTCCTCTTCCGTTTCCTGCCTCCAAATCTTCCTTTCCTGTAAATATGCATACAAGCCTTAGTAAGATACAGAAGAACGGTCTAAGAGAAAGGGGAATACGTACTTATATATATATATATATATATATTAAATACAAGTACATTACTATAGCGTTAACCCAAATCCCGAGCTTGTTTACTGGTTCATTGGATTATGTTTTGAAAAATCTTTTAGGTTTAAATTTCTTTTAAGTTTTCATAAACCTATGCTCTGATACCAACTTGTAACATCCCTTACTTGGAGGCCCAAAACTAACTGCTACGATGCTGCAGTCATCTATAGTTATTAATCCTCGATGACCAAATACGGTAATGTTAGATACATTGATATAACAGAAACATATGGATATGGAAGAAATTTTAAAATCATTAAACAACTTTCACATTCCATTTCAACACATTTCAAATTCATTACATAATCCCAGATTCGAAAACCACGTTCAAAGAAATTATAATTATTACAACATACGCCAAGAGCGACTTATGAGGATGCCCCCTTGGATGATCAGAGTGTGTATATATATATATATGTGTATGTATGTGTGTGTGTGTATATCTAGGCAATTAAACAACTTTGCCTTTACAATGAAGCACGGTGGAATCAAAATAGAAAAGAACTCCTAATAGTTATCCTGCCTCCTGCATGTCTCTGGAAGCTTATTCGTCTAAGGAGAACTTGAAAATCTCAACTCTCAAACTACTCAAAATCAATTGAGCACCCGAGAGTTTAAAGGAAAAACATAAACTTCGAGTCAGACATAAAGCTTGGTATGAATAATAACCTACCATCTCGAATCATTTAGATATTGAGTGAGACCATACCACTTAGCAGAACGGTTTTTCCCCTCACTGGTATCTTATCAAAAACTTATAATAACCATATACTATGCTCCTGCATCCCCAATGGTTAAGAACATAGCAATTTAAAATACTATGATGATATGAAAACAAGTAAATCATTTCTGGATTTCCCATCCATATTCATTTTGACTATCTGTTTTAGTTATAGTTTCTAGGGTTACTATTAACCTATTAGTTTTCATAGGCTGACTAATAACCTATTTAAAGTTTATGGACTCCCTTTCTGATTTCATAGTTTTCATAGGAACAATAAGAACCTATTGGCCCCTGCCAATAACTTCATTATTCATGGGTTCTCCCTGAACCTATGGGTATCTCCAATAACTTCCCTCTTATCATAGTTTTTATGGGTTGACTATGAACCTATTGACTTCTGTCAATAACTTAATCCGGATATAGTTTTCATGGGTTCACTGCAAACCTGTTGGCCCCTGCCAATAACTCTTTCTAAACATAGTTTTCATGGGTTTACTACAAACCTGTCTATCTGACAACTTCTTTAATCAGTGTTTTAGGCATCATATATTACGGTCTTCCTAACCTCATGGATGCAATTCTACTCATTCAGAAGTTAACTCAATTTACATTCACTACTGAGTCAACCTAACCGATTATTCTGCCCTTTCTCCCCAAAATACAGTTATGGGCCCATTTTACAGTGAATATCTATATTAGAAGAAGCAAACATTATAACATAATAACACCAACATTTTTGGTTTAATATCCTTGAAATTATTTTCATATGAAACATGGTTAATCCCTTTAACCTATTTTTTTATCAAGAAAAGCTTCTTCAAAAACTCCATACTTAAAAAGCCATTTCAAAACTCCTTTATTTTTGCCATGGTATTTCCTTTAAAAATGAGATTGGGTTATTTGTTTTGAAAACTAAGGCTTTCGAAACCTTAAACCTTTACTTTCGAAACCATTGGATAAACTCCTTCGAAAGAATTCAAATCTTCTTTTCAAAACACTAAGCATATGCCTTTCAAAACACTTTGAAACATCTCTTTCGAAACCATCAAAACTTACCTTACAAAAGTATTAAAGCACCACCTATTAACTCTTAGAAGCATAGCTTTGAAACTATTTGAAAACACCTCTTTCGAAACCATTGGTTGTATTCTTAAAAATATCTTTTTGGTCAGAAAGTACCCCTTTCGAAACCAATAACCTTCATATAAAAGAGTTTGGGGAAAACTGATGGCTTCGAAACCATCCTTCCGAAAGCATTAATCATTTAAACAAAACGTTTGGAAGGATAGCTTCGAAACCCCTTTCGAAGCCATTGCCTTCAAAACCATTAAACCCTTTTGAAAGCTTTAGGAAGTGGCTTATTATATTTATAAAACAAAAGCTATCTTTTGAAAGCATTGATGACTTCATTCCATTCGAAAGGCATAAGGTTGGCAGCATGGTTTCGACTGGGTTGAAACTACCTTTTCGAAAGCATTGATTTAAAAACAAGGCAACTCATTCGAAAGCTATCTTTTCAAAATAAAGAGGCGGTGACTTCTTCGAAAGCTATAGTAAACCCTTTCGAAAGCATTCTTTTGAAAATAAAGGCAAGCACTTTTCTTTGGATAGTAAAACGAAGGCTTCGACCCCTACGAATGCTGGGTTTCGACTCCATACCTTCCGCCTTTCTCAAATCCACTAGTACCAAATTATCGATACCTTATGTATTGGTTTTGACTTAGTTGGTTTCGACATGGTTGATGCGGAAGTATAAGGTCGAAAGGTAGCGTTTTAAAGAGGCGAAACATAATTTTTGGGTAAAGACTGTTTTAATGTCTTTTTAAGTAATTGCTTATTAACTAACCTGCCTATTTGTAAACATTTAATTGGTTGCCATAAACTTTTCAAATTCTTCTCAAAATAAAATTGCCGCATTAATTTCAGATCTAAATAAAATGATTTAGCAAATAAGCCCTTCCTTAAGCAAAGCAAATAAAACATTTAAGTTCTCCACTCAACATAATTTAAATTTCCATAGTAAATTACTTAGGAAAAATCCGTCAAAATCATAGAAATTCACTTTTAAAATGTTATCTAACATATATAAATTTCAGACCCAAATTCTTCATAATATATCTAAAATTAATTTCCAAACCCAATTGTTCATATTTTCCTTTCAAAATTCATAATAAATTTTCCATAGCTTGGAAAATTAAAAAAAATAAAACACATCTCCAAAATAATGTTTACATAACATATAAATTCCTCATGGCATTCGAAACATAATATAAACGATTTTAGCCTTAAAACCATGTATAACATTTATCAAACAAACTTGTTTGAATATAACATATCATGAAATCCAAGCATATCATCATCAAAACCATCTTAATGGATTTAGACTTAAACCTGAAAGCAAATAATCATTAAAAACAAAAATAGAGATGGTTTTGATTATTATTCACCTTGATTTGGATAAGGGCTTGAGATTTGATCTTAAATTAATCCCCCTTGCTTGATAGCTAAGCTTTTAATTGATTTCTCCCTTTTCTTCCCTAAGTAATGGCTGGTTGACCTTTTTGTTTTACGTTTTTGAATTTTGCAAAATGAACATGCGAAATAAAGGAAATGAGATTTTAAGGTAATTTGATTATGGTGCGGCAATTACCTATCAAGCCCTTGCGTTAATTGTTTTCTTATTAATTAACATATGAAACCTTTCATAGCCTGTTTATTTAATTAAGCTCGGCCTCTAATTCAAATTTTCAAATCTCAATCCCCTTATCACTCTAATATTTACATTATTCTATTTAATTTATCTAATTAAATCTCCCGAATAATATTATTAAAAATTAGGGGTGTTACAATATATACCTTTCTATGCAAGGAATGGAACGATATAAAAAGCCACCTAGGAAGGAGCAATCAAAAAGGAAAGGCGCTCAAGAAGGTACTGTCATTTCCATGAAACTCATAGACACAACACGAATGAGTGCTGACATTTGAGAGAATTTATCGATGAATTAGTAAAGAAGAAAAAGTTGCAACAGTATGTCAGAGATCAGCAAGATGGTGGACAAAATGCTAGACCCTATGGGCCAAATGCCCACGGGAACCGGCCTAGACTAAGTAAAGAAGGACCCAAGCACACTGATGGAAGGTTGGTCATAAATAACATAACATAAGGACCTCATCCAGTAGAGAAGCTGGAAGGAAATAGAACATTAGACGAGCTCGCTGAAGTATGCACCATAGGAGAGTTGCTTTGCTATAGAAGATGAAACTGCGGTTAAGCAACAAAGAATGCAAACATATGGCATTGTATTCAGAAATAGCAATTCTGATGGAGTCTAAGCGCCAACTTTCGACACCATGGTGATTTCGGCTGTTGTTGGTCCTGTTGTAGTGCTTCGAGTTTTGGTGGATGATGGAAGCTTAACGTAAATCTTTCTTGAAAGAATATTTGACCAAATGCAAACTAGTATAAAGGAAGTTAAGCCTTGTTAATCCAGGATTCAAGGATTTATTGGTGAGTCTAAACAACCGGTTGGGACGATTGATTATTGGCCGAGTCGGTTGTTGGAGATCGCAAGGCTATGCGGATCCAAATTTTTGTTATAATAAATGAGTATTCGGCGTGTAACGCCTTTCTGAGCCGACCGACCTAGGCAGATTTTAGGATAGCACTAGCTCCTTGGTGCTTAATAATGAAATTCCCTACAGAGAATGGGGTCAGATCAGTAAGAGGAGTCCAGAGCACCAGAAGGGAATGTTATGTTGCTGAGCTAAGAGAAGTAAAGCAACAAGAGAAAGGCAAGAATGTAGAAAAGGTTCTCTACATTATAAACTCAAAAGAATAGCAATTAAAGCCCAAGCCCTGGCTCAGAAACTATAGCAGATTGAATAATTCTTTGGATCCTAGGAAGAAGTCAAAGGAAGTGCGGGCGGCACCGGCTGAACTGACAATTGACGTTTTGGTTGATATAGATGATCCTTCTTGGACTCTTAAGATTGGATCTCAGATCGGTATTGGACTGAGGATGGGATTTGTTAATTTCCTTCGAGGGAATTTGGACATATTTCCTTGGACATATTTGAATATGTGCGGGATATCATCGGAGGTAGCATGTCACACACTGAATATGGATCCAAGTTTCCAGCGATGAAGTAAAAAAGGCATAGTTTGGGTTTGGGGAAATCGGCTGTGTTAAAGAAGGAAGTGGATAAGTCGATGACGAATGGCTGTATTTGTGATGGTTTATACCCAAAATAAGTATCGAACCCCGTGTTGGTCAAGAAATCAAATGGAAAGTGGCAGTCGTGTATTTACTATTCTGACTTGAATAAAGCATGCCTAAAGGATAGCTTTACCTTGCCAAGGATTGACCAATTAGTAGACCAGAACGTAGGACATGAGTTGCTTTCATTTATGGATGCTTTTTCAGGCTATAACTAGATATCGATGCATATACCAGATCAAGAGCACACCAGCTTTTAAACGGATTTGGGATTGTACGGTTACCGATTAATGCCATTGGGTTTGAAAAATGTAGGAGCTATGTACTAGAGGTTAGTAAATTCTATGTTCAGAAAGATAATTGGGCGAACGATGGAAGTATACATGGATGATATGCTCATGAAATCACGACCGTCGAGGAATCACATAGATGACCTTTTTGGAATGTTTAGGGTATTGCGGAAGTATGAAATGAAGTTGAATCCATTGAAATGCTCATTGGAGTTGCATCGAGGAAGTTTCTTGATTCATCGTGAATTTAAGGGGCATTGAGGCTAATGCGGAGCAGATTAACGCCTTAAGGAATGTGAAAGCCCAAATCACAAAGGATGGCGGAGCTTAAATGGGAAGGTTGCCGCTTTGATTCAATTTATCTCAAAGGTGACGAATAAATGCATACCATTCTTCGATGCCCTCAAAAAGGGTAAGAAGAATTTTGAATGGAATGAGGATTGCCAGAATGCCTTCGAGGAGTTACTTAGGCATATTGAAACACCACCTGTTCTATTCAAACAATTGGACAAAGAAGACTTGTTCGTTTACTTAGCAGTGTTTGCTCATGCACTAAGTGCAGCATTGGTATGCGAGGAGACAAGGATTCAAAGGCCAGTTTATTGCATTATCAAGTGATTTACTGGAGCTAAAAAGAATTACCTAACATTGGAGAAACTTGTCTATTGCTTGTTGATTGCATCAGGGAAGTTACGACCATATTTCCAAGCTCATACGGTTAAGGTGCTAGTGGATCAGCCTTTGACATAGGTGCTATATCGACCAGAGGTCTCAGGGAGATTTCTAAAATGGAACATTGAATTAAGCCAGTATGAGATTACTTACCATCCAAGGAGAGCGATAAATAGTCAAGTGTTAACAGATTTTGTCGTTGAGTTTACCACACGAGATGATGAACAGGCGGACAATATATTCATAGTTCCTTATTCAAAATTGTTTGTGGATGGAGCTTCGAACAAACATAGCTCAGAAGCAAGAGTAGTTCTTGTAACACCGGAAGGATGATCAATTTGTTATGTGTTGATATTGGAATTTCCACAGCTAACAATGAGGCTGAGTACGAGGCGTTAATAGTGGGGTTAAGGATATCAAAGGAACTAGGAACAAGGATGTTGTAGTTATTTAGTAATCCCAAGTTAGAGGTTTGTCAAGCGAGGAAGGAATATCAGGCTAAGGGTGAGAGACTTGCTCCTTACTTGATAAAGGAAGATGAACTGTTGGATGATATAGAGCATTATACAATTACGCACATCCTCAGAGAGAAGAATGCAAAAGCTGATTCATTGGCTAAGTTGGCTAGTTCTGGGGAAGCACAAGCGATGGGTTTGGTTCCAGTAGAGGTTTTAACGCCTCTAAGTATCGGCCAGATGGATGTCTAATGAATTTTTGAGGTAATGGACGAGGAGTTGTAGATGACTCCAATTAAGAATTATCAACTGAAGGGAACTCTCCTGAGAGATTGGAATGAACGAAAGAAACTCCTTCGAAAAGCACCACGGTTCATGATGCAAGAAGGTGTGTCGTACAGAAGAGGATTCTCTACCTCCTTGCTTAGGTGTGCCAGCAAGCATGAAGCTAGGAAAATCCTCTTAGAGATCTATGAGTATATCTGCGGTGACCACACCGAGTGACAGACACTAGCAAAAAGGTACTTTTCTATGGATATTTCTGGCCAGTGTAATTCAAGATGCATTTGCTTATACCAAGCGATGCGACCTTTGCCAAAGATTTGTGAAGATACCAAGAGCCCCATCGATGGAGCTTACACAAATGGTCATCCCATCGCCATATGCAGTTTGGGGGATTGATATTATCGATGTGCTATCGATGGCAAAAGGAGGAGCTAAGTATGCAATAGTTGCGGTGGACTATTTCACGAAGAGGGTTGAAGTAGAACTGCTTGCAATGATAACAACAAAAAAGGTGATTAACTTCGTGACATAGTACATCATCTGTAGGTTCGGAGTGCCTTTGAAGATCATAACGGATAATGGAACTCAGTTTGAAAGTACCGAGTTCAAGGATTTCTGCAATCGGTACAAAATTGAATAGAGCTTTTCAACGGTAGCACATTCATAGGCGAATGGACAAGTAGAAGCAGTGAATAAATTTATCAAATCCACCTTAAAGAAATGGTTAACAAGAGCCAAAGGCAACTAGATCAATGATCTTACACTAGCATCAAGGGCTTATCGGATGACCCACAAGTCTACGACTAGACATACACCCTTCGCTTTGGCAAATGGATCAGTGGCTACGATCCCGATAGAATTGGAGATCCCTTCTCATCGTAAAAGGTTTTATGATCCGAAGGTAAATGAGGAACTCTTGCTTGAGTCCCTCGATTTATTTATGAGAAAATAGAGGAATCAAAATTAAGGGTAGCTACTCACCAGAAAGGAGTAGCACGACATTTTAACACCAACGTATGGAACAGTACTTTCGAGGTAGGGGATCTCATTTTGATGCAAGTTCTCCTAGGTATAGGGGCATGTGGTTCGAATTAGGAAGGTCCTTATGCAATCGAGCGAAATCTTAGAAATGGAAAGTTCAAGCTAGCTACAGTCGACAGAATCTCGAATCCACATGCATGGAACAGCAACTTGCTACGACACTATTTTGTTTAGTTTTATTTAATTTATTTTTTCAAATAATCCACCCAAGGATTCTGGGGACATTGTAATAAGGCAGGACTTGTCATGTTTTCTTTTCATAAGTAAAAGTTAGCTTCTTGAACCAACGGAATTGTGTTCTTGTAAGCAAAATCTTATGCTGCGTGATCAGCAGTACATTAGGAAACTAACTCCTTTGGCCCAGGATCAAGACTGGGGAGTATAATTTCAAGGGTTGATTGGATAATTCAACCTTACACGCTCAGGTACTTGGAAAATGATACCAGCTCCATTGGTCCAGGATCAGGACCGGGTAGGGTAGACACAAAGTCGATCGGATAATCGGATCCTAACTTTTAGGTGTTGATTATTCCTCGGAACTAGGCAATGTCAAGAAGGGACGTCGAGGATAAGGTGACTAAATCACCGTTCCCAAGGATAAAAACTAGTGCATATTTAAAAATTCCTTGACCAAGCTATCAACCTAGCAGGATACGTTGGGCCGAGGATAAGCGAGGACGGACAATGGATACTCTTGGTCAACACCTAAAGATAGGTGGAACAGAGAGCAGATGAATAGATATAGACGTATAAAGGAATGGGTTCTCCAATATATGAACTAGGCTATGGCTGGGATATTCATGACTATGCTTGCAGCCTAGCGGTACATGCTTGGCCGAGGATAGGCGAGGATAGTCACTGAAAAATGAAAACAGGAATGATCGGACTCCCCTGGTCCAAGAATAGGATCAAAAGAGCATAATTAGATTATGGGAAATTGGATAATTTGCCCCACCTGATTAATCACAAACCAATGCCCGAAAGTAGGCAAGGTCGGTGAACAATGCTTGGATTTTTGGCATTTGGAGTTACGAATCTCAAAAATGGGATTCGTTAGGTGGTAGAACAACGTAAAAGCTACGGTTTCACTTGCGGCTTAGCTGGATGCACTTTGTTGAGGTTTAACAGTGTAAGCCTATAAATTGCACCACTCACGCCCAGTTATCGGTGAGCTTTGGAATGTTTGGAGATGGATGTTTAAGTCACCATTCCTCGAAAATTGGGAATAGCTTGGAACTTGGATTATTTATAACTCATTAATGGTCGAGGGAAACCTGACCAAAAATAAACAAGAATAACCATAGAGTTGGTTAAAAATCACAGTTTTATTTAGCCAAGCGAAGCACTTTGGCTGCAAAAAATGGGACAAAAAGTGCGGAAAAGTAAATGGAACAGAGATTACAAAAGGAAAGTAGTCTTTTATTACTTCAACTTTTTTACATTAAGGTTCGTGAGGCCGCTCCTGCACAAACGCGGCCTATATACAACAAAAGGAAAACAAAACGCACATCCCAAATAGAAGACAGAAGCTATCTTGCCTTCGCTGGATAATGGCCGAGGAGTCTTTTTCTTTTGGCCTTTCTTCTTCTTTTTTCCAACCTTGCCATCTGAGCCATCATGAGGCTTCTTTTGGCCCTTAACGTCTTTCAGCGTGTTGCCTTTTAATGGAGTGGTGTCGCCTTCGAAAATAGCAATGGGAGGAACTTCAGAATGGTTGTAAGGTTGTTATAAAGTCCCTATAGAAGCACCAACATTGCTTCTCTTTAGGGGACAGATAACAAGGGGAGGATGCGAGAAGAAGATTTTGGTTCTTCAGCACTTGAAGGCTTATCGAGGACAGGTTCGAGTTTAATCTTGACCTTGGAAAGGTCAATCTTTAGTCTCTCCACCATGGTGATTTTGTCGGTTGTGTCTGCAGCGCTGGTAATAGAAACATCTTCTTACAGGGAAAAGACGCGTCCTCCAGGTTTTCTAGAGCAGCTATATTCTCAAAGTTAAGCCTTGGGCCAGAACTAAAAGAAGGAATAAGAGAGATGAGTCTTGTGGAAACGAAGCTTGATGCGTAAAGATTGCTGTAGAACCAGACCTTGAGAGGCCAACGACGGAGGAGGAAGTTGCGGATGACCGACAAGTTGACAAATAGAGTGGTAAAGGTTAGAAACGAATCCAAGCGAGAACTGAAGTTTCTTGATACCACTGAAATAAGGGATATACCTTTACCCAGACTGGACTGTTGGGTAGGAGACTTAGTTAATTTCCCACTTTCGATGATGATTGCATTGACCGGTCAACGAGGGGGGAACATATGGTTCAACGGGAGTGATTGTAGCTGAAGTCGGAATAACTTGGGTGGCCCCGAAGCTGGCCCCCTCAATTGCAGGAATATCCACTTCAAGCCTTGAGATTTGAAAATTGGTGATTCTGCCTGACACGATGCACTTAGATCGATAAGAGCTTTAGCAGTGGCATCCTCTTCGGCTAGGATGGCCTTTCCCTTTTCAAGTTTCACTGTGTCGTCGGCGTCAAGGTACTTGGCCATCAATTCTTCTTCGGTGAGGCCTTCACTAATCGCCTCGGCACGTCATAAAACTTCCTCCCAAGCATCGGTGAGGGTAGCAGCATATGTATTCCCAAGCCATTTTAGAATTTTATATTGAATCAAATTGGCGAAAAATTGCTAGAGACTATTGTTTAACTCTTCCCTCTTTTTCTCCTTTAACTCTTTGAGCTCCTTTATATCGTGCTAAGTGATAGTATAGTCGAGTTCAATATCCAACTTCTCGGTTTTTGTTAATAACAAACTCTCCTTGAGCTTGTCTTTTTCCGTTAGGAACCTTTGGATCTCGGTTGCCTGATCTTCAATGATTTTATCCTTGGCCAGGATAGTATTATCCTTCATAGTGTGGGCCAAGTTTTTCTCGACAAGCTGTGTTTTTAGGACCGTGTTTCCCTCATGGGCAGTATTGAGCATATTTTTTATTATGATTTCTACATCAGTATGGGCTTTCTTTTATTTCTTCCATCAAGCTTTTGGTTTTAGCCTTAGATTGTAATGCCCCACCTCTAGACCCATAATACTTAAGAATATTATTGTCGAGTAATACGGAGAATGAGGCTGGTTAGGAGTGACTATTCGTGTATATTACTTGGGCTAACACTACCATGCTTTACCTTTTTGAAGCAGAAACGATAAATTTTGCATGACTAGTCTCACCATAAAGCAAAATGCACGTTGGCTAAAAATGAATCAGAACAATATATAATACACTACAGAACACAGAATCACAAAAAATATAATACATCCCATTGTCACATAGGTCTCAAAACAATATATACATCAAAATGAGTCTCCATCTCAAAAACAACATTTAATACATGTCCATATCTAACATAACCACCCTAGTCACATAAACACACACACACACACATGATGTAACGACCCGATATTTTGGACCATTCACATCCATTATAAGTGTATAGGTAGACACTCATGCCGGAATTGAATTGCTCAAAATACCGCGTTGTTAATTTAAATTTGGCAAAACTGAGCATATACAGTAAATAAATAATCACAGATCACACACACAGAGTAATAAGTGCAGCGGAAATAAAAGAGATAGTAGTTCATGAAGCTACTATATAAATGTATAAGTTACATCAGAGTTAAACCAAATACAACAGAAGAGTAATATGATACATCAGATACAAATTAGAATACATCACTGGAATCATCGAATACTGAAAGCAGAATAAATGGCTGGATCTTCAAGCAAAGCTCCAACTTCAAAGGTGAGTCTCGAATACTGGTACACTCAGTCTGACCCGAGCGTAAAGCAAAAACACAAGACACTCGAGTCAGGATTAACATTCTTATATCAATAAATCCAACTCAAGTGAAATAGCAATTGAAATACAAGTAACTCAAAGGATGTTTGGAATAACCATCCTTTAAGGATCCGTTAAACTATCTACTATGTAGTAGTATACGATAAGTAGATAATGTCTATCAGTAATATAAAATATCAAAATAGTGTTAAGTCATGGCCCATTCCACCCTTAACACATTTTTATTCCCAAGAGTATATACAAGACCGTAGTTTCCCCAAAACCGGAAGTCACCAGAGGGCAATCCATATACTAAAGGTACAAAACAAATTCGTAGTGGTCGCAAATAGGGAATACAATTATGACAAGGAACATGAGGCAATACCCAAGGTAGTGATACTACCGTTTGCCTGATACGGACTGGTAAGAACGCAACGCCGCAGCGCCCGCAACACCATGAAACAACACTCCCAAAATCAAGGGTGCACCAATCGACAACAAGTAATGAGTAGTTCGAAGAAGTGTGTTCACTTGAGGTAGCTGACCTCCATTGGCCCGGCACGGCTCCTGTTTTAGTCATTTCCAATTTGACACAAGTGTCAAGGCTATCCATTATCGTTCTCTTTCTTCAGTCATCACGTACATCATTCCAACCACTTCATTCTGGATCATCACTCCGTGTATAGTTATTAAAGTGGTTTTCGGTTTAGATAGAGAGTATATCCATAACCGAATTCTGGTCTCTTTAATAACTTCCGTAATTATTACACCGATTGGTCGTTTATTTATTTCAAAACCAAATCAATTTCAATTCGTAAATCAACATTTCATTTGTCTTTCGAAATCAATTTCCAAAATTTTCGTTTCAAAACTTCCAATTTACCATTTCAAAATCTTATAAATCAAATTCAAATTTTATTTTAAACCATTCAAATATTGATTCAAGTTCATATATACGTTTCATTCCGAAATCATTTAAATTAATTTGATTTAACATTTAAATCAATTTAAATTCATTTATCGATTTCATTCAATATTCATTTTGCCATTCAAAACAATTTCTATTAAATTTCCAATTCATTAAGTCCATTATTCAAATTCAGCTTCATTATATCAAATCTTACAAATTGAATTAAATTAAATTCATCAAATCAAATTCCTTAAATTTCAAGTCTTACATTAATTTCAATAAATCACATTTTATTTCTTGTTAAAGAAATTCAATTTCACTTATTTACTTACTTAAATAATTTTCCAAAACTTGATTAATAAAGAAAACTCAATTTTAATTATTTACGAAGTAAAATTCACTTATTCAAAAGTTCAATTTTTTCTTATTAAAGAATTTCAAATCAATTTAATCATTAAATAATTCAATCTTATTTAATTATTAAATAATTCAAAACTTAAATATTAAATAATTTCAAAGTTTAATAATTTCAAACTTAATTATAATTTCAAACTTAATTATTAAATCATTTCAAAGTTTAATAATTTCACTTAATTATAATTTCCAACTTAATTATTAAATCATTTCAAAGTTTAATAATTTCAAACTTAATTCAATCATTTCTCAAATTAAACAACATTCTTTCATCAATTACATTGTTAATATTTTGTTACAGATTATTATATATTAACATTTTCCTTTCATTTAAAATTCAAATTTCAACTTCATTTCAAAACCATATTATTTATTCAAATAAAATCTTCGTTTTATTTTTAAATCAAATTATTTGACCAATCGGGTTTTATTTAATTCTCTATATCCAAGGTCAAAGTTCAATTTGGGTATTTATCATTTCAACCCGATTCCAATTCAATTCAAAATCAAAACATAACAAAGGGAACTTGCAGTGTGATAACTGGGATGGTGTCAAAGTAAATAAACAAGCAATAACAACAACCAATATCAATCCAATAATCGATTCAAATAATCCCGAAATAACCGTATTAATTCGCATTGTTATTTGTGCGAATTAATATAATTATTTCTAGAATCTACACTATCATTTCATGTAGATTAAAGATTATTACAGTAATTATTTATACGGTTTTTCACTTGTCATTCAATTTCAATTTTATACTACAACAATTAATTCAATATACGTCGATGGTTCAAATTGTAATTATCACTATTCTACAAGTCAATTAATTTAACAATTAAAAGGGGTCATGTTCAACTAATCAAATTTAACATATAAATCAATTTTAAAATTGTTAACTATCCTATATCCATTTCAATTTTGCATACTATTTATCATTTAACACTAACAATTTAACTTCCAATATAAACATCAACAATCAGTTAACAGCCAAACTGTATTATCATCGCATAAATAATTAACAGATAATGGTGTCAAATATCACAGGTGAACTGATACAGGTAATAACAGTGTAAATAACTAACAGCAGCAATATTTCAATTGTCGTTTCAATTGAAATCAAATTTAATAAATAAAAGAACGTTAATCGTGAGTGATTTCTCACCTTTCGAGGCTAGAGGATAGACAACGAAATGAGATAGTTGCGAATCCAAGCACAAATTTCCAAAACGAAGCAAAGTTGGCACGAATTTTGACGATCAAAGCTGATTAACAGAATTTGACGTAGAACAAATCAAAACCGGATTTATATAGACTGAACAAGGCACATACATTATATATTACTCAAAATCAATATAAAATTTGAAATACCAACTTATTATAAATCTGTATATAATCTAAAATCAATAACTGACTTTTAAAACAATTCTCTATATATACTATTACAAGATCACCCATACGTATAGAAACATCAATATATATAAACTGTATAACTATATAACTTTATAGCTTAATAAATTGGTATGTAGCTTTATAACAAAATATATATACAAACTTCTTTTATAACAACATCCAGAACATACGACTGAAACTACTTGCAAACTAAATATCCCACTCATATATACAATATTTTATGAAACTTACTAAAACTTTACTGCAACCATGACTCATAAGTCTTCCATATATATAATCCTTTTCGAAATAAATTATGAGGACACAACAGCTTGCCCAACCTATACACCTACACTATACAAACTATTATATATAATAATGAACTAATATAGTTTATAACACATAATGTATAGTGACAAATATGTATAAACTGTAACAGAGATTTTAAACAAAACCCAAAGTTTCACTTGCATAAAAAAAACACAGGAACCAAAACCATATATATATATATATATATATAAATCATATATATACTAACATCAATAATATAAGTACCTTTACTATAAGAAAGGATGTAGCAATGAACGTGGTCTGCGGGGTTAGCAATGAGGTTGCTCTCGGCTGGAAAGTTGATGGCGTCTCGGGATAGAGACCGAGCATATGAAATGGAAGAGGAAGATGAGAAGCGGTTCGGCCGTGGGTGACTGGTTGATGGAGAAGCAACGGGCGGCAGAGATAGAAAAAAGTGTGCCATCGGCTAAGCAATGGGGAAGAAGGAGCGGTCGCTGCTGCCAAGGGGAGGATTGGCCGGAGTGGCGATGGGCGAAGGCTGGTCGACGGAGGTTCGTGTAGTACTTGACTTGAAACGTGTCAAGTTGTTCAGCGGAGGGGATGATGAAGGTGGCAATGGCGGAGAGTTCGAGGGTGGCCAATGACGGGGCTAGCTGATGTGATGGGCGGATATGGTTGCAGGTGTGATGGAGGTTGCGCAAGGTGATGGGCGGACGGTGATGGCTGTCACGGCGACGTGGTAGTTTGGGCGACGTGAGGGTGGATGACGGAGCGTAGGGAGAGTGAGCTTATTTGCAGGCTTGGGTGAGCAAGTGGGTCAAGGGTGGAGTTTGATGGGAGGCCGCGGCTGTCGACGGAGAGAGAGAGGGCGGAGGAGGTGAGGCTTTGGCTGATCGGCAAGCTTTCTCATTTTTTTATATTTACCGTAAAAGAAATGAGAAGAAGAAGGAGGCAAGTGGAGAGGGAGAGTTGTTATGTGAAGAGGATGTGTTTTCATGTTATAGCAAGAAGCAAATATGAAGCTTGGCCCTTTTTTATATTTTATATGCATGGTAGTAATAGGGAATAGGAAGAGGAGGAGGTAAAAAAATGAAGAGCAACCGGAACAAAGAAGAAAAGCGAGGTGCAAATCAAAAGGAAAGTAACCGGTTCCCAATAGAAAAAGTGGCGCTACTAAATTCAAGAAAATAAATGCTAAAGACTATTAGAAAGCCAATTAACAAAATTCAAGAAAAATAAATGTTAACGACTATTGGAATTTTCGCGGTGAAAGTTGAATAGTTACCCGAAACCAAGAGGCATGAAACCGGTGCCGATACCGTAACCGATACAGTTGTCCGTTTCGCAGAGTGCAACTTACACCGGACTTCGAATTTGACAATCGTATATACCGTAGATATCAACACGACGAGACGATCAAAACGGTATACAGATATCGGCGGTACGATTTGAATTATAAAAATCTGAAATTTCTACTGGCGGAAAATGCAAGAAAAACGCAAGAAAATAAGACCGACGGAGCCAAAGATGTCCGAATTTGGAAAAACGACAAACTGACATCTTGTTCAGAAGACGGTTTAGAATTTTTCTATGTAAAAATATTTAGGTTTCAAAACATTTTATTTTCATCACTTTTTAACTGATTAAATTGAAGTGAATTTACGCGCGGAAATAAACTTTCATATTTTTGGGCGAAAATTTACCAGTCGCTATGTTTAACCAGACGCATTCCAAATATCAAATTTATATTTCAAAATTTTATCATTTAAAATTTCTAAAATTTCAATTAATAACGTTATTAAAACGGTTAAAAATTTACGGGTCGTTACACTCTCCCCCACTCAAAACTTTTCATCCCGAAAAGGAACGAGGTAGGAGAATAGAAACAACCAGAAAGAAAACATATTTGAAATACAAAGTAACAATTAATTTAAACCATATAAATTCAAAATTAAAATTAATTGATATTCAATAATTGATTTAATCCATTTGATTTCACTAAAATCAATCTCAACTATTTCTAAATTCATTATCTTATTATCCCATTTCTTCAATTTACAATTTCTAAAACCATAAATTTGAATAATCTTTTATTATAATCATATTTTTTTCAGCAATTTAAATTCTTCTTTATTCCAGATTATTGTTAAGTTTATTTCACTTAATATATCTTATTACATATATTTAAACCATATAAATTTATTTAAACCCTATAAATTTCAATTTAAATTAATTTATATTCACTAATTTCTTTTAAATTCAAGGTATTTCCATAAGTTGATCAAATTTCAATTTATTAATTCTTTCAAAACAAATTTATTAATTCTTTCAAAATAATTTATTTCATTATTAACTGAGTTTTATTTATTATCCTATCTAACTCAATTGACATCTTATAATCAAAATTTTGTGTATAACATTTATTATAAACACTCAAATTTTATTTATAAATTCAATTTATCTTATATATTATCCAATTACATATTCAACTTCTGAATGATCTAGGTAAGTTGTATTAGAATGCAGTTGAACAATATACAAATAAAATTTTCCAAATTCAATTATTCAAGTTTAAATATTTATTCCAAATTTTGATTTTATTTATAATTAAAATCATCCTTTAACAACATTTAAGAATTAGATTTTTGATTAACTTTAAACAATTTAGAGTTAATATCATATATTTATATCAATCAAATTAAATTTTAAAATAAGATACTTATATATATAAATCAAATTATACTGAAGAAATTCAAATCAAAATATTTTTCAAAACAAAACCGTAGCAAAGCTACAGAATAGTATCTCCACTTCGAAACTCGAAAATGAACATCGATGATGCGGCCGCCATCACCGAAATTATTTTCCAACGACAAAGAGAAGAGCACTGATTTCAACATTTTAAAATTTTTTTGAAAACGATTTCTATTCGAAAATACTTTTAATAATATATACTTTAAAATTTTAAAATCAAAGTTCGAAATCACCGGAAACTAAATTCTCAAATTTCTGAATTAAATTCATTTCAAATTCCAAATCAATTTATAAACCGCATTTATAAATTTATTTAGAACAATAAATGATAATCAAATATTATCATTTCAAACAAACAATTTAATTAACCAATTAAATTCCAGAAAATTTTACTTATATTTTCACAATATAATCAAACAAATTTATTTCATTTTCCAAATTTGAAAATAATATTGTGTCAGTTTGCTCTGTTAAAGTGTTTTGGAAATCCTATCGATTGCGTTGATCAGATGTATCGATCGAAAACCCAAATCAACATCAACAACTCAAACAACACAATATATAAAACATGTTAATATTAATTTACAAATACACTTCCTCGCTCGACTATACAAGAATGAATTTCAAAGCAAGGATAGAGATTCAAATTTGATGGACTCAAATCAAAGAGAATTTTGATTCGAAAATAAGTTTGAAACAGAAGATAAGATAATTCAATTACCATAATCGGGAGGTGGATGAGTTTATTTAATTCACGGGCAACCTTAACCGGGTCGTCCGTAACTTCAAGAATAAGATCGATGCAGAATTTCGAGGCAAATCTACATTCAATCTCAAGAATAGAATTCAGGTATAGCAGGAGATAGATAGCATCGTACCGAGGATACAGAAATCTCCGATAAATCGATGCTCATTACAAAGGAGTTTAATCCTTTACGAATCATTCGAAGATTGGCGAGACCGCCGATCTATTATAGATAACATTCAAAATGGAGTTATGGGGTGCTCCAGAATTGAAAGAAGACGAATAGTGAGGGACACAAATGAATTTTTGGAACCGCAGGGAACGTTCCAAAATTCAAAGGAATCGAGTCAAAAGGAAGAGATTGAAACTCGAATGAGAGTGATTCTGTAAATACATTTACCCTATATGTTGAGTTTTGCCTAGAGCTACCAAAGCTCTGATACCAACTGTAACGACCTGATATTTTGGACCATTCGCATCCATTATAAGTGTATAGGTAGACACTCATGCCGGAATTGAATTGCTCAAAATACCGCGTTGTTAATTTAAATTTGGCAAAACTTAGCATATACAGTAAATAAATAATCACAGATCACAGACATAGAGTAATAAGTGCAGCGGAAATAAAAGAGATAGTAGTTCATGAAGCTACTATATAAATGTATAAGTTACATCAGAGTTAAACCAGATACAACGGAAGAGTAATATGATACATCAGATACAAATCAGAATACATCACTGGAATCATCGAATACTGAAAGCAGAATAGATGGCTGGATCTTCAAGCAAGCTCCAACTTCAAAGGTGAGTCTCGAATACTGGTACACTCAGTCTGACCCGAGCGTAAAGCAAAAACACAAGACACTCGAATCAGGATTAACATTCTTATATCAATAAATCCAACTCAAGTGAAATAGCAATTGAAATACAAGTAACTCAAAGGATGTTTGGAATAACCATCCTTTAAGGATCCGTTAAACTATCTACTATGTAGTAGTATACGATAAGTAGATAATGTCTATCAGTAATATAAAATATCAAAATAGTGTTAAGTCATGGCCCATTCCACCCTTAACACATTTTTATTCCCAAGAGTATATACAAGACCGTAGTTTCCCCAAAACCGGAAGTCACCAGAGGGCAATCCATATACTAAAGGTACAAAACAAATTCGTAGTGGTCGCGAATAGGGAATACAAGTATGACAAGGCACATGAGGCAATACCCAAGGTAGTGATACTACCGTTTGCCTGATCCGGACTGGTGAGAACGCAACGCCGCAGCGCCCGCAACACCGTGAAACAACACTCCCAAAATCAAGGGTGCACCAATCGACAACAAGTAATGAGTAGTTCGAAGAAGTGTGTTCACTTGAGGTAGCTGACCTCCATTGGCCCGGCACGGCTCCTGTTTTAGTCATTTCCAATTTGACACAAGTGTCAAGGCTATCCATTATCGTTCTCTTTCTTCAGTCATCACGTACATCATTCCAACCACTTCATTCTGGATCATCACTCCGCGTATAGTTTTTTTTTGAGTTCATGGGAAACCTTAAGATCATGGTATTCATTGATACTCACTTAAGTAAACCACGCCGTGTGTCTACCCCGCTTTTATTTAGTCGTCGCACATGGATGCTTAACGTTGAAACTCCCACTGATGGTTTGGCGCTGGGATTCGAACCTGCCCGGACGCAGTCCTTTGGTTCCCATCTCCCAGCTCCCAAACCAACCGAGCTACGAACAGCGGGTACTCCGCGTATAGTTATTAAAGTGGTTTTCGGTTTAGATAGTGAGTATATCCATAACCGAATTCTGGTCTCTTTAATATCTTCCGTAATTATTACACCGATTGGTCGTTTATTTATTTCAAAACCAAATCAATTTCAATTCGTAAATCAACATTTCATTTGTCTTTCGAAATCAATTTCCAAAATTTTCGTTTCAAAACTTCCAATTTACCATTTCAAAATCTTATAAATCAAATTCAAATTTTATTTTAAACCATTCAAATATTGATTCAAGTTCATATATACGTTTCATTCCGAAATCATTTAAATTAATTTGATTTAACATTTAAATCAATTTAAATTCATTTATCGATTTCATTCAATATTCATTTTGCCATTCAAAACAATTTCTATTAAATTTCCAATTCATTAAGTCCATTATTCAAATTCAGCTTCATTATATCAAATCTTACAAATTGAATTAAATTAAATTCATCAAATCAAATTCCTTAAATTTCAAGTCTTACATTAATTTCAATAAATCACATTTTATTTCTTGTTAAAGAAATTCAATTTCACTTATTTACTTACTTAAATAATTTTCCAAAACTTGATTAATAAAGAAAACTCAATTTTAATTATTTACGAAGTAAAATTCACTTATTCAAAAGTTCAATTTTTTCTTATTAAAGAATTTCAAATCAATTTAATCATTAAATAATTCAATCTTATTTAATTATTAAATAATTCAAAACTTAAATATTAAATAATTTCAAAGTTTAATAATTTCAAACTTAATTATAATTTCAAACTTAATTATTAAATCATTTCAAAGTTTAATAATTTCACTTAATTATAATTTCCAACTTAATTATTAAATCATTTCAAAGTTTAATAATTTCAAACTTAATTCAATCATTTCTCAAATTAAACAACATTCTTTCATCAATTACATTGTTAATATTTTGTTACAGATTATTATATATTAACATTTTCCTTTCATTTAAAATTCAAATTTCAACTTCATTTCAAAACCATATTATTTATTCAAATAAAATCTTCGTTTTATTTTTAAATCAAATTATTTGACCAATCGGGTTTTATTTAATTCTCTATATCCAAGGTCAAAGTTCAATTTGGGTATTTATCATTTCAACCCGATTCCAATTCAATTCAAAATCAAAACATAACAAAGGGAACTTGCAGTGTGATAACTGGGATGGTGTCAAAGTAAATAAACAAGCAATAACAACAACCAATATCAATCCAATAATCAATTCAAATAATCCCGAAATAACCGTATTAATTCGCATTGTTATTTGTGCGAATTAATATAATTATTTCTAGAATCTACACTATCATTTCATGTAGATTAAAGATTATTACACTAATTATTTATACGGTTTTTCACTTGTCATTCAATTTCAATTTTATACTACAACAATTAATTCAATATACGTCGATGGTTCAAAGTGTAATTATCACTATTCTACAAGTCAATTAATTTAACAATTAAAAGGGGTCATGTTCAACTAATCAAATTTAACATATAAATCAATTTTAAAATTGTTAACTATCCTATATCCATTTCAATTTTGCATACTATTTATCATTTAACACTAACAATTTAACTTCCAATATAAACATCAACAATCAGTTAACAGCCAAACTGTATTATCATCGCATAAATAATTAACAGATAATGGTGTCAAATATCACAGGTGAACTGATACAGGTAATAACAGTGTAAATAACTAACAGCAGCAATATTTCAATTGTCGTTTCAATTGAAATCAAATTTAATAAATAAAAGAACTTTAATCGTGAGTGATTGCTCACCTTTCGAGGCTAGAGGATAGACAACGAAATGAGATAGTTGCGAATCCAAGCACAAATTTCCAAAACGAAGCAAAGTTGGCACGAATTTTGACGATCAAAGCTGATTAACAGAATTTGACGTAGAACAAATCAAAACCGGATTTATATAGACTGAACAAGGCACATACATTATATATTACTCAAAATCAATATAAAATTTGAAATACCAACTTATTATAAATCTGTATATAATCTAAAATCAATAACTGACTTTTAAAACAATTCTCTATATATACTATTACAAGATCACCCATACGTATAGAAACATCAATATATATAAACTGTATAACTATATAACTTTATAGCTTAATAAATTGGTATGTAGCTTTATAACAAAATATATATACAAACTTCTTTTATAACAACATCTAGAACATACGACTGAAACTACTTGCAAACTAAATATCCCACTCATATATACAATATTTTATGAAACTTACTAAAACTTTACTGCAACCATGACTCATAAGTCTTCCATATATATAACCCTTTTCGAAATAAAGTATGAGGACACAACAGCTTGCCCAACCTATACACCTACACTATACAAACTATTACATATAATAATGAACTAATATAGTTTATAACACATAATGTATAGTGACAAATATATATAAACTGTAACAGAGATTTTAAACAAAACCCAAAGTTTCACTTGCATAAAAAAACACAGGACCCAAAACCATATATATATAAAAATCATATATATACTAACATCAATAATATAAGTACCTTTACTATAAGAAAGGATGTAGCAATGAACGCGGTCTACGGGGTTAGCAATGAGGTTGCTCTCGGCTGGAAAGTTGATGGCGTCTCGGGGTAGAGAGACCGAGCAGATGAAATGGAAGAGGAAGATGAGAAGCGGTTCGGCCGTGGGTGACTGGTTGATAGAGAAGCAAAGGGCGGCAGAGATAGAAAAAAGTGTGCCATCGGCTAAGCAATGGGGAAGAAGGAGCGGTCGCTGCTGCCAAGGGGAGGATTGGCCGGAGTGGCATGGGCAAAGGCTGGTCGACGGAGGTTCGTGGAGTACTTGACTTGAAACGTGTCAAGTTGTTCAGCGGAGGGGATGATGAAGGTGGCAATGGCGGAGAGTTCGAGGGAGGCCAATGATGGGGCTAGCTGATGTGATGGGCGGATATGGCTGCAGGTGTGATGAAGGTTGCGCAAGGTGATGGGCGGACGGTGATGGCTGTCACGGCGACGTGGCAGTTTGGGCGACGTGAGGGTGGAAGACGGAGCGTAGGGAGAGTGAGCTTATTTGCAGGCTTGGGTGAGCAAGTGGGTCAAGGGTGGAGTTTGATGGGAGGCCGCGGCTGTCGACGGAGAGAGAGAGGGCGGAGGAGGTGAGGCTTTGCCTGATCGGCAAGCTTTCTCATTTTTTTTATATTTACCGTAAAAGAAATGAGAAGAAGAAGGGGGCAAGTGGAGAGGGAGAGTTGTTATGTGAAGAGGATGTGTTTTCATGTTATAGCAAGAAGCAAATATGAAGCTTGGCCCTTTTTTATATTTTATACGCATGGTAGTAATAGGGAATAGGAAGAGGAGGAGGTAAAAAAATGAAGAGCAACCGGAACAAAGAAGAAAAGCGAGGTGCAAATCAAAAGGAAAGTAACCGGTTCCCAATAGAAAAAGTGGCGCTACTAAATTCAAGAAAATAAATGCTAAAGACTATTAGAAAGCCAATTAACAGAATTCAAGAAAAATAAATGTTAACGACTATTGGAATTTTCGCGGTGAAAGTTGAATAGTTACCCGAAACCAAGAGGCATGAAACCGGTGCCGATACCGTAACCGATATAGTTGTCCGTTTCGCAGAGTGCAACTTACACCGGACTTCGAATTTGACAATCGTATATACTGTAGATATCAACACGACGAGACGATCAAAACGGTATACAGATATCGGCGGTACGATTTGAATTATAAAAATCCGAAATTTCTACTGGCGGAAAATGCAAGAAAAACGCAAGAAAATAAGACCGACGGAGCCAAAGATGTCCGAATTTGGAAAAACGACAAACTGACATTTTGCTCAGAAGATGGTTTAGAATTTTTCTATGTAAAAATATTTAGGTTTCGAAACATTTTATTTTCATCACTTTTTAACTGATTAAATTGAAGTGAATTTACGCGCGGAAATAAACTTTCATATTTTTGGGCGAAAATTTACCAGTCGCTATGTTTAACCAGACGCATTTCAAATATCAAATTTATATTTCAAAATTTTATCGTTTAAAATTTCTAAAATTTCAATTAATAACGTTATTAAAACGGTTAAAAATTTACGGGTCGTTACACATGATACAGGCTAAGGCGCAACTAGTCACGAACACGATCATTGAGTCCTTGTAAGTGTCAAGTCTCGGCCTGACCCGAGTATTTATAAAAATAAACGGGTCAGACTCTTTCTAAATATAATTGGGTGAGATCATATAATAGACGTACACAATGTACAAGATACGGCAATAACTGCATAACATGCAATGTGCCATGTACAATAAATATATTAAGACCAAACACTATGCCAATCAGTCATCACATGATCATCGATGTATATTATTTCAATATAGTGTAAATAGGATCTAATCAAGCATAAGTTTGCATAACAGCAACACACATCCAATATAAAGCTATACAACGTTTGGTTAACACAAAAGCCTAGCATATAGCAATTATAGAATTTATTTAGTAGATCCTATTAGTGTCTTGATTGTGGGGAAAATTATCATTTTTGCAAGCTGCTCTATTCCAAGTTATACTACCCTTTGGACTCATATAGTACATATTACCCGCTGGACTCATATATACTACACTCGAATGACTTTCTACATACTACCCTCTTAACACAAGGGACTCATATGGTACATACCGCCCTCTGAACTCGTATGTACTAGTTTTTAAGCCTGCAAGGTCAAGCAGATAATACGCACTTTTGAAACTAGTGAACTATGGGCATAGCAAATTTCCTTAACGTATAATTTAATAACGAAGTGTCACGTATTATCGAATAGTAATCACTAAAGTAACACCTTGTGTTCCATACCACTCGGTGTTGCTAGAGTATTTACAATAAGCTAGTAAATACCACTTACTTAATTACTCTACAAAACAAGTCGTATAATCAACCGAAGAACTGACACCGAATGTCCTATAACACTCGGTGCTACTACATTGTTTCATTATAGTTCTTGTCCTATAGACTATCAATTAGCATGAAACAACATTTCTAAGGTAATATAGATCTTTTATAAGTTTGACAAGTCAAGTGTAATGCAATGAATTGCTAAGAGATGAATCATTGTTCATTGGCCGGTTTGCTCTTACAACTCATGTGTAATACTTTCATATCCATTTCAGGTCATTTAGCCTTAAAATTATGTAAAAGTCATAACATAAAAGTTGTAGATAATATTCTTAGCTTTCCAGCAAGAAAACGATCATCAAAACTTACGATTCAAAAGTTATGTGCAAATTAGTTTCAAGTATAAACCCAGAAAAATCACTATAAAGACAAAGCTATGACTATAGGTTCAAATTCATTTTAGGTCATTTAAACCTCAAAATTCTGTAAAACTCATAATAGGAATGTTTTAGATAATATTCTTATGTTTCCATCAAGAAAACGTTAAATGAATTTGAACTTACGATTCAAAAGTTGTGGAAAAATCAATTTTAGGTATAAACACAGAAAATTACTATAATCACTGAGCTATGACTATATGTTCAAATCCATTTTAGGTCATTTAAATGGCTAAATATCATAAAGCTACCAAAACAAAAAATTGTTGCTCATTGAATCTATTTTCCAACCCAAAATGGTTGACCCCAAACGGGTTTAGGAATTGCAAGTTACCGCTATTTTACTACATCAAACTTTCTAAATAAATTTTCAGTTACCCCTTACATTTCAAAGATGCATACTTTCAATCACAACATAACCATGGGAATTTGATTCAATTTAACATTTGAAATCATTATTTGAATCGATCTAACCAAACGTGCAAATAAATTTAGAAAGAGCGATGAGGATTACTCACCCTAATTCATATGATTTCCTTAGAGATTCACTGTTGTAATCAATTACCCTTTTCACTTTTATCAAACCCTAGAACTCAGTAAAAAGAAATAACACAAATGGATTCAAAAACCACTAAATACTGAAATTGATGGCTCAAGAAGATGGATAAGGGTTTAATTAACATACCCTGATTTTCTATGAATTTTCTGGATTTTATTTGTATTTCAGATTTGCAATTTAGATTGAATAGGAAGAGGAATGGAAACCATAGCCTTTTCTTTTCTCAAATTTAAACTGAGAAAAATGAGAAAGTACTATTCATGTTTACTTAAGTGCGGGCATGGGTTATATAGGCCCATTAAAATAAAAATGCAAGTCTTTATTATTTATTTTTCTCTTTTAAAATCAACTTATCACATTATCATTTGCATATAAAAAAATTTCCTATATTTTACAATATATATCTTCCGATGCTGATTTCATTAAATCATATATATTAGCTTCCTAATACTTATAAAACCCAAACTATACAATTTTAAGGCTTATGGAATTATTTTCATTGATATAAAACCCATAATTATTAAAAGGTGTATTTATTTTCTATAATACAAAATCACAAATAAATAAAATTTTCCAAAACAATTCATAAACATTTCCAAATTTCATAAACCATTCACAAGGATTTTATTTCCTTAAAAATCCCAATATGTCTTTTTAAAGTTAATTATTTTCACTTAGAACACTTCTTAACTCCTTTTTATAATTAATAAAAAGGGTTTACTAAATAAACCTCTACTGTTATTATAAAAATATATTTGTTTATTTATAATTTCGGAAATATTCACAACATATGTATTAATTATCCAGTATTATAGAAATTCGTATTCCATATTCCAAAGGAATTCATTATCTTTTATAAAACACGGAATTCTATTCTCTCCAATTTCTATCATTAATGAAAAGGGTTGTTACAGACTATTCCCCTTAAAGAAATTGCATCCTCACAATTCTGTTTCAGAGTAAAGTCTATAACATATATATTGCTATAAGTAATACATTCATTGTTCAAAATATATATTCTTCCGGATGTATTCTTTGGACCTCCTTCCAAATGTATTCTTTGGTCCTTGTTCAGGTCAACCCGCCGCGATTTCTCTCCATTCATTTTGCCCTTGGCGACTACCTGCAGCGGAAGTGGCGATCTTTTGAACTTGATTGGCGCTTTGTGGTTTTGGTTGCTTTCGTTCTGGTCCTTGATCTCTTCCGGTCTGGTAGGTTGTCGGTTTTAGATGCTTTGTTTGGAGGAGGGTTTTTGTTTGTTCTGGTTTTGGGTTTTTGTGTTGGTCGCTCTGTCTTGGTGAATGCTCTCTGGTGCTTGGTGGCTTCGGGCAGTGCTTCTGCAGTTTCTTTGTCACCATTTTTTGGTTATTGCCTTGCTGGGTGTTTTCAGAGTCGCGCTTCTTTTGTCAACGTTTTGGATCCAACGTAGGCGATTGGTTCTTGCTTACTGCTTTGTCGTTTCTTCACAATAGTCAATTGGCTTCTCGGCGATTGCTTTGGCAACAGAGAGTCGTTTTTGGTTGCTTTCTTGTGGTGCTTCATTTCGGCTTTTGGACAGTTTTCTCTTGGTCATTTGCTTATATTTTGGATGCTTGCCTATTAGTTCTTTCTGCTCTTTCTTGCAATCTAGTGCACTTTCTTTTGGTGCCTTTTGGTATGGTTATCCTCTGCTTCTTTCGTGATATGAGTGTTGTGATGCAGCTATGTATTGTGTTTGCTTATGAAGTTCGTGGCAATTACGGATTTGTTCTTAGTTATTGATTTTTAGCTTTGGGTAATCTTGATCCTCTTTGTGAAATCTTCTGCATTGATACTGTGGTGTTTTTGCTATGATGGTTATTGCGATGGTGATCCTCTCAAATTTGTGATGGAATGTTCCACTCGAATATGTGATATTGCTATGATGATTTGATGGTTATTGTTATGGTCATTGCTATGATGGTTCATCGCCTCTGTAATAACTTTCATGGAAATGATAAGCTCTGTGCTTTTGGGAAATGGTGTAGCTCTGTGATCTTTGCTAAGATGGAATGTTAATATGAAATGGTGATGAAATCGTGCAGCTTTGTTTAGGGGCTGTGGTGATTTTTTTGCTTAGCGTGTTTGATTGTGTTCGGGTTTGTCTTGTGCTGCCTGAACTTGTTTTGTTTATTCACCTTCTGTGAAGCTAGTTTGTAGTACACTGCGTTGTGCTCTTTTTTTTAGTAGCATATGCATCCTGCCTATCTCATGTTCCTTGTAATTTTTTATTACGTTTGTTGTAATAAAAAGTGGACGGTCCACTTTAAAAACCGGCTGGCCTTGCCAAAATATATTGTACATTCAATAGCAATTATCAAAACAAATCATATTATAAAATCATTCACAATCATAATAAAAAAGCTCAATATTTATTATCTCCATCTAACACGTATCGGGATCCACCTCGACCCATCAAGTTTATGTATAAGTAAAGCAATCCAGAAACAAATATTATGCCCTTTTTATCGATGGTTTCTACATACACATATATTATATAAATCCGTATATTCACTTTTGTACTTATATTTATAAAATCTTCTATTTACTCTTTACAATGTCACATGTATAACTTACATATCATTCTTTTTAGAGTGTAAATGCATGTGCTTTCTGATTGTTTTTTTCCTAGAATGAAAAACACAGTAAGCATCCAATCATTATTCTTTTATTATCTAAGTTTAAGTTTCCATACTTGAAATTCAAAAATTGGAAAAGCTAACTTCTAATAGAAGTTGTATATATATTCATATAAATCTAAAAGAAATTTTCTTTTCTTCTTCTCTTATTGAAACATTTAACCTATCAAACTCCATCTTAAATATATTTTGAAGTCTTTTTTTTCAATATGTTTAATTAAATATTTCTACAATATTGAACTTTCCAAGAGTTTCGGAGAAATCTCTATAGTACAAGGTATGTGATAACACTCACAATACCTAATACACAAAATAAATCTATAATATGCATTCATGGCAATATTGGTTTGTTATCACTACATTAAATACACATCTACGTGTTACTATTAAAAGATGTAGACATACAATATCTAAATGTTTCTTTTCTTTTTAAAGTAAGGCTAAGAATTACCATATTTTTCATGTCAAATTAGGTTGTAGGAGGATTATTAATTATCCAAAATGGTATGTATTTAGCACTATGACCTACATATTTCTAAATCCAAAATTATTAACTCTTGAAAAGGTACACTTGTTTTAAGTCATCAATAAAGATTGTCAGTTTTCACATAGCATATATGAAAATCTAGCAAAATTTATAAAATAATAGTTCTTCTTACTATCTTAGATTTCCAAAAAGCACAAGATTACTAAAATTGATTAATCGTTTAAAAGTATGACCAAAACAAGTTGAAGTTTTAACTTCGGAAATAATTAACTAAGCTGAGTTTATAGTTCAGTTTAAAGTAGTGTTTGGCCATAAAATATTGCCGAATTTGATAAAGTTCTCTTAAGGGGAGTTGTTCCTTACTAAAATGACTTTCAAATCCAAAATGAATTAGTATGATCGGATTAAAGAATCAAAAGAAATGGTCATTTTACAACAGCTACTTTTCAAATAAAAATTTCGATTACAAGGCTATTTTTGAAAATCCTCATTATAACTAATAATGTTATACCAAACAATTTGCTTTTACTGACCTCTTTTTAAAAAAGTTTTAAGATTCATTTTCCCCGAAAAGCTAAGAGTTGTAAATTACAAATTTCTATTAATTAAAAAATTCATCCATATGGAAATACGTTTTGTATTTATGCATTGTCTTACAAATTAAACTTCAAAAGATTAATAAAAATTAAAAAAAACTTGCCTATAGTTTTACCTTAAATCTTTCTTAGCAAAAGGGAACAAATAGACGTTTTAGGAGATAGTTTATTTAAATTTAATATCTTCCATTTTATTTTTATCACAACAAACCATAAATTCCAAATTTTGTACATAGTCCAAAACAACAATAATACAATTGTTCTTTTATATAAACTTATTACCTTGAAACCCTTATATGTATTGAGTGAAAACTGGTCAATCCTATGTGCTTAAGTTTTCAACTTTTCTTTGGAAAGTTAAATCCATTCCATTCAACTTTTTATGATAAGGCTATTATAAAGCTAAATGAATTTCTTTAATTTTAGTTTATTCACAAGGTTTATTCACCAAAATTTTATTTTTAACAAAATATCAATTTACGTTTTAAAGCTTTACATATCTTGATTTAGATAAAAAAATTATTCAACCATTTGGTTTCTGTAATGGCCCGCCTTTTCGATCCTCAAAAGTCGACATTTAATACGTCCACTGTGTTCAAATGCCGAGCACCCAAGTGCCTATAACAACCCGTAATTTTAGCAAATAGTAAATACAATTTATTTGAAACTTTGATTTTTAAATCATTTAAAAATTGAAAATTTGGAATTTTACAATGTATTTTTGGGATTTGTTGTGAATTATTTTTCCAAACATAATAAAATAAAGATTTTTCTGAAATTTGAATTTTGGTCAACTTTGGTCAAAGTTTGACTTTCGGTTGAAATTTTTTAATTTGAATTTTAAAATTTTATTCTTTTTCTTTGCAGTTGAATTTGATTCTAACATTCTCTCTGCTTTTCGTTTCGTCAAATTCTGATTTATACTTTTCAAATATGCAAAGTTTCAGCGATTTACACGCAATTATTTTTCTGTACTTTAATTTCCCATTTTTATTTGGGTTTGGCCTTGATTTGATTAATGATCTGGTTTAGTTTTGCTTGATGGGCTTGGCTAATGGGCTAATATTGCTAATAGACATCTCTTTGTCTGTTCATTGTGAAAGGCCATCTCTTGAGAAAATATACGTACAAAACTTCTGACTTCTCGTCTCTTCCTCATTTTTTCTTCCTGCTCTGAGAAAACTACAGTAAGTTCTCTTTCTCCTTTTTCCATTTTTTTCTTATTTTGTTCCTCCCCTTCCTATCTATTTCGGCCACAACATCCTTGCCATAGCCGACCTCCTCTTGCCTCCACCACCATGATGATCCACCACCATCTCCATAGGCCGACCATCATCCCATGGCCGTGACTACCCATGGCCGAACCACCACAATCCTTGCCAAAACTCTAGGCCGGACCTTCACATCATCATCCCATCTCCATAGCCGACCATCACCTCTTGCCTTGACCAAAAACTCCACAAGGCCGAACCCAAAGCTTGCTTAGCCGTGACCATCCTCATCCATAGCCGTGACTCCATAGTGCCTTGATCCAAAATCACAACATGGCCGAACCAATCCCATAATGGCCGAACCCAAATGACCATGGCCGAACCAAAGTGCAATGTTCCCTTTTGCCTTTTTTGCCTTCCATGCCTTGCCATCCCCTTTTATTCACCATAGCCGAGCCTAGTTGCCTTCTTCACCATCATAGCCGTACCTATTCACCAAGTGGTTGAGCCAAACCATGATGGTCGAGCCTATTACTCAAGTTGCCGAGCCCACTTGCATTTGAGCTAGCCCATTTCTTTTGATATTCTATTTATTTTTCATGTATAAATATTTACTTATATATATTTTATTTTATTTGTTTCTAAGATTTGGATTTGGGTTCTACTTCCACTCAAATTTGATTCGTGCTTTGTCGTGCCTTTTCAGAAGTTGTCTTATGTTTGAATTGTCATCTCAAGCCAAAGAAGGTGAGTTTATCACTCTCGACTTCGTACTTATATTCTAGTGAATCAATGGCTTGTGAATTGTAATAGTGATATGCCATGATGATAGTAGTTTCATACATGCCTGTGATATGATATTATATGATGTTATAACCTAATGCTATACCTGTTTCATCACCTGACATGATATGCTATGCTATACTGTTCATTTTATATTTCTGTTCCTCACACTACAAGTTCCCTCACTATGGGTTGAAATGATACATACCCGAACGAACTTTAGAATAGGGAAAAATCGTTATGAGCTGAAATGATAGGCTCGAGCGATTTTTATTTGACTTGGGATTGCGGGTTTGAAATGATAAAACCCGAAATTTTATATTACGGATTGAAATAATACATATCCGTATCACTTGACCTAGGTTAGAAAATATTATACAGACCTGTGGTTAATTTTTAAATACATATATTTTCTGAAAATTTTAAGTATTTTGAATTTTAAATTATGAAATTTTAACTTAAATTTTGATTTAAATGATTTAAAAATATATATACTGATTTTCTATAAGTTAAAATTTTATAATTTAATAAATGGTTTAAATGTATTTTTAACCTAATATAAGAAAATACAGTTTTAATTGGATATTTTAGTAATAAATTTTATTTAACTAAAATCATAGTTTAATTAATATCCAAATAAATAAGTTTGTATAATAAAATAGAATTTTTTAATAACTGTGATAAAAATATAAGATATGATGTTTTAAATATGTTATGGTAGAAATATAATAGAAATTGCAGCATTTCCAAAATATTATGGTTTTTAAGGTTATGTTTTTAAAATGCTACTATTTCTAAAAATGTAACATTTCGAAATGCTACTATATAAGGGTCACATTTTTAAAGTGTTATGGTTTCTAAATATTACCTTTTTGAAGTGTTACAACTAAGTGTATAGATTTGGAAGTATCACAACTTTGAATAATATTTTGAAAGAATAATGTCATCGAATTTTAATGGTTTTAAAATAAATATGTTTTGATTTGAAATGTTAACCATTTGAAATAAATAACCAAGGGTTATAATAATGGTTGGTTGTTAAAGAGACCGGGATCAGATATTGTCATACTCTCTGCCAATACCGAAAACCACTTTAACAACTGTGTACGCGGTGGAGATTCCAGAATGAAGTAGGATGGTGGAGACGATTCTATATGAGGTATATATGTGGACCTAACTCCCGTGAGTTAGCATAAGGTGGCTAAAACAGGAGCAATTGACTGGCCAATGAGGTTGCTCCTCTTATCGGACACACTCCATCGTATGTCATTCTATTACTTTGTGATTGATTTGGTGCGCACCTTTGATTTGGGAGTGTGGCTCGAGGTGGGCGATTGCTGCGGCTCTGCGTGACCACCAGCCTGGAAGTGTAATTGGTATATCTACGCTGGCATTGCCTAGTTGTGCCGTGTCACCTACCCTAGCGCGCCTTTTACGAGTTTGATTTTGTAACGACCCGCAAATTTTAACTGTTTTAATAACGTAATTAATTGAAATTTTGTGAAATTTTAAACGATAAAATTTTGAAATAAAAATTTGATATTTGGAATGCGTCTAATTAATCATAGCAGCTGGTAAATTTCCATCCAAAAATTTGAAAGTTATTTTCGTGTGTAATTTTATTTCAATTTAATCAGTTAGGAATTGATGAAAATAAAATGTTTTCGAAACCTAAATATTTTTACATAGAAAAATTCTAAATCATCTTCTGAGCAAGACGTCATTTTTCGTTTTTCCAAATTCGGACTTCTTTAGCTCCATCGATCTTATGTTTCTGTGTTTTTGCTGCATTTTTCCGTAGTAGAAAGTTCGAATTTTTATAATTCAATCGTACCACTGATATTTGTATACCGTATTGATCGTCTCGTCATGCTGATCTCTACGGTATATTCAATTGTCAATTTCGGAATCTGGAAAACGGCGAAATCTATGGAACGATTTCTGTATCGTTCCACATTCGGGTTTTGGGTTCCTGTGTCTATTCAACTATCCTCCGTGAGAATTCAAAAGCCACTTCCTTTGCTATTCTCGGATCAACGTATAGCCTTTCCACTTTACATTAGTTAAAATATATTGGCTGTTCATTTGTCTTCTGTTCATTTTGCCTTCTCCTCTGTTCTCATTTGCTCTCCCTTCTTCTTTTTGCCTGCTCCTTTCTTCCTTTATGATTTTGCAATCAGAGAATACTCCCAGAGAACCCATCCGCCCCACCTTATTCAAGCATCCACTAAACTCTTCCTCTCTCCGCCATAGCTACCACTCCACCGCCCATTTCCGAACCACCGCATCACCACGACCGCAGCAGAAACCGCCACCGCCGGGTTCCACCAGATCAACCCACGTCAGCCCATGCACGCCCAAGCGGCAGTTCGCTCCACATTATTTTTCACCACCCGACAGCTTTGTTCCTCCGACTGACTCTCACCTCCACCACTTCCTCCGTGAGTCCACCCTTGCCTCTCATTTTTCCCATCCTCCGCCTCCACTCACCATCATCTCAGCCGAGCGCGCCACATCACCTCCGAGCCGACCTGTTCTCCGCCGCGGGACTCGAGCACAGCACCTCCGAACGCCGCGAGAACCACCTACCTTCCTTGCCATAGCCCGAGCTCCACCACCGAGCGCAGCTCGCATGGCCACCACATCAACCACCGAACACCTCAGACCAACCACCGCCGTCCCCCTTCATGCTCTCACCACGACCCGACCCCCTGGCTACCTCTGTCGTTCAACGGCCGACCGACTGTCACTGTCCACTTCGATCTACCTCTGACTTGAGCATGCGACCCACCCTCCATGGTCGAGCGTTCTGTTGAGGTAGATTCTTATTTATGTTATAAGTTTTAATAATAACGTTAGTATATATATATGTAGTTTTACAAACTTAATTCTGTAATGATTTTATTATTTATATATATATATATGTATTTTTTTTTATGTTGTTTCGGCTATAGTTATATATATGTTATAATAGGTTCAAGTATATTTGTCTGTACCCATTTCATAAAACTTTGAAAGACAGTATACATAAATTTACAGTAACGTGGTTACAAAATATATTACAAGTCATGCATATTATATATTTGTTTATACAGTAGCTACATATAAAACTATGTATACGTACGTTTTGGTTTTCAAAGATAGTGTAGAGTTTGTTTTGGTATAACTGTCAGCTATATAAATTATATTAGTAAATGTGAGTTGATAATTTTTGTTTTGCAAATATACAAACTTTGTTTATTATAAGTATATATGTATAGATAGTTAGATGCCTGTATGCATGTTTTATTTTGTTTTATGGTTTGCACAGATGTATGTATATATTAACCGAGATATGTATATTTTGTTGTAAATTTTATAAATTATGTCTGCACATTTTTCCTGCGTATTTCGTTGTACGTGCATTGGTTCATATATATGGTAGTTTGCAGGTTTATATACAAGGTCGGTATAGGTAGATATGAATCCTGTATATATATATATATAAACAGTATATAAACTAATTGGTCAGTCTCTAGTTTATGTTTATAAAGTATATAAGTTCATATTTTATATGTATGTATAATACCGTAATATAGATGTGTTTTTGTTTATATATTCCATGTTGTTGTTTGGTAATATATATAGATATCACAGGATTACTTATTTAAAAAATTTATTTATGCTTTGAACAGATTTTATGATAAATTACTTATACATATACATATTCTTTTATTAGTTTACAAATTTTATAGAATATAATATTTTAAAAGTAGTACTGTATATATATATTGTTTATTCCAAAGTATTTTTCTTGTATAAATTTATATATATAGATTTATATATATTAGTTTTATATATATAAGTTGATTTAAATTAAGTTATGGATTGCGAAAAAATTATGTATAATAATATATATATTCTGTTTCTATCAAACTGATGGATTTTTCTCGTTGATTCCTATCTATCAGCCTTGTCCATCAAACTCGTGTCAATCTTGTCTTGCTTCGTTTTGAAATCTGTGCTTGGATTCGTAGCTCATCTCGTTCTTGTTCATCTCTAGCCTCGAAAGGTGAGCAATCACTCACGATTAACATTCTTTTATTTATTAAATTTGATTTCAATTGAAACGACAATTGAAATATGCTACTGCTAGTTATTTACATCGCTATATAAATGCCATCATCTGTATCTGTTCACTTGTGACATCTGACACCATTAGTTGTTATTTATATTGCTATATATATGCCATTATCTGTATCTGTTCACCTGTGACATCTGACATCATTATCTGTTATTTATATTGATGATATATGCCTGTTACTGTTGTTATTTTATTATCATATCTGTTATCACTCTGCAAGTTCCCTGTTAGTATAGAATCACTATGGGTTGAAATGATACATACCCGAACGATCTGTAGAATAGGAGAAAATCGTTATGGGTTGAAATGATAAACCCAAGCGATTTTCAATTTATTTGAATTTGGGATTGCGGGTTGAAAAGATATATATATATGTATATATTTAAATTGCGGATTGAAATGATAAATATCCGTACCACTTGACCATAGGGTAGAAAATTATATACAGACATCGTTGGTCTATATATAAATATTTTGAAAATGATTTCTATGGTTTTGAAAAGAAATATATGGTTTTGATAAATATTGATTTTTAAAGATTCATTAAAGTTGATTTAATAAAGTTGATAAATAATATGTTTAAGTATTTATTTAATATCTATATTTTCAAATATAGAGTTTATAATGATTTGAAATTGATTTGAAATTATATTTATTTAAGAATTATACTTAAATAAGTTGATTTGAAATTTATTAAATTTGAAATTTATTAAATTTGAAATTCTAAAGATATGTTTTAAACTTGAATTTGATTAAAAGTGACTTTGATGAATATTTCAAAATTATATAAATTTAAATAGGATATTTTGTTTATTTAAAATTTGTGAATTGAAGTTGTATTAGATGTTATTGAAATGTTGAATATTTAAAGCTTTGAAATATATTGAAATTGAAATGGCTTATTTTATGGTTTAAATATGTATTTGAAATCGATAGATTGAAATGGTTATTTAGAAACTGAATCGAATTGAAATTGATGATTTGAGATTTGATTAAATTAAAATTTTGGAATTTGAGTTAATTTGAATCGGTTTGTGAAATTTGAGGAAACTATTTTATTTTATAAAGTAATTTTAAATTATATTTAAACTATTGATATTTTACTTTATAAATTATTTTAATATAAACTATTTTAATATAAATCATTTTAATATAAATTATTTTATTTATAAGCTATTTTATTATCTATACTAATTTTAATATCTAAACTGTTTAAAAGAAAAGTGTTATGATTTCCAAAATGCTATGATTTCAAAGCTGTGATTTCCAAAGTGTTTTGATTTTTAAAAGACTATGATTTCGAAAGCGTTATAACTTTGGAAAAGTACTATGATTTTGGAAATTGATTTATTTGAAGTGAAAGTGATATCGTATTGATATGGTTTTGAAATGGCAATGATATGTCGGTTTTGAAATATAACTATTTTGAAAGTTTATTAAATGACCATCGGTGTAATAATACGTAGTTATTAAAGAGACCGGGATCAGATATTGACATACTCTCTGTCGATACCGAAACCACTTTAATAACTAATATACGCGGAGTGTTGATCTAGAACGAAGTGGATGGTTTGATGAACGCGTGGACTGAAGAAAGAGAACGATTTTAGATGACCCCTGACATGACTAAAACAGGAGCCGCGTCGGGCCACTGAGGATCGCCATCTCTAGCGGACACACTTCTTCGATACCTTATCTATTACTTATGTGATTCGATTTGGGTGCACCCCTTGATTTTGGAGTGTTGTTTCGCGGTGTTGGGGTAGTAGCTGCTATGCCCAACATCAGTCCGAATCAGGCAACTACTAGTATCCTAGTTGGTATCGCCTCATGTACCTTGTCATACTGATTATCCTATTCGCGACCACTACGATTTTTTTTGTGTTATACCTATGGGGTACCCTCTGATAACCACTAGTTTACGGTGGGATTTACGGTGCTGTATAGACTATGGCATAATAAAATGTGTTAAGGGGGATTATGGTAACGCCTTAACGCTATTTTAATATCGTACTTTACTGATTAGACATTATCTACTTATCATACACTATTACATAGTAGATAGTTTAACGGATCCTTAAAGGATGGTTATCCCAAACATCCTTTGGGTTACTCGTATTTCAGTCGTTATTTCACTTGAGTTAGATTTATTGATATAAGAATGTTAATCCTGACTCGAGTGTTTTGTGTTTTCCTTTATGCTCGGGTCAGACTGAGTGTACCAGTGTTCGAGACTCACCTTTGGAGTTGAAGCTTCGCTTGGAGATCCAGCTATCTATCAATTCTACTATCAGTTATTCAGTTGATTCCAGTGATGTATTCAGATCTTGTATATGACTATTGTATTGAGATATCTATTTATTCGAGACTTCTGTTGTATCTTGTTTAACTCTGTTATATATATAGTAGCTTCATGAACTACTATTCTTTTGTTTTCGCTGCATATTGTTATATTACTCTGTGATTCTGTGATTATTTATTTACTGTATATGCTGAGTTTTGCCAATTTAAATTAACAATCTATTATTTTGAATTATTCAAGTCTGACATGTGTGGATTTATTGTCGATTTGAATGGTCCAAAATAGTGGGTCATTACAGATTTGTGTCGTACCTATGGAGTATCCTCTGATAGCCCCAGTTTACGGGGTATTACGGTACTGTATAGACTATTGGCACTATAAAATGTGTTAAGGTGGAAAATGTAAAGCCTTAACGCTATTTTTAAATAGTTTATTTTACTTCAGACATTATTATAATAGCGTATATTACTACATAGTAGATAGTTTAACGGATCCTTAAAGGATGGGCGATCCCAAGCATCCTTTAAGTTATTGATGCATTTCTATTACAGTACACTTGAGTTGATTTACATTTTATAAGTATGTATGTCTTGACTCGAGTGTTTTGTGTTTTGCTTTACGCTCGGGTCAGCCTGAGTATCACAGCTTTGGATTCATCTTTGGAGCTAGAGATTTGCTGGAGATTTATCTATCTATCTAGTTGTCTATCTATTTCTATTTCAGTTATTTCCATTCAGCCTTTGCTTATGTATTAGTGAACTTATGTATTGGGATTTCCAGTTGTATTTTCTTTCAGACTCTGGTATTATGTATTTGTTTTGAGACTATGTATTGTAGTAGCTTCATGAACTACTATGTTATTTTTATTCCGCTGCGAGTTATTCTGATATTCTGTGTCTGTGATTCTGTGATTGATTTTATTTGCTCCAAAATTTATTAACAATTTGTTGTTTTGAATTATTCAAGTCCGACATGTGTGGTTTTATTGTCGATTTGAATGGGCCAAAATAGTGGGATGTTAAAGTGCCGGAAAGGCAGATTATTAAGGTAAAAAGAAAAAGAAAACGAACAAGGAAACAGAAAACCTCACAGTGGAACAACAACATATAATATAGCAAAAACAGTTAAGCTATCACTCTAAAATACATAGTATATCAGAGTTAAAAATTATTATCCAGCCTTTTGACCCGGCTATATTCAGACTGAATGGACAAGTTAGACTGGAGGATCATCAATGAAGAAAACCCGGAGAGATGTGTATTAGGCTCGGAGATCAAACGTAGGCAATGATATGAAGCGACAATCAACCGAGACCAAGAGATAGACTCTCCAGAATATTTAAGTGTGGAATAATGTCTCCTCTATGCAGGGGATCAGTGCCTATCCCTTTCCTTAGGGGATCGGTACATATCCTCAATTTTTGTCCCAAATTGGGTGAGATCGATATGGAGTGACAAGGAAGGCCCCATGTGGCTATATTTCAAGTTTCAAGTCGTTTGGAGTTCGTATGCTCAAGCTATGGGCAAATTACTTCACCTATAAAAAGGGATCGGTATAAAGGGATCCTATAAAAGGGATCAGTATAAAAGGGATCGGCCATATTCAGCTTTAACTACATATTGCAACAATGATCGGTCAATAACTTAAAATCTACAGATGCTATCAACATAAAACTTTGAGTATAAGCACATTACAACATGGAGAACACCCCTTGGGGATCGCATCCCAATCAAAGGAGATTGGAGGGATCGGTCTCTATCCCTCTAGATGGATCGGTCTCTATCCCTCTAGAGGTATCGGTTGAAACCAGAATGCATGCAACACAACTTCATGAAAAACGTGATATCTCACAAACAGTAAGTCAGAATGGCACAAAATTTGGAGGCAAGTAGCTAACATCATGGGGAACCCACCGGAGGGATTGCACCCCATTTGGACACAAAAATAGGGATCGGTACCAATCCCTATTGTGGGCCTCAAAGGGCCACAAAATTCTTGTGTAGCCTTGTCTTGGCCTGGAGGTTCTCTTGCCGAAATTTCAGCACGATTCGTCGTCTTTCTCTATAAATACAGCAAGCATGGTGTCAGAATAGAGGCCCCTTCTTTCTGCTACAAAGGTTCTTCCATCTTTATTCTTTATTATTATACTAATGGATCCTAACCGATCCAAACATTCTTGTAATCATAATCAAATGCAAGATAAAAATATATATAAAGTGAACATAGGCCAAGATTGCCGAACCACTATAAAAATATGTGTGTTCATTTATGATTTTTGCTCTGTTTTAATTTCATTCTTCATTTAATCTCTACTAGATTCTATTGGGTGTTGATGCCCATTTTTGGCGTCAACATTTTGGTGCTTTCACCCAGAATCAAAGTTTCAGCTTGATTGGATCTCATCATCTACTAGTGGATTCCCATATTCGCAAGATAGATCGGTTATTTACCAAAAAACTTCCTATTCTACTTAGATTTGAAGGAAATCTAAAGGAAGCTGATAGCCATGGTTAGAGGAACTAAGTCTACTTCTTGTGTTGTTAGAGGATCTGATAATGCTAGCATTTGACGAGGCAAGTAGAATCAACCGACATTCACATTGATCGATTGCAAATTTTACATAAGGATCAGGATTTGACACCGGTATACTGGAGTATAGCGTTGGCAATTCAAGTTTGATTCTAATCCATGTTCAAGGAAAAAGATCATCTCCATCCATACAAATGTATGTTCAAGCTTGAGGACTGCAATTTATGGCCCATTGTCAAGTTTAAGTTTGGATGCAAATGTTAAAGTCCATGGAGCTAGAAAGTGTTGAGTCTTCCTTACACAACATAGTCTTATGCACATTCAACATCATGCCATTGTAACCGACCCCTAAATATATATAAATGCTCAATACCGATCCCTCCAAAGACGTCAATACTGATCCCTCTAAAATAGCAATATCGATCCCTCTAGCATATATGTATACTGATCCCTCTAGCATATATACTGATCGCTCCAAAAGGTATATATATTGATCACTCTGTAAGGTCCCTTTACAAGGTATATATACTAATCCCTCTGCAAGGTGTATATACCGACCCCCCTGCAAGGTGTATATATCGATCCCTCTATGAGGTGTATATACCGATTCCTCTGTGAGGTTTATATACCGATCCCTCTGTGAGGTGTATATACCGATCCCTTTGTGAGGTGTATGTACCGATCCCTCTGTAAGGTGTATATATCGATCCCTCTACAAGATCAATATACCGATCTCTTCTTTGGCTCCATCATCTCTACATGATTGCGACCGAACCCTCCTAAACACCAATGCAGTCCAATGAAGAAATAAAGTGGATTCATATATATACATAAAAAAATATGGACGGGCCATTTTAAAAAAATAGCTTAAATTTTTTTTCCCGGTACTACGCATCGGAATTCATGCGTAGCGCAGTGCCCCCGCATTCTGGATTTGGAACTCAACTTAAAGACGGTGCATTCTATACACTTCCCTTACGTCGTGCGACTGACCGCGGCATAGAGGATCGAGCGGCAGCTGCTGAATTGCAGCCAAGGAATGGACAAGGAACTACTGCTCAAACAGTACTCCAAGAGGCAGGAGAACTAAGATGATATGCACAAACTAGGATTGCTTACCGGGTCAAGCTCCCAGGATAGATTGCGACTGCCTTCAACTTACCAAGTTCAAAACACCTGACTTGGCTGCTATGGTACGACGGCTTGTTAGAGAGAGCTAAGACCAGACTGACGAAGATCGGAGCATCTTCCCCCATCGAAATCTGTTCACTGAAGCCATTCTATGAGCGGAATATCCAAGGATACAATGTCACTACCCAACTTATTTCAAATGCCATGCAAGCCACTCAAAGACTTCTTACATGAATTCAACGTCGCCGCCACTGAAGTGAACACTCCCCACGAGGATATCAAACTGATGGCATTGATAAGGGGAACCGACCCCAAGTCAGATTTCAGCGATAGTTTAGCTGGAAAGCCTCCTACGACCTTGGATCACTTCTATTACAAAGCGAATCGATGCTTATGCAAGGAGGATGAGATACTAATATTGATAGCAAAAAATGTAGGCCCGATGGCTGGAGGGGTTCAAAACAAGAGTAACGATGATGCCCAAAATGAGGACTCGAATTCTAGGAGACAACTTAGAGTCCTAAAATTCGAATCGTATACTTCTTTGAATGATTCAACCAAAAACATCTACTTGGAGACTCACACCTCGAAGCAGTACTGGAAACCAACCTCAAGAGAGTCCATCGAAACGTAGAAGAAATCAAGGAAATGTTGTATATTCTAGCGATTGCTGAACACCTCCGAGATGTGATCGAAAAGCTGATCTGAGAAGGAAAGTATTGACAATATGTGCAAGACCCACAGAAAGGTGGGCAGGGAACATCCGATGCCTATTAATAAAGAACTTTGATTATCAATTAGACCACCTACGATCGACTTCCAGCTGAGAAAGGCTGGGGCGAAGTGGAATAGCGAGCATACGATGCTGCTTCACTTATTAATAAGATTTATTTCAATTTCAATTATGTTGTAAACTACGACTGACTTGAACTAAGCTACTTCCAAACGATGCAGGTGACCAAGTACTTAGAGTTAGGTGCCAACTAACCTCCACGGACCATGATCGAACCTTTGGAGGATCATCAAGAAGAGCGTGATTCAACCGCTCATCAGCTACCATATGTCCCTGATTTGGGGGCAAGGACTGGAAATGGAATGTGGGTGTGACTCGACCATCCACTTCCTACACTGTGCTTCAATTCTGACAGAACATTTATGCCTTACTCAGAGACCGACAAGGTCAGAATCCAATACAAAGTGGATATGACTAACCATCCATTCATCAACCTCCATGATTGACTTGAAGACCAAAGAAGGATCGAAGTGGATATAAGTTGACCATCCACTCCCCAGCACGCACTTGAAGTTCGCCAAAATACATATGCCTCTCCCGAAGCTCAACGATGCCGGGATCCAACTAAAGTGGATGTGATTTGATCGGCTACACATCAAATCTTGCCTTGGACACGAGGCAGTTTAGAAGCTCGACTTAAAGTAGGCATGCCATGTTACACCATAACAAACGTAACCCTCCAAAATAGGTCTGCCTACCAAATCTAAGAATGATATCGATGTTCATTTGATGAAAAACGAGTCATTTTCTCCCAGGGATCTGTCGGCCTGGAATCCGAACACCCTAAGGTAATACATCTCTAATGTGTAAATCATTTTCACTTTAGTAATCATTAAAATTTAACTAACTGTCCCATACCGGATAGTAAATTCAGATATTTAATATAAGCTAGTAAAATCCATGCAAACTCTATTTAATAAGTTAAAATAATAAGGGAAAGAATTGTAAGGAAAGTCCTATACCGATCTGACAATTCAATTGTTTATTAAAATTCTTTATTTCATAGAAAAGCACGAAATCTTATTAAAATCTCAAATCCATAATAAATAAAATAAAAGAGTTTTAAATTAATTTTGTATATACAAAGATAAAATTTTCCAAAATCACCACTAAATCCATAAACTTGTTTTAAAGAAGAGTTGCTTATTTATAAAAGATTTTGAACTCTTTCAAAATCATTTAAACCTCTTTTATAACAAAATTACTTGAAATTGAAATTATTACTTTCATAATAGCTTTTATAAAATAATATTATATTTCATCTTTAGCCTCTAAAACATTTCCAGGTTTGTCAATAAATATTACTTATTTTTAAAAGCTTTAAATGGAAATTTTGAATTAAGAAACAAGTTAAGAAGAAAATGTGATTTAACTATATTCTATAAATTAAATTTCAATAAAACATCTAATTAGATAAAATCTTATTCTTAAAACCTTTTAGAAACAATTAAACAATTCAAACAATAAAATCATCGAAAATTCAATATCTAGAACCAACGTCGCTCTATAAAATTTATTTCCACAATATGGAATTATTTAGCGACCCTAGTTAGTTTCCAACAACTCCTGTCATATAAACAATAAATGCACTATCATCCATAACCCAAAGCATTATATGATCAATGAATTTGTGATTACTTGCAACTTTCAGTAATCGACATTCAAATCAAATTCTACACTTAAACACATAATTCAACAAGTAACTTTCAATAATCGACAATCAAATCAAATTCTACACTTAAACACATAATTCACACCAAATATTATCGAAATTCTTAATCAAACGAAGCATGAAAAATGGATATAATCATTTTCAAACATAGATGTGTGAGTTAATTAGCTTAACTCACTTCAATCCAAAGGCTAGAACAACATCAATTTTTGCTTCAGCCTCGACTACTCGCACACTAACGCTTCCAACCTTCAACTGTTTCTATCGAACCATATAACATAAACCCTAACACTACCACATGCTCACTGCTTTAGAACAAAGCCTGCCTCGACCTTCACCCTGCCTGTGTTACTACGTCGCAACCTCCAGCCCCATACCCTCCTTTTAAATCGCACCTCACTAGATCCCAATCGACATGCGCCTCCCTAGGTCCATATGACATTGTTCCAAGCACGAACAGTGCCAGTCGCATCCTGAGGCATGCGACCTCCTCCTTCGTCCAGGCGGTGCACGACATGAACAAGTCCTACTCGACCTTAGATGCGATTAATTGCTTGCGATGACCCACCTTTTTGACTCCTGGAAACGACACTTAACACATCCTCGGTGTACGTATGCCCTTGCCCAAGCATCGAAAAGATAAATCGTCATGGGGTAAAATAAAGAACATAATAGAAAAACCATAAAACGAAACTACTAAATAAAACATAACAGTCAATAATACATCAGGTTACTCCTTAACAGGGAGTTATTAGAGTTACACAAAAGTACTATAGATCAGCTTAGGTAGTTATAACATCCTTCCTTTACATATGCTGAAACAAAATACATACACAAACTAGATAAATAGAGGAATAAATAGCTAAGTAGATAAAAGCCTTCTGCTCGGACGCCGTCTTCAAAAAGATCCCAACAAAGACCTGATACTCTCAGACTACTCAAATAAAATGAGTACTCGAGAGTTTAGGGAAAACAGACAACTCAGGTCAGACGATATGTCTGGTATGAGTAAAACTTTAGACAACAAGTATGAAATTAAACACAAACATGTGAGACCACGCCGCTGAACATGGAACGGGTTTACTATCACATAAATAAACATCCAAACGTAAAGAATGGATAAATAATTAAACTCCTCGAAGAGTGGTTGAATCTTCTCGATGCAAATAAGGGAATAAATTTGAAGGTTCGAATAAAATATAAAAAGAAAAATCTCCAACAAAAGACTAGGAGGGTGCATCCCCCTTAAAAGAAGTATACCTCTAGAAATATACTTGAAAACCTCGGGAACTCTAACTCGAACCTTGCCAATCCTTACCGAGAATCCGAGCATTTCACATCTAAATGCATAAAACCTGAATCCAATCAAGATGAGATGTGAAAATACCCTAATAGGAGCAACTCCATATAACTTGGCCCCCAAAAACAAGCGAATTGATTTATTCAATTCTGACAAAGGATAACAAAGCTCTACGGAGCAACACATGTCTTAAAATGATGATAACAAAGAAGCTGAAATAATCGATAGTTGAGAAACCAACTATCGAGGATATAAAACGATTGTATATGGAAATTAAGTCTTATATACTTACCACCACCCATCGAATTCAAACTTGTACTATTATTTGGTTAATAATAGTACCAGACAAGTCAAAGAGTGTTACCTCAAAGTCATCTCTCACGGTTATTCTTAACTTTCGAAATAGCGACATGTCTACTTCTTCGATGTTTAGTGCTAATTATACAAAAAATCGTTTCTATATAAGTGAATCGCTTTGCGAAAATTAATTCATTTCCATAAACGAATCAAACATTTTCTTTTAAAAAACATAACTCATACTTGGCTTAACATTACAAGTATTAGCTTTAAAAACACTTTGTTGATAAAGTTCCCTAACTCCAAAACATCATTAAAAAGGATTTAATAACTTCTAATATTCTTATTACCTTTATTAATCAACTTTAAAACTTCATTAATTAAGTTGATAAATTCACTTCAATGCCTTTAATTAAAAAGGGTAAATCACCTTTAAATCATCATTAATTCAATTAATTAATAAATATTTAATAATTAATTAAACTAATTGATAAATAATCAAATATCATTATTTAAAATGATTAATCAATTTAAAATATCATTATAGGAAAGATTAATTAATGTTAAAACAAGTTGATTTACTTTAAAAATCATTAATTAAAAAAACATCATTAATTAATTTATTTATTAACTTTAATCCACCATTATCAAAATATTAATTAGCCTTAAACATTATTAAATAAAATGATTAACTAAGTTTAAAACATCATTAAATAAGTAATTAGTTAAATGTATAATACATCATTAATAAGTTAATTAGTTAACCTTAATCCTTAGTAATTAAATAATTAATTAATTAAATTAAATAATCATTATTAAAATAATTAATTATTTTTGAAAACTTCATTAATCAAAAACTTGCTTAACTTGTAAAATAATTCCAAGCACGATAATGAAACTAAACTATTTTGATAAAAGGTGATTTTCCGAAAGTGCCGATATAGCGACTATCGCTATACGAGCGTTCAGAGTTCGAGTATATGACACAGTCAATACAACCAACCATCACAAAGCAAGGGTAAGAACACATATACAAGGTGATTTGCTATCATATAACCTGTAATAAGTATTTACTAGCAATATAATTACTTTAGCCATAAACTTTTCATATTTGTTTACTACATGCAAATTAACTTCCAAATGCGACAACTTTTTGCAACATGAACCAAACCAACTTCCAAACCATCACTATACATATACAACAAGCATTCATAGGTTGTAATTATGAACATAAATATAGCTTAAAACTTTTGGTTTAAAGGTTGAAACTTTACTCACAAAAACACTTCTAACTTAACCGGATCACCACAACTAGTTGCCAAACTCATGCACTATCGTCACGACACCGTAACTTGGACTTTTGGGCCCCTAATAGGCTGGGAAATATTCATGTATATGAAAAAATATTAAATAAAGGTAGAGATTAATATGTAAAGTGGAAAATGTGTGGAGATTAGTAGTATTTATAGGCAAAAGAGATGTAATGATGATTAGAATAACTCATTAATATAAAATAACAAAATGTATTCATGTAACATGCTTCCATGCCTCCCACTCACCTTAGAGCATACGTTACCCCCCCTAGGTCCACCTACACCATGCTTTAGGTGCTTGTTTAGGTTATGAGTGATAAAAAAGTGCACAACATTTTCGACGACTTTTCCGATGCCGAAAAGTCGAATTTTCGAAAAACGTTTTTCGGTCACATAATCTATTTTTATTTGAACTAATTGTTTTGGTAAAAAAAAATTAAAATGACTTTAATATCATTAATTAATGTTTAAAATATGTTTATTTGTTTATTAAAATCCATTATTTAAATTTTTAAAAATGATTTAAATATTCAAATACAAAGCGATTAATTTACGGGTCGTTACACTCTCCCCTCGCTTAGGAGAATTTCTTCCCCGAAATTAATACACAAAAGATAGTCCAAAAGATATGTATTGTACATAGAAATTACATAACAATGCAAAGAAACTACGCCATACAAGAACATACATAATGCATTCAAACAACAAACAACTAACCTGACTTTACATCAGGGAAAGTTTCCCTAATATGATCCCCAGTCACCCAAGTACAGATCATGGGGATCATCACTCCATTGAACCTACATAAGCTTGACCACCTTGTTCCTCAATCTCTGTTCATCCTGATCTACAATATGAACTAGATGGCGGATACTGTCAAGTTTGGTTCTATTTCCAAGTCTTCCTGAATAGACATCTCAACAATCAAAAATGGATCATGAACATGCTTTCTTAAGTGAGATACATGAAAGACATTATGAACTTTTGACAATCTTTCTTGAAATTATACTTTATAGGCCAATAATCCAATTCTCTCAAGGATTCTAAATGGTCCAATGAATCTGGATGTTAGCTTTCCTACTCTTCTGAGTCTTACAACTTCTTTAATCGGGGATACTTTCACAAATACCAAATCCCCGACCGCAAACTCTAAGTCCCTTCTCCATTGGTCGGCATAACTTTTCTATCGATGTTGGGCTTCTTTCATCCTTTCCTTGATCATAGCAACTTTCTCGGATCCTTCTTGAATCATTTCTTGTCCACGAATTAATCGGTCTACAGTCTCAACCTAACATGAAGGGATCTACATGGCCGTCCATACAAAGCCTCATAAAGTGCCATGCCAATGCTAGCTTGGTCCCTATTGTTATAAGAGAACTCTACCAAATGCAGATAATCTTCCCAAGAACCTCCAAAATCCAAAATGTATGCTCTCAAGAGATTCTCTAAAATTCGGTTCACCTTTTCGGTTTGTCCGTCTGTCCAAGGGTGATAGGCCATGCTCAAATTCAACTTTGTCCCTAAAGTGGCTTGCAATGCTTCCCAAAATCGATTGGTGAAGATGGGATCTCGATCACTAACTATACTTACTGGAATTCCATGCAGTCGAATGATCTCCCTCAAATAAATCCCTGCCAAAGAAGTTGAAGTTCTTGTTGACTTCACCGGAATAAAGTGGGCACTCTTCGTTAATCGATCTATAATTACCTAGATGCCTTCATTACCTCTTCCTGTTCAGAGAAACCCATCGATAAAGTCCATGGATACTTGCTCCCACTTCCAATTTGGTATCTCCAATGGTTGGAGTAACCCAGCAGTCTTTTGCTGGTCACACTTGACCTATTGACAATTTGCACACCGGCTCACGAAGATTGAAACGTCTCTCTTCATCCCTTTCCACCAAAAGGTCATCTTCATATTCTGAAATATTTTAGTTACAGCTAGGTGGATAGAAAACCTTGACCGATGGCACTCTCAGCATATCCGGTCTAATTCCTTTAACATCAGCAAACAAATCCGTCCATTCATTCTTAAAATGCCTTGGGAGTCAATCTGAAAACTAGAAACAATTCCCTCTTCAACGCTCCTCTTAAGCTGAGCTAGAATAAGGTCTTCTTCTTGGAAATAAGCAATTCTCTCCATTAGCGCTGGCTTAACTTCCAAATTGCAATCGTTGCCACATTCCTACTTAACGCATCTGCAACGATGTTTGCTTTCCCTGGGGGATTGTTACCTGGTATCCTGACCCAGCTATATTGGACTGATTACGCAAGGAAGATTTGACTGTTGTTAAGAAGGATGAACATGGAACCGTGGCTATATGACTCGAAAGTAGAGTTCAGATGGTTGTATGAAGCTCGGATGGAACGGAGTTGATGGATGTATGATGCAGGATGCTATAAATACGGAAGAAAGCTTGGATTAACAAAGGGTCGGCATAATAAGGTAAAGCACTAGGGATGGCATAGTCATTTGGATGGATAGTCAACATAGATGGAATAATGGAGGGATCGGCATAGGTGATGATGCCTGGTTCAACATGACTTGTTAGTAATAAAGGGATCGGCATGGTTGATGGTGCTTGGCTTGGCATAGATAGTTATTAGAGAGATCGACAAATTGTAGTAGAGTAAGAGGGGTCAGCATGTTAAGTTATAATAGGGATCGGCATAACCTAACGAAGCAAGATGGATCGGCATTATATAACTCAGGGGATAAGCATGGATATGTAAGCATGGGTCGGCATGATATCAAATAAAGGTTTCGGCAGGAACTACTTTGAAATGGAACTGAACCCAAGATTGAGCGAAAGCATGAGTTCCACATATTCGATCAACGTGACATTTGAGATACCATCATGTCTAAGCATGAAGAAGTTACCATAGGGACCACTGCCCCCAAAATCAAATGGAGGGATCAGTACCGATCCCTCTCCATTGAGATTTGGGCCTAGTGTCCCTTATGGTGAGCCCATATGGATAAGGAGGTCCTGTAGCCGAAGTTTCAGAGAGATTGACGGTTGCCTTCACCTATAAATACTGGCCTAATGGGTCATTCTAAGGATCTTTACGTTGCTGTTTACATAGCTCTATTTATTGTAATCAACTCTCTTCAATACTCCATTATTTCTTGTTGTATGCTACTGTAATCAAGTCTATAGTGAATCAATAAAGAGAATATTCAAAGTGGACGTAGGCAATTGACGTTGAACCACTATAAATCATGTTGTTCTTGATTTCTATTTTGATTTGCTTATTGTTTTTCTATATTCCTTTATTTTAATTTATTTTTCTTCATTTACTTCTCCACAAAAACTTGTTCATGTGTGTTTGTGGCCAATTGGTTGCAAACACTTTGGTGCTTTCACTGAGAACCTGATTCTCAGCACTTTAGGATCCCTTTTGTTGCTACTGGATTGAGCAAATCCCCCAAAGGAGATCCATAGTCATCTTCAAAAACCTACAAATACTACTCGAATTTACTAAAATCTAAGCAAGGAAATCAGTAATGGTGAGGCATACTAGATCAACTTCTCAGAATGTGGATGCGAATGAAACTACCAGCATTCAACAAGGAGCCCTAGGCAACCAACCTACAAATTTGAATGTGGAGCCTACTGAAGTCCAGAACCCTGTTGATTCTATAACCAGAGCTGAATTTAATAATTTGATGAGGGATTTGATGGAAAGTCGTAAACAACTGAATGAGCAAATTCAGCCTAATGTTAGCCTAATGAACCAGATTGCTCAACAACAGCATGAGAACGCCAAAAGGGATCCCACTTCTTACTCGGCGTCATAGAGTTCCAGCTCATCGGTTGAATACCATAGGCGTAGGCATCACAGGGTTGAAGGAGAACAAGCAGAAACGTCGGAGCATTGCTTGGCAGACCAATATGGTCTGCCAAGACGGATCGATGTCGATCCCTCCTCCAGAAGAGGGATTCCCCCACTGCATTTAGGGAATCGAATAGGAGCTATTTTCGGGAGCTTGGATGCTGGAGTTCGACTAAATGCTGACCAAGTACCCCACCGAAATGATGACGAGATGAATGCCCAAGGTGCACGTCAAGAGGATGGTGGAATAAGAAGCGTGAAACGGCCTGTAGACATCGACCGGACCATTCACGTGAGGTGGAGCACGACCACCGTTTGGCACCACCCATCCAGACACCGGATTTATCGGCACTGGTCAGACAGTTGGTGAGAGAGAAACAAGGTTTGACGAATGATGACTGAGGAATTTCGAGGGGCTATACCCCCATTTACTGATAATGTTTTGAATGTGGAATATCCGAGAAGATTCAACATGCCTTCGATGCCTGCCTATGAGGGAAGAACCGACCCCAGGCAGCACATCATGAGATACAAATGGTTGATGGATTCAGTAAGAGCTAATGACGCAACAAAATGTAAATGCTTTCTTATAACCCTTTGGAATAGCGACGATGTGGTTTACAAGACTACCCCCGCAATCGATTCCAAGATTTGATGAACTGGCAACTAAGTTTGTTAAGTAGTTCTGGATCCATGCTACTCGTCGTAAAGACGTGATGTCGCTTTCTAACATAATCCAGGCTCCGGGTGAATCATTAAAGGACTATCTGGGAAGATTTCATATCGCCGCTACAAAAGTTTGTAACCCAAACGATCATGTTATACTTATGACTGTGACGAGAGGGATTGATCCGGAATCTGAGTTTGGTGATTGGCTAGTTGGAAAACCGCTGGCCATATTGGAGCGCTTCTATTCAAAGGCAGCCTAGTTTCTAAGGAAGGAGGAAGCCAGGTCCTTTAGGAAAAACAATGCATGGGACAGAGAGGAGAAGCAGTACAAAGCAACATTGTAATGAAGCAGTCTGATGAGAGTTTCGGAAAAGTTCAGGTTAATGTTCAAAACAAGCCGAATCGACAAAAGAGAAATGGGGATAGGAATCAAGATCAGAAGAGGGAGCCTGGGAGACCAAGACCTAGGATTCCTATGTATGACAATTACGCAACACTAAATGGAGAATATTTATCTATCCATCTGCAATACTATACAATAAGAAGCCGCGTCCAAAGGAGTCGATAGAGACACAAAAACAGACTGGAAAGTATTGCCAGTTTCATGAGTGTTATAGGCATAATACGAATGAGTGCAGGCATCTCCAGGACGCTATCGAGAAGTTGATTCGGGAAAAGAAATTGTAGCAGTTTGTGAGAACTCCATAGGATGGTGGGCAGGAGACATCTGACCCCAATCAAGGACAAGCTCCGCGTAGGACTGAGGAGTCTGCGTGGATCGGTGGGAGACTAGTGATAAATACAATAGTTGGAGGACCGCACCTTGCGGACAAGAGTTGGCAAGAAATGGAGCGCTTTGCTAGCATAATAAGGCATGTACACTTTGAGTATTGTTCAAACACGGAGGACGGAGCTCTGGCCAAGCAGCAACGCACGATGAATGATGATATAGTGTTTAGAAGCAGCGATGCAGATAAAGTAGAGGCACCTACAGTTAACCCAATGGTCATTTCTGCCATGATTGGCCCTGCTTTAGTGAGAAGTATTCTAATTGATTGTGGAAGTTCAGTAAACATTATTTTCAAAAAAGCATATGACCAGATGAGAATGGAGGCTAAAGGCTTGAAACCATCTAAAGCTCGTATAAATGGTTTCAATGGTGTGGCGACTGAGGCTGTTGGTTATGTGGAGTTGCCTGTTGAATTGGGGTAAGGTAAACGTAGGAGAGTGTGGATCCTACCATTCATTGTTTTGGATGTTGATTCACCGTACAATGTTTTTCTGGGCCGACCGGCCCTGGCTGAATTTCTGGCAGCACTTGCCTCATGGTGTTTAACTTTAAAGTTTCTGACTGATAATGGTGTAGGGGTGGTTCATGGTGATCAGGCGACTAGACATGCTTGTTATGTAGCTGAGTTGATGGAAGCTCACCGTAAGGAGAAGGACAAGGGTGTAGACAAATCTGTTCGCATCCAAGTTACTAAAGATTGAAAATTGGTGCCTAAGCCTTTGCTTGGGCGCCATAGTCAGTTCTATAGAGATATAGATCCAAGGGATGACGAAGAGGAGCCTAAGGAGACCAAGGCTGCACCGACTGAGCTGACGATCGATATCACGTTCAACCATGATGACCCATCACCAGTCTTGAAGGTCAGATCGCAGCTTAGCCCCTCAATGATGAAAGAACTGGCTGGTTTTCTCCGAGTGAATCTAGATGTGTTTGCTTGGACTCATTCTGACATGTGTGGGATCTTGCCTGCCATTGCAAGCCATGGATTGAACATTGACCCGAAATATGTTCCGGTAAAGCAAAAGAGGCGGGGCATGGATCCAGAGAGATCTGTCGCTCTTAAAGAGGAGGTGGATAAATTGAAAGCAATAGGTTTATCCACGATGCCCTCTATCCTGAATGGATATCCAATCCCGTACTGGTGAAGAAGGAAACTGGGAAATGGAGAATGTGCATCGACTATTCAGATTTAACAAGGCATGCCCTAAAGATAGTTTTCCCCTTCCAAGGATTGATCAGCTAGTTGACTCGACTGCAGGACATGAATTGTTGTCTTTTATGGATGTGTACTCGGGGTATAACCAAATTCTGATGCATGTCCCCAATTAGGAACACCCCGGCTTTGTTACGGATGTTGGGTTTTATTGTTACGTGGTGATGCCATTTGCATTGAAGAACACCGGTGCAACCTATCAACGCTTAATTAACCGGATGTTCAAAGATCAGATTGGGAGGACAATGGAAGTCTATGTGGATGATATGCTCGTGAAATCACGATGATCAAACAACCACATTCGAGATGTTCGGCATCCTCCACTATTACAAAATGAAAATCAATCCTTTGAAATGTTCATTTGGTGTTGCGTCTGGAAAGTTCTTGGGCTTTATTGTCAATGCTCGTGGAATAGAAGCCAAACTTGAGAAGATCTAGGAAATTCGAGATATCCAAGCGCCAAGGACTATTAAGCAAGTGCAAAGCTTGAATAGGAAGGTTGCTGCCTTAAGTCGATTTATCTCCAAAGTAACCGACAAATGCATTCCTTTCTTTGATTTGATTAGGAAGGGAAAAAGAAATTTCGAATGGACGCAGGATTGTGAATATGCGTTTCGAGCTCTGGTGAATCATTTGGAGAGACCCCATATCTTGTCAAAATCGGTATATCATGGGGAGTTGTACATTTATTTGGTTGTATCAGCACATGTATAAGTGCCATCTTGATTCGCAAGGAGAACCGGATTTAGAGGCTAGTGTACTATGTTAGTAAGTAATTAACAGGGGTAGAGTGGACCTATCCGAAGATAGAGAAATTAGCATATTGCTTGCTAATTGCATCATGGAAACTTCGTTCGTATTTCCAAGCACATCCGATCAACGTTTACACCGACTAGCCGTTACGACAGATCCTATAGCGACCTGAGACGTCTGGAAGGTTGCTTAAATGGAACATTGAGGTCAGTCAGTTCGACATTACATATCTTCCTTGAAGGACTATCCAGGGTCAAGCATTGGCGGACTTTATAGCAGAATTTACCATGCAAGACGATCTCCCCGAAGCCAGCGAAATCCCTATCGTGCGATGGAAATTGTATACTGATGGAGCATCTAATGATCACTGTTTTGGAGCTGGGATTGTGCTTATGACCCCTGAAAACAGGTCGATTTGTTATGCTTTGAAGCTTGATTTTCCTTCTACAAACAGTGAGGCTGAGTAAGAAGCATTGATTGCTAGACTTAAACTTGCTAGAGAACTCGGGGCGAAATTTCTTGAAATCTTCTGTGATTCGCAACTGGTAGTGTATCAAGTTAGAGGAGACTACCAGGCTAAGGGACAAAGACTTGCCTAGTATCTTACCCGAGTTCAGGAGTTGTTGGTAGAATTTGAATACTATGACATTTCACATATCCCACGTGAGCAAAACGGAGAGGCTGATTCATTGGCAAAGTTCGCCAGCACCAATGATGCACAACAGATGGGCTTAGTTCCGGTCGAGATATTACAAACCCCAAGTATAAATTTGATGGAAGTCGATCAAGTGCTAGAAGTTGAATCCGAGAGGGAATCGTGGATGACTCTATTTAAATATTATTTACTACGTGGAATCTTGCCTGAAAGAAGAAATGAAAGGCGATAATTTCTTCGCAAAGCTTCACTGTATATTATGCAACAAGGAATTATGTATCAAAAAGGTTTTTTCGTTCCCCTACTTCGGTGCATCGCTCATGATGAGATAAAGCATGTTCTGAAATAAGTTCATGAGGGAGAATGCGGCGATCACACTAGGGTGCAAACTCTTGTAAAGAAGATACTCCGTTATGGATATTATTTCCAACCGTAAACCGGGACGCTGCCGACTATGTAAGGCAATGTGATAAATGCCAAATATATGCGAAAGTCCCAAGAGCATTGCCAACAGAAATCATTCAGATTGTCAGCCCATTGCCATTCGCTATGTAGGGTATTTACATCATCGGCACTTTACCAATATCTAAAGGTAGTGCGAAGTACGCTATTGTCGTGGTTGATTACTTCACCAAATGGGCCGAGGCAGAACCGTTAGCTACGATCACAACCAAGAAACTAATCAGTTTTGTTGTTTAGAACATCATATGTCTCTTCGATCTTCCATGGACTATTGTAACAGATAATGGGACTCAGTTCGACAGTGCTGAATTTAAAGAATTTTGTCGAAGATATCATATTGAAAAGTGGATTGCAGCAATGGCTCACCCTCAGGCGAATGGATAGGTTGAAGCCGTAAATAAAATTATTAAGTCCATTTTGAAGAAGCGTCTGGAAAAGGATAGAGGCAAGTGGGTGGATGAACCTCCTACGGCACTTTGGGCCTACAGAACCACTCACAAGTCCGCGACTGGCTACTCCGTTCGATCTTGCTTACGGATCCAAAGCCGTTATTACAGTAGAACTCAAAGTCCCTTCTCATCGAGTAACTTACTATGACTCGAAAACAAACAAAGATCTTCTCTTGGAATCCTTGGACTTTATAGATGAGAAGCGCGAAGAAGCCGATTTGAGAGCAGCTGCACACCGACATCGATTCGCCCGATATTACAACACTAAAGTGCGAAAGAGAACCTTAGAAGTTGGCGATATCGTCCTGAAATGGGTTTTTCCAACCCCGTCACACATGAATCCGACATGGGAAGGACCGTATGTCATTGAACAGAGGCTTGGAGAAGGAACTTTCAAGCTAGCGACTGTCGATGGCTGTACACTTCCAAGAGCGTGGAATAGCGAACATTTACTATGCTATTTCACTTAGAACATTTCCTTTACATTTCAGTTCTATTTACTTTCATTATTTTCTTTAGCATTTGATTTTTTGAATATGTAATAAGACATATTAGTTTGTTCCTTTCCATTTGGTGAATAAAGTCTCAAACTTCCTTTTCATATATGGTTGCTATTGCATTATATGCTAAGTACATAACGAAATTGATTGATATCGATATGTGTGAACAAGTTCGTGGAGTTTGAAATCAATCAATCGTATTAATCCCCAATGGGATCAAACAAGATGAGCTCCATTAATTTGCTCGATTAACAGTTCCCGTAAATGATTTAAAGGATGAGACATACAATAAGAAACAAATATCGCCGGCAATCTGGAGATTGGAAACTTTCCTGCCTGGACTGTGGGATTGAAATGAAATCGAGGCGACCAAAAGAAGTATGAACATCAAATCGGGTGTGACTGACCACCCATCGACTAACTCTAGTCCCTAGAGCGCGGACTGGAGTATAAACATCAATTGGGTGTGAATGACCACCCATCGATTAAATCTGGTCGCAGAGCGCAGACTGGAGTATAAACATCAATCGGGTGTGACTGAACACCCATCGACTAACTCTGGTACCCAGAGCGCGGGCTAGAGTATAAACATCAATCGGGTGTGACTGACCACTCATCGACTAACTCTGGTCCCCAGAGCGCGGACTAGAGTACAAACATCAAACGGGTGTAGCTGACCACCCATCGACCAATTCTAAGTCTCCAGAGTGCGCACTGGAGTATAAATAAATTAGTCGCGAACCGACCACCCACAAGATAACTCTAAGTCCCCAGAGTGCGGACTGGAGTATAAACATAAATCGGGTTTGAACCGACCGCCAGCAAGATAACTCTAAGTCCCCGGAGCGTGGACTGGAGTATAAATATAATTCGGGTGTGAACCGACCGCCCATGGGATAACTCTAAGTCCTTGGAGCGCGGACTAGAGTATAAACAAAAATCGAGTGTGAACCGACCGCCCACGAAATAACTCTAAGTCCCCAGAGTGCGGACTAGAATATAAACACAAATGAATAGATGAGTGGATTATGACCGTTCTCTATTTCGCAAACTTCATGAATAGATGAGTTCGACCGTTCTCTATTCCACAAGCTCTAACCTGAAATCGACAGGAGGAACACATACTAATAAAAGCTGAATATGATAGCTCACTATAGCTCTGGGTTAATGTTCTTTACAACTTAGGGCAACGATCGCAAGGAGGCCTTGAGATGAAGATAGTGAATTGTTAACAGAAATTGCAATCAACGAATTACAAGTACACTGAAAGGAAAGTAATCATTCAACTATCAAAATAACAATTCACACGATGTTTAACCAAAAATAAAAAACTTTTATTCACAAGTGTCAAAATTCCAGTACAAGTTATTTCAAAAAACCGAGATTCATACCCATACACCTACAACTAGGGAAAGACATAATTATGCAAATTATATACAATTATATGAAGTAACAATTACTTCTTCGACTTTCTTTCCCTTTTGGATTTTTTAGGGGTGGAGCCGCTCAAACTTCTCTTCCGAGATCCTTTGCCACCCTTGGTCGGAGTGCTTATGGAAGAAGGAGGGATCTCAGCAGGAATCGACCCGCCCGGTGGAATAACTTGCAATGGTACAAGATCAAGATCATCGACTTCCACCTCGGCGGGCTCACCTTTAACTTTTCGCTTCAACTTTTCCTCCTCCTCAATCCTCTCCTTCATGTTGGTTTTGGCGGTATGCTCCGAGGCGCCAGTGATTATTACATCATCAGGGTTATCGGTCGGGAGCGGATCTTTAGTTTTTTCTTCATCAAGAGCAGCGATGATTTGGGCATCAGGCCCCGGAACTTCAACAGCAACCGGGTCCTCGGCCGCTTTCTCATGCTGTTCTGCAGCAGCACCACTTTTGGGAGTCGGATCGGGGCCCGGAAGACCTACAAAAGTTTATCAAAACACGGATGTTAGTTAAAATCCATTGCGCATGAAGAACAAGAACTTTTCAAATATGGAGAAGTTTTGTATGATACCAGCATCCGGCTGGCTTTCCATAGTCGCCGGAGTGCCTCCTTCAAGGATGGGAGATAGCATTTATGGCCCAAAGCAGGCTTATCCAGATCATAGCCGAGAATCTGCTCCGTCTAATGAGAAGTTAATGGTCCGGCTACTTGGGTTGGAGAGGATCCCTTGGGATCAGTTCCGGAAGACTCGACAACATCCTCTCCATCTTTAGTATGTGCGGGAGCCTTGAAAAATTGAAGTTTAGCGGCGGCCAGATTCGACGGCTCGTTTCCTCGAAGAACTTCTCTCACTAGTTCTTCTTCGTAGAATTCGGCTTCTCCCAGCTCTTCTTTCTTTATCTTAACAATATATTCCTAGGCTTTGGTAAGCGATTCGAGGTAACCCTCGCGAAGAAAGCTTAAGTCACGGTGGAGCAGGACCTTCGCATTATATTCGATAATTAGTGGATCGAATAAGTCCTTAATTTTGTTCCTATCGGAATCAATGCCAGCCTCCACCTGGGAGTTGCCTTGATCAAGCATCTCTTTTCTACCCTCTTCTCGGGCTTCTTCCTTCAGAGCTTCAATTTACGCAAACTGTTTGTCGAGTTTTATTTTCAAGCTCCTTGCCTCAACGACTTCTTCATAATATTTCTACGACTCCTTCTGGGCCTCAATCTTCTCCTCCCTCTTCTTCTTCTTCAACATTTCTTCCAGCTCCTCAACGCGGCGAGCTAAGGTGACTTTCTCCTTTTGCAAGGAGTCCTTTTCTAAAGCAAGCAAGCCGCTGCGGTGAAGTGCCGCATTGAGTTCCTTTTTGAGTGAAGTTTCTAGACAGCTCACCGCCTCTGCCGTATCCTTGGCATTCTTTTCAAACTCAGCAAGTTGGATTTTGAATTCAAGCAACTCAGCATCTTGGTGCTTGATTATATCTTTGTCGTGAATAGCCTCCAACTTGAGACGATCTATTTCATGTTGACGCTCTATGGAAACTTCAGAAACTTTCTCTACCAAATGAATGAATGATTCGTGTTGAACGAATACGTCGTTCACACATGATAATGATCTTTCCTTGGCATTCCCAGGAATAACATGAATAGAAGGAAGGAATTTGAGGCCATCGAAGCAAATCTTTGAGAAAGTGGCTTTAATTTCAGCTAACTTTTCTGCTGTAGAAGAGTCTGAGGCAGTAGTTGGCAGAGGTGGTTCAGAAGTGGCGAGTGGGTGCTTGCCAGATCGGTGCTCACAAGACTATCTTGAACTTAAAGAGCCAGAGTGTTGCTCGTGAGGGCCGCGATAAGAAGATTTTCCTCCACTCTGAACCGGAAGATTAGAATGTTCGCCCTGATGAGACGTGTGAGATTGAGACTTTCGCTTGGAAGAGGAATAAGACTCTCTCGAATGATATTCTTTGTCTCGCCCTTCGTCCTTATCTCTACGTCGAGTGGACTCGGAATCCCATCTTGGGTGATGATAAGAAGATGAGCTTCGAAGACGATCAAAGGCTCCTGATTGAGACATTGTACCTGTAAAGACCAAATAAGAGTGTATTAGAAGTTGTCATACGAGAACCAATAACAAGTGTATAATGGAGTGCAAGTGATTGTGAGTGTCCTAGTGTTCCCCTCAATGGACTGGTAATGGTAGCTTTACCCATAGGTGTGCTCTCCCCTTTATTAGAAGATTGGATGCCTTCACTGCTCCTCGTATGGGAGTTTAGTCCTTCGATTTTATATTTAGGAAGTCGTAGGACATATTGTCGTCCGGAATTTGAAGGTTGGAGAGTCCTTTTAACAAGCTTTCCAAATGCTGAGAAGATGATTTCTCTTCGAGAGGAGTAATAACGAACTCTGAGTCTGATGCAGTCTTTCTTCTGCATAGCCGGTACACCAACTTCTTTTTTCTCTTTGGAGGTTTTTGTGATTGCCCGGCTTGTAACAGACCAACCATCGGCGCTTTTCCAAGACCTGCATCATCATCTCCCGGTTTTTCAACATGAGAATCTTTAATATCACCTTCCTCTGTATCTTCCTGGGTACCCTTAGCAGAAGGCACGACGGGGTTGATTATTTCCTCTTTTCGTTCTAAAACAATCTTTGGAACTGCCTTGCTTCCGGAAAGTCCGATTCTGTGGCCATCTTCCAACAGCCTGAACAAAGATAGTAGTTCGTCAGTTACGAGGAGTTTGATATCCCAGTCCTCAACAAGGGTAGCGCGGATGGCGGCAACGGCTCTAGAGAACTCAGGGCCTTCGGAACATTGACGAATACCTAAAAGAGCTTTGGATGTTAATAAGTTCAAAGGAAAAAGTTGTGACTTGAGTCAATAAACTTGAGAGAGAAGTGCAAGTAACACTTATGTCCTTCTAACCGTCTTCTTGCGAATCTGGGAGGGCATCGCACGTAGAACCATTCGTGTTTGAATAATGAAAACTTGTTCCAGGCGCCTCTCAAGAACTTACAATTCGGTGAAGGTTCGAGGAAGACGTAAGAAGGGCTTCCTGATCGTCTTTTGAAGTTATAAATAAATCTGATGTCTTCAGGAGTGGGCGGACGAAACAAAACATTCATGATTAGTAAGAAAGTCTAATGGATGAAGGCATAACTGTTGGGATGCAGTTGTGTAGGGGAAATCCCAAGATATCTCAACATCTCCTGGACAAAGGACTTAAAAGATGAAATACGTCCGGCCCAGCACATAAATTTGTTGCACGCTGTATATCCGGCTGGGGGCAAGTGAGGTATATCTTGCCTCGTAGGAACTAAAACATCCTTAAACGGAATCCCATGGATTGAGCACAACCGACGAAGAGCGGCTTCGCCAATTCAAGAAGCTTGTGAATCAACAGGATTATTAAGGACAATGGCACCCTCGACGACATCAGGAGTAGGGTCGATGGTTTCCGACGGAAGGACGGAAATATCAAAGAAGAGATTGATTTGTGGATTAGAAGCTTTTGGCTATTCTGCATGATGACTTAGAGAAGGTCTTTCGGATATAGTGGCAGAACTTGACTTCGCTCCATAATCGATGTGTCTCGTCGCTGAATCGGAAGACATGTTGATTGAACGCTTAGCGCGTCAGGTATCTATATCAGCTATACTCAGTAGATAATCAAGATTAGAAATAATAACCTGCTCTCCCCATGTTAAGTGTGGACAAGTGCAGTGCAGTGTGAAATAGACATAAACAGTTTGAAATCAAAAAAGTAGAAATAAAATGACGAGACGTAGAGTCTTGTCCAGACAGAACGTCATCGCTGACCGTCTCAATTGGCAAGAAAGTTGATCGGCAACGAAAGCTTTGGGATCGACTATCGGCATATTGAATTAAGAAGTCTATTACCTAAGTCCATTAGCAAGTTCATTACTTAGTCTATATTAAGAGTTCCGGAAGTTTGATCCTTCAATCTCAAGTTCGACAGTCCAAGTATGCATGTCACAGTTTCCATTGTCATCTTATGTTCGAGTTCAGCAAGGCAAACTAGCATTGATTGTTTGAATAAGTTAACTTGGATTTTTTTATAAAACATATGCCGATCCCTAACATGTAGACACCGATCCCTTTTTCCAAGAATCCCTATGCCGATCCCTACGTCATAATCTTATACCGATCCCTTACACCAAACACAATGCCACTTCCTACCGATCCCTTTCCTAAACCTACCCACACCGATCCTTCGTCATAGCTAATTCCTACCGACCCCTCTCCGAGACCACTCTATACCGATTCCTACATAAGAGTAAGCCTCATCGATCCCTCTTCCTACAACATCATAGCCTAATGTCGATCCCTATCCCATACTGATCCCTTTCCAAATTTCTCCTTTCTAATTTCAGACTTCTACTTTCCTTCATCCCTTCAACTAAAAAGCATCATCTCTACCGAACCTAACCTTTCTCCATTCCTATCTCCTTCTCCATCAAGACCTTCCACCCGAACCCATCTCCTTCATCTTCCTTCTCCCTTTCATTTCCAACCACTCGCCATCACCCCCTTACGCTCACATTAGAAGCTCGAGATTCACAACTTAATTGCATAATTAAAAGAGATTTCGTACCTAGGTAAATCGAGTTAACTTAAAAGCGAGTTTTCGAGGTCTGTTGGATTGAAAATGAAGGAAAAGCGACTTTGGGGAATTGCTTGATATCACATTTGGGTTTAAGATTTAGAGTCGAAGAGCTTACGTTCGTCAAAGAAGTTTCATAGTATCCTGGGTTCGGCAGGAAAGCTTTTATGCAAAGGCAAATGAGAAAGTAATAAAAACTAAATAAAGGAATGGAGGAAAGTGTATTTATATATGTGCATATATGGAGGAAGAACCGGTTACTAGGGGTGAACAAGTCAAAGATGAAGAGGGATCGGCATTGGGACCTACAGATCCCTATTTGCGTGACCCTAACAAGAGATCGGCATATCGAATGTCGACCCCTCCATAAAAAAATGTGACGATGAATGAAAAATGAAAAAGAAGAAAGGATGGACAACAGAAAAGTAAATGACAATCGTTATCATGAAGGTTTGACTGCAAACATGAACATATAGAAAACTATAAAAATTGGCGACGACCTATGAACGTTCGAACACGTCCGGGAGCCAATAACGAAAACGTGTATATGAATATGCACGGGAACGATTTGAAAGTTCAACCTTTTGAAATCAACTGGAATTGCAATCGAACCTGAAACTTTAAAGTTCGAAATTGGATCAGATAATAGAAGGCTTATAAGTCCCGCATGACCAAATTTGTATGTGCTAACGGAATACGACATCGGACCTATACTACTGAAAGTCGATAAAGGAATAGCAATCAATTAGGAATCTAGATGGACTTCTTTCCAGCAATTCAAACTTTTTTCAATTCAAAGCATGTCATGTTACTCACAAGAAGTATTTTGAGGGGCAAGTGTTACCCGGTATCCTGATTTGGCTATATTAGACTGATTACGCAAGGCAGATTCAACTGTTGTCAAGAAGGATGACCATGGAACCGTGGCTATAGGACCCGAAAGTAGAGTTCAGATGGTTGTACGAAGCCCGGATGGAACGGAGTTGATGGATAGACGATGAAGGATGCTAAACTTATGGAAGAAAGCCTGGATTAACAAGGGGTCATCGTAGCAAGGTAAAGCACTAGGGATCGGCATAGTCATTTGGATGGATAGTCAACATGGATGGATTAATGGAGGTATCGGCATAGGTGATGATGCCCGGTTCAACATGACTTGTTAGTAATAGAGGGATCGGCATGGTTGATGGTGCTTGGCTCGGTATAGATAGTTATTAGAGGGATCGACAAATTGTAGTGGAGTAAGAGGGGTCGGCATTTTAAGTTGTAATAGGGATCGGCATAACCTAACGAAGAAAGATGGATCAGCATTATATAACTCAAAGGATAAGCATTGATATGTAAGCATGGGTCAGCATGATATCAAATGAAGGGTTCGGTAGGAACTACTTTGAAATGGAACTGAACCAAAGATTGAGCGAAAGCACGAGCTCCACATATCCGATCAATGTGACATTTAAGATACCATCATGTCTAAGCATGAAGAAGCCACCATAGGGATCGCTGCCCCAAAATCAGCAAATGGAGGGATCGGTACCGATCCCTCCCTATTGAGATTTGGGTCTAGCGTCCCATACGGTGGGCCCATATGGATGAGGAGGTCCTATAGCCAAAGTTTTAGAGAGATTGGTGGTCGCCTTCACCTATAAATACTGGCCTAGGGGGTCACTCTAAGTATCTTTACGATGCTGCTTACATAGCTCTATTTATTGTAATCAACTCTCTTCAATACTCCATTATTTCTTACTGTTTGCTACTATAATCAAGTCTATAGTGAATCAATAAAGAGAATATTCAAAGTGGACGTCGGCAATCGACACCGAACCACTATAAATCCTATTGTTCTTGATTTCTATTTTGATTTGCTTATTGTTTTGCAATATTCCTCTGTTTTAATTCAGTTTTCTTCATTTACTTCTCTACATAAACTTATTCTTGGGTGTTTGTGGCCAATTTGATTGCAAACAGGTATAAAGAATCTCTAGGTCATAAGACAAAAGAAATTCCAGCCATCTTTGCTGCCTTAATTTCAAGTCCTTTTGGGTAAAAAGATACTTTAATGACTTGTAATCTATATATAGCTCAAACTTTGCACCCAAAAGATAGTGCCTCTACACCTTCAATGCGAAGACAACTGCCAAAAGCTCCAGATCTTGCGTAGTGCAATTCTTCTCATGAGGTTTCAATTGTCGACTCACATTCGCTATTACTTTACCATTCTACATTAAAACCGCTCCCAATCCGGTCCTAAAGCATCCGTGTACACTGTTAATCCTTCACTCTCATCTAGAATAGTTAAAACAGGAGCACATGTCAACTTCTCCTTTAACTCATTGAAAGCTTGATCGCACTTGGGTGTCCAAACAAACTTAGCAGCCTTCTTCGTTAGCTTTGTTAAATGAGAAGCAATCTTTGAGAAATCTTTAATAAATCTTCTATAGAAACTTGCCAATCCTAAGAAACTTTTGACCTCAGTCGTACTTTTGGGTTTCTTCCAATCTTGAACCGTAACTACTTTAGCTGGGTCCACTGATATGCCTTCTCCCGAAACTACGTGCCTTAGAAATCTAACTTCGGGTTTTCGAAAATGGCACTTAGAAAACTTTGCTTTTAAAACATGACTTTTTAAAGTACTTAGAACAACTTGAAGATGGTACTTATGCTCTTCCTCCATTTTAGAATAAAAAAGGATGTCATCAATGAAGACTAGGACAAACTTGTTAAGAAAATTCCGATAAACTCTATTCATCAAATCCACAAAATAAGCGGGTGCGTTAGTCAATCCAAACGGCATGACTAACCACTCGTAAAAACTATCAGGGGTATGGAAATCTGTTAAGGTTACACTCTCCTCTGCCACCCTTAATTGGTGAAAACCAATGGCAAGATCCAATTGAGAAAATATCCGAGCTCCGTGGAGCGGGTCAAACATGTAAGAGAACCATCAGCCTTGGTGACAAACACCACCGGCGGTCCCCAACTCGATGTGCTACGTCTTATCAAACCTTTCTGCAATAAATCAAATGTCTACTTCTCTAATTCTCTTCTTTTCTTCGGAGCCAACTGTTTGCGCCAAAAATGGTCACAAACCCCAAGTATTGTGAAAGCACCAGTGTATGAATACAAATCAGTAATATTCAAACACAAATCTCAGATCTAAGCAAGCAATAAACAGCAATCCAGAAGTAAATCACAAGAACACGAGATTTATAGTGGTTCAGCTATCTCCGGCCTACGTCCACTTCAATGATTTTTATCTTTTATTGATGTTCTTTGCTGATTATAGATGATTACAACAGATACAATGAATGAATTCGAGTATAACAGCAATGGAATGAAGTAGAATTGAATCCGGCAAAGTCTGGACGTTCAATGGCCAAAGATCCATTTTCTGTAGGCTTCAGGGGGCTATTTATAGACGTAGGAGGCTGAGATTGCGCTCAAACTTCGGGAGACTTCTTCTGGCACGTGAGGGGGCCCACGCGACCGACCCCACCAAGTTTCGACTCGATCTGCGATCGATACGAAGCAATTTCATATCCATCAAGAAATGATCCAATCGAGCCGAAACTTGGCAGGATTGCTCTTTATCTTGTACGTAAGCTACTGTGAAAATTTCGTTCCATTTGGATTAGCGGTTTGGGAGATATGATCGATACGAATTTCATTCTCGTGAAGGCTGTCGCGTTCGTATCCATAAGTTCGAGCCCATTCTGTTCGACTCGATAGGGACACGCGCACTGTGATGGCGTGGCGCGTAATTTCTAGGTTGATCCACTTCGGGTGCCGAGTTTCCTGGATCGATCCCATTTTAGTGGCGTTTAGACCGATTCGTTTCCACAAACTCCGCCTCGTTCGCCTCGATGACAGTTGTATATATTGACTTGGTGGAGATGTTCTAATTCATATCGATAGAGGCAGCCTCATTCGCATCCATCAATCCAATCTTTGTTTGTATCGACCAGTGTAGAAGGATACGAACAAGAAGTATCAGCCTTAGCTCGAAGGAAACGAACAGTTATTCAGGTATGGCCACCTGATGGATACGAACTAGAGACAACGGGCTCTCCAGCCGATGGATACGAGGTAGATGGTAGGTGATCGAGACGAAATGAGGTTGCTTGGTGGATACGAGATGGATCGATGCGATGTTAATGGATACGAACGTATGGCCATTATGAGGGATACGAACCCGGTGGATTCGAACTATGAAAGACCTGATGGATACGAACCCGATGGATTCGAACAGGTTGTCTCTGATGGATACGAACAACATGTTTTAGGCAACTCGTATCGATCATATCTCGTTCATACGAACTCCGATTTACCTGAAACTTGGAGCGCTGGCTTCTGTGGCTTTGCTTGTCATATCTTGTCAATTGCAGCCCGATCCGGACCCGGACAAAATTTATCGATATCCATGGTTATCCTGCAACGCATAGTTGACATTCATGGCTAGTTATTATTGATTTTCAGTCAGTTTTGGGTATCTCAGCTTTGCTAAAAGTTGGGATAACACTTTGCCCCCCAAAACATGCCTTTTGGTAAAAGGTGTGTTTTGATCGGTCTCAAATTAAATGCATTGAGTTCAGGTTTTATTCAGAGCTTATAGAATTTTTAATCAAGTCCATGGCTATTCGAAGCCGAAACATTATCAATTTCTTCCAGTGGAAGTTAAGAATGAAATTCTACAGTCTCTCCGGACTGTTGATGATCGCTCCGGACCCTTGCGAAGCCCATTCCAGACTTAGCGGTCGAATAGAAAGATCCTATTGCACTCCGGCGTTGCTTTCTACCCCTTGCACTCTGGCCCCAGTTAGGGCGTGAAGCGATGTCTTGGCCGTTCTGGACCGATCGTAGCCTCTCCGGGCTCCTGCTGGATCCCATCCTGTCACTCTCCAGTGAAGGGGAAACAACGTTAAGTGGGTCGATCTTGTCGCTCTCCGGCGAAGCGACCCACTTCTTGCACTCCGGTTCAGTGTATCTGAACATTAAGCGATGTCTTGACTTGAATCGTCGGCCGATCACAGCCTCTCCGAGCTCTTATCGAATCCCGATCCAATCACTCTCCGGTGAATAGGAAACGATGCTTAAGTGAGTCGATCCTGTCGCTCTCCAGCGAAGCAACTCACTTCTTGCACTCCGGGCCCTGCCTCTCCAGGTAGGATCATAAAGCGATCATGTTTATACTGATATTTAATGTTCATCCTTTAACTCTCCGGTCAAAGGTTTATTTCAAGAAATTCAAGTTTATTTATTACATTCAGGTCCTAGATGTTCAATCTCAAACATCAGGAAAAAACTAAACATTGCCTCTCCGGGCAGATCGGTCTATCTCCATCTCAGAGCATGCCTAGGGATCTCTCCGGTTCCCGTACATGAGTAAGTGGAGTAGCCGTTTATTCTAAAAGCAAATCTAATGAAATTATTTGACCGAAGTCCAAATCTTGAACTTGGCCCTTGCCATCTTAATCAGTTGATGATGAGTCGTGATCCCGATCCAGGATCGTTTATGTTAGGTGGAGGCGGTAGTTGCTCAATCCTTACCGCCGCTGCCCGTTCTCTGACATATTGTGGCAATCTACCACTCCTGGCATGTTCTTCCACCTCATCCTTTAGGTGGCGGCATTCGTCGGTTGTGTGCCCATCCAGCTCATGGAATATGCAATATTTTCCGGTTCTACGCTCCCGCTCTGTGGGATCTCTCCTGGGTGGTTTTCGATAGGGGAGTTGCCCCCTAGTTTCAGTGTAAATCCTTTCTAGGCTTGCCGTCAAATCTGTGTATTGCCTGAATCTAGGCTCTCGGAATCTCTTCCGTTTATTAGGACCATCATGTGCGTCATCCTGCTTTCTTTTTCCTTTGTCTGCCCTGGGTTGTTCCCTAGCGGTTCCTTCGCCTTGTGCAGCATTTACTTCCTGCCTCTCGGCTCGTGATTCTTCTAGTCGAATGAATTTCTCAGCTTCATGGTAAAACTCTCCGAGATCTTGTGGTGGATCTCTTGTCAATGAATCTTTGAATTCGGTGCCTTCTCCAACTCCTGCCACCGCCGCCATCAAAATCATCGATGGATCCGGGCGATCTACAGAAGCCACCATTGCATTGAATCGCAGCAGAAATCCTTTTATGGACTCTCCGGTCCTTTGCTTTATCGAAGCTAAAGTCATCACACTCTTGGGTCTTGTCACATGGACCCTAAATTGTTCCATGAAGCAATCTACAAGCTCGCCCCATGTCCTGATCGATCCAGTCTTTAATTGCCTGAACCAAAGTGCAGCCAAGTCTGACAAAAATAAAGGGAAACATCGTGCCATCACTTCCTCGGATGCTCCCAGTACTTCCATGTGTCTAATGTATCTGGTAATATGCATGGTCGGGTCCGACTTTCCGTCATAAGGATCCAGCATTGGTAGTTTGAACTTTGGAGGGTTCCTTGCATTCCTGATATTCAGAGCGAACGGACTCCGACTGACTTCTTCCAACCCTCCGCTAGACAATCCTCCTCTAATGAGTCGTCGCACTAATCCAGCCATCTTTTCATCTCCATCCTGGGGTTGCCCTCTTGGTCTTGAAGGGTATTCTGGTACGTATTCTTCGTGTGGCCCGTTAGCATCAGCATTGGCCCCGGCTTGCTGAGCTCCATCTGTAGGCCTTCCAGCATCGGACCCTGAGGGTCTGCCCCCAAGTCCTTGTTGATTGTCTTCTGGATCTGCATTCTGTCCTTCATTAGGTTCCGCAATCCTAGCTCCTTGTTCCACATTCATAGCTGCTGTAGCTGGTCCTAGGCTCTGCATCCCTGCAGCTCTCATCTATTCAAAGAAATTCTGCAGCATCTCTTGTTGGCTCTTCATTATTCTTTCGTGCATCAGATTGGTCATGGTCTCCATTTCGTCTCTGGTGATGTAGATCGAAGCTGGTTCTTCTCCAGCACCAGAGGATGCCTCTTGACTTCCTCCTTGTTGGCTTCTTTCAGCTCTTTGTCTCGTTTGTCGAGTCATTGTCTCCCAAATCTGATCCCTTCAAGCTTTCAAATCTGAACTCTGAATCTGATGTAGCGGGTGCTAGTTGTTCTCAGTGAAAGCACCAAAGTGTTTGCGCCAAAAATGGTCACAAACCCCAAGTATTGTGAAAGCACCAGTGTATGAATACAAATCAGTAATATTCAGACACAAATCTCAGATCTAAGCAAGCAATAAACAGCAATCCAAAAGTAAATCACAAGAACACGAGATTTATAGTGGTTCGGCTATCTCCGGCCTACGTCCACTTCAATGATTTTTATCTTTTATTGATGTTCTTTGCTGATTACAGCAGATACAATGAATGAATTCGAGTATAACAGCAATGGAATGAAGTAGAATTGAATCCGGCAGAGTCTGGACGTTCAATGGCCAAAGATCCATTTTCTATAGGCTTCAGGGGGCTATTTATAGATGTAGGATGCTGAGATCGCGCTCAAACTTCGGGAGACTTCTTCTGGCACATGAGGGGGCCCACGCGACCGACCCCACCAAGTTTCGACTCGATCTGTGATCGATACAAAGCAATTTTGTATCCATCAAGAAATGATCCAATCGAGCCGAAACTTGGCAAGATTGCTCTTTATCTTGTATGTAAGCTACTGTGAAAATTTCGTTCCATTTGGATCATCGGTTTGGGAGATATGATCGATACGAATTTCATTCTCATGAAGGTTGTCGCGTTCGTATCCATAAGTTCGAGCCCATTCTGTTCGACTCGATAGGGGCATGCGCACTGTGATGGCATGGCATGTAATTTCTGGGTTGATCCACTTCGGGTGCCGAGTTTCCTGGATCGATCCCATTTTAGTGGCGTTTAGACCGATTCGTTTCCACAAACTCCGCCTCGTTCGCCTCGATGACAGTTGTATATATTGACTTGGTGGAGATGTTCTAATTCATATCGATAGAGGCAGCCTCATTCGCATCCATCAATCCAATCTTTGTTCGTATCGACCAGTGTAGAAGGATACGAACAAGAAGTATCAGCCTTAGCTCGAAGGATACGAACAGTTATTCAGGTATGGCCACCTGATGGATACGAACTAGAGACAACGGGCTCTCCAGCCGATGGATACGAGGTAGATGGTAGGTGATCGAGACGAAATGAGGTTGCTTGGTGGATACGAGATGGATCGATGCGATGTTAATGGATACGAACGTATGGCCATTATGAGAGATACGAACCCGGTGGATTCGAACTATGAAAGACCTGATGGATACGAACCCGATGGATTCGAACAGGTTGTCTCTGATGGATACGAACAGCATGTTTTAGGCAACTCGTATCGATCATATCTCGTTCATACGAACTCCGATTTACCTGAAACTTGGAGCGCTGGCTTCTGTGGCTTTGCTTGTCATATCTTGTCAATTGCAGCCCGATCCGGACTGTAACAACCCTAGACTTTGCATATATTTTAATTTTGACTTTATTTTTATTTTTTAAATTATTTTAAACTTTTTATATTTCAAACATTTCATTTTAAAAATATAAATGTTGATTATTAAGTGAATTTTTGTTTCAAACTAGTATAAATTGCATATTTCACTGAAAAGTGAATTTCTGTTCAAACTGGTCAAACTTTGACTTTTGAACTTTAAATTTAAATATTTCAAATTCTTAAATTTTATCTTTTATTATGAAAATAAATTTAATTCCATGAATACTGCTTTTCGTTTCATTGAAAACGGACTTATATTGTAGAAGTTATGTAATTTTCAATTTTGTGTATAAACTGTTTATTTTGCAATATTATTTATTTTAAATCATATAAATTATATAAATAATATTTTATTTGGTCATGTAATGTTATAAGTTATATTTATATGGGTAAAATAACATGTTATGAACATATTTTGGTTTTAAAACATTTTAAAGTGTAATTGACATTTTCCAGTATCAGTTGTATATTTGTTTACAATTTATAATTTCCAGCTTCAATTAACTAAAGTAATTCTTTATTTATCTTTATATTTTTCTTAAGAACTTATTTATTCTCTTCCCACTTTATTTTGTTTCTCATTTTATTTTATTTATTGGACTTTTATTTGTTTTAAAGTGAAATAAAAATTTTGTAAAACTAGTGATGTTTATTTGTAATTTTCATGTCCTATTTCCAATTTTTAAACATTTTCTTTATTCTTTTTCTATTTTCTCTAAATTTAATTATTTATTTCACTTTAGAAATGATAAATGAATTATTTTATTTCAAAATTTTGCTTTAGAATATTTTTAAAATGAAGTAGATAATTTTCCAAAGACAATGGTGATTTATTTGAAATTTCTGGACCCTATTTTCAATTTTTAAACAATTTCTTATATTCTTTTCCATTTTCTTTAAATTTGATTATTTATTTTTATTCTATTTTTACTTTGTTTCAGTTTTTAAATTCATTTACTGAAATTTTATTTTGTTTTATTTGAATTAGAGAAAAGGAAATTTGAAGAGACTTAAGCCTTAAAAAAAACTTGACTTTTCACTTTCTAGACTTTTCATTTCTTTAGCCGTTCATTACTTTGTTGTTGGCCGTGAGATTTTATTTCTTTTTCACGTGAAAACATCTTGCTTCATCACAAATTTTCGGCCATTTTAGATCTGAAAAGAATTGAGAAAAAAATTGCAAATTAATGTCTTCTTCTTTCTACTTTTCCCTCTTATTTTTCATTGTTTTCCTAGATCTCTCTTCAACTTTGCTTGGCCACAACCACCACCATCTTCTCCCGCAACCACCATCATCTCCTCCTCTTCATCATCCCCTGCCAAACACCTACCCTTCAGACCAGATCTGGACTTGACCATTAGATGAAGCCACCACCTCAAATTTGCACAAGAACTCCACAAAACAATGCATAGCCTACCAAAACTCCACCGCCACCTTCATAGTTGACTTCGGCCACCCCTATAGCCTCCACCACCAGCAAGTGCCATCACCAATAGCCTTGTTTCAGATCTGACCTGACCTGTAGTGAGCCATAGACGAGCCCATAGACCCCTTTGGTCGAGCCTAGATGCATCCAAACTCCATTGTTAGCCTTGCCTTTTAACCTCCTTCCAATTGTAACTCCAAGACCCTTCCTCTTCTCAAGCCTAACCATATATTTCAGTCCAAACCTGATCTATTTCCACATGAAAACATCATGGCCTAACCATAAGCATGTATGGTTGAGCACAAGTTGAGGCAAGATCAAGCAAACATTGATTTAAAGCTAGGTGATGTTATTTGTCTAGCCTAGTTTCCATTTGTTTCAATTTTATCTTTGGTATTGCAAATATATTTATAATGTACTTTGCTTTATTTTTGTATACAAGGTTTATATCTTGGATCTCTCCACTCAAATCAAATCATGCTATTGTGCTTTCTGGAATTTATCTGTGTATTTTGTTTTGCAAACTCCAGCGTAAAAAGGTGAGTTATTCTCACCAGACAATATGTACCTATATAACTGATAAACCGACACCATTTGAATCTGTAATGTATCATCATGTTATATATGTTTATATTATTATCATATGATGTTCACACCTGTTATTACACTTATTATATCATATGTTACTATTATTTAATGTTATTCTATTATTTATATCTGTTATCACCATTGCAAGTTCCCTGTAGATTAGAATCACTATGGGTTGAAATGATACATACCCGAATGGACTTTAGAATAGGGAAAAATCGTTATGGGCTAAAATGATAGGCCTGAACGATTTTTATTTAAATTATTTTAACTTGGGATTGCGGGTTTGAAATGATAGAACCCGGATTTTTCTTTTTTAACTGCGGATTGAAATGATACATATCCGTATCACTTGACCTAGGTTAGAAAATTATATACAGGCCCGTGGTTATTTTATAAAGTGTTTTGAATATTTTTAAGTATTTTAAAAATATAAATTTATGAAATTTGATTTAAACAGATTTTGAAATATTTTGAATTAAAGAAATTATGATTTTTCTATGTGTTAAAAATGTAATTAATGAATGGTTTAACTGGATTTTTGAAATATAACTTAAGTTGGAAATTTGGAATTTTGGTTAAAAATGATATTTAAGTTATATAAATAAAATGGATATTAAATTTTATTTGGAAATGGTAAATATGATAATTTGATTAAATTTGAATTTAAGTGATTATTAAGTATTATTGATTTTTCTATGAATTTAAGTGGTTAAATAAATGAATGTTTAAAAGTTATCTTTTAAAATATAACTTGACTAGGAAATGTGAAATTTGGTTTTAATTAAAGGTTTAAGTTAATTAAATAAAATTGGAAATTTTGTTAAATTGTGAAATGGTAATTTAAATTTGAAGTGTTAAGTCTATTTGTTGAAATGTGAAGAATTGGAACTTTTACACTTAAACTTATTAAGTAAATTGTTGAAAATTGGATTTAATTATAAGAAATTTATTGTGAAAGAAACGTGTAAAGTTCTAATTAATGAAAGAAATATGTAAAGTTTAATTTATGAAAGAAACGTGTAAAGTTCTAATTAATGAAAGAAATATGTAAAGTTTAATTTATGAAAGAAACGTGTAAAGTTCTAATTAATGAAAGAAATATGTAAAGTTTTACCTACTGAAAGAAACATGTAAAGTCTTAATTAATGAAAGAAACATGTAAGTCTTAATTTGTGTAATATTGATTTAAAATAATAAATGCCCCTTTTGTAATAAAACGTAAATTAAAACGTACATTCGATAATGTAAGTTTAATTAGTGTAATATTGATTAAATGATAAATGCTCTTTACTGTAATAGGAATGTAAGTTAAAAAGTACATTTAATATGTAAGTTTTAATTAATGTAAATGACATATTTTAATGACTAAAATAATAAAGTTTCTTTATTGTAATGATAATGTAAGTTAATAAGGTACTCTTAACTTAACATAAGAATTTCAGCATTAAATTGGATATTACAGTAACAAAGTTTATTTAACTATAAGGCTATGATAAAATGACCATGTTAAAAATTTGTAAGTATATAAATACTTTGATTATATAAAATGTTAAATTGGGAAGTATTACATTCCAAAAATGCTATGATTCCTTAAGGTTACATTACCAAAATGCTATGATAATTTAAAGGAAGATTTCAAGTTTAATAAATTAAAGGAAATATTCAGTGATTTTGAAATTTGGGTTTTATTGAAATGATATATTATTGAATTGGTTTTGAAATGGAAATGATATATTTTTGAATTGGTTTTGAATAGATATGTTTTGGGTTTGAAAGTATGTATTAGTTTGAAATAAATGATATGATTTTGAAATGGTTTAAAGGATGTATTTTGATTTGAAACATAAACTATTTTTAAAAGTTATAACCACGGATTATAATAACGATTGGTTGGCAAAGAGACCGGGATCGGATATGGACATCCTCTCTGTCGATACCGAAAACCACTTTGACAACCGTGTACGCGGTGGAGATTCCAGAATGAAGTAGGATGGTGGCGACGTTCTTAAGGTATGTTACGTGGACCCAACTCCCGTGAGTTGGCATAAGGTGGCTAAAACAGGAGCGATCTCGGACCAGTGAGGTAGCACCTCTTCTCGGACACATTTCTTCGATATTATACTCTTACTTGTGATTGATTAGATGGCCATCCTCCAATTTGGGAGTGTTGTTCGAGGTGGAACGGTAGTGGCTGCTATGCGTATCCATCAGTCCGTGTGCATAATTGGTATATCTACCCTGGCATTGCCTAGTTGTGCCGTGTCACCTACCATATCGAGCTTTACTACGATTATGATTTTAAGATCCGACCGCGTTAAGGTTCTCCATCCCCTTAACGCTATTTTCTATATGATTATACTTTACTTATTAGACATTATTATAATGGCGAATATTACTACATAGTAGATATTTTAACGGATCCTTAGAGGATGGGCGGTCCAAAGCATCTTCTAAGTTACTTGTACCTTTATTACAGTTCACTTGAGTTGGTTTACATTATATAAGTATATATTGTCCTGACTCGAGTGTTTTGTGTTTTGCTTTACGCTCGGGTCAGCCTGAGTATTCACAGATTTGGATTTCCACCTTCTGGAGATTTGAATCGCTGGAGATTATCTGCTAGTCTTGTTCTATCAACTTCGGTTCAGCCTGTACTTGGTTATTGTATTGAGACTTCTGCTGTACTTTATTTCTTATGTTGTATCTTATGTAACTCTGATATATTTTCATAGTAGCTTCATGAACTACTATTTCTTTTACTTCCGCTGCATTATTTTACTCTGTGTCTGTGATCTGTGATTATATTTATTTACTGTATACTCTGAGATTTGCCAAATTTTATTTACAACGCGGTATTTTGAGCAATTCAACTCTGGCATGAGTGTCTACCTATACACTTATAATGGATGCGAATGGTTGAAAAAATCGGGTCGTTACAGTTGGTATCAGAGCCAGGTTTTGAGGCAAAACTTAGAATGTATCGTAAATTTATTTACAGAATCACTTTCGTTCGAGTTTGAATCTCTTCCTTTTGATTCGATTTCCTTTGAATTTTGGAACGTTTCCTGCGGTTCCAAAATTCATTCGTGTCCCTCACTATTCATCATCTTTTGATTCTAGAGTATCCCATGACTCCACTTCGAATGATCTTTATAGTGAATTGGCGGTCTCGCCAATATTCTAATTTTCTTGTAAAAGGATTTTCACCCTTTTACAAGAAAATTAGAATATTGGCGAGACCACCAATTCACTATAAAGATCATTCGAAGTGGAGTCATGGGATACTCTAGAATCAAAAGATGATGAATAGTGAGGGACACAAATGAATTTTGGAACCGCAGGAAACGTTCCAAAATTCAAAGGAAATCGAATCAAAAGGAAGAGATTCAAACTCGAACGAAAGTGATTCTGTAAATAAATTTACCATACATTCTAAGTTTTGCCTCAAAGCCAAAGCTCTGATACCAACTGTAACGGACCGCGTCAGTGGGGTAACGCCCACCGTAGCATACATCAGACATGTGTGTCTGCCTATGCACTTAGCGGGTGCAGCATGATAGGGGGTTCTCGCATTTGGGTTTGGTAGCGAGCGGATGACTCTTACTCCTACATGTCCCTGCGGGGTTGGTGCAGTCGAGAGGCTGGCTGTAAAGGCAGAACACAGGTACTGCTGTATGCTACAGTGGGCATTACCCCACTGACGCGGTCCGTTACAGTTGGTATCAGAGCTTTGGCTTTGAGGCAAAACTTAGAATGTATGGTAAATTTATTTACAGAATCACTTTCGTTCGAGTTTGAATCTCTTCCTTTTGATTCGATTTCCTTTGAATTTTGGAACGTTTCCTGCGGTTCCAAAATTCATTCGTGTCCCTCACTATTCATCATCTTTTGATTCTAGAGTATCCCATGACTCCACTTCGAATGATCTTTATAGTGAATTGGCGGTCTCGCCAATATTCTAATTTTCTTGTAAAAGGGTGAAAATCCTTTACAGTCAGCATCGATTCACCAGAGATTTTTATTTATCCTTGGTTTAGATGCTAATATCTTTTATTATTCCAAACTCTATCTCTTGAGATCGAACGTAGATTTATCCCAGAAAAATCCACATCGATCTTATTCTTTAAGTCACGATTGACCCGGTTAAGGTTGTCCGCGATTTATCTAAGCTTACCCATCTCTCTACTCTGTTTAACCATCTTGTCTTTTGTTTCTAAACTATCTCCAAACATTTTGAATTGTACTTGTAAATCTATGTTTTGTTTTATATATGGTGTTGTTTGAGTTGTTGATGTTGATTTGGGTTTCCGATCGATTCGTCTGATCAACGCTATCGATAGGATTTCTAAAACACTTTGACAGAACAAACTGACACAATATTATAAAAAAAATTTGGTTAATGAAATAAATTTTGATATATAATTTATGGAACTTAATAAATTGATTCAAATTGATAATTTGAAGTGATAATACTTGATTTATCATTTATTGTTCTACAAATGAATTTATAAATAGTTGTTTATAAATTTATTTGGGAACTGAAATGAATTTAAAACAAGAAATTTAAGAATTTAATTTCCGATGGATTCAAACCTTATGTTAAAAGTTTTAAAAGGATATATTATTTAAAGTATTTCCAAGTAGAAATTTGTTTCTAAAGGAGTTTTAAGTTTAAAAATTTAGTGCTCTTCTCTTTGTCGCTGGAAAATAATTTCGGTGATGACTGCAGCATCATCGACTTTCATTTTAGAGTTTCGAAGTGAAGAGACCGCTCTGTAGGCTTGCTACAGTGTTGCTTTGAGAATTTAATTGGTTTGAATTTCTAAAATATGATTTGATTTATATTATATATAGGTATATGATTTAAAATTGATTTGACATATTATGTACATATATTTATTTATCTCTAACCGGTTTGAAGGAAATCGGAAATTTAATTCTTACATTTTTTCTTAAAGAATAATTTCAATTATAAAAAGAAAAAAACCAAAAATTTAGATAATGATTCAAACTTGAGATAATTGAATTGGAAAGTTTTATTTGTATAATACAATTGCATTCAAATATAACTTACCTTAAATTTTTTTAGAAGTTAACAATGTAATTGGATAATATACAATATAAAAAGGATTTTATAAATAAATTTTGAGTGGTTATAATAAATTTTATACACTTAAATTTTAGTTATAAAAGATTAACATAGGAAAATAGTGGAAAAGGAATTTAAAGAGATTTTATTTAAATAACTTAATAATCAAATTTGATTTTATATGGAACCTTAAGTCTAACCTAGGAATCTTAATAAAGGTTATTTCTTGAAATGAATATGTTGTATAATAAGTATCTTTGAATAGATAAAATAAAATACATTTGAATTGGACATTTTGTAATAAAGTTTATTTAACTTGAAATCATAGTTTAATTGATGTCTAAATGAATAAATGTGTAAAGAAATTTGATTGTTATATTTGCTATGATAAATATTTTATTTATGAAATAGATATGTTTTGAAAAATGAATAATTATGATTTAAATAGTTAAAATGTATTTTAACATCACTAAAACTTGATAATTGAGAATTTGGTTTTCAAATGGAATTTTAAGTGTAACTTATTAAAGGAATATCTATTTGTGAAATGGGTATTTTAAATAAAGTGTTAGGTTATGTGTTAAATTAAGAGCTAACTAAAATAGTGAACTTTTAACTTAATAAATGAAGTATAGTTTAATTTGTATATTCCATTCATAAAAGTTTGTTTTAATAAGTCATAAGTTAAATGATATCCAAATGAATATTTCTGGAATAAAACTGATTTGAAATACTAATATATCTACTGTAGCATTTTATAAGTGCTACTATTTTGAAAAGAATGTTTTGGAAATTTTTATAATTGAATGAACTTAGAAATGTTACAACTTTAAAATGAATATTATTTGACCTTGAATTAAAATGGTTTAAATGAAGATTATTTTTTTAAAAGGAGTTATGATTTTCTAAGTATTATGTTTTTTTTAGAATAACATTTCCAAGTGTTATGATTTTAGTAGTGTGATTTCCAAATGATAAACATCCCTAAATTGTTATGATTTCAAAGCATTATGGTTTCAAATTATTATCTTATTTTGTTTTTCAAACCATCTTTTGGTTGTCCTTATTTTCCCTCATCTTGCTACAGGCTGGTATAAGCATCTTTCTATAATCTTTCTGTTTAGAAATCTTTCTGTAATCTTTGATAATCTTTGTTACTCATCCGGATCTGAACACTGTTTTCCATTCATAGACCGTCGGTCAAGTGAAAGGGAGATTCTGACTCTAGAGGATTTTTTTTCGTGCTTATATTCTTGATTTGATCACCTCCATCTTGTTAAACTTACCTATAACAATAGTTATCAGGTGTAATTCCAATTTTCTTATCATCTTGTCTTAATTCTATTTATTCTATCTTTTTCTGTGCTTTCCCGTACCTCGTTCCTTTTCGGGGACGAAAAGTTTTGAGTGGGGGAGAGTGTAACAACCCTAGACTTTGCATATATTTTAATTTTGACTTTATTTTTATTTTTAAATTATTTTAACTTTTTATATTTCAAACATTTCATTTTAAAAATATAAATGTTGATTATTAAGTGAATTTTTGTTTCAAACTAATATAAATTGCATATTTCACTGAAAAGTGAATTTCTGTTCAAACTGGTCAAACTTTGACTTTTGAACTTTAAATTTAAATATTTCAAATTCTTAAATTTTATCTTTTATAATGAAAATAGATTTAATTCCATGAATACTGCTTTTCGTTTCGTTGAAAACGGACTTATATTGTAGAAGTTATGTAATTTTCAATTTTGTGTATAAACTGTTTATTTTGCAATATTATTTATTTTAAATCATATAAATTATATAAATAATATTTTATTTGGTCATGTAATGTTATAAGTTATATTTATATGGGTAAAATAACATGTTATGAACATATTTTGGTTTTAAAACATTTTAAAGTGTAATTGACATTTTCCAGTATCAGTTGTATATTTGTTTACAATTTATAATTTCCAGCTTCAATTAACTAAAGTAATTCTTTATTTATCTTTATATTTTTCTTAAGAACTTATTTATTCTCTTCCCACTTTATTTTTTTTCTCATTTTATTTTATTTATTGGACTTTTATTTGTTTTAAAATGAAATAAAAATTTTGTAAAACTAGTGATGTTTATTTGTAATTTTCATGTCCTATTTCCAATTTTTAAACATTTTCTTTATTTTTTTTCTATTTTCTCTAAATTTAATTATTTATTTCACTTTAGAAATGATAAATGAATTATTTTATTTCAAAATTTTGCTTTAGAATATTTTTAAAATGAAGTAGATAATTTTCCAAAGACAATGGTGATTTATTTGAAATTTCTGGACCCTATTTTCAATTTTTAAGCAATTTCTTATATTCTTTTCCATTTTCTTTAAATTTGATTATTTATTTTTATTCTATTTTTACTTTGTTTCAGTTTTTAAATTCATTTACTGAAATTTTATTTTGTTTTATTTGAATTAGAGAAAAGGAAATTTGAAGAGACTTAAGCCTTAAAAAAAACTTGACTTTTCACTTTCTAGACTTTTCATTTCTTTAGCCGTTCATTACTTTGTTGTTGGCCGTGAGATTTTATTTCTTTTCACGTGAAAACATCTTGCTTCATCACAAATTTTCGGCCATTTTAGATCTGAAAAGAATTGAGAAAAAAATTGCAAGTTAATGTCTTCTTCTTTCTACTTTTCCCTCTTATTTTTCATTGTTTTCCTAGATCTCTCTTCAACTTTGCTTGGCCACAACCACCACCATCTTCTCCTGCAACCACCATCATCTCCTCCTCTTCATCATCCCCTGCCAAACACCTACCCTTCAGACCAGATCTGGACTTGACCATTAGATGAAGCCACCACCTCAAATTTGCACAAGAACTCCACAAAACAATGCATAGCCTACCAAAACTCCACCGCCACCTTCATAGTTGACTTCGGCCACCCCTATAGCCTCCACCACCAGCAAGTGCCATCACCAATAGCCTTGTTTCAGATCTGACCTGACCTGTAGTGAGCCATAGACGAGCCCATAGACCCCTTTGGTCGAGCCTAGATGCATCCAAACTCCATTGTTAGCCTTGCCTTTTAACCTCCTTCCAATTGTAACTCCAAGACCCTTCCTCTTCTCAAGCCTAACCATATATTTCAGTCCAAACCTGATCTATTTCCACATGAAAACATCATGGCCTAACCATAAGCATGTATGGTTGAGCACAAGTTGAGGCAAGATCAAGCAAACATTGATTTAAAGCTAGGTGATGTTATTTGTCTAGCCTAGTTTCCATTTGTTTCAATTTTATCTTTGGTATTGCAAATATATTTATAATGTACTTTGCTTTATTTTTGTATACAAGGTTTATATCTTGGATCTCTCCACTCAAATCAAATCATGCTATTGTGCTTTCTGGAATTTATCTGTGTATTTTGTTTTGCAAACTCCAGCGTAAAAGGGTGAGTTATTCTCACCAGACAATATGTACCTATATAACTGATAAACCGACACCATTTGAATCTGTAATGTATCATCATGTTATATATGTTTATATTATTATCATATGATGTTCACACCTGTTATTACACTTATTATATCATATGTTACTATTATTTAATGTTATTCTATTATTTATATCTGTTATCACCATTGCAAGTTCCCTGTAGATTAGAATCACTATGGGTTGAAATGATACATACCCGAACGGACTTTAGAATAGGGAAAAATCGTTATGGGTTAAAATGATAGGCCTGAACGATTTTTATTTAAATTATTTTAACTTGGGATTGCGGGTTTGAAATGATAGAACCCGGATTTTTCTTTTTTAACTACGGATTGAAATGATACATATCTGTATCACTTGACCTAGGTTAGAAAATTAAATACAGGCCCGTGGTTATTTTATAAAGTGTTTTGAATATTTTTAAGTATTTTAAAAATATAAATTTATGAAATTTGATTTAAACAGATTTTGAAATATTTTGAATTAAAGAAATTATGATTTTTCTATGTGTTAAAAATGTAATTAATGAATGGTTTAACTGGATTTTTGAAATATAACTTAAGTTGGAAATTTGGAATTTTGGTTAAAAATGATATTTAAGTTATATAAATAAAATGGATATTAAATTTTATTTGGAAATGGTAAATATGATAATTTGATTAAATTTGAATTTAAGTGATTATTAAGTATTATTGATTTTTCTATGAATTTAAGTGGTTAAATAAATGAATGTTTAAAAGTTATCTTTTAAAATATAACTTGACTAGGAAATGTGAAATTTGGTTTTAATTAAAGGTTTAAGTTAATTAATAAAATTGGAAATTTTGTTAAATTGTGAAATGGTAATTTAAATTTGAAGTGTTAAGTCTATTTGTTGAAATGTGAAGAATTGGAACTTTTACACTTAAACTTATTAAGTAAATTGTTGAAAATTGGATTTAATTATAAGAAATTTATTGTGAAAGAAACGTGTAAAGTTCTAATTAATGAAAGAAATATGTAAAGTTTAATTTATGAAAGAAACGTGTAAAGTTCTAATTAATGAAAGAAATATGTAAAGTTTAATTTATGAAAGAAACGTGTAAAGTTCTAATTAATGAAAGAAATATGTAAAGTTTTACCTACTGAAAGAAACATGTAAAGTCTTAATTAATGAAAGAAACATGTAAGTCTTAATTTGTGTAATATTGATTTAAAATAATAAATGCCCCTTTTGTAATAAAACGTAAATTAAAACGTACATTCGATAATGTAAGTTTAATTAGTGTAATATTGATTAAATGATAAATGCTCTTTACTGTAATAGGAATGTAAGTTAAAAAGTACATTTAATATGTAAGTTTTAATTAATGTAAATGACATATTTTAATGACTAAAATAATAAAGTTTCTTTATTGTAATGATAATGTAAGTTAATAAGGTACTCTTAACTTAACATAAGAATTTCAGCATTAAATTGGATATTACAGTAACAAAGTTTATTTAACTATAAGGCTATGATAAAATGACCATGTTAAAAATTTGTAAGTATATAAATACTTTGATTATATAAAATGTTAAATTGGGAAGTATTACATTCCAAAAATGCTATGATTCCTTAAGGTTACATTACCAAAATGCTATGATAATTTAAAGGAAGATTTCAAGTTTAATAAATTAAAGGAAATATTCAGTGATTTTGAAATTTGGGTTTTATTGAAATGATATATTATTGAATTGGTTTTGAAATGGAAATGATATATTTTTGAATTGGTTTTGAATAGATATGTTTTGGGTTTGAAAGTATGTATTAGTTTGAAATAAATGATATGATTTTGAAATGGTTTAAAGGATGTATTTTGATTTGAAACATAAACTATTTTTAAAAGTTATAACCACGGGTTATAATAACGATTGGTTGGCAAAGAGACCGGGATCGGATATGGACATACTCTCTGTCGATACCGAAAACCACTTTGACAACCGTGTACGCGGTGGAGATTCCAGAATGAAGTAGGATGGTGGCGACGTTCTTAAGGTATGTTACGTGGACCCAACTCCCATGAGTTGGCATAAGGTGGCTAAAACAGGAGCGATCTCGGACCAGTGAGGTAGCACCTCTTCTCGGACACATTTCTTCGATATTATACTCTTACTTGTGATTGATTAGATGGCCATCCTCCGATTTGGGAGTGTTGTTCGAGGTGGAACGGTAGTGGCTGCTATGCGTATCCATCAGTCCGTGTGCGTAATTGGTATATCTACCCTGGCATTGCCTAGTTGTGCCGTGTCACCTACCATATCGAGCTTTACTACGATTATGATTTTAAGATCCGACCGCGTTAAGGTTCTCCATCCCCTTAACGCTATTTTCTATATGATTATACTTTACTTATTAGACATTATTATAATAGCGAATATTACTACATAGTAGATATTTTAACGGATCCTTAGAGGATGGGCGGTCCCAAGCATCTTCTAAGTTACTTGTACCTTTATTACAGTTCACTTGAGTTGGTTTACATTATATAAGTATATATTGTCCTGACTCGAGTGTTTTGTGTTTTGCTTTACGCTCGGGTCAGCCTGAGTATTCACAGATTTGGATTTCCACCTTCTGGAGATTTGAATCGCTGGAGATTATCTGCTAGTCTTGTTCTATCAACTTCGGTTCAGCCTGTACTTGGTTATTGTATTGAGACTTCTGCTGTACTTTATTTCTTATGTTGTATCTTATGTAACTCTGATATATTTTCATAGTAGCTTCATGAACTACTATTTCTTTTACTTCCGCTGCATTATTTTACTCTGTGTTTGTGATCTGTGATTATATTTATTTACTGTATACTCTGAGATTTGCCAAATTTTATTTACAACGCGGTATTTTGAGCAATTCAACTCCGGCATGAGTGTCTACCTATACACTTATAATGGATGCGAATGGTTGAAAAAACCGGGTCGTTACACGGACCCGGACAAAATTTATCGATATCCATGGTTATCCTGCAACGCATAGTTGACATTCATGGCTAGTTATTATTGATTTTCAGTCAGTTTTGGGTATCTCAGCTTTGCTAAAAGTTGGGATAACACCAACCTTCGAGGAGGTTGTACAATAGGTCTAGTTCTTGGAATCAACTCAATACGGAACTCCACTTCGCGGTGAGGAGGTAAACCTTGCACTTCTTCAAAAAAATCCTTGAAGTCCCAAACAATTGGTATATCGCTTATCTCATCTTTGGGTACTTTGAGTGAATATAGAAAAATGCTCATCAATTCACTTGGCCTTCCATAATAAATATCTACCCCAGCACCCCCAACATCACTAACTCTAACAATCCTTCAATCACAATCTATGATTGCTCTAAACTTAGATAACCAATCCATCCCCAACAACACCCTAAAACCCATAAACCCCAGAACAAACAAATCAAAAGGGAAAGAGTAGTTTTGATAAAAGATAGGCACATGTAGACATATTGTGTCAAGATCTGTTGAAATACCAATTGGTTTTATACACAAAGGGAAATTTTTAGAAGGATAGGTTTAAGGTTAAGCCTATCAACAAGATCAATTGAAATAAAACTATGGGATGAACCAGAATTGAACAACACTCTTATAGGAATATCAGAAAGGGATAATGTATCTTGCAACACTGGCTTTCCTTTTGGATCCGTAGAAGTAGATGGTATCTCCTCGATAGCAAAAGCTTGTCCTTGTGATTCCTTCTTTGGAAAAGAACACTTGTTCTTTATATGTCTTGGCTTGTGACAATTGTAACAGATTGGTTCACTATTTGGTTTCGGGCAATGATTTGCAAAGTGGCATATTTTGTTACACTTAAAACACAGAATCTAGAAGAAATCAAACTGCTTCTTTTGTGCTAGAGCTCCACCACCAAGGTTCTTTCATGCCCACTTTTTCTTCCCTTTACACTTGAAAAACGGCTTGCTTGCAACTGAGATAACTGATAAAGGTTGGGCATTACCTAATGGCACTACTCCTTTCTAAACTCCTTGCTCAATATCTAGAGCTTCAAATCTCAAAGCCATACTGATCAGATTGGTAAAGGAACCATTGAGATGATTGGTCATTTCCTAATGAAATTCTGGTGGCATTCCTTTCACGAGCATTTCATTCTTTTTGAGTGGCGTATCAATCAACCCTAGTCTAAAGCGAGACAATGCATTGAACCTATGCTCATACTGCACCACTGACATCTCACCTTGTTTCAAATCCATAGAAATTCTGAACAACTGAGTCCTTCCGCCTTTAGGATGAACCGAGCTTTAAAAACCTCCTTAAAATGCGCCCAAGAGAAATCTTCTTCTGGTGTATTCATGGTGAATGAATCCCACCAATCCATTGCTGATTTCTAAAGCTGACGTGATGCCAACAATCTCTTTCTAGCATCGCCCAACTGAAGATCCCTAAATATCCTTTCACAAGAGCAGAGCCATGTCTGAACTCCCAGAATATCTTCAGTTCCATAGAAAGGCTTACCACCTAAAGTAGTGTAATTCTTGCACAAGGTCGCAAATTTCTGAGGTGACTGAACTTGCATCAATGCTTCACCAATCAGCTTTACAACTGGCTCACTTCTAGGAGCTCTGCCATTTGTAGCCGTGCTGGCTCCAAATCCCCTCCCTCTTCTTCCTTTTGTACTCATTTTCAATAACCTGGACAAGTGACAGGTTTCATTAGAATACAAGGATAGGGTCAAAGATGGTAAAAGGGAAACTGCAAAAAAGGATCTAAAACAAAAATTTTAGGGGAGATAAGGAAACGCTCTCTCAAGATTAACTCATTCTAGGGTTCTACTCACCCTATCTCTAATGAGTTGTACCCCAATCAGGCTAAGGTGTTTGCTCAACCGAAGCTCTGATACCAACTATGACGACCAACCTTTCTGATCCTTGGGAACGACACTTAACACATCCTTGGCGCTCGTGTGTCGTTGCCCAAGCATTGAAAAGATGAATCGTCGTGGGGTAAAATAAAGAACATAATAGAAAAACCTCACAACGAAACTGCTAAATAAAACATAACAGTCAATAGTACATCAGGTTACTCCTTAACAGGGAGTTATCAGAGTTACACAAAAGTACTACAAATCAGCTTAGGTAGTTATAACATCCTACCTTTACATATGCTAAAACAAAAAACATGGACAAACTAGATGAACAATGGAATAGATAGCTAAGTAGATAAAATCCTCTTGCTCGGACACCATCTTCGAAAAGAGCCCAACAAAGACCTGCTACTCTCGGACTACTCAAATAAAATGAGTACTTGAGAGTTTAGGGAAAACAGACAACTCGGGTTAGACGATATGTCTGGTATGAGTAAAACTTTAAACAATAGGTATGAAATTAAACACAAACATGTGAGACCACACCGTTGAACACGGAACGGGTTTACTCTCACATAAATCAACATCCAAACGTAAAGAATGGATAAATAATTAAACTCCTCAAAGAGTGGTTGACTCTTCTCGATGCAAATAAGCGAATAAATTTGAAGGTTCGAATCAAATATGAAAAGGAAAATCTCCAACAAATGACTAGGAGGGTGCATCCCCATTAAAAGAAGTATACCTCCAGAAATATACTTGAAAACCCCAGGAACTCCAAGCCAGACCCCGCCAATCCTCTCCGAGAATCCAAGCATTTCACATCTAAATGCGCAAAACTGAATCCAATCTAGATGAGATGTGAAAATACCCTAATGGGAGCAACCCCACATAATTTGGCCCACAAAAACACGCGCTTTGATTTAGTCATTTATGACAAAGGATAACAAAGCTCTATAAAGCAACGCATCGTCTTAGAATGACGATAACAAATAAGCTTAAATAACCGATAGCTGAGAAACCAACTATCGAGCATATAAAATGATCGTATATGGAAATTAAGTCTTGTATACTTACCACCACCCATCGAATTCAAACTTGTACTATTACTTGGTTAACAATAGTACCTGACAAGTCAAGGTAGTGTTACCTCAAAGTCATCTCTCACAGTTATTCTTAACTTTCGAAATAGCGACAAGTCTACTTCTTTGATGTTTAGTGCTAATTATACAAATAAATCGTTTTCATATAAGTCAATCGCTTTGTGAAAATTAATTCATTTCCATAAACGAATCAAACATTTTCTTTTAAAAAATAGAACTCGTACTTGGCTTCACATTACAAGTATTAGCTATAAAAACACTTTGTTGATAAAGTTCCCTAACTCCAAAACATCATGAAAAAGGATTTAATAACTTAAAATATTCTTATTACCTTTATTAATAAACTTTAAAACTTCATTAATTAAGTTGATAAATTTACTTCGATGCCTTTAATTAAAAAGGGTAAATCATCTTTAAATCGTCATTAATTCAATTAATTAATAATTTTATTTAATAATTGATTAAAGAAATTAATAAATAATCAAATATCATTATTTAAAATGATTAATCAATTTAAAATATCATTAAAGGAAAGATTAATTAAAGTTAAAACAAGTTGATTTCCTTTAAAAATCATTAGTTAAAAGATTAATTGAAAAAACAATATTAATTAACTAACTTTAATCCATCGTTATCAAAATATTAATTAGCCTTAAAAATTATTAAATAAAATGATTAATTAAGTTTAAAACATCATTAAATAAGTAATTAATTAAATTTAGAACACATCATTAATAAGTTAATTAGTTAATCTTAATCCTTTTTAATTAAATAATTAACTAATTAAATTGAATAATCATTATTAAAATAATTAATTATTGTTGAAAACATCATTAATAGAAAACTTACTTAACTTGTAAAATAATTCCAAGCACCGTAATGAAACCAAATGGTTTCGATAAAAGGTGATTTTCCGAAAGTGCCAATATAGCGACTATCGCAATACGGGCAGTTCGGAATTCGAGTATATGACATTATCAATACAACCAACCATCACAAAGCAAGGGTATGAACACATATATAAGGTAATTCTCTATGATACAACTTGTAATAAGTATTTACTAGAAATATAATTACTTTAGCCACAAACTTTTCATATTTGCTTACTACATTCAAACCAACTTCCAAATGCGACATAGGTTGTAATTTTGAACATAAATATAGTTTAAAAGTTTTGGTTTAAAGGTTGAAGCTTTACTCACAAAAACACTTCTAACTTAACCGGATCACCACAACAAATTTCCAAACTCACGCACATTGTCACGACACCTTAACTTGGACTTTTAGGCCCTTAATGGGTTGGGTAGTATTCATGTATATGAGGAGATAAGAAGTGAAGATAGAAATGAATATATAAAGTGGAAAATGTGTGGAGATGAGGAGTATTTATAAGAAAAAGAGATGTAGTGGTGATTAAAATAACTTATTAATATAAAATAACAAAATGTATTCATGTAACATGCTTCCATGCCTCCTCCCTCAACTTAGAACAAACGTTACCCCCTCCCCCCTTAGGTCCACCTACACCATGCTTTAGGTACTTGTTTAGGTTATGGTTAGGGTATTTAATTAATTTCCTAAGGTTATTTAATGTATTTTTGTGCAATTAATGTCAAATCAAGTTTTATACTTAAACTAAGCTTGATTATTAACTTTAACACATTGATTATCTTATCACATGACATATGTGCATGTGTGCACATGTGTATATGAGTGACACAATATGTGCACAACGATTTCAATGACTTTTTCGATGTCGAAAAGTCGAATTTTCGGAAAACGTTTTTTGGTCACATTTTTAATTTTATTTGAACTAATTATTTTGGTAAACAAAATTTGAAAATGATTTTAATATCATTAATTAATGTTTAAAATATGTCTATTTGGTTATTAAAATCCATTATTTAAATATTTAAAAATGATTTAAATATTCAAATACAAAGCGATTAATTTAGGGTCGTTAAATCGCTTATATTTTTTTCGAATTTCTTTTGCTTTCGGTCGATTTCCGATTTTGGGGCTTTAGGGAAAAATAGAAATGGGTAAGGGAAAAGGGAAAAGAAAAGAGAGTAGGTATAGAATGGCTGGTTTGGTTATGGGCCTTGGGCTTGATTATGAATTCAAACTCTTTTTCTTTTTCTTTTAGGCTATTCAATTTAATTTATTTAAACTATATTGCAAATAAAATTTTGAACTACTTTACATTTCATTTTATGAAATATATATATATATATATATATATATTGACAATAACATAATTTCATTTAATACAATATCATTTCACCCTACTTAATTATCCATCAAACTGATTTAAATATATTTATTCATTTTCGTCGATTTATTTATTTTATTGAATATAAAATAAAATTTATTTTCATCTATTTTAGTTGTATAAAATTATTTACACTTCAGAATATTTTTTACATTTATTAAACAATTCATTTGAATTTTAATATATTACGAAAAAGGAATTTATAAACTAATACAATTTATTATAACAAAATCCTTAATTAAATAGACTTATTGAATAATAATTTGATTCCAAAAATAATAATTATCAAAAATCGAATTCAAACACTTCTGTTTTATTTAAATTCGCTTAAATATTACATTTTTAAAAACAGGGCTCTTACAATACCGAAAGGTTTCTAACATCGAAACTTTGAGTAGATTTCTAATGTTCAAGTGATGACTCCTACTGAAGATCGATCCCAAACAATTATTTCCAAATTCAATAAAACAAATCACAAATCAACTAAAAACAGGTACACAACAATCGAAGAAACCAATACACTCAGTGGAAAGAAACCTTTTCGCTTCCACTTTGCAGCTCCGATCCCTAATGAATCAGGCTATTTTATTCAAAGCCATGTAGAGGTCTAATGTTCATCACCAATGCCGACACTACAAGTCGGATAACAACTACTTCTACCTTCATTGCTCTTACCAACTACTATGTATCTTATACGAAGACTTACACTGAGAATGGGGTAGAAGTAAAGTTATTATATATATAAGAAAATAACTAATATGCCCGTAGATGATTACGCCAGTAATCATCGTATAATCTTACTATTCCTATAGGGTACACCCAACACACCCAAGGGAACAAAGACTCTGAGTGTAACAACCTAACTCAATACCTGCATTACCAAAGAGTATCATAGGATAACAATGTCTGATAATATGGAGAATATGGCTAAATAGGGCTAACTTTGTTTTGTACATGGTATCAGCACAAGCAATATATACACGTGGTTTCCAGAACAAAACAATATACAACACAAATGTCATAGACAAAGATCATAAATTTAGAACGAAGTGATAAAATATAATACATCAATAGTACATATCCAAGGTAAGCAACAAAATACTAGTCTAATGTTCACCATCATCGGATATACATATCATAGTCAAATAAATACATCATTAAAAATAAATGAGGCTAAGAAAACACTAAGAGCAACCGTCATCATAAAGTGTAAACTAGCCTCTAAAAATGTCCCACAAGTCAAGCTGCTACTTCATCCTTGGACCTAAAATACCTCGTACTGGCCCGAGTATTATAAAATAACACACGGGTCAGACTATGTCTAAAAATTCAAATGTCAATATGTGATGGTTATAATATAGCATATACATCATAAGCGAAGAGAAATACTAACCATAATATAATACCCTATGTCAAGAGCTACATTATCCATATACACACAACAACATATAATAAATACCATCACAGTGTAAAGAAACCATACATCCATCAAGCAATCATGAAACCAAGTCAATCAAGGAAGGTTATGGCAAGCACTATACTATGCCAAGCTTAGCTCTCAGCTAAGCTCTTAACTAAAAGATCAATATGGGGTTACATATACACAATGCACCACTCTCGGTAGCATCGAAGATCATCCTACCAATGATTGGTCAAGCAACATATGCATGGGGTTGATTATTCTATAGACTCTTAGTCATAGAGACAATGACATCGGCTCTCAACCGCCTCTAACAAACATCATATATGTGCATGTCTGTCCCATAATCAATAACTAGATGGGAGACTGACAACTTTCAGCCTACTCCAAGAGCCTTCCTCACACGCTCTCAGTGCTACTCCTATAGTATTAATTACCTTGACGGCCATGTGATCCAATATACATCGAGCACAAGACAATGCTATGCTACGGTCATCACCTTGCAATTTCCCTTAATGGTAACAGACTAATGGTCTTTGTGAGAAAGGGCAGTGGCTTGTGGCCTTGGTTCTCATCCATACGATAAAGGGTATGCATAGATTCTGGGACTGCAATTAGGCCACTAGGAAGGATACTAGCTTAATCTGGTTTACTCTTCACTGAATAATATGAGCACACATAATATATAAACACGCTTTTAGTTCTCAGCCCATCCACATAGACCATGAAATAACCCATGATTGAAACCCCGTATGAGTGACGTTCACTTACAAAAGGCAGCCAAACAAATATCATCATAAGCGTCACATACTACCTAGCGATACTCACCCATTTTCCTCAATCTAGTAAACCACACTCGTCTCATTAATCGATATTATATAACGAGTCTATAGAATAACCAAAGGAATAATACCGAAAGTCTCATATCAGATGGTTTTAAAACTCCATTTTTTCAAATTCTTCATTACAAGGAACGATAATCAAACATCCAATATTATAAAAGGTTTACAATATATGTATACACACACACACGCACATTTTCGAATTGTTCACATATTTTTTTAACTAAACAATATTCTTCCTTCTAAATTTATAATTAAAACACACATTTTTAGCCTCCTTTATTAATTTTAAAATAGCCACAAACATAAAATAATGGCCAAATTCACTTAAATTCATAGTTACTTATCTTCTAGCATCTACATCATTTCTAAGCACATATTAAGTTTTGAATAATTTTTAAAGCTTCAAGATGATTTTATTTTCCTTTTTCTTTAAATACTTAATATTCACTGATTATCATTATCCATAAACTAATCAATTTAATAATAAAACTTCTTAATTATTTCTAAAATTATAATAAGAATTTTTAAATCCATTTCTTATTTTTTATTTTAATTTTGTTTATTTATTTATTCAAACTTAGCACACTCAGGCACATGCCTGGAACAATGTCCAGGTCGTGCACCGATGCACTATACATCAGTCCACTAGTTCCCGACCTAGAACGTAAATTGTTCTAGGTCGTGTGGCCAATTTCCAACGACTCCGGCCACTCGACGCTCCTCCACTTGAACCCTATTTCAAATCCATACACTATACTATCTTCCAGTAATCAAAATACATTTATATCACTTAAATTCAATCAAGAAACAAAGCAACAATTGGGTTCAAGCGAGGTGTGCATCAAATAATTCAAATCCATCAACATTCAACATGAAATTCAAGCATTTAGACATAGTTGTGAGTAGAAAACACTCATCTTGAAGTAGCTAAGCCTCTACTATAGAATTGTTCCTTCTACCTCCACTTTTCCTCCTCTCTACAAAATCCAACAAAGACCAAAACAATCAAAATATCAACTTCTTCTTGCCAAAGAGGTGTAGTAGGGTGTTGAGAAGGTTATACTTTTAAATTCAGAATTTTAAGTAATTTATTTCTATTTATTTTGAATTTTTATAGAAAGAGGATTAGGGTTTTCATAATTGTGTTTAGGAAGATTGAGTTGGAAATGAGTATACGCAGGAAGGAAATATGAAGAGGATTCTACACTCCTCATGATAAAGCAATGAAGATGACATTTTTCCAAGTGTTAAGATAGGTCAATTGGGCTTGTTTCTCATTTGTTTTAATCCTTTTCTTTCTTTTTCCTCTATATTAATCAATTTTTCTACATGACAAGTTAACCCATGGCTTCAAATGAAATTCATGTTTATACTCCACAAAAAAATTTCAACCATTTCATAATTATCCAATAATTATTTTCTATAATTTATAACAATTAAATAAGTATTTCCATATTTAACTTTTAAAGCCCGATTTCAATAATTAATATATAAACTTCTTTTATAAGTGAAATAAAATTATCTTCCTTTTGTAATAATTTACTTTATCTTATTTATCATTGTTATTTGACTTTATAAAAATTATTTAACCATTTTCATTATATTTTAAAAATCATTTTAACCTTTGAAATGTCTAAACTCATTTAAAATCAAAATTTGCTCAAATAAATTATTCAGTTATTTCATACATATTTTCCTCTATATAATTTCCAAATTATTTCTATTTACCTACAAATTTCCTATTAAAATAGCTCTTTAATTAGTTAAATCTTTCAATTTAATTCCCTCTCAACTACGGGTTATTACACTAAGACTAATCGAGGGACAAGACTTGAGTCATTTACACTATGTATTGTTCTGAATTTGCTCTGATACCAACTGTAACACCTAACCACTAAACCCATACTACCAATAGTGTTACTAGGTAGTACTGTCAGATAATATGGAGAATGAGGCGATATTGGGCTGTCACACGTGAATATTCACTTATGCTAACACTAGTATGTATTTTAAAACTATAAACTAAAACAATACATAGTATAAAGAAAATAATAGAGAATAAAGAGTCATAGAACGCAGCGATAAAATAAAGTAGAAAATATACACAAGTCCAAGTTGGTCTACAAAATGGTCAATGTCCACTATCTCTTTAAAATATATGCACAATATATGTCCAATACAAACATCCCAACACACTTACATATGTATGGCTACAAAATATGAAGTGACGCTCAAATCTCCTAATAACTATCCACTAAACTATGCCCAATAATCCCAAGCGGGTCGCTTCGTCCCTGAACCTGAAATGTCTCGGACTGACCCAAGTATTATATAACTAATACACGGATCAGAGTATGTCTAGAATGTGATGTCAATATGCCATAGTAATTGGCATGGGATAACAAATATCTCTAATTAGTATATGAACACCTGTAGCATATCAATATATCTCAAAACCATGCACAAGTATCATCACCCATACAAAAGGAAAGCCAAGCTACACATCAAAAAATACAATATCAAATGGGTAAAACATCCACATATCCAATCATCACCAATACATAAGAAATCATCAAGTACCCTATGGCATGCACACAACAATGCCCAAGATTATCTCTTAGATAATCATGTAGTATACACATTCGGGGTCCTTCATACTCAACATATAGACAAATAACGAACAAGTATCCATGGTGAACAAACGAAGAACATAGATATGGCATAACCGCAGTTATGCGATAACTAGCTCTCAGTTAACGTGTAATAAGTAAGGGTTTACCTCCTTAATATGACATGCACTCAACCATGTCATCATTATATCGAAGACAATAATATAATACTGCAACACCCCACACCCCTTAATATACCCAAAAGGGCACACTAAAAGATGTGGTGCGTTGTAGGTATAGCTAAAAACTTACATAGACTAAGATCCACAAGACAAAATAAATAAAACAACGGAAACATTTAAATAGTAATCTCGTTATTCAAAATCAAACTTCATAAAATAGAGTCATGAAACCAAATACATAAGATGCCTCAAAATACCAAATACATGTCTTATGAAAAGGAAAATACCATCTCTGTCACATTATCAAAGTACATAAATAAAACCATCCGTCCCATTAGTACCAGTACATCCAAACTCAAATAAAAAGAAAACCGGAAAAGAGGAAGAAGAATACATGAAGATTCTCCAAGAATATCTCTCCAAGAAAGCTAAAATCTAATGTCCCTGCCTCTACTGGCCTATGGGGGAAGAGGGGAAAATAGAGGAGTGAGTCAGACTAAAAGTCTGGTGAATGAAAGTAATTACTAGTATTCTTAAGCAAGATAAAGATAATAGACTTTGCAACAGTTCTAGTATAAATGGAAATAAAGGAAAAGATAAAGCTGGAATAAAATACGGTTTAACTGTTTGCTTTGCTTAGATAGTTCGATTAGATTGTTTGCACTTTTCTTATATAACTGCTTTGATTAGGCTGAAACCCTAATCCTACTCTAATTAGGCTGAAGTCCTAATTCTACCCTTTGATCGGCCTTCTATCTCTACTGTGCCTACTACTGACTAGACCCATTGTCCCTTATGCAAAAGATGCGGACTAGACCCTATTGGTCCCTACGCAAAAGATACGGACTAGACCCTATTGGTCCATATGCAATAGACACCTACTACTGTGGACTAGACCCTGTTGGTCCCTACGCAATAGATACCTACTTAGCACTTGGAACTCAATAACGACTTATCAACCAACATTGAGGCCGCACGCTCGACCACCATTAGGTTCGCGCTATCTGTTGCTCCCTCCTGTTGACCTCTTATTTCCCACTGCTCTAGCATAAGCGTGCCCTTGCCTCACATGTGCTATTGTGAGGCCACATGTGTCTGACTAAAAGGGAATGCTGTTGGTACGGGCTTATCTAACAAACAAAATCTAGTTGCGCCCCTTGTCCAAATCCCCATGATTTGAACTTCTATTTATTGACCTCTTATTAATGTAAGTTTTTAAAATAAGCCTCTATATCTTTAAAGGACTACCCCGTTGGGCCTACAATACCGACCTTCTATATCTATAAAGGACTACCCCGTTGGGCCTACAATACCGATCTTCTATATCTATAAAGGACTACCCCGTTGGGCCTACAATACAGGTCTTCTATATAAGCAAAGGACTACCCCGTTGGGCCTACAATACTGATCTTCTATATCTTGCTTATTAACTTAATCCAAGACACTACACCAAGGATAGGATTTTGGCGCGGCACATTTGATACGGCTATAAGCCGTATCAAATTTTAATATGGCTTAAAGCCGTATCTACATTATTTAATACGGTTTTAAGCTGTATTAAAATTTGATACGGCTTATAGCCGTATCAAAATCTGTGCCACTTTTCGTGGGAAAATTTTCCCCAAAATGAAGCGTTCCCTCCCTCCTTTGTTTTTTTACTTCCAGCTTTATTTTTTTTCCCGTCCTCTAATCACTGCTCTAATCAATCTCCCAATTTCCGCCATCCGTCTTCATGAATCGTTTACTGAATATCATCGGGGACCAAAATCATCGATAAAAGGAGTCGTAAATTTTGATTTCACTTCAGGTAAATAATATTTTAACTTAAATCCTACCTAGAAGTACTATTGCTTGAATTTTTGGGTGAACATTATGGGTTTATCTTCCTTCATCCACGATTACAGTACATGATGCTAGGATAAGTGCTGAAGTTGTTTAATTTATCATTGAATTAATTTATCATTTTCAATTTGGTTACTGTTCTAATTTATTCAATTTGGTTACCGTTCCTTCATCCACGATTGTCTGACTTAATTTATTCAATTGAAAATGATAAATTAATTTTCAATTTGACAATAATAGGCCGTACATGAAGTTGCTGAAGTTGTATCTAATTTATCATTGAATTAATTTATCTTCCCGAGGATCTGTACCATTTGATTAAAAAAGTATGATGCTATGCAGGAGTTGCTGAAGTTGTATCTATTTTGACTCAACTAATTACTAACGTATGATGCTATGCAGGACTTGCACCTGAGATTCCCGAGGATCTGTACCATTTGATTAAAAAAGTAGTTGCTATCAGAAAGCATTTGGACAAGAACAGGAAGGACAAGGATTCTAAGTTCAGACTCATCCTTGTTGAGAGCAGGATCCATCGTCTTGCACAATACTACAAGAGGACCAAGAAGCTTCCACCTTTCTGGAAATAGTAAGTGTTTTCAACTTTTTTTGCTAATGAACCAGGAAGTATATGACACTGTCTTTACTCTAGCTACTAAATTGGTTTGATTTGTCTGCATCATTTTTTTGATCTAGTTTAAAACTCGTGTCCTCTAATTAGTTGAGTTTGCTATCATTTGATTGCTAAAGCCCTTGCCTTTGTTTTTAATATGTTTTAGCTTTAGGCTGTTACCATTTAAAATATGGGGTACCCTTTTTGGCAGTAGCTTTAACATTGTATATGGTTTTGACATTGTTGTGTAAGTGGATAAATTATTGTTAATGGGGCAAGCCAAGTATCAAGAGAGGGGTAATGCATAGACATTACTCCGGTGCTACAAAATAGCGCCGTTGTAATGGAAATTTTTTTTGAAACAGTTTGGTGCTAATGTTGTATATTGTTCTGACATTGTTGTTTAAGTGGATAAAATTGTTGTTAATGGCTCAAGCCAAGTATCAGGAGAGGGGTAATGCATAGACATTACTCCGGTGCTACAAAATAGCGCCGTTGTAATGGCAAATTTTTTGGAAACAGTTTGGTGCTAATGTTTAAAATAAACCCTATATTTTGAGTTCCATTTATTGAAATTTAAATAGTCCATATATTTTAACTATTTAAAATTAATTAAATATTTAAAATCATACCACAAAATTAATTCTAGGGTTATTGTACAGCACCATACAATGGATGAAAGAATCTGCTCGAAGAACCACACGATATGTAGATGCAGTGCAGAAGTTTATTGAATTTGTTGTGGAAAATAGTGGTAATAAGGAAAGATTAAGGAGGATTGACTGAAAACATACAAAGAAATCAAACAGTTTGTTTTAACAATAATGGATTAAAAATAAAAATAAAAACATTATTAAATAAGAATGTACAGCACCATACAATCTCACTCTAGATGCATGTATTCATGTATTTGTTTTCCTCATATCAGAGGAGTTGAAGTTTAACCATGAGGATGATAAGAAGAGAAAAAAAATAAACCACTGCAAGTTTGCAACTTACTTATGTATTTTGTTATAATGCTAAAATTCTACTTATGGAATTTGTTTTATGAATATTAATAAAATGTGACACCATGAGATATCTTAAAATCTAAAGCCGAGTTTGTGCTAAAAAATAGTCGTTTTTCGAAGTTGGTATACCATTTTAACTCAAGTGCAGTTGGTGTAAGATGGCTCACTGAACATTAACTGTGATAAAATGTTTAAGTCAAGTAGTACCTAATAGTAAATGTTAATGTATGAGTTCTTCTTACTGTCATGGCTGTTTATAGGGTCAGAACAAATGCATATAGAACCGTGGAAGGTCTTTGCAGTGTGTAAGTGCACTAAGTCTACCACCTCTCAACTACGCCTTTTTTTTCTACTGTGCATATTATATTACTATCATAATGTCATCTTCATGCAACATGCTGTTAAACCTTACGACATTTAAAATGCTTATATTGATAGCGCAAAGTAGTATAACTCAGTAAAAAATATAATTACATAATATAGTTAAATTATTAAGGTGGAAAAAAACATTGGAGCAATATCAAAATGTTCTTGGTTTAAGCTTTAAACCAAAACAAGTTTGGACCTTGATCTTCTTTTACCATGCATGACATGAACAGAATAGAAGTCTTTAGGTCTATCATATACATAAGGCACTACCTTACTTTAAATCATATGTATTGGATTATGACTTTTTCCCATAAAAAGCTGTATATATTAATTATCCTTTTCTTCTCAGTGACGATTTATAGTTTGGAAAAGCAAATTACTCTTTAGTAAAGTATATGATTAGGTATTATACAGTTAATACTATTTCTAAACAAGAAATGTCAACTTAAAACTTTTTAGTAAAGTATATGAGTATAGTAAGTTTTCTTCACTAGTCGACAAAACTAGTTTTTATATCATTTTTTAATTTTTACAGTACTATAATTATCATCCTACTGATTTTCAGATGGTGAAGAGTGGTATATAAATTCTTTAGCTTGATTTATTAATCTCATTGTTGCCCAGGCATTTGGTTTTAGCTTTGAGTTTCATGGCTACATGACTACATCAGACGAGAACACGTTATTTTCAAAGTTCTCAAAATCGGTTCTGCTTAGATCTATAGCTGACTTATAAGGCTACAACCTATGCTTCCTTGACTTTTAATTACTGACCTTGTGCACAAGTTGGGTGCATGACCTATAATTTTACCTGTTTCAGCTTGTTGTTTCTTGGCATTAATCAAGTTAGCAATTTCTTAGACCTCTGACCTGTACTTCATTTATCATATCACCTTTTGCTACAACACCTATATGCATTAAATGACTGAAAAAAGTATTGTTAAATTATTACTTTTATATTATTACTTTTCTACTAAGCAGATATAAACTTGGTCACATTACTAGGAAGTTACGATCTTAAAGGAGTAATATGAAATTTGGTTGCAGTAACTATTTTCCGAAAAACTTGCGAGGGTTGTTACTCCAAGGCATGTGCCCAGAGAAAGAAAACAATCCGACCTCACAATTTTGACTGACACGTAGTAAAAGTATTATTAAGTACATGTGAATTATTATATTTCTAGTATAAAGTGAATTAAAGTTTTACAAGTACAATGATTGCCTTTCTCTATCCCAAGAATAAGAAGGCAAATCCTTGCATCAATGAATGATTTTGAACCAGATCATTCTTATGATATCGTTAAAGGTCATGCTCTATGAAATACAGAGCTTTATTCAAATTATAAAGTATATTTAAGTTCACGGTCCCACTATATGTACCCACATTGAATATATCATTTCTTTATTGGATTTTGATTGACAAAATCTGTAGAATCACTACCAAGATTCCAGCATGTTTTACAATTTTATTCTTTACGTAAAGCTCTTAAAAATATAACATTCAAGGAAACACTATAAGCTACTATTACACTCATACTTCCAAAACAATATGGTTATGTTTTCTTCATCTTTTCTTTTGTATATTCCTTTGTATTACATGGATATGATTGTACATGAATGCCAATTTTCATATTATTATAAAATGCTTATACTGCTCTATTCATCCAATGACCATCACTAAATAACCTAATGTGTAATTCATAGAATTATATTTAAAGGATCCAATATTTTTTCCTGCTTATTCAATTTTAAAAAAATAAATGAGAAACAAATGAGTTATAAAATACATGAATTTTTGTTAGATTATAAATCTAACTAATCAAAATATCCTTGTTTTCTAATCCCTTTCATTTTCGTATATCCTTGTTTGCTAATACATGAACTGTAGAAATGAAATGGTTGTTGATTTTGATGTTCACTTTAAAGACATTATGCTTGGGACATCTTGAAAATAGAGGTTATGATATAGGACCCATTGAAGGGAAAGTCTCATGTTCTGTTAAATATGATATAGGAGGGCGGTATGTCTTTCAGCATAGACAAACAATGGATAAATGAATCAGATCTAAGATCTACATACTATATAGACGGGGTGCAGAAGTTCATTAGTTTTGTTGAAGAAAACGGTGGTAAGAAAGGATTGTATTTATGCCCTTGCACCCGGTGCAAAAATATGAAGACGATCAAATTAGATGATATACATTTTCATTTGCTTAGATGGGGTATTATCCAATCGTATACAGCGTGGTATTTTCATGGGGAAAAAAGGGCGGAGATGGAAAAACAACAACCAGTTAGTCATGGCAGAACTACTGCTGAGTCTGAACATATTAGGATGGAAGATCTGGTCAATGATGTAGATAGATTTCGTCATTTTCAATCTACAAATTCGTTGTCTGATCATGCTAATGTTGGAGAGCAGTCTACTGATTATCCAGATTGGCAGGCCATTGAAAGTAAGAAGTATAAATCGCTTTTTGGTAGCGTAAAAGAGCCGATGTATCCTTCATGTTCAAAAGGGATTACGAAGTTGTATGCCATTGTGAAACTGAATAGCTTGAAGACCCAATACAGCTTTTCAGATAATGGTATGACTGCACTTCTCGAACTAATAAAGGAGTTACTCCCCGAAGGTAACACGCTGCCGACAAAGTACTCCGACGTGAAGAAGATCCTTAAGCAAGTTGGGATGAATTACAAAACTTATGATGCATGCATCAATGATTGCATATTGTACTGGAAAGATGATGCGAACAAAGTTTCTTGTACAAATTGCAATGAACCAAGATATAGGACATCATTAAACGATGAGAGAAAATGCACCAAAGTACCTCGAAAGACATTAAGACATTTTCCTTTAATTTCTAGATTGAAGAGACTGTATACTGTACCATGGATGGCAGATGCGATGACCTGTCATGGTCGTGCCAAGTCTGATCCAACTGTAATGCGTCATCCATGTGACACTTCTCAATGGAAAGTCGCAGATTCATTTGATCAAACTTTTGCGGCCGAGCCACGAAATGTCACACTTGGAATAGCAACAGATGGTTTCTGTCCACATGCTTCTCTCTCTAACCCTTACAGTTGTTGGCCAGTAATTGTAGTACCATATAATCTTCGTCCGTCTATGTGCATGAAAAGGGAGTTCTCAATGTTAACATTGTTGATTTCTGGGCCAAAACAACCAGGAAAGGATATTGATGTTTATTTACAGCCGTTGATAGACGAGTTAAAGCAGTTATTGGAAGGAGTAGTTACATTTGACTCGTTAAATAAATCTGAGTTCACAATGAGAGCTAGGGTGCTGTGGGCAATCCATGATCACCCTGCTTTTGGGACTTTATCGGGATGTACCACTCACGGTTACTTTGCATGTCCTATTTGTGGGGAAAACACTTGTTCTTATTATCTTCCTGAAAGTAAGAAGATGTGTTACATGGGACATCGAATGTTTCTTCCTAATGAACACAAGTTTCGATACGATAAGACAAATTTCAACAACGAACAAGAACTTCGTCGCCCTAAATGGCCATTGACTGGTTTTCAAGTTGAAAAGAAAGTAGCGAATATCAAAATGAAAGTTGGTAAACAAAAAGAAGAAATTGGTCGAAAACGGAAAAAGTCAACCAATGAAGATGTTGACAATATTTCTGGATGGTATAGGAGGTCTATCTTTTTTGATTTACCATATTGGAAAGCAAATTTGGTCCGACATAATATTGATGTTATGCATACGGAGAAGAATGTCACGGAGCATCTCATCAGCACCATTATGGACCATAAAGATAAGTCAAAAGATGGCATCAATGCACGCAAGGATTTGAAAATCATGGGTATAAAACAAAAGTTGTGGGTGATGGAAGATCCAGAAACAAATAAAACAATCATACCAAAGACAACTTTCGCTTTGAGAAAAGAAGAAAAGATACGGTTTTGCACCGTTTTGAAAAATCTGAAAGTGCCTAACAAATTTTCTTCTAACTTTCACAACAATCTGAGCATCAATCCTCCTGAACTAAGAAATATGAAGTCACATGATTACCATGTCAGAATGCAGTATTTGCTTCCGGTATTGCTTCAACATTCTTATCCACAACATAAGGATCTACGAAATGATGTTCATCGTATTAGTTTATTCTTTAACATTTTGTGTTCAAAGGTGATCAATAAGGAACATCTTTTAAAAGCAAAGGCTAGCTTAGTAGAAGCAATGTGTGTATTTGAAAAACTTTTTCCACCTGCAATTTTTGATATCAGTGCCCATCTTATGGTTCATTTAGCCGATGAAGCGTTGATTTGTGGCCCTGTTAGATATAAATGGATGTATCCATTTGAACGGTAATTTTCTAATTGCAGTTATGCACATCATTATTTCATATAAATAGCTACAGTCTATAGTATATAATTGATCACATTTATAGGTTGATGAAAACATATAAAGGATATGTGCGCAACAAAAGATACATTGAAGGGTGTATTGCAGAAGGATATATCGTACAAGAAGCTAGTCTTTACTGCATGGAATATATGCCAAACGGAGGTGATGGCAATCATAAACATACCCAGGAAGCATTTTTAGACGAGGACGATGAGTTTGCTGGTGAGATACCTCTGGATAATGGTAAAGACATAACATTAACCCAAGTGCAGTTTGAACAGGTGCGTAGAAGGGTCCTTAATAAGTATGATGGATTGGATGAATGGAAGAAGTAAGTTCACGAACTTGTTTGGAATTTTAATTTTTTTAATTCAATTTATATATACATTTTGATATGTGTTTTTCGTAGGAGGTATAACTCCTATGTGAAAAGTACTAGATTTCAACCTAGAGGCAGGACTACCACCATGGAAGTAGTTCAAAGTTTTAATCTATGGTTACGTAATGAGCTGTTAAAGACCATCGATGTTGATCCAACTCTGTGGCGGTTAGTGCACGGGCCGAAGTTCATAACGCGTAGTTATATGAAGTACCAAGTGAATGGATTTTCATTTTCCACGAAAAAGTACGAAGACCGTATGGTAACACAAAATAGCGGTGTATGCATGAGAGCAATTACAAAATTTAGAGCGAGTGGCAAGGATAAAAATTATAAGGAAGCAGAAACAACGTATTACGGAGTCATTCAACAGATACTTGAGTTGGATTACACTGACTTCAAACAAACAGTTTTTTATTGTGATTGGGTAAAAGTCGAGGATAAGGTCAATGGTTGCCAAATAGATCCCATTTCAAACCTCATCATGGTAAATTTAGAGAAATCGAAGAACAAAAATAACGTGAATGACGAGCCATTTATTCTTTCATCAGAAGCAAGTCAAGTTTTCTACTCAAAAGATTTAATAAATAACGGATGGTCTGTGGTCTTGCATACACCAAAACGGTTGACTACAAATGTGGATGACATTGAGTTCCCTACCGTCTATCAATCAGCTTTTGAAGACAATGAAAAATTAGAAGACCTTACCAAATCCATATGTTAACTTATTAGTATTCGTACATCACATGATTGTGTGTCTGTATATTTTTAATTGCACGATTGTGTGTATGTATGTTTTGAATATTTTATCCATTCCAATGCAATTCCAGGTGTTGTCACTTGATAATTTTGTATGTGCAAGTGTGTTATATTATGGAGTGTTGACATTGATACATTGATACATCTATAATTATTATCGTGACTTATTAAAATAATTAGTAATATTATATTTTGCAGAAAACTATGTCACAAAATCCACCATCTTCACATTCGTCATGTTCAGAGGTGAAGAAAGTTGATCAAAACTTACTTGGTATTCCGGTCTCAGATAACGCTGGAAAAATCGCTACTACGCTCGGTAAACTAGTAAGAGCTCATGTGCCGATATCATATATAAGTTGGAATAAAGTACCTGCAATATACAAGGACAACATTTGGAACGAATTGGTGGTAAGTATCCTTATCTGTTTGACAATAACTATTTCATTCAATAGCCTTATGGTTTCAACTCTTTGCACAACATTTAATTTAATATATTTTTTGCAGAAAATTTATGAGCTCGATCCGCTTTCAAAGGAAATGTTTTTAAGGAGAATGGCCGAGGCTTTTAGGAGATACAATAAAAACTTGAGAGTAGGTTATTATGACCCTTTCAACAATGACGAAGAACAGTTGAAAAATTGCCCACCTACAGTTGCTCAAGAAGATTGGGCAGAGTTCGTAAAAAATGAAGCAACGCCTGAAGCGAGCGGAAGAAGTGAGGTAGGCAAAAAGAACAGAGCCTTGCTCAGTTATGCTCATCATGCAGGACGTAAAAGTCACGCTAAAATAGAACAAGAAATGGTAATTTATATTCATTTTCATTCAAATGATTAACACATTGTGATTGGATATTCATGTCGTTGCATGAACTTGTATTGCAGATCGTTGCTAGTCCATCAACAAATATCAGTCGTCGTCAAGTATGGGAGAAGACACACAGAAAAAAAGATAGCAGCATATCAGATGTCACTTCTCCATGCTTTGTAAGTTAAACAAATATTAACTTGCATATTCTTTAAAATTCCTTATTCATGTAAGTATTATCATATTATAGGATCAAATTGCGAAAGCGAAGGAAAAGATCACTGATAGTGATGAAGAAAAATTGACAGTGGATGAAGACATCTTATCACAAGTGCTTGGTAAGGATGCAAGGGGTAGGACCCGCGGTGTTGGGACCGTTACACCAAAGACTAAAGTTAAGGCTTGTGCCATTGCACAGAAACGACTCCGACATGTTCATGGCGAGCAGGATGAGTTAAAAATGAGGGTGGGAAGTTTGGAGAGTACAGTGGGAAATTTGTCTGGGCAAATGGAGGTTTTGATCAACATGGTGGGAAATATTGAACAGGGAATTCGTGCACCGGTCAATTCTTCTGATGGAGGACGCGCCACACAATTCAATGCTCCTGAACTCATTGCTTCGCAGTTCCAGGATTCGACTAATGTTACGAACAATCAAAAATGTGAAATCCTCATCTCTGATTTAGAATTAATAGGAATAGGTATTTTTAACATTTAAACATTTATGACATAATAAGTAGAAAACTTTAATAATAATAAATATTCCCTTTTATTGCAACAGGTACTATATGCCGAGATTCTACATTGTCCAACATCCATGGGAAATCTGTACCATCCACACATGAAAAAGTGGCGTTGGACAGTATACTGCTACCAGATGAGAGAACCAGCAAAATGAATCATCAATTTGCAGAGACCTTTGCTGATGTTGGAGTGGGTGGATATGTGTGCCATCCGAAGTGTCTTATTCGATATCTCTAGCTGATGGAGTAGGTATACATGTTTAAATAGTTTAAACAGTTTAAATTCAATACTTGAATTCACATAACAGTTACCACAGATAGATCATACACTATCATCATAGATATACCCAAGCGTATCAAGGTACATCGCAGAATGTCATCAATAAATATCAAAATCAGATATTCTACATACAGAACATTCATAAGCAAGCATCTTAAATTCTTATTTTAATTAACAAAATTTTAAATTAATTACTTGAGAATTTCTTAACCTTGTTTAATTAATTCATAATTAAATTACTTAATTAATTAACTTATAAATCATTCATTAATTAACTTAAGTAGTTAATTACAATTTATTTATCACTTTAAACATTAATTAATTCGAACTCTAATTATAACTATAATGTAATTATTCTTAATTACTTATAAAAATAAAATCAATAAATATTGATTATTGTTAGCGCCAAAATTGGTCACTAACCCCCAAATCCAGATGAAAGCACCAAATACCAATCACAGCTCAGAGATAGAATGTATGTAGAGAGCAATAATGTGAAGAACAGTTAAAAATGAAATGAAAGCAGTAAAGAACAACAGATTTTATAGTGGTTCGGCTAACTCCGGCCTACGTCCACTCCAGAAGTTTGCTTTTTATTGTTGTAATAATCGATTACAGTTACAAAATGGCAGAGTTGCCTTAGCCTTAGAAAAGAGAAAGTAAGGGAGCAGAAAGAAGATCCCCTTTTACTGTGCCCCTGCCTCTCTATTTATAGACAAAGATGGGTTGGACTTCCTTGGTAGGCCTGGTAGCCGAGTACCTCAGCCCAAATGGAGTGGTCTCCATATGCCGAACCATAGATGCCGAACGTTGAATGCCGAACAAGATGTGAATGCCGAACGATCTCCTCATGCCGAACGTTGGGAGGTGCGAGGTACTGAGGTATTGAGGTACGGAGGTGCGAAGAATGGAGGTGCGGAGTATGGAGGTGCGGAGGTGCGAGGTACCAAGATATGGAGGTGCGAGGTATGGAGGTGCGAGATATGGAGGTGCGAGATATGGAGGTGCGAGGTGTGGAGGTGCGAGATATGGAGGTGCGAGATATGGAGGTGCGAGGTGTGGAGGTGCGAGATATGGAGGTGCGAGGTGCAATGCCGAGCGAGGTGAGGTATGCCGAACGACCCATCCAATGCCGAACGTTCCTTGATGCCGAACGATCCATCCAATGCCGAACATTGGTTAATGCCGAGCGCTCCATCCAATGCCGAACGTCTCCAGGTGCCGAACGTTGGTTAATGCCGAGCGCTCCATCCAATGCCGAACGATGAACTCTCTATGCCGAACGCTCATCCAGTGCCGAACAAGATTTATACCGAACACTCCATCCAATGCCGAACGTCGATCTCTCTATATCGAACGCTCGTCCAGTGTCGAACATCCCTTTATGCCAAACGATCCTTTTAATGCCGAGCACTCGCTCAGTGCCGAACGATCCCTCTAAATGCCGAGCACTCGTTCAATGCCGAACGATCCCTCTGGATGCCGAGCGCTCCTGGATGCCGAACGCTCTGTGCATGCCGAGTACTCTTGAATGCTATTCGAACGTGAATAGTGAATGCCAGACGAACATGTAGTTGATTAAGTTAAACCCGTCTGTCCGCGGCCTTGCCAAAAGGCGGGTTAACACTTGCCCCCCAAAACATGCCTTGCTTTGAAAGGTGTGTTTTGAATAGCCTCAAGTCCAGTATCCAAAGTCCATGTTTCATCCATATCCAATAACCAATAGGGGACTTTTGGACCTCTTCGGGTCGATATCCAAATCCATAACCTCTCCGGGCTCTTGCCAAGCGCAAGCCACACCTGATGACCGTGGTCCAGTGTCCCTGGACGTTAAGATAACCTCTCCGGGTTCTTGCCAAGCGCAATCCACACCTGACGACCGTGGTCCAGTGTCCCTAGATGTTAAGATAACCTCTCCGGGTTCTTGCCAAGCGCAATCCACACCTGACGACCGTGGCCCAGTGTCCCTGGGCGTTGAGCTAACCTCTCCAGGTTCTTGCCAAGCGCAATCCACACTTGACGACCGTGGTCCAGTGTCCCTGGACGCAAGTAATGCCGTGGCTTAAGTCCTAAGCCGAATCCTGGTCGCTCCGGACCCTTGCCAAGCATAGTCCATACTCGACGACCTTTAAGCCAAAATCCAGAGAAAATCCAATCAAAATCCAATCCGAAAAACAAACATTTCAAACCAGAAAAACGAGAAAAACAGGGAGTTCAAACCAAACTCCAAAACCAAACCAGAAAAAGCAAATGTCCAAGTCAAAGGAAAAACATATTTCACAAACCCGGGCGTTTCGGTAAGCCATCATCTCAGAGCATGCCTGAGGGTTATCTCCAACCCCGTACATGAGTAAGTGATTTAACCGTTTGCCTGGAGTTTGTTACTTATTCCAAACCATCAAGATTAGTTGATGACCAATCGGTCACCATTCCTGGGCATCGCGCCCTCGTCGTTCAAGGTAGGCGGAGGCTGTTCATGTTCCACCGCCGCATTCCGAGTTCCGACATACTGTCGCAACTGACCATTCCTTATATGCTCCTCGATTATATCCTTTAGATGTCGGCAGCTGTTAGTATCATGCCCGTCCAGGTCATGAAAGAGACAGTGCCTTCCTGATGCCCTTTCACGTTCTGTGGGTTCCCTCCTTGATGGCCTTCGATAGGGAAGTCGATCTCGAGTATCTAAGAAAATCCGCTCCAACGTTGCGTTCAATCCTGTGTAAGTGGAGAACTTTGGTTCTCCCCAGCGCTTCCTTTTCCCTTTATCCTTGTCCCCACCTGAGCTTTCGCCGAGTAATCTTCCATCCTTAGTCATGTTTACTTCCTGTGACCTCATGTCCAAACATGCATCCTCTTGTCGAAGAAATCTTTCAGCTTCATGAAAGAATTCCCCAATATCCAACGGTGGGTCCCGTACCAACGATACTTTAAACTCCGAATTATCTCTAACTCCTGATACCGCAGCCATCAGAACCATTGATGGATCTGGCCGATCCACCGAAGCAACTGCTGCATTAAATCGAGTTAAGAATGTCCCGAGCGATTCATCTGCCCCCTGTTTGACTGATGTTAGTGTCATCACGTTCTTTGGCCTTTTTATGTGAACTCGAAATTGACTTAAGAACTTGTCCACCAGTTCTGTCCATGTTCCAATGGATCCATCCTCCAGCTGTCTAAACCACATAGCAGCAATTTCAGTCAAGTACAGGGGGAAACATCGGGCCATAACCTCCTCCGTTGCCCCCAGCACTTCCATATGCCTAGTGTACCTCATCAAGTGGTCGGTGGGATCCGTCTTCCCGTTGTATACTTCCAGAGTGGGTAGTTTGAAATCGGACGGATTCCTAGCTGTCCTGATGTTCCGGGTAAACGGACTTTTGTTAACTCCCTCTGAATCCATGTTCGTCAGACCTCCGCGAATAGTCCGCCTGATAATGTCAGCCAATCTAGTGTTTCCAACTAATCCAGACTGCCCCCCAAGTCCCCGAGGAAATTCTAGCACATATTCTTCATCACGTACTCCTGGTGGCGTGCCCCCGAGTCTAGGTCCATCCAGATTGTTAACTGTTTGTTGATTGGGAGCTGCCCCCTGCTGATTCACTCCATCTGTCCGTTGGTTGAGTTCCTCTGGTCCAGCTCCATGATCTTGAGCACCTGCAGTTCCTGGTTGTCCAAATTGCCTAAGAAGAGCCTGCATCATCTCCTCTTGCCGTTTCATCATCTGCTCTTACATAGAATTCATCATCACTTGCATCTTGTCCCGAGTTATGTAGATGGATGCATGACCCTCTCCAGCTCCAGAAGATGCCGCTTGACTTCCTTCCTGATTGCTCCTTTCCACTGCTTGCCTCTTCGTTGGTGGTCTTGCCATTGCTTTCTAAGATCCAAGTTCCTAACTCCAAAATTCCTGATTGTTTCAATTTCTCAGTGAAAGCACCAAAGTGTTAGCGCCAAAATTGGTCACTAACCCCCAAATCCAGATGAAAGCACCAAATACCAATCACAGCTCAGAGATAGAATGTATGTAGAGAGCAATAATGTGAAGAACAGTTAAAAATGAAATGAAAGCAGTAAAGAACAACAGATTTTATAGTGGTTCGGCTAACTCCGGCCTACGTCCACTCCAGAAGTTTGCTTTTTATTGCTGTAATAATCGATTACAGTTACAAAATGGCAGAGTTGCCTTAGCCTTAGAAAAGAGAAATTAAGGGAGCAGAAAGAAGATCCCCTTTTACTGTGCCCCTGCCTCTCTATTTATAGACAAAGATGGGTTGGACTTCCTTGGTAGGCCTGGTAGCCGAGTACCTCAGCCCAAATGGAGTGGTCTCCATATGCCGAACCATAGATGCCGAACGCTGAATGCCGAACAAGATGTGAATGCCGAACGATCTCCTCATGCCGAACGTTGGGAGGTGCGAGGTACTGAGGTATTGAGGTACGGAGGTGCGAAGTATGGAGGTGCGGAGTATGGAGGTGCGGAGGTGCGAGGTACCAAGATATGGAGGTGCGAGGTATGGAGGTGCGAGATATGGAGGTGCGAGATATGGAGGTGCGAGGTGTGGAGGTGCGAGATATGGAGGTGCGAGATATATAGGTGCGAGGTGTGGAGGTGCGAGATATGGAGGTGCGAGGTGCAATGCCGAGCGAGGTGAGGTATGCCGAACGACCCATCCAATGCCGAACGTTCCTTGATGCCGAACGATCCATCCAATGCCGAACGTTGGTTAATGCCGAGCGCTCCATCCAATGCCAAACGACGAACTCTCTATGCCGAACGCTCATCCAGTGCCGAACAAGATTTATACCGAACACTCCATCCAATGCCGAACGTCGATCTCTCTATATCGAACGCTCGTCCAGTGTCGAACATCCCTTTATGCCAAACGATCCTTCTAATGCCGAGCACTCGCTCAGTGCCGAACGATCCCTCTAAATGCCGAGCACTCGTTCAATGCCGAACGATCCCTCTGGATGCCGAGCGCTCCTGGATGCCGAACGCTCTGTGCATGCCGAGTACTCTTGAATGCTATTCGAACGTGAATAGTGAATGCCAGACGAACATGTAGTTGATTAAGTTAAACCCGTCTGTCCGCGGCCTTGCCAAAAGGCGGGTTAACAATTATTCAACTTAATTAACTATAATGTAATTATTCTTAATTACTTCTTATAATGTAATTATTCTTAACACTGACCACCGGAGGCGAAGCCACTTCATCCACGTCATGCCCATACCTTCCTCGGCCTTCACCCAAAACCACTAGCCACTCGATCAAATCACGGTGATGAAATCAGATTCTACGGAACATCAAACAACATTCGAACAAAACCCTACTTTCGATTCGTCACAATCATTCTTGATATGTTATATTGTTGAATTGGCAATTCAAAATACATGAATTCAACATAGAATTTTTGGTTGACCTGTGATTCAAAATACATGAATTCAAATGAAGGCTGTGATTTGATACAAGAATTTTTTTAATATGCACTGGAAACATTTTATAACAAACCAGAGAATACTTTATTTTTAAAATTTGCAGGCTGAAAGAAAATTTGGGTGGCTCATTAATTTCCTTTGTCTTGTATAATTTATGATTTGCACTAATGTATATTTTATTGCACTAGTTGCAGCCCAACTTGGTTTGAAAGCATATGTATAGTTTTGTCTTTGTTTATTTTATACTTAGCATATACAAGTGTAACCTAACTTATTTGCATATGTATGTTCCTTAACTTCTTCAGCATTGCAAGTATATATACAGGTTATTCTCTTTTAAACCTCTCTAATATGATTTATGCAAGGTTATCACAAATATTTGTTTTAGCTTATGTACTGATTTTTGTCTTAGTAAAACTCCGATCGCCATAACCACCATTAGCCCCCATCATCTTCAACAAAACTCTACACTTCTCAACAAAACACAGTATCAATATAACCATTCCTCAAAACTTCAACCAATCAGTGCCTCTCTACATATGTTAACTACCACTCACTGCTTGAACATACACAACTTCCTCTTGCCATTACCAGTCTACAACATCTTCACTATGCCATCAAATAGTGTCTTGTTTCACTCACAAACCACCCAATCACTGTTCTACATTCCTTCACCTTGCTACCCTCCTCAAATTCAATTGCTGCTCCATATTCACTGCCCATTCACTAACATTCATCCTTGCTACTACAATCAACCCCCTCACCATCAAACAATCATCCACTTACAACAACACATCTCCACAAATTTCCACACTGCATATTCAAACCATTCTGTTGTTACTCTTTGTTGTTACAAAACTACAAACCATTCACACCAAGCAATCGCACACACCAAGTGACTGCACACACCAAGCAACTACATATCGCCATCTAATTATTCACCCACAGTTGTTTCAGCCACCAACCGCCACTTTCATATAACACAGAGCAACTGCAACATCCACTGTCAACAACATATCCTACAGCCTACCCACACCTTCAAACATCGGTGCAACACACACTCTTAGCTCTCAATATACTCATCCAAGTGCAACTCAACCTGCACATACCCACAACAGTACAACTTCCATTCATATCAACATCTCCCTGCATATCATACCATACAACTTCAAAACAACTCACCATTTCTAACTGCCTACGTCACCTTACTAGCTACCTTCAACTGGTAATGGAATTCAATAACCAGCTTGAACATGAGGTACATACTTAATGAAGGAAAATAAAAAATTTGCTTGAACATACACTATTCAGACCATCTTCCTCTGCACTCCACTGCCTGCCGAACCCCATACTTCACTGATAAACCATCCTCATCTACCTGTCTTTTGTACTACTATATATTACACACAATATACTTCTCAAACTGTCTTTTGTACTACTATAATTTATACCCATTTTTATGTTTGCAGGTTGAATCAGGAATGATCTTTATGCAATCTTTGGTGCTAGCTAATTTTATTTGGTTTCGCAAAACGTGTAGCAAGAGACTTGGAGTAATTCATTTGCAAAAGGTTAAGCCAGAGACACTGTTATAGATGTTATACTCTGGGTTCTATTGAACATGTTAAGATCTTGTATTGATATTGTGACTTGTGTAGCTCTTGTTTTGAGCTTAACTTCATATTTGTACTAAATGCTAGTATGTACTATTTTTCGTGTTATGTAATGATATTGTTAAGTTATTATGCACTGCAATGCGGATTATTGAATCATTTGAATGTGCACTGTCTATAATATTATTTGTTTCTAATATCATTTGAGTGCGGAATATCTAACAGGCTCGTAGCAATTTGGATGTGCAGTATCTAATTGTCTCATTTGAATGTGCAATATCTATTCTCTCATTAGATACGGCCTTTGGCGTATCTAATGAGACAATTAGATACGGCCAAAGGCCGTATCTAATGAGACAATAAGATACGGCCAAAGGCCGTATCTAATGGGACAATTAGATACGGCCAATGGCCGTATCTAATGGGACAATTAGATACGGCCAAAGGCCGTATCAAACTGATAAGCTCGCCAAATTTTGGTACGGCTAAAAGCCGTATCTAATAAGATTAGATACGGATTTTAGCCGTACCAAAATTTGGTTTATGGTGTAGTGAGATCTAAGTTTATTAATATAAGCCTCTTCTGTTATTTCTGTTTCATTTGCTTATTAACTTAATCCAAGGTCTAAATATAAATATAAGCTACTTTTGCCATTTCTTCTATTTTCTCTCTTTTTTAGTTATAATTATGCTTGCAAATATCTTAAATTTCCTATTTCAGTCTAAGTCCAATTTGTTACAGTTCTTCTTATTTTACAACCCATTATCTGTAAATTCAATGTTCTTATATTTTAGTCCATACTAACGAATTATTCTTCTATTTATTCCATTCGTGTAAAAAGGAAATTAAAAAGAAACTGACATTTACAGAAGAAATCCCAATCGTATAATAGATGTAAATAAAACGTAAACAACAGTGAATAACTGTAAATACCATAAATAACTGTAAATAATTGGAAAAGCTATAATTAATAGTAAATAATTGCAAATAGCTAAAATAGAATAGCTGAAAGAAAATAGACTGAAAAACAAACCTAAAATTTACTTAAAATAAACTGTAAATAAACTTGCATAAAGGTTATCCCGAAATTGTAGAAAAACTACAACTATTAGAAAACCTATTATTTTAAATTACTTAAGAATCTAAAATAATTACTTAAACACTCACCTGTGGTCCTTAGCTCTTTCCTTTGGCCTTCCTGGATCCACTTGAAGGGTATAAAATATTTTAATTAAAAAGATCTTCTCCTCGGAAAATATTTCTTTTAGGGTCCAGCCTTAGGCAATGAACCCAGATGGAGAATATCTGAATGAAAAAAATAGCTAGGCCTAGGGTCTTATTTATAGTGGCACTTGTGGATCTCAGACCGTTGGATTTGGAGATTAAATTTGGTGCAACCATGTCATAGGCTCGATAAGAACCGTCAGATGGAAGCATGGACTCACGAGATGGAGTAAAATTTGCAAAATGGCGTGTTCGAATCGTTCTGGGCAAAAGAATGCATTTTCACGTAGGTGGGTCGACCTTGGTGTCGACCCATCACTTGCTAGGGTCGACCTAGCTATGGTGAGGGTCGACCTTCCCTATATATATATATTTATATATATATATATATATATATATATATATATTCTTTCTTTTTTCGTTTCTTGTTTATTCGTAACTTCTTCGTCTTAGCTCAGATTTTGACGTTCTATATATGGAAATTGACCAGAAAATTACCACGGACACAATGGTGCAACTCCCGTGGCTCAATTCTGATAATTTCATAAAGTTATTTTATCATTTAATTAATTCGTTAATTAATTAATTAATTACTATAGCTTAAATTTCGGGTTGTTACAAATACACACTACATGTATTCAGACACACACACACACACACATATAGGGGTTGACTATATCATGGACTAGCAGCCTTAGAAATTGCTATTTCAACATGCAACTGAATATCCAATGATCCCATAAAGGTGAATAAGTACATGTATTTATCATCTCACCAATATCTAAATGAAAGACTAATAAGCTCTCAGCTCTATTACATGGGCCTTCCCCACACACTCTGTATACTACCCCTATAGTCTTAAGTTACCTTAATGGCCATCATGACCTACTGGCTATCTTGCACCAACATGTTGCATGACTATGCAATGCAATGGTCACGACCCTACAAGTGCCCCCAAAATGGTAACAGATTGCTGGCCTAGGTGACACAGGGCAATAACACTTGGCGGTGACATATACAAAAAAAAAGTGTCACCGTTCTGAGGCATGATCCCACAATCAGGTTGTTAGGATGGATGCTAACCTAATCTATTTTACTCCTCACCTAAATAATAGGAGTACACACATAAAGATATCATAATATGGCTCCGAGCCAATAGCTTAAAGCTCATAATACCTTATATATAAATAACCCATATACTTACCTCGTGTGAGTGACATCTACTCACAAAAAGCAATCGAAAAAATATGAGCATAGGCGTACCACACCATCCGGTGTTACTTACTCATTTACTCTATGCCCGTAAACTACACTCGCTCTACATGATAATATTCTATGTAACTAGTCCAAAGAATAAATGAAGAAATATTACCATAAGTCCCATACCAGACGGTATTGCAACTCATTTTATTCAATATTTTCATCATATGGAAAACATAATCAAACCGAACACACAACATATTTAGGAAAGATATCATGCTTATAGAAAATATATTATAAGTTCAAAAGGTCTGTATGTCCGAAAAAAGTTGAAAACATCAATTTATCCATTTATTTTAACTTAAAAATAAGGATTATAATTCTTATAATACATTTCCAAATCTCTTTCCCACATTTAAAAATAAAAGAAAACTCTTTTATAATGAAATATTATTTATAAAAGTCATCCCACTAGTTTCTATAATTAAATATGTTTTCTAAATAAAGTTATAAACCTAAAAAATTAATTCCTATTTATTTCAAACTAAAGGTTATATTTTAAATAGTCTTCCCCGCACTTAAAAATCATATAAACCAATTTTAAAATCAAATAATATCTTTTATAAATATTCCATAATTTACAAAAATCAAATAATATTTTTAAATGAATTTTAAAGCACAAACTTAATTCTATTTAATTTAAACCACTAATTATTCGATAATTAATATTTAATGAAAATAAGTCATTTTACACAAAATAATTCCATATTTAGGAAATGTCTAATTTTTGCTGTAAAACGTCAAATTTATTTTGAATTTAGCAAAATATTTTTCCAAATGCAACCATTGAAAAATTGCCTAGAATTCAACAACTCCAGGCCTTAAAGGCCGATCGACTGCTTGTTTCCTAGGGTTAACCATTGGCGAACTCCTGGTTGACTGCTCCTCATGTAAAATGGAGTTGTTGATGCTTTAGTTTACCTCTTACTTTGGATGTTGCTTCGTTCGCCTAATTACACCTCAATGCTATTTACCACAATGCAACCTCAAATCAACACACACCCATTTAACATTATCTATCAATACAAGCAATTATATAAGTTAAATTTGGTTAAGTAGGAGATGCGTTTTAACTCACAGTATAATGTACCGAGTAACAATATTTTACACAAAAATCATTACAGTTCATCAAATCTTGACATTTGCAATTTCCAAACTTAGATTCGTGAGTAACGAATACTCACCTTAGCAATGTTAAGCCAAAACACTCCACTGCTTCTCCAAAGCTTTGCTTTTCCATTTGTTGTAAATTGCACTTAACTACAAACTTGAGCTAAATCCTACTTTGATTCTCTAGAAGTGTAGATCCTTGGTGGGAAGCTTATAATTTAATTTCATGATTTTTGTGATTTTATTTTATTTTATTTGGATTTTTGATGAAGGGGTTAGGGTTAAGCTTTGTTTTCAAGAGATAGGGAAAATACACAAAGTAAGTAATAGGGGATATTTTTTTCAAGCAAGGAAAGAAGACTCTAAAATTTTCATGAGAAGTAAAAATAAATGAAACAAGGTTATGGGCATCAAAATAAATCATTTTCCATTTTGTTTACACCATTCTCTTTTGTAAAACAATTATTTTACCTTATCAAAGTAACTCCAAATTCCCTTTAAAAATCATGTTTACTCAGTACTAGTGTTTTTCCAACACTTTATAATTCTATAAAATTATATTTCATAATTTTCTCGTTAAAATAAATTAATCGTCCCAAAATTGCAATATTAGGCCTATATACAAATAAATTCCAAATTCCACCTGTAAATGAAATAAAAATTCAACTTGTATGGAAATAAAATTTTAAACTTCTTATATTATAAATATTTAACCTTTCAAAAATTATAAGCATTTTTAATTTACTAAAAGTCGTTTGAAGTCTTAAAATATCAATACTAACCCAAAATACCCAATATCACTATTATTAAATATTTACCACTTCAATAATTAATGAAAATTCATTCTTTACAATAATAACCTCCAAAACACTTTTATTTATTTTTATTTAACTAGATAAAAATCATTTCCGCTTTATAAATACCACTCTCACTTAAAAAAGCCCAAAAATTTATTATTATCGATAATTCTTTTCTTTAAAATATTTAACACCAAAAAATGCATATAATAATTTCTTAAACAAATAATTTCCTTTAATAATTAAATTCCACCAATTAAATTATCCTTTTTCTCTAGAAGTAGATATTTTATTATTAAACTCCATACCTTCACAAATTACTTCAATATTTACATCTCAAGTAAATTTTTATATTTCCAAATCATCTCAAGTTCCTAATTTTGAAAACTAATCCCAAATCATTCACATTTTAGTATTTTAAAATTCATTTAATTATTTAAATATCCATTATTAATTTTAATTAACAGATTCTCAACGCAAGGTTGTTATAGAGACCTTATGAATGTCTCTACCTAGAGTAATGGCTCTAGGCAGCCATATTTGAAAGCAAAGTCCTAGAGTGCCTCATTAAGCATGCACGATCAAGATGTCTTTACTTAAGGCCGAGAGTGCCTCAATACATAACCAAGATCAATGGCAAAGATAGCCTCCAAATATATCAACGATTGAGATGGTATAAAGCTTATATGAAGTATACAGGTCAAGGTGCCCAAAGTTATATGTAGAAATGCTACATCATCAATCCACGTCAATCTACGAATAGCCAGATGATGACACATGTTTAAATCATAGACATATAGGAAGAAAAAGTCAGCAACCCAAGAGGGATTCTCTCCACTAATAACAATACGCCTGTAAATACAAGGCACAAAGCCCCATAAGAAGATTCGATTCCTGAACAACATTACCAACACAACATTATCGATGCCTTGTTGATGCCTTTTATACCGGCATCAACGGATCATCGGTCTAGCATCACCCCTCTCTATAACCCCCAACTCACGCTCCTCATCCTCATTCTAAATTGATTTAGAAAAATAAAACCTTCAGCCATGCCTCCCCCTCGGCTACGCCTCCCCCTCAGCCATACAAGCATCCCCTTCACTTACCTCCCCATCGACCATGCAAGGATACACTCCCTCATGTTAGCCTCCATCGACAAGCATCCCCTCCCCAAGCAAGCCTCCATTCGCCTTCATCACGCCTCCTTCATGGTCGGCCCCTACCAAAAACGTCACTCCCTACCTGCCGTGTAGTAAGCGTCGGCCCCACGTTACCCCTCCATCCGTAAGCACCTTCCCCCACCTCGCCCACATCACCCTCCATCCATAAGCGCCAACCCCCACCAACCTTAGCGCCAGCCTATCGCAAGCACCCCTAGGCTGTTGCAAGCAATCGCCGCAAGCAACAACTACCACAAGCACCCCGCCTCCATCTGTATGATTAAATGCACTCGTTCCTTTTTTTAAGTGCTATGATTTGATATAGATTTGTTGTTACAAAATTAGTTGGAAAATGGTAGTTGGTATATATTTTTTAGTAAGATAGTCTGTACGTAATTTGATCGTTATTTAAAATATTAATAATAAAATAAATAATGTTATTTAAATATACAATGTTATTAAAAATATTAACAAACTTAATAATGTTATTAAAGTAATAATAAAATTAATAATGTTATTTGAATTAACAATACTATTGTGTGAAAGATAATGTAAACTTTGTTTACATGTAGAGTATAGAAGATGAATTATTTGAAAGATCGAAGTTGGATTTTTTTAGAGGTAAAATAGAGGAACGATTCCATTGCACTTTAGAAATGCCGTGGATGTATTCATGAAAGTGGCATAAGCTTTCCTCCAAACGAGGACACTTTCCTCCAAACATGCACTTGAAGGTTCTAATAATGTTTCAATCACACCCACTGCAATGCCCTGCCATTTTAAACAACTGAAATCAATTACAAATGCCACAAAATACGATTGCAACTAATTTCTGACATTAAAAACGGTAGATCGTTTGTTTTGTAATTTAATTTTTCAATAACTAAGAAAGGAAAAGAGAAACCTTACAGCAGAATCAAACATCAATATAAATAAATATTAACTCAATAATATAATTATATACAACACTATCACATCAATTTACATTTCAATATAATTATTGTTATCTCATAAATGATATAACCATGGTATAAAAGGATATACCCAATCAAGTATGCACGATATAACCTTCATCCACCTTTCCATTCCCTCTTTTGCTCCTACCCGCAACTTCATACATGTACACACACGCACGCACACACGCATATATATATATATATATAATAAAAAGGGAAAATGTTTCAACTATGTTTGGACTGTGCCTAACCATATACACTACGACTATAGGTTTAATAGCTATTGCATAGGAAAAGATTGTCTAATTACACCTTTTGGAGGGTCAAGCCCATGTAGTTCTATTTCTTACCCTTCTTCTGCATCCAAATAGTCGTTGCACATAACAACCATAACATCCATGCAACCAACGCAACCAATGCAAGTAGGAAACACTATCCTACTAAACCATTCCAATCAATCATCATAAATATGGTGTAACAATAATAATAGCACACTTAACCATTAACATTACAAACATTTGACAACACACAATGTTAACCCCAAACATTAAATAAGCTAATCACAACATGTATACTAACATATATACTAACTATCAACTATTAGTAATACACCATCAATGCAAGCATAAATAAATCAAATGTGTGCTAAACCAATGTATTAGTAACACAAACACCAAGTTATCAAATGTATACTAAATCCCTATTTAGCAACACAAACATCAATACAATAAAACCTTAGTTAACTACACACAACGTATTAATAATGGAAAAATATCTCACACATGTCAATTTGCGATCTCATCATCATAAAACAATATATGTGATAAATACTATCAAACACTAATCACATATTACATCAATCCAAAACATCATATTCACGACCATCGTTTTCTCATTGAGTGTAAAATCATTTTATTATTTATCAAATCTCATTTTTATTTAAATAATGATAATAAACTTTCTAATTTTAGTTTATAATATTTTTTTTTGTATTATTTATTAATTTTCTAGAAATTCATAAATAATAACCATATTAATTTTTTTTCGTTAATCTCCTTTTAATTCATTAAACCATTGTTATTTACAAACATCATCCAAAATCTATAAATAATCTTGTTTATTATTTATTTATCTAATTTATCCCCTTATCACAATTTCCCTTATTTTGTTCAATAAAATACATTCATAACTTAAATCCATAATTAATTATAATTAAAAATCCAATAATACAATATGTGTGCTCTTCTCTATTTTTGAGGATCACACATTTTTCTCAAAAAATCCAATAATACAATAATCAACAATAAAAAATCAACTCAAGGAATAACATATACAAAATTTCCACAATATCCGAACAATCACAAATATATCATAATACATATCAATAATTATAATTTTTATTAATGGATATGCATTTAATATTTTAAAATTCAGTTAATTGAATAAATAAACTATACCAATATGCTTTTTCTAATAGCCTCCAAACTTAAGTGCCATGTCGTCTGGAATTTTGCCTGGAGCCCAATAAAAAAACCGCATATGAATCGGAGTTCGTATGCACAAGATATTAGGGCTAGAAGTTATAGGGGCAAACTTGTAATTTAAAAAGATAAATAATTAAATTAAACAATACCGCTTGCTACAGTAACATGCCAAAACCCAATCCCTCCTTCACATTGCTACCCGACACCTTTTACTCGACATTGTCGCTTACGACACTATCCAACGACGCCGTAGACCACCGGAGATACCACCGCACCTAACCTAGCCTGCTCCTCACCATAGCCGCCGCCACTTCTATGGAAATTTCTCGTGAACTCAAGCACATATAGCATGATCCAACCGTAACGATGAACACCCCTTGTCTTCCTCTACAATGCAGTGGCTCTCGATCATCCTATAGTCAATGTTTCACCATCGATTACAAAGCCCCACAATGAACAGTCAAAAATAAATCACCGAACAACCGGTGCGTCGGACTGAAAAAGAATTTCAAATGCCTTTTCGCCTCGTCGAGTGCTTCAAATCCATATATAACTTGATAGGGATTGGACACTTTGGATTTTAATCACTTTTTGATTTGCTAATCACCATTAAAGAGAATTAAGGTTGATTTCTAGATTAAGGAAGGAAATTAAAGATAATGGTGATGGATAGAGTTCTATAGCCTCATTTATATATTTAGGCTAGGTTATCGGTTGTGTATGAATGCAACAAAACTATATATCAAACTGATCATCTTGAAAATACTTTCGTAACGGTTATAAATACGATACACAATTAACCATTTTGTTAAAAATTTACTTTTAATTACTTTAATATTTTGTAGTGTCAAATTTGCGAGTCATTACACCCATGTTGTTGCAGAAAATGATATTATGGATATGATCAAAACATTGGTAGAATCTACGAAAAAAGAGCGATGCCCATCATCAGAAAAAACTTTTATTATATTAAATGGTGAAGAACCATCTAAACTTGTGAGATAGTAGATATCAATTTCAATATAAGGTAAAGATGGTCTGAAGCCATATCGCATGTACTTGGTATTTTTTTAAACATTAATGTTGTTATTTATTGATTGTTGTATATGTTGTGTGAGTTGGAGTAGCTGAGCCTAGCCTATAGTTATAATGCAAGTAGAAAATTATGGAGCCAACTACAAATGTATATTATTTTAAAGCGACCCATATGTGAACTTAAAAATAAGATAAAAATTTATTTATAGATTTAATTATGCATATGTTAGATAGCCTTGTAAATCCTAATATTATACGAAAAAATGTATATGAATTTAACACTACATTCAAATTCATGTAACAAGGTTACCTAAGTTCGTTCTTTTGCAAATTGATTTAGGGTTTACTTTATTTTCCATTTTATGGATAGGAGATGAAAGGAATGGTATTAAAAGATAGATAAATTTGGAAATATTATTGAAAAGAAATGCGGTAGTGGCAACGGAAGATTATAAGAGCATCTCCAATCCCACTGTAGATGTAAAGCGCATTATACACCATTAAAACACAATATTAATTGCATTTTCATCTCCAGCGGTTAAGTATATCTCCTTGAATAATGCCGCAACAAAACTATATATATATACACACACACACACAATGCACAAATTTATAACAGAGTTAGGGGTGATTCCAAATGTTGTGAATCCCATGACATTGTAATATTATAACAATGTCGCAATACATATCGCAAAAAAAATGTAAGCTCATTAGAAGTCGAGAAACATACTCTAAAAAGTTCCACATGATAAAGTTAGTTTATCAATCCACATGATAAAGTCAGTTTATCAACGTCGGAGAGACTGGATTGATAAAGTAAATGGTTAAGACAATATAACATATTCGTTCACTAAGGGACTAGCTCGATTAGCTTTGAGAGAACCGATTGGAGTTATGGGAATAAGATTTCATAATTGACCCCAAGTGCAAGCAGAAGTTTGAAAGAGTTAAAGGTATGCCTTAAGGGTAAATTATGTATATTAGCTCTATAACCAATCATGTTCGTAATAAAAGTATTTGATTTCTATAGTATACTTTGTTATATAATGATAAAGTTAATTAAGTAATTAATTTAAAGTATATTAAATAGAAAATCTTTAAGTTATATGTTATATGATATTAATTACAAACATATTATTTAAAATATTCTTGTAGAAGATGTTTCGAGAAAGGATATCGATACATCCGTTAAGACTAGAGTATGTAACGCCCTTTAAATGTTGGGTAGAGTATTACTCATGGCTTCTGGGGGCACCAAGGGATTACGTACTAATAGTTATTAGATAACTATGGAATGATTCGCTCGAAAGTTTCCTATTGGTTAATAATAAATAAGGCTAAACAGGAAATCTCGAGTGATTATATTCCCCAGTTCTCTCGGCTTGAGAATACTGTTAAATTTCAATATAGATACTCCATATTGATTATAGTTAAAGCGTGGCACTATGTCCATTAAATGACTATAGTTGGGTCTAATTAAAGCATTTGAAGTGAAACACTATTTAATACAGAATCGTCTCCTTAATTATACGACGTTAGTACCATGGTCAATTGTAGTCAATTCAAAGTATAAGTCTCTGGCCAAAGAAGTACAATTAATAATTAATATGATTATTGAGCCAATGGTTTTTTTCAAGGATTAACCAAGTGGAATGTGGACTATATTGGAGTTTTGACCCAAAACAAATTCCATAAGTCCTAAAGTGGTTTAGTGTTGATGAAGAGAGTTGGTATAAACAATCGTTACTAAAAGGTACCGCTTAAAACAATAAAATTGGACTTTATCAATAAAACGTATAAGCGGTAAATTTGACCAAACTGTCACTCCAATAGCTAAGATGATGAGTTAACACTAATTCGAATAGTTCGATATTAATTGTTGACTGAATTTGCATATAAGAGTTGCACAACCACGGTGGCGATTTCTTGGAAATACCACATGATTTAATTGATTTATAATTGCTATAAATTAATTAATATATATGAAGTATTGGTTATTGAATTATTTGATGTATTGGGTGTTGTTAGTAATTTTTGGGTGTCATTAGTAATTAATCGGATGCGCATATAAAAGTTATATATGTGGATATTGATATAAGATATCAATGCACATTTAAATACAATTTAAATGGTATTAATTACTTAACAGATTTGGGATATTTTGATGGTCCATTAGGCCTGTCCTATGGCCGACCATGGCTTGGTAAATGTGGAGGGGATATTTTGTTTTTAAGTTCTAAATATAAATCCAGAATTAGTAAAAGTAGGAGAATTTGTCTTCTTCCTTCCATTATTTAAATGAACATACCTCTACACTTTGGTGCTCTCTTTTAATGCCTCCCCTTTCATGGTCGTGGGTACTTCAAACCATTGCAAAGCTAGGAGATCGATTCAAAGTGGATCTAGGAGAACACATCAATCAAGGTCCATTCAAGGGCCATATTCATAAGGAATAAATCCTATTTATTTTGTTTTATATATTCATGTCTTTGTTTGATACAAATCTACATATGTATCTGTTGTCCACATCAAATATATAGTTATAAACTCGGATCTCATATTCAATTATTTACATTTTTTAATTATGAATTAGTTATCAACAGATAATTTTTAAAATAAAAGGTATATATATCGACCTATATATATTATTTTTATTATAAAATATTGAAGTTAATCTCATTTATTCCAAAATGATATTATGATATCAAATTCATTTATATATATATTTATACATATATAAATTAATTGAAATTATATTTAATAGTAAATTTCTCATGACAGTTTAAAAAAATTCAGAAATGCCAAAATTAATTTTGTAATATAAAACATTGATTAGAGATGTTTTCTAATTGCAAAATGTTTTATAATAAATGGATTTATATAAAATAATATTTATTTTAAATAAATTATATTTTTAGTTTTAAAAGAATTATTTTTATATTCGAAATATATTTAAATATTAAGGTATATGTTTTATATATTTTAATTATTATTTTATTTTAAAATTAATATATATCAGTTAGAAATTTTATACTTTGTTTTTGGCAAATAATATACACTTATAAATGTGCCATCTTTTTATAATTTAAAATATTTACAAATGTTAATTTTGAAATTGTAAATCTAGATTTAAATTTTGAAATTGTTTTTCTTAGTCAAAATTAGATGTCTTGAATAAAAATTGAATTTATTGACTTAATCAAACTGATTTTAATTATTAATTATTTATCTATATTAATTTTGAAACTATAGATCTAGATTTCAATTTTGAAATTGTTTTACTAAGTCAAAACTGGATGTTATAAACAAAATTTGAAGTTAAAATTGTTGACTTAATCAAATTGATTTTAACTATTAATTAATTTGTAACGACCAAACTTTTTGACCCTCAAATGTCGACACTAATACATCCACAGTATTTGTGTGTCGAACACCCAAGTGCTGGAAAGACAAAAAGTTAAAGTAAAATAAAAGAATAGGACAAGAAAGGAAGAACACAACATTAGAATCTCAAAGTGGAATAATAATATATAATATCAAAAGAATAGTGCAAAGGGTTACTCTGAATATAGGAATTTCAGAGTTACAAAACCTAAGTACTATCATCAGCCAAGACAGTTATAACCGCATGTCCTCACAATGCTGATATATAGATAGCTAATACGGAACAATAGAAATAGATAGATAACGGAAGCCTCTAGCTTGTCTTTTGAACACTGAAGCGTCCAAGTTAAAACCTTCCATACTCAACCTACTCGAAAGAGTACGTGAGGAATTTAGGGAGACAAAAACCAAGCGTCAAACATAAGTTTATTATGAGAAAACCCGAGATACATGCAACATGCAACACTAACTATTGAGACCGTATGGATTCCCGTAAACGTTTTTCCCTCAAAAGAAACCAACCATTTATTAAGTTTAATATAGTGATATGATAGATGATGCCTAGGGTGTAGAATATAAATCATATCAAATAGTTGTGATGCTTACATTGGTCACACCATAACATGTTTAGGGTACATCCAAAACCGCTAAGGTACCTTCGCATAATGGATTTCTCCATGGAGATCTATTCGGTCGACTCTAAATCCAATCTCCTGCACAAAGGTCGAAAACTACCTATGAGCAATATATGTCTCTAGATAAAACATAATTTAGGAAAACATAGCTGGTCCATGCTCGAACACGTGATCCTAAATATCATCAACTCCCGTTAGCAACATTGATAAGCATACTCTAGATATGGAGTTGATATATCTTATCACGGGTTAGCCAAACCCTAGGATATGAGGCGTACTTTATTTTTAGTCATTTACGATATCGAGGTTATGTTTGGCATCCTTCACACAAGTCTTCATCACTCGAACAGAACATGAACCTCCAAATGGATTCTTATATCTCGAACAGATCACGAATCACTACATGGATTCGAGCATCTTAAACAGATCTCGAGTCTCCACATAGATTCTCCCTTACAACTTCTTCCAAAACATCGAACCCATATACTAGTTTTGAAGTGGTATTCGGTAAGTAAAACACTTACCAATCTCGTACTCTTCAAAACTAATCAATAAATTATCGATTAACCAATTCCGATTCTTTCAAAAGTAAGCAAAAGCTAGAGACATTTCATACCAATACTCCTCCCCGGGGGTTCCCATTAGCATGAAATTGCGAAGCCTTTCAATTGCTTCTTAAGTTAATATTAGGTCAACTATGACAATTAACTAATCGATTATCTAGTCAAAACAATTGCTTATACAAATTAATATTCGTATACCTAACTCGGTTTCGATATTCCAACTTAACTATTCCTCTTCTAAGAGTGAATCCAGGTAAGTTAGAGCACTGGTTGCATCAAAGCCTTGCCCAAACACTTCATTCTTGAATCTTATAAATAGATAAGTCTACCTCGTCGGCTTTTAGTGTTAAATATAGTATAAATGATTTCCATAAACAAGTAAGAAATCAACAATATTAACACGTTTCCGACATTCCCGACTTAACTATTCCTCGTCCAAAAGAAAACTGGTTGGTTAGAGCTCTATTGCTTCATCCATACTCAACATCAATCTTAACTCTTGCAAATAAATAAGCCTACTTCATCAGCTTTTATCATAAGCAAAGTTAATTACTTTTCAACAAGTAATCGCATAATAAAACCATTTCGCCACTAAGCAATCTTTAACCCCTTTTCGAAAACATTTGTATATACTTTTAAAATACATGAAAATACTTATAATAGGTGTTAAAACATTTATCCAAAATATTCATCTAAAATAACAAGTTTGTAAAATCTATAAAACTTGGAAGAGAACATGTTTTATTATAAAAACCACTTGTTTAAAAATTCACAACTAACTCTTAAAAATTCAAAAAGACCTCAAACCACTATTAAAATGTTCTAATAATAGTTAGTAAACACTTGTAAAAAGAATGAAACAAAATATATAAATTTAAATATCTTTTCAACTCTTTTCAAGTTTAAAAAAACAAGTCTAAACGGGACCGTTTTGCACAAGTAAAGTTTTGGTTGTTTTCGAGATGTTACTTAACTTTTTACTATCCAAGCTTTTAATAGCAACAAACATACATATAAAGCATTATAAATATGGTGAGGCACCCCTAAGGATCTCTCTACAAAGTTCCATAAACATCGCCAAAAACAAAACAATTCACAACTGCATCTATAGCAACTATCACTATAAGTGCACTTTCAAATAAGAGTTATATTCAAACTTATGTTCAACTGCAACCTTTGTGCTTTGTTCTAAGACCTTGATATATGTCATACAAGTCCATTCAAGTTCGTTCAAGTCCTTCAAGTCCATTCATATGTCACTTGTTTTCAAGCCAAGAAGTAAAACCATTGTTTTCACATATGTCCATATTAATTCAACAACATTAATAAAATCAAACATCAACATACATATGTGATATTTTCCAAAATGGCAAGTTAGCTCACCTTTAACCTAACAACCAACTAAGTCCAAGCTAACCAAGTCCAACCTCAACCTTTGCAACACCTTCCCTTCCTTTCGTCCTCGCTTCCACTTAATTTCTACCCTCCAAACCTCCCTCAAAGCTCACGGTCTTACTATAGTAGAGGAGTATGGCTTTGTTATTTTAACTTATAATTAGGTAGGATGTTTTGTAATGTGGTAGTAAGGCTTCACTCCAAGTTTGAGTTGATTTGGATTTGATTTGCAAATAATTTGCTTTAGGAAATTATAAAGAGGAAGAAGAAGAAGAAGACATGGATTTTATAACTCTAAGCTTTGTGAATTTGTGAATGATAACTATGGGTGTGCCCCTCCTTATATAGGCAATGAATGGTGTTGCTTAAGCTTGCACTCACCCTCCACCATGCCAGGGAAGCTTTACCTCCCATCTCTTCTCCTTTATGCTAATTGCATTTATACCCTTAACATGATATGTCTCTTATCCTAATAGAAGCTTCTAGAACATTCCAAGCTTTATAAAGAGGTGTGTATGTTAATTAGTTGTTAATGTGTTCATTTGATCATTAGACAATGCATAAGAGTTCGAACAACTAATATCGATCGAAAAGTTGTTTACCGATAAACCGATTTTCGGTCACATTACCGATTTTTCTTCGAAGAATATAATTTTGTAAACAAATTTCAAAAACAAGTTTCTTATCATTATTTATTAATTAAATGTTGTTTAATAAGGTTATAAAATCATATTTATAACACTAAATTGTATTTCAAAACGTTTCGATATTCGAAGACGAAGTGTTCGAATTTCCAAGTCGCTAAATTCTCCCCTAATTAGAACATTTCATCCTCAAAATTCAAATAAAAACGATAATTAAAGAATATAGAAGAATAAGATACATATATAGAGTACTGCTGAAACTATATATAAACTAAACGGCAATCCAAATGCATACTAAGTGATTCCACCTTAAGCAGGAGTACACTACAAAAGATGTACGATATTAAGAAAAGAAATCTCTATTCTAAGAACAAATCTAGATAGGATTCATTCAAACTATCCTCTGTTTCCCACGTATAATCTCGAGCATCCTCGCTCCATTATACCTTGAATAACTTCACAACCTTAGTCCTCAATCACTTCGTATCCCTATCAACAATACAAATAGGCTGTCTTAAATCAATCAAATTTGGCTCAATCTCCAAGTCATCCTACTGTGATACTTCCATTGTCATCGAAGAATCATGCACAAAATTACGCAAATGCGACACATGAAATACATTGTGCACACCTGCTAGCCTAATCGGTAACTCAACTCTATACGTGAGTGTACCAATCCTCTCCAGAATTGGGAATGGTACTATATAACGAGGAGCCAACTTCTCAGCCCTTCCAAACCAGACTATACTTCTCATCGGAGAAACCTTTACAAACACAAAGTCTTTAACTAAGAACTCCAAGTCTCGGTGCTTCTAGTCTACATAGCTCTTCTGTCGATTCTGCGCTTCCTTGATTCGCTTTCGAATCTCTATAACCTTATCTACACCTCTCAACATATCCGGCCCAAGCACAAGACGATCCCCGAGTTCTACCCAACACGATGGAGATTTGCAAGGCCTTCCATACAATGCTTCAAATGGTGCCATTCTGATACTGGCATGTTAATTCTTGTTAGATGAAAACTCAACAAGCGGTAAGTGTTCATACGATGAACTCCCAAAATCTAAAATGCATGCTCGAAGCAATTCTTCCAACACTCGATTCACCCTTTCCGTTTGCCCATAAGCCTGCGGATGGTAAGCGGTACTCAAACTAAGCTCGGTCCCTAATGCTTCATGCAAACCCTTCTAGAACTGGCTTGTGAATATCATATCTCTATCACTCACGATATCACAAGGGACATCATGCAATCTAACAATTTCCTTCACATACAGCTTAGCCAAACTAGAAGTTGTTCTCATAGGCTTAACATGTAAGAAGTGCGTGCTCTTGGTCAATCGATCCACAAGAACCCACACACCCTTGTTACCTCTTATCAATCTAGGCAATCCGTCAATGAAGTCCATGGAAATCTACTCTCACTTCCACTTGGGAATCTCGAGTGGTTGAAGCCATCCAGCCGTCTTTTGGTGGCTACCTTTCACCTGTTGGCAGTTAGAGCACCTGCTCACAAAGATAGAAACATCCCTCTTCATGTCCTCTCACCAGAACGTCCTCTTCTTGTCTTGATTTATCTTAGTGACCTCAGGATGTATCGTCAACCTAGAATGGTGACTCTCTACTAGAACTTCCTACCTAATCCCATCAACATCTAGGACACATAACCTATCGTTCATTCTCAAAATGCCACGGCCATCCACCTCGAATCCCGGCCACCTCTCCGGTGCCTCATTCTTGCTTACATTCTTAGCTATCCTAGCAAAATGAAGGTCTCTAAGATGATTCTCTTCGATACAACTAATCAGAGCCGGGCAAACCTCAACATTTGTCATAACTACATACCTCCTATTGAGCGTATCAGCTATGACATTAGCTTTTCTCAGAGTATATAATATGTCTAGATCATAGGCCGTAAGAAACTCCAACCACCTTTATTGCTTCATGTTTAAGTCTTTTTGCCTAAAAAGACACTTCAAAGATTTATGGTCCGTATATAACTCGAACCTTTCACCTGGCAAATGATGCCTCCAAATCTTTAATGCAAATACAACTACTAACAGCTCCAAGTCATGAGTTGCATACCTTGCTTCATGCGGTTTGAGCTACCGACTCACATAAGAAATAACCCTTCCATGCTGCATTAACACAGTATAGAGACCTGTTCCACATGCATCAATGTAAACAGTCAAACCCTCACCTCCTTCTGGCATAGTAAGAACAGGAGCACTAGTCAACTTTTCCTTTAACTCTATGATTTCTTGCTCGCGTTTATCAGTCTACACAAACGTGACATCTTTCTTCGTCAAATTCGTCAAGCGAAAGGAAATCTTTGAGTCGTCCTGTATGAATCTCCTATAATAACCTGCTAGACCCAAAAAGCTCCTAATATATGTTGTGTTTTCCTGCCTCTTCCAGTCCTAAATGGCCACAACCTTAGCGGGATCAACAGAAATACCTTCCGTCAAAACAACATGATCTAAGAACCTAACTTCTGAATGCTAAAATTGTCACTTTGAGGACTTATCCTTTAACACATGCTCTCTTAGTGTTTCTAGAACAATCCTCAAATAGCATGAATGCTCCTCCTCGGTCCAAGAGTAGACCAGAATATCATCGATAAAAACAAGAACAGACTCATTCAATACATCTTGGAAAACTCGATTCATTAAGTCTACGAAATATGCTAGAGCATTAGGTAGGCCTAAGGGCATAACTAACCACTCATAAAATTGGCTGGATCTAAAAGCGATCAATGGTACACTATCCTCTACCACCCTCAACTGATGGAACCCTTTAGCAAGATCAAGATGAGAAAACACTCGAGCTCCATGAAGCTGATTGAACAAGTCATCTATCCTAAGAAAAGGATACATGTTCCTAACATTTCATTTCTTGAGCTCGTGATAATCTACATATAGTCTTAGGGAACCGTCCGCCTTTGTAGAAAAGATGACAGGCGCTCCCCAACTCGAACTACTCGGTCGAATCAAACCCTTCTGCAACAAATCACTAACCTGACTTGGTAGCTCCAACCACTCCTTTGAGGCAAGTATACGAATAGGCCATATGATAGGTTTTGCATCTTTAACCAAATCAATGCGAAATTCTATCTCACGGTGAGGTAGTAAACCCGACACTTCTTCAAAGACATCCTCAAACTCCTGAACAACTATAATCAAACCTAACTCCTCTTCCACCACATCCATAGAATAAAGAAAACTAGTCCATGGCTTGTTATCCCCAACTGGTATAGCAATATAGATGGCTTTGGTCCTAAGCTCTCAAACCTCAACCATATGTTCACCAAATTTACATAAGATCCCAAGATGTGATTCGTCATATTACCCTTGAATTATGGGTGCACCTCTACGATGAACATTTCAATCCTCTTCAATGGCCTATCTACCAAACTAGGCCTGAACTGAGATATGGTAGTGAAACGGTTATGATACTCTACCACTTTCACGGCCCCCTGCTTCAAGTCGACGAAGCTCTTAAACAACAAAGTCTTCCCAGCTTCTGGGACAAACTTCATCTCGAATCCCTCCTTAAATTGGGCCTAAGAGAAGTCATTCTCTTGAACAATAGTAGTGATATAACTCCACCAATCCATGGCTGCGTCCGTCAGATGCCGTAATGCCAACCGATGCTTCATCGCATTTTCTAGCTCCATTTCCCCAAATATTTCATCACATAATTTGATCTAATTCTAAACTTCTATGATCATCTCCATACCACCAAACCTCTTACCTCCTAGCCTCTCATAATCGCGGTAGAGCAAAGCAAAGTTCACCTAAGGCCTGAGCTGCACGAACCCCTCTACAATATCCACCCTTGGTTCCCCGATCGAAGCAACATTCTTTGGTGCTCGATCTTTACCATTTCTGACGGTATTACCTTGACCACCTCTACCTCCTCAATAGTCGGCAGCTCTAGTACTCATGATTTGTACTACTTGAACATAGCAGAATATATTAAAGATATGAAAGGCTAGAGCTATTTCAAAGAAAAAGATTATTCCCAAGGAGCTGGAATAAAGTGTATAGGTTTATGGAAAATACAAATACGCTCTCGTATATATAACACACTCGACTCATTCTAGGGTGTCGCTTGCCCAATCTCTAATGAGCGATAACCAACCAAAGTCAAGGTGTTCGCTCGACGTTGGGCTCTAATACTAAATGTGACGTCCCAACTTTTTGACCCTCGAATGTTGACGCTAATAAATCTACGGTATTCATATGCCGAACACCAAAGTTCCAGAAAGACAAAAAGTTAGGGTAAAATAAAAGAATAGGACAAGAAAGGAAGAACACAGCATCAAAATCTCACAATGAAACGATAATATATAATATCAAAAGAATAGTACAAAGGGTTACTCTAAATACAGGAATTTTAGAGTTACAAAACTTAAGTGCTATCATCAGCCTGAACAGTTGTAACTACCTATCCTCACAATGCTGATATATACATAGCTAATACGGAACAACAGAAATATAAATAGATAGATAATGGAATCCTCCAGCTCGTCTTTTGAACTCTGAAGCATCTAAGTTAAAACCTGCCATACTCAACCTACTCGAAAGAGTACGAGAGGGATTTAGGGAAACAAAAGCCAGGCGTCAAACATAAGTCTTGTATGAGAAAACCCAAGATACATGCAACATGTAATGGTAACAATTGAGACCGTATGGATTCTCGTAACATTTTTCTTCTCAAAAGAAACTAACAATTAATTAAGTTTAATATAGTGATATGATAGATAATATTTAGGGTGTAGAATATAAATCATATCAAATAGCTATGATGCTTACATTGGTCACACTACAACATATTTAGGGTACATCCAAACCCACTAAGGTACGTTCGCATAATGGATTTCTCCATGGAGATCTCTTCGGTCGACGCTGAATCCAATCTTCTGCACAAGGATTAGAAACTACCTTCGAGCGATGTATGTCTATAGATAAAATATATCTTTAGGTAAACATAGTTGGTCCACGCTCGAACACGTGATCCCAAATATCATCAACTTCCGCTAGCAACATTGATAAGCATACTCTAGATATGGAGATGATATATCCTGTCGTCGGTTAACCAAACCCTAGGCTATGAGGCGTACTCTGTTTTTAGTCATTTTCGATGTCAAGGTTACCTTCGACATCCTTCACATGAGTCTTCATCACTCGAACAAAACACGAATCCCCAAATGGATTCCCATATCTCGAATAGATCACGAATCACTACATGGATTCGAGCTTCTCGAACAGATCTCGAATCTCCACATAGATTCTCCTTTGCAATTGCTTCCAAAACATAGAACACGTATACTAGTTTTGAAGTGGTATTTGGTAAATAAAACACTTACCAATCCTAGACTCTTCAAAACCAATCGATGAATTTTTAGTTAACTCAATTCCAGTTCTTTCAAAAGTAAGCGAAAGCTAGAGACGTTTTGTATCAATACTCCTCCCTGGAGGTTCTCATTGTCAGGGTTGTCTCGCATGTTTAAAGGAGGAACGACGGTTCGGATTTGGAAAGTCCCACGTCGCTAAATAACTTGGAGAAGTGGTGTATAAATATAGGTTGGTAGGCACATAACATTAGGGATTCCTTTTGTTACAACAAAGTGTGTGCCAACCCATATGTGTATGCCACATGCTGGAGATGGGGAGCTTGGTCCGACCGCCGTGACACAACACTCATTGGTATGAAATCGTGAAACCTTTCGATTACTTTTTAAGTTAATATTAAGTCAAGTTCGGTAATCGATTATCTAGTCAAAACAATTGCTTATACAAATCAATATTCGTATACTTAAGTCGTTTCCAACATTCCAACTTAACTATTCCTCATCCAAGAGTGAAGCCAGGTAAGTTAGAGAATTGGTTGCATCAAAGCCTTGCCTAGACACTTCATTCTTGAATCTCACAAATAGGTAAGTCTACCTTATCGGCTTTTAGTGTTAAATATAGTATAAATGATATCCATAAACAAGTAAGAAATCAACAAGATTAACACGTTTCTGACATTCTCGACTTAACTATTCCTTGACTAAGAGGGAAACCGGTAGGTTAGAGCTCTATTGCTCTATCCCTACTCGACATCAATCTTAACTCTCATAAATAGATAAGCCTACCTCGTCAGCTTTTAGCATTAAGCAAAGTTAATTACTTTTCAACAAGTAATCGCATAATAAAACCATTTAGCCACTAAGCAATTCTAAACCAATTTTCAAAAACATTTGTATATACTTTTAAAATACTAAAAAATATTTATAATATGTTTTAAAACATGTATACAAAATATTACTTTAAAATAACAAGTTTGTAAAATCTATCAAACTTGGAAAAGAACATGGTTTATTATAAAAACCTCTTCTTTAAAAATTCAGAACTAACTCTTAAAAATTCATAAAGACCTCAAACCACTTTTATAATATTATAATAATAGTTAGTAAACACTTGTAAAAAGAATGAAATAAAATACTTAAATTTAAATATCTTTTCAACCCTTTTCAAGTTCAAAAAAATCAAGTCTAAACGAGACAGTTTTGCACAAGTAAAGTTTTGGTCGTTTTCGAGATGTTACTTAACTTTTTACTATCCAAACTTTTAATAGCAACAAACATACATATAAAGAATATAAATATGGTGAGATACCCCTAAGGATCTCTCTACAAAGTTCCATAAACATCACCAAAAACAAAGCAATTCACAACTGCATCTATAGCGACTATCGCTATAAGCGTACTTTGACATCCGAGTTATGTTCAAACCTATGTTCAACTGCATCCTATGTGCTTTGTTCCAAGACCTTGCTATATGTCATACAAGTCCATTCAAGTTCTTTCAAGTCCATTCACATGAAATTAGTTTTCAAGGTTAAGATGTAAAACGATTGTTTTCACATATGTCCATATTAATTCAACAACATTAATAAAATCAAACATCAATATACATATGTGATAATTTCCAATCAAAATGGTGAGTTAGATCACCTTTAACCTAACAACCAATCAAGTCCAAGCTAACCAAGTCCAACCTCAACCTTTGCAACACCTTCCCTTCCTTCCTCACTTCCACTTTCTTTCTACCCTCCAACCTCCTTCAAAGCTCACGGCCTTCCTATGGTGGAGGAGTATGGCCTTGTTTTTTCAACTTCTAACTTGGTAGGATGTTTTGTAATGTGCTAGTAAGGCTTCACTCCAAGTTTGGTTGATTTGGATTTGATTTGCAAATATTTTGCATTAGGAAATTATGAAGAGGAAGAAGAAGAAGACATGGATTTTATAACTCTAAGCTTTGTGAATTTGTGAATGATAACTAAGGGTGTGCCCCTCCTTATATAGGAAATGAATGGTGTTGGCTAAGCTTGCACTCACCCCCCCCTCATGCCATGGAAGCTTCACCTCCAATCCCTTCTCTTTTATATCACTTCTTCTTTATGCTAATTACATTTATACCCTTAACATGATATGTCTCTTATCCTAATAGAAGCTTCTAGAACATTCCAAGCTTTATGAAGAGGTGTGTGTGAGTGTTAATTAGTTGCAAGTGCATAACAGTTCGAACAACTAATATTGATTGAAAAGCTGTTTACTTATAAACCGACTTTCGGTCACATTATCGATTTTTCTTTGAAGAATATATTTTTGTAAAAAAATTTCAAAAACAAGTTTCTTAACATTATTTATTAATTAAATTATGTTTAACAAGGTAATAAAATCATATTTATAACACTTAATTATATTTCAGAATGTTTTGATATTCGAAGACAAAGTGTTCGAATTTCCAAGTCGCTACATAATTATTTATATATGTAAAAGTTTTAAAATATTATATATTATATTTAATTATATATATATATATATTATGAATATTATTTTGAAAATAAATACGTATATAGAGGGCGATGAGTCCGTTATAGGCGTAAATCACAACACCTATATATGACACATTAACTTTATCATGACATATTATGTTACACATGCATAACACACATATAAGTATATTTGGATATACTCATATAAAATATAAAATATAAATTTAATAAAAGTAACATAATCTATTAAATCAAAAAATAAAATAAAATTATATTTTATTTAAATAATCAAGATTGGATGTAGTGCTACCCATTGGACTTTATAGGCCCGCTACGATCCAAAATAGAATTATTACTTTTGAATTCTACTTTTTTTAAACCCAGTTTTGATCTGCCCGGTTCCAATAGTATAGACCATTTATATTTGTAGGTAAACGGTAGAAACGAAAGGTAGGACCTTTGATTTTGGTAAATGATCTTTCCACTATAACGAATGATATGTGTAGGTGTGGACCATAAACACATTTTCTTCATATAAAGGTAGAAATGGTGGATAGATAATGACATGTCAATTTACACAAAAAACTTGAGAGTGAGACCTTAGCATATGAAGAATTAACCTATATGAAATGTGGTGTGGTCTCATTATGTATCATTTATATCTATAAATTATTGTGCATAATATTATTCATACTAGGTTTTTGTTTGACTATAAATTAATGTTTTTCCCTTAAACTCTTAAGCACTCATTTGAGTAGTCTGAGGGTTGAAGCTTCAAGAACTCAAGTTCTTGACAAATGACCACATTAGAGAACTGTAGGAGGCAAAGGTATTAGCTATTCATTTTTTTATGTATATATTGTGGTCAACTTTAGTTGATTTGATGTACTATAAATTTTGATCATTCATGGTAGTATTGTCGTATACTGATCATGTTATATCATGTTGTAAATTTTATTTTTCTCCCCTAACGAAACATTGGGTAGTTATCATTGAAATGGAATGATGATGTAAATTTTGTTTAAGTACCGCAGCTCTTTATCATTTTTGTGTATGCATGAAAAAAAATAGTTCTCGCATTGTCACTTATAAATAACATTAGAGTGATAGCAATGTTCTGGTATTCATTTTTAAGTCTCAAAACTACGGATGTTACAGTTTGTCTTTTAAGTGAATGACTTTGGTTTTATTTAACCTTTTTTGTGAATTTGAAACAATTTGGGTATGAACAACCCATTTTCTGAGCCCTTATATGTTGGCATCTATTAAAGGTGTATCACTAAGGAGAAAGGCATTATATATAATTGATTAAAGAGGATTTTTTAATTGGGGCCCATAAAGTATTTGTGAACGACGTTTACTCAAAGGCATATATGGGCTTCTACATACGAATAGATTTTTTCCAAGATCTACCATTGAGATTGTGGGTTACAATTGTACTCGATCGATATTCAACCTTAACCTCTACTCTACATCGCATTGAATGGTCTAACCAATATGAACACTACTAGTATCATTACGAGATGATCCATCGTGATCCACTTTAAAATATTCTAAAAGTAGACAAAAGCAAATAAGCAATAAATTTTCATTTATTAAGCCTGTATAGGGAAGCAAAATACAATTTATTACCTGAAACTTTCTCACACTTAGGATATATAAGAAATTACAATAAATTACAAATGGCATACCCCTAACTATATCAACGCCTTAGGATGTTTCCTTTCCGTCCTGAAGTAGTATAGTCAACAGTCTACATGCATGTGTCATGCCCTCTTAGAGGGACCATAATGCGATCATGAGATAAAAAGAGTGGAGATGAACCATTTGATTTGGGAGTTAACCCTAAGCATAAAAAATGAAACTAAATGGAAACCCACAACAAGAAAAACTGAGATGATGGGTTAACTTAGAGCAGCACCTTGAGTTGTTGCTTCTTTACCACAAAGTAACATAATTAGAAGTATAAGTGTGTGGCTATGACTTGAGAAGGGAATAAAATTAGTGCATGTGTTAGATAGAAATAAGGACCATATGAATTAAAAACATGGTAAATAACATTTGGCAAGTTATGTATTTTGGTGGATGATAAATATGCTGATGTGAATGATAGTAATCTCCATAAGGGACTTAATGCCAAGGTGGCTAATAATAACCTTCACAAATGAATGTTAAATATGAGTGGTACATACCTCTAGTATTTGTAAGTAAATGGTAAAGACGAAAGGTGGGGACCTTCGATGTTGGTAAATGGGTCTTTCCACTATAAAGAATGATATGTGTAGGTTTGGACCAGGAACATGTTTTCTTCATGTAAAGGTAGAAATAGCGAGTAGATAATGACATGTAAATTTACACATAAAACCTGAGATTGAGACATGAGATTTTAATAATAATTGTAATACCTTTGGTGTCACTCTTTTTTGCTATCAGCATGAACTACCAAAATTGTCCCTTTACAGATATTATCAGAACCTCACTATCACTTAAACATAGGATCTAACAAATAAACTTACTTTACTAATTCAAAACGTTCATCTACAAATATTACCAAATTGTAATTTCACTTAAAAATAGGATCTAACCAACTCAAAATGCCTCTCTATAAATACTACCAAATCAAACCATATCACTTAAAAATAGGATTTAGCAAATAAATTTCCTTTAGAAATTCATTCTTTATTAATTAAAAATTGAAACAAAAATTGAAAAAAAAAACAGATGTCGCAACTTAGAAATAAAAACTAAAGCTAACTACGCATTATTTCAAAGCAAAAAAAATGATTAAACATATACAATTTGTAGAAAAACAATTCACGTGTGAAGCGCGTGCTGTAACGCTCATATGAAGAATTAACTTTTATGAAATGTAAATATACTAGTGTGAGAAAACTTATTCCACTTTGTGGTGTGGTATCATTATGTACCATTTATATCTATAAAATAGTGGTTAATATTATTCATATCAGTCTTATGTTTGACTAGAAGTTCATGCCTTTTCCTTTAAACTCTCAAGCCCTCATTTGAGTAGTCTGAGAGTTAAAGCTTCAAAACCATAGGTTCTTGATGAATAGCCACAGGAGACTATTGTATAAGGCAAAAATATTAGCTATTTATTTTTGTTATGTATATATTATGATCAACTTTAGTTGAATTGATGTGTTATGTGTTGGAACTAGACCAGCCCGCAGCGGAAGTTATGGGTGAATTTCAAAAAATTTACCCTATTGGATCTTTATTGGGCCTATGAAGTCTAACTGAATTAGAACATTTCTAAATTTCATTTAAATATAATCATTTATTTTATTTAAATTCAAATATATTAAGATATAAAATTAATTTTATTTGATTTAGTTTATACATAAATGTATCATATACATATATGTGTGGGTGCATGTGTAACATAATAATCCGTGAAAGGTATAATATGTCCATATGTAGATGTTGGGATTTACATCGCAACAGACATATTAGCTTATTTTGTATGTCATGTATGTTGTCCAAATATGTGCATGTATATGTGTTATAACACACACACACACATGTATGTATAAATATATTATATATAATATATGAACATAAAACATATATATATATATATAGATTAATGTATATATAGAAAGAGAGAGAACAATTATTAATAATTATTTATAATTCAAAATTAACTTAGTTTTGCAAACATAACAATTTTAGTGTTTTAATTTGTATATATTATGAATAAAATAATGTTTTCATCCATAAATAATTAAAATAAAATAATCTATTGATGAAAATTCAAATATTACAATTTTCAAAAATCTAGGACCATAAAATAGAGCTTAGAAAAAATTTGGAGATTTTTCAAAGTTGAAATATTATTTTTAAAAACAAATACATTGATTTCGGAAATAATTATTTAATATAAAATAATATATTATTAAATTTTAAAATTTCATAAACTCTAGAATCATAAACGAGAGGTTACGAAAAATTTTGAAGAATTTTTCAATTAAATTATTATTTTTAATAAATCATAAACATTTTTCTGAAATAATATTAATTATTAAAAATAATAAAATTTATTGAAAAAATCCTAAATTTTTTCAATACGTTTCTAGAATGATATCATATTTTTTTTAATATAAAATTGAATTTTTAATGTAATAATTATTTTATATATAATAAACAATTCAATAAATGTTAATTTAAAAATATGAATATATATGTATGATAATTAATTTTCAAATTTGTAAATTCATATTATATATAAATAAGTGTACTGGAATTTTTAAATCATATATATATCTTATATATGTATATATGCTATTATGAGAGAGAAATATACACTAATATATATATATATATGAATTTATTAATAAATATATATAAAACAATTATTAATGATAAAAATTGATTTTGTACAGTAAACAACATTTGTCTATACATAAATCAAATAGTATAATAAACAAATTATGCACATAACCAAAACGATTTGTGACAACTACATCTACTTACAAAATCTCACCTAACTAAACATATAGTAGCGATATATTTAAACAGATATGTAATTGCTCATTATAGGATTATAATTTAATTACTGTAATATGAATTAAAATTACCAATTTAATGATGCCTTTGAATCCGCGTTGAAGCAATGACTTCACTTCCTTTTACTGTTCTTGATTTGTCAGATTGCAAGTCCGGAATCACCGACTTCTAACTATCGAATAGTATTATTTTAATTTGAAATGTATTTGATAATTTTGGAGTGGATTGAGAGCTACGTTTTAACCAACAATATAGAAGGTAATGGTGGCCAAAAAAGGTTAGTCATTATTTTAGACACACACACACACACACACACACACATATATATAGTGTTGTATTAGAGAGAAACGAGGAAAACCTTTTTACCCATTCTCACTTGATCTCAACCCATTATCTCCAAGCCAATTCCCTATGTTTTAGCCACCCCTAGACCTTCCCAAAACTGAAATTTTGCAGCCCTAATGATGGGCCTTAAACCCATCTAAGCCCAAGCCAAAATACTATGCAATTAAATCTAATTTAATCGCTTGTCGATATTATATATAGATCGATATATTTATAACTGTTATAAATATATATAACATTATTTATTTCTCAAATCATATTCAAATTTTATAATATTAATTAATTTAATTAATTGATAACAATTATAAACTAATTAAATCATTCGGTCTTAAGGGAATTCATTATTTCGGCTGTGTAACTCTTGGGTGTAAATTTGGTCAGCGATTAACATCAAACTATTCTAATGTTAACGTTCACACGTCACTTAGTAGGTGGTGTGACATTATGGCCAAATTTATCCATACTCATTTTTTGTAAAATCCAATTTTAGTTTAATAAGCGTTACCCGGTTGCGACATTTGTTTACACCAATTCTCTTCGTCAAAACTATATCACTTTGGACTTATGGAATTTGGTAATGGTCAAAATTCCAACCTCATCCACATTCAACTTTATAGTCCAAATACAAAGTCCTTGGTTCAATAATAACAATTATTATTAACTGAAATGCTCTAGCTAGAGACTTTGACTTTGAGTTGACTGTGATACTAACCGCATATAACTAAGGAGACGAACCCTCTCTTGAATAGTGCTTCACTTCCAATACTTTCACTCGACCCAACTATAGTCACTCGATGGACGCCATGCTATGATTTGGCTATAATCAAAACGGACCTTTCATATTGAAGATCCACGGTATTCTCAAGTTGAGAGAACTGTGTAAATCAGTCACATCGATATTTTCTGTTGGACTTTAGTTATATTAACCAACAGAAAACTATCGAGTGAGTCGTTCCATATTATCCAATAACTATTAGTACGTAACCTCTAGGTGCCCCTAGTAGTCATGAGTAATACAGTGCCCAATATTTGGAGAGCGTTACGTATTCAAGTCTCAACGGATACATCGATATCCAGTCTCGATGCATCTTGACTAGGAACATTTAAAATGGTATATTTGTTTCGTTGTGATAAATTATTCACGGTTACAACACTTTGTAACTACTATAACAAAATATACCGTTTGTGGAATTTTTCTATTAAATATACTTTTAATTAAGTTAATTAATTAATATAATCACATTATATCAAGTATATAATTGGAAGAAAATACATTTTATTTCGAACAAGATCGGTCAACGAGTTAGATATATGTAACAAATTACATAATTGTCCCTACGGCATACCCCTGACTCTATTAATCCCCCACTTGCACTTGGGGTCAATTATGAAATCTAATTCCAACTTCTCCAATCAGTTTTCTCAAAACCAATTAGGTCAGTCCCTTAGTGAATGGGTATGCTAATATATTTTAATTATCTACTTCGATTAACTCTCTCTGACACTGATAAACTGCCTTTATCATGTGGAATAATTCGAAGTATGTCTTTCGACTTCTAGTGAGCTTTAAGTTCTATCATGACCAATTTCATGACATTGTTATCTTATAACAATATTATGGGATTCCTAACATTTGGAATCACCTTTGGCTCAATTATAAATTTGTGCATTTTTATCTATATACATTGGTTTAGTGTAGCGCTGTTCAAGTTAAAGTTCTCAACATTTCGTTGAATCGACCACAATCACCTTTATTTTGAAACATTTTCAAATTAAAGATTTTAACTTGAATTTTATCATTGACATGTTATACTCAATATCACTTATAAAAGTTTGTGTCCAAACGTTCCATCATAACGAGTTCGTTGTTTCTATAAACAATTCTCTAGTATTTCATAAATACGCGAGAACACCTCAAACAACCATTTAGTGATATCAATTTGGATTTTATATTTACTCCATGTATCAAATGCATAAGGAATCCAACTTACATGTTCTCTTTTTAATAGGGTGCTCTTGCATATCGTTTTGGGACAATCCCTATATCTTTTGTACTCACCATAAAAGACATCATTTACAATCCAAAATTGAGTATTAAAACAACTAAAGTTGATTTTAATACAAGCATATTGTTAAAATCAACAACGTGTTGTTTACTTATAGTTTAGAAATATCAATGTACCTTTTAACGTTCTTTCTTATGAACACACGCTTCCTCTGCACTTTGATTAAAAATCAAACTATTTGATTTTCTATCAAAATACTTATTCAATCTTGATGCTTATAAAATGATACATTCGTATCATTTCTTGGATCATATCCAAAGACTCACAAACTCAATATCACTCCCATTGACTTTGAGGCATTTTTGGTTAATATGTGTAAACGGCTTACTCTAAATCATTATTTAGAATTTTCTGTTTCAATACATAAGTACCAAACACTAAGTCTTATCGAGCGATAAGTTTGTGAGTAAATCTGAATTAACTTGGGCATGTTTACTGAATCTGTTATGCTAATTTCAATAATTGAAATTTGTGATATTATTCTTATCAACATTGCTCATTTAATTCCAACCACATTAGTCTTTCCAATAAAGACACAATCTCGGCCGATGGATCACATCTCTTTGGTTACGACCACCAAAATCATATTCTGATAGCGTACTTGGAATTCTTTCAGATTTGTGCATCATACCATATAGAGTCAATGATCTTAATGGTTTAATTGAACAATCGAGGGTAATGTATATTTTTGACATTAATAAGAAACTCATAGTTTCTCTTCTATGTACGAGAATACTTATTAGACATTCTAATGTTATGTGTTCATTTAGGTTAGTTAATTTCACTTCATCTCATATAATCAGTTCAATCTATGGATCAGATCCAATTCCATTTAACTACCAAAAATTTCTTAAAGAAATTCCTTCACAATGAAGTTGATATATCTTGAAACAACAATTGTTTCTTAGTGCATATTGAATAGGGATTCAAAAACGCTTTATGAATCTTTTTATTTATAAAAATTAATTTTAGTTTACAAAAATTATGTTCAAAACATAAATATGTCATTTGATGACAGACCTTTCCAAAAAACTTTCGGAGATTCATACAGGATCCCTCATGAACAATTATTACGTGCAATCTTTCGACTCACACAACCTGCCAACTTCTTGGCCTAGGATATGTTGGGATTTCTTACAAACTCTTATCTTGTATGATTTTTTAAAATGTTGTTTAGATGAAATAATATCAACCTTGTGTACTACTCTTAAGTACTTGACCTTATAGAAAGAAACTAACTCAACTTCACTCACAATTAATCGTAAATTGTCCAACAATGTCTTATTACTCCTTATCGATGCATCATTATGTATCACATGGAGGTGTGACTTTTGAGATTGAATCTCTATTCATTTTTAGGTACATTTGGAACTCTTTCCAATATATTCACTTATTCGACCAAATCAAATCATTTTATTCTATTGCGTGTTATTTTATTTACTTTTCTTTTATATTCTATGATTTTATCATAAACTTACTACATGTGTATCCAATACATATGCACATGTTGGTAATAAATCATCGATGAATATAACAAAGTATGTGGAACCCTTTTGGTATTAATAGACTTGTGATTGCATACATCAATATGTATTAATTCAAAGAGTTCATCAACTCTTATGATGCTCTCACTGAATGGGTGTATAGTCATTAATTGTTTGAGATATAATTAACCTGTATCATATGATTCATAATCATATAGTAAAATTATTTCTCAAAAATACGGCTTAGTCTATAATTCCAAAACAACTGTAAATAATATTAGACACATATGTATTTTTCGTTGCATCGCTTTTACTATGAAAACAAATTCCATAATATAGTTCTATTTCATAATGAATATCCATAATACTCATGTTGAAATATAGTTATATCTATTTTTCAGTCAATACCAAAAATAAAAATTATTTCACAAATAATGTTCGGTACATTTTACGAAAACAATTTTCATAATTTGATGCAATCATTAGGTGCTATATGGCATGCTCCCACTATTTTCGCCATTACTATAATAGTGTACTAAATTTAGAGGTCCACCATTCACTTAATATTGTTAATATTGTTTACTTATTTCATATGCTGCAACTAGTTTATAGAGGAGTGTTCTTTGATCAAATATCTTGAACTCAAAGAAATAAATGTTATAGAAAACAATTTTCTATATGAAAATACATTTCAGAATAAAAATCATATTTCATATTCCAATATTAAGTATCATTTATTATTACAATTTTTGTTTCCAATGTTTCTCTATGAAGCAGAAGTGACTATTCATTCTCTTCATTCCAACTTTACCTTAAATTACATCTATTCTTATACATTTGTTTTTCTTTCAAATGGTCAAACTATTCAAAAGTAAACCTTACTACAATATCATGACAAACCTTTTACAAAAGCGCATTCGATTATTCTTAACATTTAAGACATCAAATATGTTGCACTTTATGTAAACCGATCAAGATGACATTTCAACGATCGAGTTCTTAGATGTGTCTCGTAGTTTATGGTCTTGTATTACATTAACACAATATAATCCTTTTGAAATCATTCAAGTTGAATACATGATCTTAAAATAATGTTTATTGGCTTACTATGAATGAACTAACTTCATCGAAATATTGTACCCCACAAACTATGAATGTTCACCATATAACATTTATATGTGAAAGTACATGGATCAAATATCCATAGTCTTGAATTGCATTTAGAGTTCAGAAACTCATGAAATGCAATACACGGTCTAAACCAAATAAACATATAAGTGACCAACTTACGAATGTATTAAGTAGTTGAAATTAGACACTTGCATGGGTATAGAAAAATTATATAACATGCAATTAGAATTATTAGTAAGTATATATTATATTTCTATTTGTCAACTTTCAATTCAGTTTGTATATATATGTTAATTAACAAACGTTTTATCAATCATATTAAATGCACAAATTTATCATTGTAGATAATTATAACAATATATAGCATATGTTCTTACAATATTAAAAAGGTTAAATGTTACCATTTCATTTTTCTAATAAGGCTCCCACTAGTCTTTTATATTTCTCCAACCCCTAAGATGAAACATAGAAGTCTTAAAACTTCACTAGTGGGTGTTAGAACTCATTTGTTTTGGTATTCTGACCTTGAGTTTGCTCAACAAATCATAGCCCCGCAAACGATGGATAACTCCTTATCGGTTGTATCACATACAACTCCTAACCCATTTTTCCTTGTTCTAATCTCATTTCGACCTTGAGTTTGCTCAACAAATCGAAAGAGATTATTCACTCATACCTACCATATCGTGATGGCCTAAGTATAGTATATGTACCTTGAGTTTGCTCAACAAATACATATAGTTATCTTACCTCATCTGTTCAATATATTAATAATACTACGCATAACATCTCTAGCTTGAGTTTGCTCAACAACTAAGGAGTATGTAAGTAATTTATTAATATATATATAGTAGAGGACAACATTATATTGAAGATTCATAATCTTCAATATATATATTGAGTGATATCGACTTATAGAATAATATATTTCTTATGAAATACCCCAGCGATTCAAGTGTCAAACACATCAGAAATCACGGTATATGTACATTTACATATGTATCTATTTCTCAAGTCTATTTGGGTTTCTTTAATGTTCCACATTTAGTTTATACACATATCATATAAGTTTTATTGTTATATAACTTTATATTTCATATTACTTATATGATAGTCTTACGTATAATATATCATTAATTAAATCTTATCTAATTAATTTTAATCAATTAACTCTTTAATTAATTTTAAATTATTATTCCAATATAACTTTTATATTTGACATATCTACTATAACATTTATAGTGTATACTATAACCTTTATAGTGTAACACACATATATCATATATGAGTGTATTTTATTTAATTAATTAACCTTTAATTAATTTGTTCGATTAAAAAATTTTATTAAAATTTATTAATTTCAAAATTTATTATGTATACATACATGTATACTTATGTTATCTTAAACATTTTAAAATAAAATAACATATATCAACATATATAATACATGCATATATGCATTAATTAATTAACATATTTAATTAATTTATTTTATTAATCTTATTAATAAATTTAAAATTTGAAATTATTATATAAATATTTTCAAACATTTTGAAAATATCATTATCCTTTCAAACATTTTGAAAACTTATGTAGTATTATAATTTTTTATAATAAACATGTTTTATTTTAAATTTAACTATTAAATTTAAAATCTTTAACATTAATTTTCAAAACAATTTTGAAAATTAGCCCAAGGTCCAAATTAAGATGGATCTTTTCTATTAGAAGCAACCTTTGGGCTTACTTCACCTTTCAGGCCAGGCCGGTAACCAGGTAAGACAGGGTACTTGATTACCCAATTCCAATCCTAGACATTACCTTTCTAGACACTGTACTAAGTGGGCAAGCTTAATTAGTTAGCCTTAATATGACTAATTTAGACCACATAGGCTATTGGGCTTTGATACCATTGTTGGAACTGGACTAGCCCACAGCGGAAGTTATGGGTGAATTTCAAAAAATTTACCCTATTGGATCTTTATTGGGCCTATGAAGTCTAACTGAATTAGAACATTTCTAAATTTCATTTAAATAAAATCATTTATTTTATTTAAATTCAAATATATTAAGAAATGAAATTAATTTTATTTGATTTAGTTTATACATAAATGTATCGTATACATATATGTGTAAGTGCATGTGTAACATAATAATCCGTGAAAGGTATAATATGCTCATATGTAGATGTTAAGATTTACATCGCAATAGACGTGTTAGCATATTTTGTATGTCATGTATATTGTCCAAATATGTGCATGTATATGCGTTACAAAACACACACACACACATATGTATGTATAAATATATTATATATAATATATGAACATAAAACATTTATATATAGATAAATATATATATATAGAAAGAGAGAGAACAATTATTAATAATTATTTATAATTCAAAATTAACTTAGTTTTGCAAACATAATAATTTTAGTATTTTAATTTGTATATATTATGAATAAAATAATGTTTTCATCCATAAATAATTAACATAAAATAATCTATTGATAAAAATTCAAATTTTACAATTTTCAATAATCTAGGATCATAAAATAGAGCTCAGAAAAAAACTAGAGATTTTTCAAAGTTGAAATATTATTTTTAAAAACAAATACATTGATTTCAGCAATAATTATTTAATGTAAAATAATATATTATTAAAAATTCAAATTTTAAAATTTCAGATATTCTGTGATCATGAATGAAAGGTTATGAAAAAATTTAAGAATTTTTCAATTAAATTATTATTTTTAATAAATCATAAACTTTTTTTATGAAATAATATTAATTATTAAAAATAATAAAATTTATTGAAAAAATCCTAATTTTTTTCTATATGTTTCTGGAATGATATAATATTTTTTTAAATATAAAATTTAATTTTTAATGTAAAAATTATTTTATATATAATAAACAATTCAAAATTCAATAAATGTTAATTTAAAAATATGAATATATGTATGATAATTAATTTTCGAATTTGTAAATTCATATTATATATAAATAAGTGTACTAAATTTTTTAAATCATATATATATATATATATATCTTATCTATTATGGGAGAGAAATATACACTAATATATATATATATGAATTTATTAATAAATATATATATATATAAAAAAAAAAATTATTAATGACAAAAATTGATTTTGTACAGTAAAAAACATTTTTCTACACATAAATCAAATAGTATAATAAACAAATTATGAACATAACCAAAACGATTTGTGACAACTACATCTACTTACAAAATCTCACCTAACTAAACATATAGTAGTAATATATTTAAACAGATATGAAATTGCTCATTATAGGATCATACAATATAATTTAATTACTGTAATATGAATTAAAATTACCAATTTAATGATGCCTTTGAATCCACCTGAAGCAATGACTTCCTTTCCTTTTACTGTTCTTGATTCGTCAAATTGCAAGTTCGAAATCACCGACCTCTAACTATCGAATAGTATTGTTTTAATTTGAAATATATTTGATAATTTTGAAGTGGATTGAGAGCTACATTTTAACCAGAAATATAGAAGGTAATGGTGGCCAAAAAAAGTTAGTCATTATTTTAGACACACACACACACACACACACACACACACACACATATATATATATATAGGGTTGTATTAGAGAGAAACGAGGAAAACCTTTTTACCCATTCTCACTTGATCTCAACCCATTATCTCCAAGCCAATTCCCTATGTTTTAGCCACCCCTAGACCTTCCCAAAACTGAAATTTTGCAGCCCTAATGATGGGCCTTAAACCCATCTAAGCCCAAGCCAAAATACTATGCAATTAAATCTAATTTAATCGCTTGTCGATATTGTATATAGATCGATATATTTATAATTATTATAAATATATATAACATTATTTATTTCTCAAATCATATTCAAATTTTATAATATTAATTAATTTAATTAATTGATAACAATTATAAACTAATTAAATCGTTCGGTCTTAAGGGAATTCATTATTTCGGCTGTGTAACTCTTGGGTGTAAATTTGGTCAGCGATTAACATCAAACTATTCTAATGTTAACGTTCACACGTCACTTAGTAGGTGGTGTGACATTATGGCTAAATTTATCGCTTACTCATTTTTGGTAAAATCCAATTTTAGTTTAATAAGCGTTACCCGGTTGCGACATTTGTTTACACCAATTCTCTTCGTCAAAACTATATCACTTTGGACTTATGGAATTTGGTAATGGTCAAAATTCCAACCTCATCCACATTCAACTTTATAGTCCAAATACAATGTCCTTGGTTCAATAATAACAATTATTATTAATCGAAATGCTCTAGCTAGAGATTTTGACTTTGAGTTGACTGTGATACTAACCGCATATAACTAAGGAGACGAATCCTCTCTTGAATAGTGCTTCACTTCCAATACTTCCACTCGACCCAACTATTTTCACTCGATGGACGCCATGACATGATTTGGCTATAATCACAGCAGAGCTTTCATATTGAAGATCCATAGTATTCTCAAGTTGAGAGAACTGTGTAAATCAGTAATATCGATATTTTCTGTTTGACCTTAGTTATATTAACCAATAGAAAACTATCGAGTGAGTCGTTCCATATTATCCAATAACTATTAGTACGTAACCCCTAGGTGCCCCTAGCAGTCATGAGTAATACACTGCCCAACATTTGGAGAGCGTTACGTACTCCAGTCTCAACGGATACATTGATATCCAGTCTCGATGCATCTTGACTAGGAACATTTAAAATGGTATATTTGTTTTGTTGTAATAAATTACTCACGGTTACAACACTTTGTAACTACTATCCCAAAATATACCATTTATGGATTTTTCTATTAAATATACTTTTAATTAAGTTAATTAATTAATATAATCACATTATATCAAGTATATAATAGGAAGAAAATACATTTTATTTCGAACAAGATTGGTCAACGAGTTAGATATATGTAACAAATTACATAATTGCCCCTAGGGCATACCCCTAATTCTATCATTATGTATATATTATGATCAACTTTAGTTGATTTGATGTACTGTAAATTTTGATCATTCATGGCGGTATCCTTGTTTACAGAGCATGTTATATTATGTTGTATATTATATTTTTCTCCCTATGATGGAACATTGGGTAGTTATCGTAATATCATTGAAATGGAATGATGATGTAAATTTTGTCTAAGTACTGCAGTTGTTTATCATTTTTGTGTATGTACAAAAAGAAAATTAGTTCTCACGTTGTGGTTTATAAATAATATTAGAGTGGTGGCAATGCTCTAGTATACATTTTCAAGTCTAAAAGTGTAACAATTTGTTTTCCAGGTAAATGGCTTATTTTGGTTTTTACTTGGTCATCCAAAGTCTTGCCAATCTTGACACCTCTGGTGGAGTCATTTGGCTCATTTGTAACATCTTCCCAACTTTTCCATAAATTTCAGCTTTTTCTTTATTAATACGAGTACGAAAGCACGTCCGATGGACGTGCACATAGAAAAATGCGAGTTAATGTTTTATTAGGCAAAGCATTTGGAACGTACAAAAATTCATTTCAATAACATTTTTGTAATACACCTACCTAAAACATGAATAAATACGGAAAAAAATCAAAATAGTTAACCTTTATGTTCCTTGCCTAATATTTTGTTTATGAAAACGTTAATAATAGTTGATTGCCGTCTTCTTCTCTTGCACAAAATCAAACTATTTTCTAGATAGGACATAGAAATTTAAAAAAATTGTTCCTTACGTTGGAAAATAATACTCTTAGAGCGTCCCCCAATAGGGGGTTAGTCAATCAGTGACTCAGTCCAAATGGGGTTTTGGTCGGTCTATTTAGACCAATCAAAGCAACCCATGCGGTCACTTAAGCAACCTTGGAGATGCTTTGTAACGACCCGGTATTTTCAACCATTCGCATCCGCACATGTCAGACTTGAATTGCTCAAAATACCGCGTTGTAAATAAAATTTGGCAAAACTTAGCATAAACAGTAAATAAATAATCACAGATCACAGATACTATGTAAAAATATCAGAATAGAAATACAATACACAAGATCTCTCGAATATAGTGAAGTCTCCAATGTTTTTCACATTTAAAGTACTTCTCTCTAGAGAGAAGTACTTTAAATGTGAAAAACATTTTCACATTTAAAGTACTTCTCGAGAGAAGTACTTCTAATTGTGACCCTATTTACATAGTAACCGTATTAACCCTAGTGACCTATTTACATGGTAACCCTATTTAGACTAGTGACCATATATACCCTAGTGAGACAAATTCTTTTTGCTATTTACATAGTATGACTATGTAAATAGTAAAAAGAATTTGTCTCACTAGGGTATATATGGTCACTAGTCTAAATAGGGTTACCATGTAAATAGGTCACTAGGGTTAATACGGTTACTATGTAAATAGGGTCACAATTAGAAGTACTTCTCTCGAGAAGTACTTTCTCTCGAGAAGTACTTTAAATGTGAAAATGTTTTTCACATTTAAAGTACTTCGACTATGTAAATAGCTTAAAGAATTTGTCTCACTAGGGTATATATGGTCACTAGTCTAAATAGGGTTACCATGTAAATAGGTCACTAGGGTTAATACGGTTACTATGTAAATAGGGTCACAATTAGAAGTACTTCTCTGCAATAGATGACTTCTCTGAACCAATCAACTGGAAGTGCTGAAAGCTGAAGTGATAGTTGGATCTCCAAACGAAGCTCCAAACTCCAAAGGTGAGTCTCAAATGCTGTATCACTCGATCTGTTCCGAGCGTAAAGAAAAACACAAAACACTCGAGTCAGGATTAACATTCTTATATCAATAAATCCAACTCAAGTGAAATATCAACTGAAATACAAGTAACTTAAAGGATGTTTGGGATAACCATCCTCTAAGGATCTGCAGAACTATCTACAAGGTGGAAATATACACTATAACACCGTGGTCATTCCAAATTAATTTATACTTCAAACCAAAATATCATTTCATTTCAAATATATCTATTTTCCAAAATAGTATATATATAGGTTTAAAAATTTAAAAGTAAAGTATTTATAATTTCCTCAAGTCTCACAAATCGATTCAAATTAACTCAAATTCCAAATTCAAATTTATTCAAAGCTCAATTCATCAATTCAATTCAGTTCTCAATAGACCATTTAAATTTTTAATATATTTCAAGGCTTTAATATTCAATATTTTCAAAGTTAAATTTTAACGGTTTCATGTAGTTCTTGATTTAACTTTATTATTATTTAATCAGGGAATATTCACTTAATAAATTCAATATCATTTAACTAGCCTTAAATTTCATTTTTACTAAATATTTCCTTAAATTTATTTAAACAAGAATTATTCATTAAATTATTTAAATCAAACCCAAGTTATAAATCATATCTTAAATCTCAATTTCAATAAGTTTCAAATTGGTTTAATTAAATAAAATTCTTTAATGAATACAATTTCAACTAAATTCAAATTATCTTCCCAACCTTAACTTATTCAAATTATTACCAAAATCTATTTTGAAATATAAATTTTATACTTAACATAATATATGTATTAAATCCATCTTAATTAAATTAAATATCATTATTAAATCTATATATATCATTACCATTTATATATTAAAATTTAAGAATCAACATTTATTAAAACCATATATTTCTTTTCAAAACCATATAATTTATTTCAAAAATATTTATATATGGACCAACGGTGTCTGTATATAATTTCCTATCTATGGTCAAGTGATACAGATATTTATCATTTCAATCCGTAAATTTAAATACATACGGGTAGATATCATTTCGACCCATAAATCCCAAATTCAATTCAAATGAAAATCGTTTGGGTCTATCATTTCAACCCATAACGATTTTCTCCTATTCTAAAGTTCGTTCGGGTATGTATCATTTCAACCCATAGTGAATTCTATACTAACAGGGAACTTGCAGAGTGATAACAGATAATATAAAATACAACAACGGGCATATATCATAAATAACAATATAATATAAACAACAGGATATGGTGTCATATCCCACAGGTGAATAGTTATATATAATAGCATATATAACAATTTAAATAACTACAGCAGCATATTTCAATTGTCGTTTCAATTGAAATCAAATTTAATAAATATAAGAACGTTAAATCGTGAGTGATTACTCACCTTTCGAGGCTAGGGGAGATTGACAACAAAACAAACTACAAATTTAAGCACGAGTTCCAAATCAGGGCAAGATTGGCACGAATTCGACGGATAGAGCTGATACATAAGAAATCGATGGAAATAAATCAGAAACTGCTTGATGTAACCGGAAAACATATACACTATTATTATCATTATTGTATAAAATCAACACTTGAATTAGGACAAATATAAAAATAATGTATATACATATACATATATATAACTAAAATCACAATCCTTAAAACACAAAAAAAAAACAATATTGAATTTTAAACACGCATGACTCAAAATCAAAATATTTTACAATTTCAAAGACAATACTTAAAACTAAGGAACAAGACTATATGATATGTATAATAACCTATGCATATTCATGTAAACCTTATCCATGCGCAACTGCATAACATATTATATTATATGTATCCTATCCATATGCTTACATAACTGATATATATTTCAAAAATCATATATATATATATATATGTATGTATGTATGAACTTAACTCTAAAAGAGAAAAGTATAATGCCAAATCATTGCTGAAAACATGTATATTTGACTTATATAATATAATACGGTATATATATTTAATGGTCAAATAACATATATACATAGTAATTAGAAATATAGGATCTGGGAACACAACTCATGGGAAATCATATATAAACCTAACCAGTGAGAGATACCAGCAAAATAAAATAAAAAAAATAAAAATTCTTTCGAAATATAAAATATATAAACCCAACAATATAAATATATAAAATATATATGACTGGTCTGTAACCTTATAAACAAATATATATGTATATAAGTCTTTGTATATCAATATGCAAAATATCTATATATATACACACACGTGTAAAACAGTATGGCTTCAGCCATAAACCCACGCATGTATATGTATAACATAAAGGAAAAATCAATACTTACTAAAACAAATACAATACTTTCAAAATATCATATATACACCATGTATATACTTATATACTTATACAATTAAACAGACTAAAAACATATAAAAATTGCAAACAAATATGCTTATATAATATAATATAAAATGATAAGCTCGCAGCAATTAAAATTTTATGCAATGCATATCCACGGTGTATATATTTATAAACAATAGGTACAACATACCTACAAAATTTATTACAGAATCTAATAAAATAACAAAGTAAATCTTAAACAAATAAAACTGTGACATATATATACAAAAATAAACAAACGTAAAAAAATATACATAGATGTATGCTAACCCAGCAAATCATAGATGAACAATATATACGTAAATTATTATTAAAACCCATATATAGATAATTATAAAAGTAGCTGCTATAGATATATTTTACTTACAAATTGCAAACGAACAAGTTGTTGATGGAGATGTTGCACCGACATAGGCGATAGGCTTAGATGATGACAGGCTTCGTTGGGGTTCGCGAAGGAGGTGGAGAGCTCGCGTGGTGGTTGCCGAAGCCTGCGCTCAAGCTGGCAAGGTTGAAGGACGGTTCAGCTAAAGGGGAGTGGTCATGGTTGTGTGGGGTGACACGCTGTTCGGCTTCAGGTGGAGGCAGTGGTCGCGGCTAGAGGTGGATATGGTGCAGGTGTTGGTCACGCGAGGAAGAGGCGGAGGTGAGAGGGAGGAGCGGTTGCTGTTGTGAGGCGGGCACGACGGAGAGGGAAGAAGGCGGGTCTGGGGTGGTGGACACGGTAGTGGGTTGGAGGTGGATGTGAGGCTGTGCTTGGTTATGGAAAATGGAGATGGAAAGTGGGAAGATTTAGGCTACAGGAAGAAACGTTGGTAGGCAAATGAAAGAGAGGAGGGGATGGCTTCAGGAACTAAGAGAAGAAGTGTATGCAAATAGGTAGAGGAGAAGAACAGTCAGAAGAATGTAAAAATAAAATTTGTGTGTAATGTGTGACCAAATGAAACGTCAAAAGTTTTGAACGAACCAAAAGAATGCAACATCAATGGTCACCCTATGATACAACTAGAATTTAAAGCAATTAATTATGATGTTTGTACAGCACGCTTCAAAGTTTGGAACCGAAGGAAAGCGAAAAGTTAAAAGTGGTACCGTTACAACGGATCGTTATCAACGTTTCTGTTGTGTATCGGACTTCAAAATACGGAAATAAATATACCGTAGAGATCAGCACGACGAGACGATCAAAACGATATACAGATATCAGTGGCACGATCATCCGATCAAAAGTCGATAATCGGTACCGAAAATGCTGCTATTTTGCCAGAATTAAGATAAACGGAGCAATAGAAATCCAAATTTGGAAAACCGAAAGATGACCTCTCACTCAGAAGAAGATTTAGAAATTTACTGTATAAAAATATTCAAGTTTGGAAAACATTTTATTACCGACAATTATTAACTAATTTGAGTTTGAATAAAATTATACAATAAAATAAACTTCAATATTATAAATTGAAAATTTACCATTTGCTATATTTAATTATACGTAATCCAAATATTAAATTTTTATTTCAAAATTCAATTATTTAAAATTTTACAAAAATTCAGTTAAATACGTTATTGAAACCAATTAAATTTCATGGGTCGTTACACTCTCCCCCACTCAAAACTTTTCGTCCCCGAAAAGGAAGGAGGTAGGAGAATAGAAACAACCAAACAGAAAAGATAGATTAAAAGACAAGGATAAACAATTTTAAAACTATATAAATTTACTTGAAATATTCATTTGAAAACTTCATTTGCAATTTCAATTATATTTAATACTTTAAAACCTTTCAAAACCCATTTGTAAAATTTCTTGCTTCCTTTATAACAACCTTTTATATGTTTTAAATAACACCTTTATAATTATATGAAAACTATTTGGAAACAATTATTTACATCATTAGTTATATCTACAAAGAAGTTATTGAAACATTAAATCCATATTTCGTAAATTTATTAATTTTATCTCAAGATGCTTTTCAAATATTATTAATAATCAATAATCATTTACCTTAAATATGTTTTATTTAATTAATAACTTCTAAAATTTTTAACACTAAAATTTTCTATTAAACCAGGTAGTATATAAATATACAATATTTAACAAGGATTAATTAAGTCAACAATGAAAAGAAGGTGGATTCGGAAAAACAAAATATAGGTGAATAAATAAAGTTGATCAAGTAAGGTAGATTCAAGGAATAGTATCGAGTACGAATAATTAATTCAAACCATAAGAATTTCAATTTCAAATATTAATACAAAATTTCTTTGTTGGAAATACTTTTATAATAAATTACCTTTATAACGAAACAAATTTTTTTTCGAAGATACTTTTATAACTCGATGTCTTAACAAGTTTATCCTTGTTCCTGTAGACTCTGGTAGTGCGTTGATCAGGCGCAAAACTAGAATTCTCCAAGTACTTAGTAGACTTGTTTCAACACCCAGTGAAAATACTGGAAAAACTTTTAAAAACAGATATGGAAAGTATAATCCAAACAAAAAAAAACAAACCAAAACCTTTGTCCAACCATGGTTCGCAGATACACAATGGTTACGCCTGGATCCCCCAGGAAACAATCCATATCCGTAAGCCTTCTCAGCCCTGCGAGTTACACCATGATGACTAGTAGAATGCAGGATACACAATGGTTACGCCTGGATCCCCCAGGCAAGACTCAGCCAAGCAGTTGCGTTACTATTCGCGACCTACACAGATTGCAGGATACACAATGGTTACGCCTGGATCCCCCAGGAAACAATCCGTACCCCTAGGCAAGACTCAGCCAGGCAGTTGCGCTATGCAGTCGCGCTCGTAAGACCATGGGTAATGCCATGGAATTCGAAGGACACTCGAGTATCATATCCGGAAAACCAAAAATCAGAGAGAATAATATCGATAGAATGAATCCAAGATGTGGCCACAAATCGGATATCAAGCAGAAGGCACTTTCCATATCTTTATTTCGAAAATATGTATCATATAGTACCTTTCAAATTAATTTCGAATATCATACTTATATAAAGTCCATTATATATAAGATTTCATTTTCAAATCAAATATTTTCCAAAATCAATAGTATATCAAATCACACTTATATAGACTTCAATTATATAAGATTTCACTTTTCAAATTGAGTACCTTTTCAAATCTATAGTTTTCGAATCAACCTCATACTTATACAACCAAATTTTTATATAAGTTCGATAACTCCCAAATCAGGTATTTAGTAAACAATAAGGTTCTCAAATTTCAATTTGTTTCAATATTAGTTCAATTTCAAAATCATATACAATTTCACCAAATTATTTCTTCTCAAATTAAATATCTTTAGTTTCAAAGTTTCCAAAATGATATATTTAGAAAATAAATCCAAATTTCCAAATCAATATAATTTAAGTCAATCAATTCATTTCCAAAATCAAATGTTTTCAAAATCATCTTATATTTACGTAAGGTCCATCTTATATAAGGATCAAATTTTACAAAATAAATTTCGCTGTATGAAGAGCCATAAGGAATTGAATATCTTTGCTTTTATGGGTTATATATCTTTGTAATTTAATTAGAAATTTTCTTTTAGTAAGCAAAGATATTCTAACCCGACAGCTTTCAATTTCAGCATCAAAATATATCAATGATATTAGAATATAAGATGTACATACGTCATCATTTCGCAAAATCACATTTGATCGCTCGCTCGATCACACAAGTTCGCTTTCGAACTAGTATTGTCCATTCGACTTCCCTAATGCGGATTTCGATGTGGTTTCTCGACTAGAAGCCATCAGTCTCCTTGCATAGCCATATACTATGATAGAGAATTCTAGAATCAAGCCCAAAATCCATATCAAATATTCGCCATCAAGAATCGAATGAAAAATCCTAACACGAAATGGTGTAATTCACCTCGAACTTGTGTACTCAAACCTAGATCAAATTAATTATGCGAATAAAACAGCCTACGTACAACTTATATATTTATTCCAACTTGTTAAATATATAGTTTCATAAAGATGTTACTAAGTTGAAACATTTAAAAAATTTCAAAATATTTTGAAGACCAAATTCTTTTCAAAACATTTCAAATCTAAATTTCATATTAGAAAATTTTAAAATTTCCTTATTCATTTACTTAACAAAGCAGTTTCAACTTATTTAAATCATATTACTACATACTTTAACATACATACCAAACTTATATACTTTATACTTTTCAAAATTTCTTAGCTTTGAAAAGTTAACCTTGATTTGGAAGTGCTCGAACCTTCAGAATAGTTGAAGAAATCATTTTCAAATTCAAGAGTTGGAAATCAACAACAAATCAGTAAATCAATTTCAAAAGATAGGGTTATACCAAGTCAAATCTGAAACTCGAGGACTGAACACCGGCTTACTTCAATTCATTTCAAATACATATATACATATGTCTTTCAAATATCAATTCATACTTCGAAATTTGAAATCGAAATGGTTTCACAAAATCACTCGCATAGCAATGCTACTAAAGTGGCCTATCCCCCACACTGAAACTCGAAAATCAATATCGATGATGCGTGCACTCATCACCAAGATTATTTTTCCAGCGACATAAGTGAGTTCTGGACTTCTATTTTCTCAAACTTCTTTTGAAATTTCATCGAAATCATTCGAAACTTATTTAAAATCATTTGAAACATTTCTTATTCGGAAAATATTTTTAAATCATATTATTATTATATATTTCAAAATCTTAAAACCAATTTCAAAATACCGGAGTTCAATTCTCGAATTTTAATTTTAAAATCCTTCAGTTATAACTCATTTTTAGATAAATTAAATTTCTTATATAGTTTTTTTCAAAATTACAAATCCTTTCGAAACCTCAAATTCTTATTTTAAAAGGGTTTATAATCTTTATCGAAAACATTTCACTTTTATATATAGAATATAATAATTTCGATATATAAAACAATTTCTAAAATATAAACAAGCTTGATTTTTCAAAGGATGGTTCAAGAATGGATTTCAAAACAAGGATAGAAATTCAAATTAGAGGGACTCTAATCAAATAGGATTCTGATTCGAAAATAAGTTCGGACGAAAATGAGATAATTAATTACAAAACAGTAGTCGGATACACTTATATAAATCGCGGGCGACCTTAATCGGGTCAACCGTGACTTCAAGAATATAATCAATGCGAAAATCTAAGGCAGATCGACATTCGATCGGCAGAGATAGAATTCGGCATAACAAGAGATGGCAACATCAAAACCGAGGGATATATAAATCTCCGGTGAATCAATGCCAATTGTAAAGGAGTTCCACCCCTTTACAAATCATTCAAAGATCGGCGGGATCACCTATTCTTATAGAGATCATTCGAAGTGGAGTTATGGGATACTCCAGAATCAAAAGAATACCAATAGAGAAAGACAAGGATGAATTTTGGAACCGTAGGGAACGTTCCAAAGTTCAAAGGAAATCGAGTCAAAAGGAAGAGATTAAACTCGAACGAAAGTGATTCTGTAAATAAATTTACAATATATGCTAAGTTTTGCCTAGAGCCAAAGCTCTGATACCAACTGTAACGACCCGGTATTTTCAACCATTCGCATCCGCACATGTCGGACTTGAATTGCTCAAAATACCGCGTTGTAAATAAAATTTGGCAAAACTTAGCATAAACAGTAAATAAATAATCACAGATCACAGATACAGAGTAATATAATGCAGCGGAATTAATAAATAGTAGTTCATGAAGCTACTATGTACAAATATCAGAATAGAAATACAATACACAAGATCTCTCGAATATAGTGAAGTCTCCAATGCAATAGATGACTTCTCTGAACCAATCAACTGGAAGTGCTGAAAGCTGAAGTGATAGTTGGATCTCCAAATGAAGCTCCAAACTCCAAAGGTGAGTCTCAAATGTTGTATCACTCGATCTGACCCGAGCGTAAAGAAAAACACAAAACACTCGAGTCAGGATTAACATTCTTATATCAATAAATCCAACTCAAGTGAAATATCAACTGAAATACAAGTAACTTAATGGATGTTTGGGATAACCATCCTCTAAGGATCTGCAGAACTATCTACAAGGTGGAAATATACACTATAACACCGTGGTCATTCCAAATTAATTTATACTTCAAACCAAAATATCATTTCATTTCAAATATATCTATTTTCCAAAATAGTATATATAGGTTTAAAAATTTAAAAGTAAAGTATTTATAATTTCCTCAAGTCTCACAAATCGATTCAAATTAACTCAAATTCCAAATTCAAATTTATTCAAAGCTCAATTCATCAATTCAATTCAGTTCTCAATAGACCATTTAAATTTTTAATATATTTCAAGGCTTTAATATTCAATATTTTCAAAGTTAAATTTTAACGGTTTCATGTAGTTCTTGATTTAACTTTATTATTATTTAATCAGGGAATATTCACTTAATAAATTCAATATCATTTAACTAGCCTTAAATTTCATTTTTACTAAATATTTCCTTAAATTTATTTAAACAAGAATTATTCATTAAATTATTTAAATCAAACCCAAGTTATAAATCATATCTTAAATCTCAATTTCAATAAGTTTCAAATTGGTTTAATTAAATAAAATTCTTTAATGAATACAATTTCAACTAAATTCAAATTATCTTCCCAACCTTAACTTATTCAAATTATTACCAAAATCTATTTTGAAATATAAATTTTATACTTAACATAATATATGTATTAAATCCATCTTAATTAAATTAAATATCATTATTAAATCTATATATATATCATTACCATTTATATATTAAAATTTAAGAATCAACATTTATTAAAACCATATATTTCTTTTCAAAACCATATAATTTATTTCAAAAATATTTATATATGGACCAACGGTGTCTGTATATAATTTCCTATCTATGGTCAAGTGATACAGATATTTATCATTTCAATCCGTAAATTTAAATACATACGGGTAGATATCATTTCGACCCATAAATCCCAAATTCAATTCAAATGAAAATCGTTTGGGTCTATCATTTCAACCCATAACGATTTTCTCCTATTCTAAAGTCCGTTCGGGTATGTATCATTTCAACCCATAGTGAATTCTATACTAACAGGGAACTTGCAGAGTGATAACAGATAATATAAAATACAACAACGGGCATATATCATAAATAACAATATAATATAAATAACAGGATATGGTGTCATATCCCACAGGTGAACAGTTATAGATAATAGCATATATAACAATTTAAATAACTACAGCAACATATTTCAATTGTCGTTTCAATTGAAATCAAATTTAATAAATATAAGAACGTTAAATCGTGAGTGATTACTCACCTTTCGAGGCTAGGGGAGATTGACAACAAAACAAACTACGAATTTAAGCACGAGTTCCAAATCAGGGCAAGATTGGCATGAATTCGACGGATAGAGCTGATACATAAGAAATCGATGGAAATAAATCAGAAACTGCTTGATGTAACCGGAAAACATATACACTATTATTATCATTATTGTATAAAATCAACACTTGAATTAGGACAAATATAAAAATAATATATATACATATACATATATATAACTAAAATCACAATCCTTAAAACACAAAAAAAAACAATATTGAATTTTAAACACGCATGACTCAAAATCAAAATATTTTATAATTTCAAAGACAATACTTAAAACTAAGGAACAAGACTATATAATATGTATAATAACCTATGCTTATTCATGTAAACCTTATCCATGTGCAACTGCATAACATATTATATTATATGTATCCTATCCATATGCTTACATAACTGATATATATTTCAAAAATCATATATATATATATGTATGTATGAACTTAACTCTAAAAGAGAAAAGTATAATGCCAAATCATTGCTGAAAACATGTATATTTGACTTATATAATATAATACGGTATATATATTTAATGGTCAGATAACATATATACATAGTAATTAGAAATATAGGATCTGGGAACACAACTCATGGGAAATCATATATAAACCTAACCAGTGAGAGATACCAGCAAAATAAAATAAAAAAAATAAAAATTCTTTCGAAATATAAAATATATAAACCCAACAATATAAATATATAAAATATATATGACTAGTCTGTAACCTTATAAACAAATATATATGTATATAAGTCTTTGTATATCAATATGCAAAATATCTATATATATACACACACGTGTAAAACAGTATGGCTTCAGCCATAAACCCACGCATGTATATGTATAACATAAAGGAAAAATCAATACTTACTAAAACAAATACAATACTTTCAAAATATCATATATACACCACGTATATACTTATATACTTATACAATTAAACAGACTAAAAACATATAAAAATTGCAAACAAATATGCTTATATAATATAATATAAAATGATAAGCTCGCAGCAATTAAAATTTTATGCAATGCATATCCACGGTGTATATATTTATAAACAATAGGTACAACATACCTACAAAATTTATTACAGAATCTAATAAAATAACAAAGTAAATCTTAAACAAATAAAACTGTGACATATATATACAAAAATAAACAAACGTAAAAAAATATACATAGATGTATGCTAACCCAGCAAATCATAGATGAACAATATATACGTAAATTATTATTAAAACCCATATATAGATAATTATAAAAGTAGCTGCTATAGATATATTTTACTCACAAATTGCAAACGAACAAGTTGTTGATGGAGATGTTGCACCGACATAGGCGATAGGCTTAGATGATGACAGGCTTCGTTGGGGTTCGCGAAGGAGGTGGAGAGCTCGCGTGGTGGTTGCCGAAGCCTGCGCTCAAGCTGGCAAGGTTGAAGGACGGTTCAGCTAAAGGGGAGTGGTCATGGTTGTGTGGGGTGACACGCTGTTCGGCTTCAGGTGGAGGCAGTGGTCGCGGCTAGAGGTGGATATGGTGCAGGTGTTGGTCACGCGAGGAAGAGGCGGAGGTGAGAGGGAGGAGCGGTTGCTGTTGTGAGGCGGGCACGGCGGAGAGGGAAGAAGGCGGGTCTGGGGTGGTGGACACGGTAGTGGATTGGAGGTGGATGTGAGGCTGTGCTTGGTTATGGAAAATGGAGATGGAAAGTGGGAAGATTTAGGCTACAGGAAGAAACGTTGGTAGGCAAATGAAAGAGAGGAGGGGATGGCTTCAGGAACTAAGAGAAGAAGTGTATGCAAATAGGTAGAGGAGAAGAACAGTCAGAAGAATGTAAAAAAAAAATTTGTGTGTAACGTGTGACCAAATGAAACGTCAAAAGTTTTGAACGAACCAAAAGAATGCAACATCAATGGTCACCCTATGATACAACTAGAATTTAAAGCAATTAATTATGATGTTTGTACAGCACGCTTCAAAGTTTGGAACCGAAGGAAAGCGAAAAGTTAAAAGTGGTACCGTTACAACGGATCGTTATCAACGTTTCCGTTGTGTATCGGACTTCAAAATACGGAAATAAATATACCGTAGAGATCAGCACGACGAGACGATCAAAACGATATACAGATATCAGTGGCACGATCATCCGATCAAAAGTCGATAATCGGTACCGAAAATGCTGCTATTTTGCCAGAATTAAGATAAACGGAGCAATAGAAATCCAAATTTGGAAAACCGAAAGATGACCTCTCACTCAGAAGAAGATTTAGAAATTTACTGTATAAAAATATTCAAGTTTGGAAAACATTTTATTACCGACAATTATTAACTGATTTGAGTTTGAATAAAATTATACAATAAAATAAACTTCAATATTATAAATTGAAAATTTACCATTTGTTATATTTAATTATACGTAATCCAAATATTAAATTTTTATTTCAAAATTCAATTATTTAAAATTTTACAAAAATTCAGTTAAATACGTTATTGAAACCAATTAAATTTCATGGGTCGTTACATGCTTACTTATCCAAACGTTTATGTTGTTGGATAAAGATGTGCAATTTAAAATAATTACTCTTGACATGGAGTGTAATTGTGGCTACACATCCTTATCTAGCATTTACAATGCCTAATAAACTTTTGTATAGCCGGTGAGTTGAGGGTGAATGAGTGTGTATCCATGAAGAACATAAATTTGATTGACCAAATTTCTCTAGTGAGCATGCTCTTTCATAGATTCATGAGGTTCACATCTTTGCTTCCTTTTTTTCTGCAAAAGCACTTCAACTTTCAAGTCTAAACTTTTAAGCACGGTAATGAAATGCTATTATTTTGTTAATAGGTCAAGTTGTGCAAACTACATCTATCACATGCTTCAATTTTTATATGGAGTATGGTTAATTGAGAATGCATTTGTTGGTAATCTAAATTAATGTTTGATACAAATTACTGATAAAACTAATAAACAGAATAAATATTAGTGATTACAACATTAATAATAAAATGTTTATAATTTTCGTTATCTTTGGATCAGGTCAATAACACAATAATGCATTCGCTACACCAACTCCATACAACCTTAAAAAATAGTAGAATCGTATAACATTGTTTTTCAATGGCACAATCATCAATCATAATTTCATACTTTGACTTTAAAAAAAATTCACTTCCGCTAACAACAAAACTTAAATCCGACAGAAATAACAACAACTACCCAATGGAGGAAAAAGAATCAAATATTATAACTGAAAAAGGTATTAATTTGTAAATATAAGAAAGCTTATAGTAATTGGTTCAAAACATAATGATATGTACTTTGTTACTTCATATATAAAATTATTACTGACATTCTAACTTTCTCACATGCTCAATTTCAGCAAATGGCATGCACAGTTGGTACTTGAAATGAATATAAATATATAATGTTCACCACTTTGAAAACTGCACTTCTTTCCTGGCTTGCAAACTTAAGGATTACACTATATTCCAGCATTGCTTCATTCGTGCATATGTGGTTGACATTGCTTCATTTGTGCATATTCTTACATTCTTTATCACGAGGGGTATTTCTGATATTTCAAAAAGACACGGTTGAATTCATATTCAAGGAATTCTCATTATTAGTAGTAGAGAGTAGAGATGGGGACTCAGCTCTGTAATTATTAAGTCGCTTCAGCCTCATCGTTATTATGTGCTGTATGAAATTATGATTTCTGTTTAGAATTTAATGGTTTGTTTGCTTCTTGCTAAGAGGAACATCCATGCAACTCAACTATGTTGAAGATGATGGTGTCTATTATATATTGACATCTATTAAAGGTGTATTGCTTAAGACAGAGGCCTTAGATATATGCATTAATGGATTGATGAGGATTTTTCTAAGTGGGGCCAATTAAGTTTGTGTGAACAACGTTTACGCAAAGGCGTCAATGGGCTTCTGCATACGAATAAGATTTCTTCCAACATCCACATTAAAATTGTGGGATGAAATTGTACTTGATCGTACTTAGCCTTTAGGGACATGAATTAGAACCGAGAACCGCAAATATAAACCAAACCGATTTGACAAGACCGGAACCAAACCCGATGAGTTTCGGATTTGGTCTGGAAGGTAAAAAATATCAAAAAGATTTGATCAAACCCGACCCGGAACACCTTACCAAAAAATATTAAAATATATTCATTTTCAGTGTTATTACTCAATCAGATCCGAACGAACCACACTTGAATCGGGTCAGATTGAGTTTAGGTTTTAAAATAGTGTAATGCTAAGGGCACCATGAAACGTCATTCATAATACTAATACTAAAAAATATCATAACGTTCAATACTACATGCTTCTTGTTACCAGTAACATATTTTAGGGGCTGCCATCTATAAATCCTAACTCCAAAATTACCAACACGCTATCTTCTTCGATCGGTGACCTCAGCACTTTATCAAAGAAGAAAGCCAACCGTAGTTCGTAGTTGTCGTAGGCTTATATCATTTTGTTTTGATATGTTTTGAATATTTTTGTTTTGTAACCTATTTTGAAAAGAAAAAATCATTTTTCGGTGCCAATCTACCATGTACAACAATGCCAAACGGTGGTTACACGCTGCCTAATTTCCAAACCCACGATGGTTACACGCCGCCAAATTTAAAAATCCATGGTGGTTAAATACAGTAGAAAAAATTAAAATTTTTGTAATGCTCTGTTCGCCTCTTGCAATAACCATACGGTGGTTACATGACGCCATAATTCAAATATAATAATGGTCAAGTACCGTATAAAATGTCAAAATTTTAGAAAAGGACTTTAACACTTGCAATAATTGTACGGTGGTTACACGCCACCATAATTCAAACATACCGGTGGTAAAATAGCGTTTGAAATGATAAAATTGACGTGATGCTCTGTTCGGTACTTGCAATAATCGTATGATACTTAAACACCATTGAAATTTGATAACTACGACAATCAATAGTCGTTTATAATGTGAATTTTGATTTAATATTTTTTTGCAAATTAGGATTTTCGAGATAGAGAATATAAGAAGAGCAAAGAGAGAAAGTTCGGTAATGGAAGGATGGACTGATGAGAATCTCGTGTACCCTATGTTTGCACTCGCATTAAACCAAGAAACAGACGGGAAAAGAATGTTCTGTGATTAAATGTTGAGTGAAGAATTAGATCGTGATATTATAAAGAGAAGTAATTATATAGAGGTTATTATTTTTATTTGTGATATTAAAAAGCACATTTCATGATGCCCTTAGCATCACACTTAAAATATATAGATTGGACCCGACAAAACTCAACCCATCTAGAATGACAGCCTGTCGAGTTGGGTCCGGATCAATCGGATTGGGTCTAGTGCTACCCCTGCCTCTACATCGCATTGAATGGTCTGACCAATGTGAATACTGTCGGTATCATTATGATATGATCCGCAAATAATCCACATCAAAAAATTCCAAAAAATAAACAAGCAAACAAGTCATAAATTTTCCTCTATTAAGCATGTATAGTGTAGCGAAGTACAATTCACTACCTAAAACTTGCTCACCCTTAAGAGTTCTCCAACTCTTATTGAAACAAAAGTTGAAAATGAGATGGTTTATGGAGATATAAGCATCCATCCTATCCAAAGAAGGATGCCCAAAGAATTCATTATAACTAAAAGGTTGATCCATAACTCGAAAACAACCTCAAAAGTTTTGAAGGTAGTTGGGGATTCAAGAAGAACTACAAATTTAACAGAACCAAGTGGTGTGGTGTATACCTTTATAGTTGCTTACAATTTTCTTCGATGTCCATGATATGCTTTTTCCAGTTTTTATGCATTAAAGGCTTTATCTAATTAGGTGTACTTTGCAGCTTTGATTTTAAATTCATGTGGTTGTTTACACTTGTTTATAAATTCCAACATCCTCCTAAGGTGCATATATGTTCATGGAACACTTGTTATAACAAAAGGAACCCCTTATTGTTGCATGTTACCAATTTTATGCATATGTTTATCTCCTTTAGGATATCTTGCGACGTAAAACTAATCATAATTCAATTTACGTCCATTTTAATACAATGCAAGTCATATCTAACAATATGGACCCATCATATCAAATGGTAGAGATTTTGAATTCGGTGGGAAGGCGAGCGCCTGTGATTTTATTGGTGAAAGGATATACCTTTTTAGTATTTTTATAGGGATAACTCGGTTCCTATAAATTTTCATCCTATCTTTGGGCTCCTACATATCATTTCTCTTAAGTAAGCTTTTTCATTCTCGTTGTTCTTTGGTTGAGGGGCAAATATCAATAAAAGCTACATGATTGTATAAACAGCCATGTAAACATCCGAGATATCAACAAAAGGATTTACATGTCAATTAACCAACAACATATCATCGGTGATCTTTTAAACATCCAAACAAAGAACTCAAGTCTCCTAATCTTATTCTTTTGTGTACCATCGTGCCAACGTTATGATTTGTGTCATATAAGCAACAAATTTTTAATAACTCTTTTGGCTTGGACAACCCAATTTGATCAATATGTCAGCTTAAAAGAAAAAAGTTACGGATACAAACATTTCTAATGAAATTACAACGTGCTCAGAATGCAGAGATTGTCTAATGATGCAACATTATCAACTGCACAAATAATCAACAAAGTCATACAAAACAAAACTTTAACATTTACATTAAATGTATACACCTTAACAAACTTCATAACGATATGGGGCATGTATTTACAAGCTAACTAATTGAAAAGTCTTCAAATAGATTCCAACAAGGTTTGCAACTTTCTTGCTTTCTTCTTGAACGTTCACATAGCAGAAAACATAGAGGAGGAAGATCCCAAATGTGAATGATACAATATTTCTGACGGTAGATTTACTTAAGAGAAGCTGTATTGGAAACACTGTTTTTTGAACGATTCTTGTTGAGCTGAACAGATATTAATCCACTCCTACCTCTTCTGAATGATTCCGGAAAACTTCGAGAATTTGAAACAGATTCACTTCTTGGCCAAAGCCCTGATGAAGAAAGTAAAAAAATAAAATAAAAACATCAAACGCTGTTTAATATTTGTAACTTGCTACTGGAGACAATACTAGATACAAAGTTAAGAATAAAAAACCAATTGAATAGCAAGTTCTTGATTGCAAAGAGAATAGGACAAGGAATCAATCGTAACGTATTAGTTCGCATCACATCTCAACTTCTATCAAGAACCAACATGTTTTTTGATAGTTACACTGATAGTTTATTCAATCAAGCACCCAATTAGATGTCTAAGGGGTTTGAACCTTTTGTCTAGAACGTCGTATCGCCAGCCAACGAGTTGACCTAGTGATTCTTGACGTCAAGAACCAACATGTTCAAAACGACAGCAACTGAAATGACATATTTTTATATCTACGGACAAATTCCAACAATCCCCCATTGTTATCTTGAATAACATATTGATGTATTAGTTTGAACGGCCAAGTTCATGTACCAACTATGTTTTTTGTATGTATTGATCTTGCTCCTCCAATTCCATGTCAAATCAATCATCCAATCTGTTATCTTTTGTGGAAAAACATCCTGACAGTAATCTTTTATGCCTTAGTGCTTCTTCATTTCAAATTCCGAATAGCTGTTTCACTTTATGGTCCAACAGTAAAATAAAAGTTAGGACAAATTTTCGAAGTGGGGCTAATTTTTGAAACTATTTTGCATTCAGAGCTCATTTGCAAACTTATTACAAAACAAAACTGAATTATACTCAGTCAGCCATCATGTCATCAATTTTGTAACTGCCTTCGTATAGTTGCGCCTATATCAAAAAATAAAAAGGGTAACTCATAGTTGCGTCTATGTTGTTCTTTGAAAAAAACAACAGAGCGCAACTATGAGTTGCGCCTTATTGTTCACACAACAGGCACAACTCATAGTTGCGCCTACACATATTCGCTGCCGCCATATAAAGGCAGCAATAGCCCCCACCCCACACACTCTCCTCATTATCAACCTGCTCCCCCCATTGCTGAAGTCCGAACCCACATGCCCCAAACCCAAAATCATTGATTTTTTTCATCAATTCCACTCAAAATCTTCAAATTCTTCGCCAACCTTCGATTAGAACAAAGCTACAACAATGGATGCGGAATTTTCTTCAACACGATACAATTTTGGTATTCTAAACCCTAGAATTTTAGTGGTTTTTAATAATTTACGTTTTATTTGTTTGTATGCATAATGAACAACATCAAATATCTTGTTGTAGGTGGTCACGATCGAATTCTTACCTTTCAACAATCGTGGTATCATTAATTTGCGTTTTGTGGCATTAACTTTCAGAACCGAAGAAAGGCCCCGTAGATGGTAGCATTTTATATTTACAGGATAACCACCGTAAAAAAATTGAAGATTTAACGAGGGTAATTTTTTTTAATTCGCTAAGTATGGTAAATAGTTTAAGAATTTTACCACTTTGAACTAACTACACGTTATAATTCTCTAGAGAGTAAAAACTATCGACTGTTGGACCACTCTCGGAGTTTTGAAGACCTAATAGAGATGGTCGATGACCAAGGAGTTCAACATTTACTTCATCAAGCGGGCTTCTAGTATTTCATGCAGATTAAGTATATCAGATTTAATAGGTCCTTACTCACAGCCTTATGCGATAAATGAAGGTCCAAGACTAGCACATTTCATTTCTTTGTTGGAGAAATGACCATTACGTTACAAGATGTTGTTCTTTTACTTGGCCTTCCTATAAAAGGAGATGTTGTTAATTATTTTGGTGACGTGGATGTAGATGATATTTGTCACCAATCGCTTGGTGAGATTCCATCCCCTGAAGCAGTAGTTAATAGAAGAGAATTGAAAGTCAAATTGATTAACGACCTTATAATTGATCGGGCCATTACTCCCGATTCATCAATTGAGGAGCTAGAACAGTTTACACGGACAGACTGTGATATTGTTTCTTATAGCATCTAGGCTTTTCCCAAACCATATCAAGGATCGAGTCAGTATCAAATGGTTATACCTGCTGTAGGACTTTGCCACTATATCTGGTTATTCGTGGGGTAACGTGGTTTTATGCGCTTTGTATAAGAAGTTAGATAAGGCAGCCCTGAGGAAGTCGAACGGCTTATCCAGTTGCCTAACCCTTCTATAGGTATAACATTTTTTACTTAATATTTTCACTAATATTTTGATCATGGATGCGTATTTCTATTGATTGTCTGAATGTTCGTACCACCATCACTGCTGGATTACCGTACGAACCTAGGTAAAAACCGCTAGTAATTTCTTTTGAAAACTATATGTTTTAGTACAATATTCACACATTAATTTGTTATATTGTTTGCAGATGGACGGGAGATGGACGTTGGAGGGATAATCCAACCCGTCATGTAACACTCTATCGCAATGAGCTAGATGTAATGGAGCAATATAATGTTGCTTGGATGTCATACATAGTTGAGATTTTACATGATTTGCCGCAAGCATGCTTGGATGAGCAACAAATTTGGTATTCACGAACCCCTATCATTTGCTTGCAAAGTGTGGTCATGCACTGTCCAGATAGAGTGATGAGGCAATTTGGCCTTAATCAGCATATACCGGATGTAGCTGAGCAAGTGTTCTCGAATGATTGGAATAGAGATTTGTATAACACTTATGTTGCCAGATGGGATCACAGGTTGGATTACGTACAAGTTGAACGCATACCAATTATCACCATCGAACAATACTGCAGTTGGTACTGGAATATCACGTGACGATTTGTTCTTAAAGAATTGTCTACTAGAATGTCTAAACATGCTCCATGAGGACCCGTGGAACTGACTCGGTATGAATAAATAAATTTTCATCTCATAACTCATTAAGTAGCTTTACTTCCTTTCTTCAAAACTTATTTTGTTTCAGGTTCAAACGTTATACTTGATTTCGAACGAAGTTGATGATGTGGTTGCAGATCCTGCAGATGAAGATCGAGTTAAAAGTAAAGAGTCGGCATCAAAGAGATTATCAAGTCGATTCTTGGGGGAGAAGCTCGAACGACCACCGCCCTATGTGCCTCGTCCGCTTGTAGCTTTTGCTCGTACATATCAACGAAGACGTAGGAGAGATGCGGTTGGTTCTTCACAAGATACTCAATCGGGACATGATGTAGTCGAAGCTGGACCATTTCAACCGCCTCCAAACCAAACTCAAAGAACACCACGAGCAATTAGGAACCTTACACGATGGGTTGTATGTTAGGTTATTATTTGGGGTTTTTGTTGGTAACGTGTATGAACTTTTGAAGTCGATTTGTACTTCAGACGCAACTCATAGTTTTGTCTGCACATATTTGTTGCGGTCATATAAAGGCAACAGCAGCCCCCACCCCACATACTCTCCTCATTATCATCCCGCTCCCCTCATTGCTGAAGCCCGAACCCACAAGCCCTAAATCCAAAATCATTGATTTTTTTATCAATTCCACTCAAAATCTTCAAATTTCTTTGTCAATCTTCGATTAGAACAAAGCTACAACAATGGAAGCGGAGTCTTCTTCAACACAATACAATTTTGATGTTCTCTAAACCCAAGATTTTTAGGGGTTGTTTATAATGTATGTTTTATTTTTTTGTATGCATAATGAACAATGCCAAATACCTGTTGTAGGTGGTCGTAATCGAATTCTTACCTTCCAATCAATCGTAGATTATAAATGATGTCGTTAATTTGTGTTTATTTGCATTAACTTTCAAAACCAAAGAGCGGCCCCGCGGATGATAGCGTTTTATATTTACAAGATAACCATCGTACAAATTTTGAAAATATAAAGAGGGTAATTTTTTTTAATTCGCTAAGTATGGTAATTAGTTTAAGAATTTAACATTCGGAACTAACCACACGTTATAATTCTCTGTTTTATAGAGTGTAAAAATCGTCGACTGTTTGGACCACACTTAGAGTTTTGAAGACCTAATGGAGATGGTCGATGACCAACGAGTTCAGCATTTATTTCATCAAGCGGGCTTCTGGTATTTCATGCAGATTAAGTATATCAGATTTGATAGGTCCTTACTCACAGCCTTATACGATATATGGAGACCCAAGACTAGCACGTTTCATTTCTTTGTTGGAGAAATGACCATTACATTACAAGATGTTGCTATTTTACTCGACTTTCCTATAGAAGGCGCCGTTGTTAATTATTTTGGTGACATGGACGTAGATGATATTTGTTACCAATTGCTTGGTGAGATTACATCCCGCGAAGCAATGGCTAATAGAAGAGAATTGAAAGTCAAATGGATTAACGACCTTATAATTGATCGGGTCATTACTCCCAATTCATCAATGCGGAGCTAGAACAGTTTACACGGGCTGTGATATTGCTTCTTATAGCATCTAGCCTTTTTCCAAACCATACCAAGGGTCGAATCAGTGCCAAATGGTTATACCTGCTACAGGATTTTGCCACTATATCTGGTTATTTGTGGGGTAGCGCGATTTTATGCGCTTTGTATAAGGAATTATATAATGTAGTGCTGAGGAAGTTGAACGGCTTAGACGGTTGTCTAACCCTTCTACAGGTATAACACTTTTTACATAATATTTTCACTACTATTTTAAAGACCTTGTTTAACACTGATAGTGTGCAGGTTTGGTCGTGGACGTGTATTTTTTTGATCGTCCGAATGTTTGTGCCACCATCGTTGCTGGATTACGGTACGGGGCTAGGTAAAAACCACTAGTGATTTCTATAGAAAACCATATGCTTTAGTATAATATTCACACATTAATTTGTTACATTGTTTGCAAATGGACGTTGGAGAGATGATCCAGCCCGTCGTGCAACACTCTATCGCAATGAGCTAGATGTAATGGAGCGGTATAATGTTAATTGTATCTCATACACAGTTGAGATTTTACATGATTTGCCACAAGTATGCTTAGATGGGCAACAAACTTGGTATTCACGAATCTCTGTCATTTGCTTGTAAAGTGTGGTCATGCACTATCCAAATAGAGTGATTAGACAATTTGGCTTAACCAGCATATACCAGATGCAGTCGAGCAAGTGTTTCCAAATGGTTGGAATAGAGATTTGTATAACACTTATGTTGCCATATGGGATCACAAGTTGGACAACGTACAAGTTGAACGCGTACCAATCATCACCATCAAACAATACTACAGTTGGTACTGGCATATCACGCGATAATTTGTTCTTAAAGAATCGTCTACTAAATTGCCTAGATATACTCCACGAGGACCCGTGAAACGTGACTTGGTATGGATAAAAAAGTTTTCATCTCATAACTCGTTCGAGTAGCTTTACTTCCTTTTGTCAAAACTTATTTTGTTTCAAGTTCAAGAGTTGTACCTGATTTCGAACGAAATTAATGATATGGTTGTAGATCTTGCAGATAAAAATCAAGTTAAAAGGAAGTGCCTTGGCATCAAAGAGATTATCAAGTCGATTCTTGGAAGACACAAGCTCAAACGATCACTGCCTTATGTGCCTCGTCCGCTTGAAGCTTTTGCTCGTACATACCAACGAAGACGTAGGAGAGAGAGACGGTTTGTTCTTCACAAGGTACTCAATCGGGACATGATGGAGTTGAAGATGGATCATCTCACCCGCCTCCAACCCAAACTCAAAGAACAACACGATAAAATAGGAACCTTAGAAGACAGGTTGTATGTTAAGTTATTGTTTGGGGTTTTTGTTGGTAACGGATATAAACTTTGAAGTCGATTTGTACTTAAGTTGCATTTGTACTTAGTTGATGTATATGATGTGTGGATTGGATTTGAATGAAATGTACTTAAGTTACATTTGAATTGTATAAGATGTGCTGTCGTTTTGTGCACTTCAATACAGGTCGCAACTTGAAGTTGGCTTTATAGCATAACCAAAAGCACAACTTAAAGTTGCGTCATATATACCCATGGGTGCAACTTCCGGTTGCACCTATTTTTGGGCTTCTGCTACTGGTCCAACGGCAGTTTATACTACCCTGTAACCCTCTCCACTCCAACATAACTCTTCTTCCCCAACTTATTTCAAAACCATAAACTCTATTACTCCTACTACAAGTCAACTAAAAATATAACAAATCCACTCAAATTCACTTCAATCGACAAAGATCAACACAAGATTCCACTTTCTTCTAACTTTGAGGTAGTGATTTCAAACCCTTGTCTAATTATTTTGTTAGATCTGTAACTCAAATTTAGTTTCTTAAAATTTGCTAGATCTATGACTACCGTATCAGTTGTTTATCATTATGACGGTGATTTAATCATCGACGAAGATAGCAAATCAACCTATATTGACGGAAAGCATAAAGGGTCAAAGTGAGGAAGGGTTGTAACTATCTTGAGTTGAAAACGGCAATTTACAAAGCCACAAAGATTAATTCAACCAAATTTGACATCTCGCTAGTAAGTAAATGGGTTATGAATGATAGTCCAATTGCTATTGAGGTGAATGACGACGACGACTACTCGATATTTTGTGTGGGGTTGAAAGTAATTGAGTCGTACGTTAAAAAGAAGGGGATGATACAAACCAATGGTCTTTGAACATTGCACATCCATAAAAACGACGCCCCGCATTTTCCTTATTCCTACACATACAATTACCTCACATATAACTCCACAACGACAAATTACACAGGACGGTTGTCTTACACCGCCTTCGCGGCTAATTTGTTTCCCCGATCGCTGATTTGGTTCATCTAAGCAAACCCGACTCTCCAAACCAGATTCAACAACAGCATCAATACTCCGAGGAACTGTTTCAAACTGAGTTTCGGGAATAAATTCAAATTTAGCTTCCCATTGTTCACAATATTTCATCAATACATCATCTTCGATCTTCCCATTATCCATGTCGGTTCGGATAGCCAAATTTAAAAGAATTCAAAATGACACTAGATTCAAAACTAGGGTTTAATCAATTACCTTGCAAAGATTGTTGTAGCTTTGTTATAATCGAATAGTAATGTAGAAATTTGATAATTTTGAATGGATTTGATGAATAAATTAGAATATGGTAATTTGAGGAGAATGGGCTCGGAATTGGGGAAGGGTAAAGTAAGAATGTGGATTGAAGAGTTGACTGTTGTGTTTTTATACAGCATGCACTATTTAGCACAACTATGAGTTGCGCCTATGTTAAATATATAGGTGCAACTCATAATTGCTTCTTTTCTGGGTTTCTTATAAACCATTACAGTGCAACTATGAGTTGCGCCTGTTGTGTGAACAACAAGGCACAACTCACAGTTGTGCTTTTTTGATATAAGCGCAACTCATAGTTGCGCCCATACTAAGGCAGATACAAGGTTGATAACGTAGCTGCTGGCTGGGCACAAACCACTTTGTCTGTTAATAAGTTTGCAAATGGGCTCTGAACGCGAAATAGTTTCGAAATTAGCTCACTTCGGAAATTCGCCATTTAGTTGCATCTGTACTTAGTTGATGTATATGATGTGCTTAAGTTGGATTGGATTTGAATGAAATGTACTTAAGTTGCATTTGGATTGCATATGATGTGTTGTTGTTTTCAGCACTTCAATATAGGGCACAACTTAAAGTTGTGCTTTATAGTATAACCAAAAGCGCAACTCAAAGTTGCACTATCGTATATGCCATGGGCGCAACTTCCAGTTGCGCCTTTTTTTGCTTTTGACGCTGGCCCAACAACAGCTTATACTACCCTATAACCTCTCCACTCCAACATAATTCTTCTTCCCCATATATTTCAAAACCATAAACTACATTGGTCTTACTACAAGTCAACTAAAAATATAACAAATCCACTCAATTCGTTTCGATTGACAAAGATCAACACAAGATTTTATTTTCTTCTAAATCTGAGGTAATGATTTCAAACTCTTGTCTAATTATTTTGTTAGATCTATAACTCAAATTTAGTTTCTTAAAATTTGTTAGATCTATGACTACCGTACCAATCGTTTGTCATTATGATGGTGATTTAATCATCAAGGAAAATAGAAAACCAACATATATGTTGGCGGAAAGCATAAAGGGTCAAAGTTGAGGAAGGGACCTATGTTGGCGGAAAGCATAAAGGATCAAAGTGAGGAAGGGTTGTAATTACCTTGAGTTGAAAACGATAATTTACAAAGTCACGAAGATTAATTCAACCGAATTTGACATCTCGCTAGTAAGTAAATGAGTTACGAATGATGGTTCAATTGTTATTGAGGTGAATGACGACGATGACGTCGATTCAATTTTTTGTGTGGGGATGAAAGTAATTGAGTTGTCCGTTAAGGAGAGGGTGATACAAACAAATGGCCTTTGAACATTGCACATTCATAAAAACGACGTCCTGCATTTTCCTTATTCCCACATACAACTACCTCATACATAACTCCACAACGATAAATTTGACATGACGGTTGTCTCACTTCGCCTTTGCAGCCAATTTGTTTCCCCGGTGGTTGATTCAGTTCATCTAAGCAAACATGACTCTTTAAACCAGATTCAACAATAGCGTCAATACTCTGAGGAACTATTTCAAACTAAGTTTTAGGAACAAATTCAAATTCAGCTTCCCGTTGTTTACTATATTTCACCAATACATCATCTTCGATCTTCCAATTATCTATATCGGTAGCTCAATATGAAATGTATAGAACTAAAAATCAACACGAAAAATATAAAAGAATTCAAAATGACACTAGATTCAAAACTAGGGTTTAATCAATTACCTTGCAAAGATTGTTGTAGCTTTATTCTAATCGAATAATAATGCAGAAATTTGATGATTTTGAGTGAATTTGACGAATAAATTAGAATATGGTGATTTGGGGGAATGAGCTCGGAATTGGGGAAGTAGAAATGAGGAAAAAAGGGTAAAGTAAGAATGTGGGTTGAAAAGTTGACCGTTGTTTTTACTCAGCGGGTATTCTTTAGCGCAACTATAGTTGCGCGGCTTGCGCCTATGTTATATATATATATATATATATATAGGCGTAACTCATAGATGCGCCTTTTTGGTTTTCTTATAAACCATTAGAGCGCAACTATAAGTTGTGCATGTTGTCAGCAAGGCGCAACTCATAGTTGTGCTCAGCATAGGCGCAACTATGAGTTGCGCCTTTTATTTTTTGATATAGGCGCAACTCATAGTTGTGCCTATACGAAGGCGGCTAGAGGATTGATGACATGGCTGTTGATCGGGCACAAATCAGTCTTGTTTGGTAATTAGGCTGTAAATGGATTCTAAACGCGAAATAGTTTCAAAAATTAACCCAGTTCGAAAATTTGTCCTAAAGTTATATATAGCAAAATTTGCTTCAAACATGTAAGCGTTTTGTCAGTTATTCATGCATCATTGGATTCGATTTTTGTATACGTTGAGTTTAATGACCAAATTTCGAAAAGTCTTTTCAGCAACAAGGAAAATACTGCATACAACTTACCAATCTCAATCCTTACTCAAATAGGAGCCTTGTGCATTGAGTATGGAATGATGATGACAATGATGATCCCAACAGTAAGCTCTGAGCTAGACAAGCTTTGAATCTAGAAGAGCTCCCAAAGCTCGAAAATGTGATTTGTATTTCAACTTCCAAGCTTTATCAATGCCAACAACAATCCAAGTTTATTTTAAAAGAAAATATGATTCGTTATTTAATGATTATATCTAATTATTTAAAAGATAAAACTTTATTCCTTGATTCAAGTCCATGTAAAGGATATTTTTTATATATTAGCATATATGGATACAATATATGATTATGATAATAGTTCTTATTTTTTTCAAACAAAAACCAAAGTTTGACACTTTGGTTTAGTTTTCGATTTTAGTCTCTAAAGACCCACGGAACTTCGATCAATTTCGATTGTTTACGACATTTTAGTACATGTTTCAATTTTAGATTTCGATGCATACCTAATCATTTAAAAGACAACTTTATTCCTTGATTCAAGTCCATGTAAAGGGTGATTTTTTTCATATATTAGCATATATGGATACAATATATGATTACGATAAATGTTCTTTTTTCAAACAAAAACCAAAGTTTGACACTTCGATTTAGTTTTCGGTTTCAGTCTCTAAAGATCTACGGAACTTTGATCAATTTCGATTATTTAAGACATTTCAGCACATGTTTCGATTTCAGATTTCGATGCATATTTTTGTTACAAATGCTATGCATCGCATATTTATTAAAAGATATATCCATAGTAGGTTAATTAGATTAGAAACGAAATTTTAATTATCAATTATCATGCATATTTAAATAGTTCAAGGTAAATTAACAAGGGAAGTGTTAGATCTTCTTAATTATTAATATTTGGACTTAGAAGTCGTTAGTTTGCAAAATCCAATGGTGGATACTAGGGATACCCATACAGTTATAATATATATATATATATGTGTGTGTGTGTGTGTGTGTGTGCATGTGCGTATACATGTGTGTATGTATATATTATATAATGGGAATAGCTCAAATTGAAGCTTTTGATATTACAAAATTACCCTTACGTTTTTTACCCTCAATAATTAAACAAATGGTATTTTTGTACTACAAGCGATCTCACATCATTTTCCACTGGTTGCCTTGTCTAGGCTTTGAAGTGTGCCTTGTCTACATCTAGGAGATTAGTCTCGACAGCGGGAGCCGGCAACAAGTATTGGGAAATCGTGTTTATCTATACATTCCATTTCCTTCCCAAATTCATCGCATTTCTTATTTCTTTGTAACTTCTGTAATTTAATTTAAAAAAAATCAATAATTACTGAAGAAACATTTCGGTAATCAAATAACGAACAAAAATAAAATCCATCGAAATCCTTTTGATTTCTCTCTTTGTAGTTTTCTTCTTAACCATAATAAATTTAAATTTCCCCATCAAGAAAATAGATAACGATCTAAGCTATCAAAGCATGACTGTGAATATATGCAAGCAGTTAGTTAGGTCTTTGTTTATGTTAATGATTGTTATTTCACAATAAACAGGTTTGGTTTTTTTTGTACACATCCAACGGACAATGCCTAATGTACTGGGGTGTGTGTGTATAGTCGGATGTTTTAAAATGTGAGATAAGAGCAAACATTTGTAGTGACTAACTGACAATTTCAAAATATAATCCAATCGGATGATTACTCCAAATTCAATAAAAATGCGCCTAGCACCACTAACTCAAGTGATAAGATCTTTATATTGTGTAACTAGAGGTCTTCGTTTCGACGCCTCAAGACACCAAAATGGATGCTCTACTAAATTGAGTTTGGCTCTTGTTATAAAAAATATCCATACAAATACAGCTGAATTTTAAATATTTGCAGTTTCTATTCTGAATTGCAAATAAAATGCAAGTAATAAAGAATATTTTCAATTTCTACTTCAAAATTGCAAATGTTTGCATCAATAAAATTCGTCGAATTGTACAATATTGTCGAAAAGATAATAAAATTTGTAATTTGATGGTAAAAAAAATTTCAACCGGATGTTTCGAATTTGAGAAAAAATACAAATATTTGTACTTGCATCTGAATTGTAGATTTTTACAATTTGTGTTTCTCGTAAATATTTTTGCAAATGGCTGCATAACAAAAAATTATTTAAACATATAACATGTGGATTTTTTTTTTGAAAGTGTGCACTTAAGTGGTAGTACACAGGTGTAATACAAGTCTTAGATATTATATAACATACTACAAGTCAACATATGTCAAGTGGTTCGAATCATGCATTATGCAGGATTTGAAACCGTGACCTCATGGACACAAAGCCAAAGCGTCTAACCGCTGAGAGTGGTGCTGGACCTAACATGTGGATCTTGTTGGATTGAGTGTGAAATTTACACTTTAATAGTGAAACCGGAATTGCAATTAGGTTTGTCAATGGATACTCGAAAACCCGACATCTGTCTGTATCTGTGTCCTAAAGAAGATAAATATCTGATATTCGAAAAAGAATGCGGATACGAAGATATCCGCATTCGAAAATTATCCATCCGACTTTTGTCAAATTTATAGTTTATATTGCGTGTACTTTAGTAAAATAAAGTTATGTGTTTATTGTTTTATTAAGTTAATAGTTTATATTATATGTATTAATGCATATTAGTTGCACAAAACTATTTATTATCATCATATTTGTTAATGTTTTATATTTTTATAAACAATGGGATGGAAAAAATTATGTTAAACCAAAATTTGCTATATCTGTTTGTTGATTTATAGATCATCAGCAAATAGGATAAATATGTGGTATCTGTCTGTATCCACGGATGCGAAGATCCGATATCCAAAAATGATTTCAGATGTGGATATGATATTATTCGCATCTGAAAGTATCTGTTAGCAGACCTAATTCCAATCAGATGTTTTAATTTTTTTTGTTAACAAGAATGAAACTTAATTTTAAGCAGAACACTCATTTTAATGTCCCAAAGGATCGAACCCAACATCTTTAGAACACAATATAGATATCTTACTACTTGAGTTGGTGGGCCTTGACAATCAAATGTTTTAAATTAGAAATGCCATTTTTCTTTTTTATGTATAAACTGTTTTGCAGTAAATCAAATTGGTGGATGACAATATCAAAATAGGGATTTGAATATGTGTGGTTGGCAAGGATATTGGTGTATGAAGTTTGAAATTAGTCAGTTAGGGATGTAAGTCTAATTTCCACAACAACAAAAATATGTTTTGCGTTTTTTATACAGATGATAAGTTAATGAGATACAGTAAAAATTAATGCAAATAATTTTCACATATACACAGGTACTCATATTTTCCAAAGATGAAGAATGTTGCATTTTTATAAAATGTACAGATATTTTTATTTTGCACACTTTATTACAAAATGTTTGACTTATATTTTCAAAGTTGCCAATGGCACGCTTAAACGTGCTTAAGATTCAAACATGCTCAAGGCTCGACCTCTGCACTTTTTTTACCTTCAAAGACCCAGTTGCAATAAAAGCTCAAAAAAGGGCACAATTCTGCAAAAGCTAAAAAGGCATATGCACACATTTTTCCATCGTAAGATAATATGATCAGGTTAATACTCCTTTTTTTTAAGTTTTTTTAACTCTCCTTTACGTTCTCACATTTTTTACCGTTTTCTTCAAAAAAACATTTACTTTTGTGCAGTAATATTACAAATAGGGAAAATTCATGTCTTGCCATAAAACTACTCGGATTTTGTAAAAAAAGTTTCAATATGAAATTGAAATTGGTTGAAGAAATGATTTATTCCATACTATTCTTAATTTATTAATATTTATTTTTATTCAAATTTTTTTATAATTTTAGTTTTCCACTTAGATAGTATTAATCTATTATAAATAAATTCTAATATTTATATTAGTTCAAAATGTTAGTAATTAACAACTTAAAATGTAATTAATTTAATATAGCCTAATTCTAGATTTGAAGTTTTTAACTGCTTGGAAAAATAATTGCACAAAATCACAGAACACACTAAATTTTGATTAACCATGATAAAATTAACAAATAGGCATAATAAACAGTCCTGTACAAAAAGGCAGATGTCTATATACAAGATACAAAAGAGCTGAAGGTGCAATTATAGCGACATGCTGCACTTTTTTGAATTGACAACCTTATTTCAACCTTTTATATATAATTTGCAAACAAAGTGTATTTTGCACTTTTATTTCATAAATTATACACTTCTACAGATGCAAAATATTCACTTTCCAAGAATATATATCTTTTAGATTTTATTTCTTTAGTACATAGAGTATAAATTTAGTTATTCCCGAGATTTTGTAGATAATTCACACTTATATATAATATATAGTGCAAAATACATGCAGTTATTCTCAAATATAAATTTTGTACGTCTCACATTTTTTGTACATATGGATACAGATTTTTATATATGAATTGTACTTCTGCATATAATTTTTTGTTTGTGAAATATGTAGAAAGTTTTTTCACCCCCTAAAAATGTGCCAAAACGGTTTATTTTGTATAATTTTATTGCAATTTGGAATTTACATCTTAGACACATTTTTGTAAACTGCATTCAATTTGCACATTTCATATTCTTTTTCTTGTTTACTTCCAAAAACTGCAACATATATGCACTTTGTACAATATTGGTACAAGTACATATCCAGGTCCATGTGGGTCATCATCTAATTACTTGGATATTTAGACTGTCATAAAGTCTATTCTATTGTTTTCAATGAGCACGTTGTTTTTTTTTCCTTCTTTACAACATATTTGATGATTACTATATTTACCGCTACTGACCCACATGTTAATTACTTTTTCCTTCTTGTCTCAATACTTCATTGTTGCAATTAATCTTTCATTCACTTTTTAAGTTCTATTCTTTTCATAGTAAACCAGAATTCTTGCTCAATCTTTGCCATTCACCTCATTCGCCAAGAAAAATGGACAGCTCTACCTGAACAATTAACGTATTTATGAATTAGTTGCTTGCTTTTGTATTTATTTAGTGAATTTATTTGAAAACCAATATGTGTACTCTTCAGACTTACTCCATGAATGAAAACTTTACTTATTCTTCTATGTTGGTTATGTACCAATAAAGTCTGTTAATGGATACCTAACAAATTTGAAATCCATCCGGATACTTGTTCGAACAAAATTGTACAGTTGCACATATGAATGTATCCGCATTGAAAGATTATATGTCCTGTTTTTGTCAAGGGAATAGTTTATATCATATGTATTTTAGCATAACAGACAACATATATTTATTGCTTTATCACGATAATAATTAATTAATATCACATGTACTAGTATTAATCGTACATATACGTATCTAATGGCTAAATGTATTTACTTATTATTTATTAAAATTTAATAGGGATATGTGTTATGAGTGCAAAAGCTTTAGCGGTCAGAACGCATTTATTTCAAGTAGTCTTGTTGATGGTGTCGGATGCAAATCCGTTGATGGGTGATCGGGAAGTGGATGATGATGAATGCCGCAAATCGATAGTAACATTCAATTGATGGATTATCATTAAGGGACACTATTTAGGAGATTTTCAAATTTTCAAAAAGACATGGTGGAAATCTTATTGATTGAATTTTCATTATTAAAAGTAGAGATATATGTACGTTCACTGCTCAAACTAATTTTTATCATCAGATACATGTATGTATATGCACTTATGCATTTCTATAACATTAGGGGAAAAAAATGCTAAACTGAATTTTTTATTTATATCATTAAGTTCGTTAATTGTCAACGGATAGGATAATATTTCATATCCGTCCGCATTTGCAGATATCTGATATTCAAAAACGATTTCAATTGAGGATACAACACTACCCATTTTTGAAAATATCCATTTACGGGCCTGTACCAGTTCATTGTTTATGAAATATATTGGCTCTAACCAACTTTAATATCATTTTTTTTCCAATATGTCTACACTCAAAACAAATATAGCCTATTCATCCAGATTTAATATTGTTTGATGAATGACTAAAAATTTAAGCCAAGTATTACCTCAGTAATTCTAACATTGATTTCATTCAAATATTGCCTCAATGATTCTAACGTTGATTTCATTCTTGCATTTATTGTATTTATAGTTCCATTTAGCACAATGAAAAGGACAATATCATTTTGTTTGAATATAACGATTCAGTATTCATTACACGTATGTCGCGTTGCGTGATAGTAACACAAGAATATTAACATATGTATTGACAAATAATACAACTAAAGTAATGTTACAAGAACCAAAATTTCTAGGGTTTTTTTTTAATTACATTTGTTCAGACATTTCGTTTGGATGCTACTTCCCTGTCAATAGCAATAGCATAAATCATTTAGTCTATGCATTGTAAATGTATAAAAGAACAAATAATACATGTCTCCTATGATTTTTGTTAGCATTTATTTTTCAGATAGTTCAAAATGAAATATGAAAAATATGACCATGATATATGATTATCGTATTGCAAACTCTCAACTGATATGAGATATTTCTTGTAACATTCCACATTCGTAGCAATATTTACATAAAAGAATCAATTATTTACTAAATTGAATTTAGCATCTTTAATGGGAAAAAAATAGGACGGAAATAAAATATTTATTCATTTAACTACAAATGAACACTAATATAATTCAAAAACATGATTGAAAACCATATAAAATTGCATTCATTTATAAGTTCGTCCAAGCTGTTAGTCAGTAGAAGCAACGTCGTGAAACACAACCCCAGTCAAATCAGCATCCACGTGCCAGTTCTACCCCCAGCCCCGTTGACAGTTAACACTCATTTACTTTTTTACTTCTTCACCTCAGTCTCTTCCATCCACCATGGTTTGTCCATTTCCAACCAACGATTGTTGCTGAAAGTTAGGTTTTATGAATCAGACGAAAAATGGGAGGTACGCATGCACGCGTGATGGAAAATATAGAAGGCATTTTCAGGATTTTAAAAGGAGGCGGTGGAAAACAATGGATTGAATTTACTTTTATTAATAGTAGAGATAAAGAGTGCAATTTTCTTTTATGTTCCAACATTTTTAATCGATAAGAATACATTTTACTCATATTTTCGAAAAACACACAACATATGCACATTCTATCTTCAGATCTACACAGTTTATGGAATTGTTTTACATAATTGAAGTGAGACGACTAATTATGATTTATTTATTTTTATCATTAATTTTGGGTCTATCAAAGGGATACCTATACATGCAAATACTTCGAAGCAACGAAGTTTTTTTTAATCAATTTTGTGATGGGGTTACAGTAGGGCTGTCAATGGATACCCGAAAAATCCGAAATCCGTCCGCATCCGTATCCGAAAAGCAGATAATATCCGATATCCGAAAAAACGGATGCGGATACGGATACGATGACATCCGCATCCGAAAATTATCCGTCCGGTCTTTGTCAATATTATAGTACAAATTCTGTGTATTTTAGTATAATGAAAGATATTTATTTGTTGTTTTATCAAGTTAATAGTTTATATTATATACATTTAATGTTTATTAACCGCTCAAAACTATTTATTATCGCCATATTTGTTTATATTTAACACTTTTATGGTCAATTGGATTGAAAAAAATGTATGTTAAACTTAAAATTTATATTTATATTTCTTGGTTTATCGGTCGTTAGCGGATAGGATAATTATCCGATATCCGTCCGTATCCGCGGATGCGGATATCCGATATCCGAAAATCATTTCGGATGCGGATGCGGATATGACACTATCCACATCCGAAAGTATCCGTTGACAGGCCTAGGTTACAGTTCAATAAACACAGGGAAAAAAATTGCTACCCAAAGCATTAGAAACCCCTATCTCACACACAGATATATATATATAAGACGGCTTCGAGATGAAGCGCCGAATCTACAAGTTCCTCGAATGATAGTAGTGATGAAGCCGAGGTTCGAAAGAACCCAAATAAGAAGAAATTTCCCTTTCTAAATCGATCATGTAGCCACCATGGTAGTGTATTAAATAGGAATTAAATATGTCGAATACTTGTGATGGAAAAAAAAGTACAAATATCGACATACTTAGCTCTTATCTAATGCAAAACTATGATGGTCGCCCTTAACCAGCCATATTCTCCGCATTAGCACACAGAATTACTAATTAATTCTCTTTTGTTAATGTGGGTCTCGGGGTGGGGCATCACAGCTTGGTGTGTGTGTGTGCGTATGTATATATATATAAAATGTGAAAACGTATGTGAGGCGTCTTAAGATCCGTGGGGCGAGGCGTAAGCCTCGAAACGTTGAGGCGTAAGCTTTTCGAATGAAAATAAAACATATAATGAAATTTAACATTTTAAATTAACTTGTTAAAAAAAGAAAAACAAATCATTCAGGTCTGACTCTGAACATGTAACATCTTTTTTTAAAAGATTAAAAATAAATAACAGGAATCCATAAGATTCCAGTTCGATTCCGCAAAATTTATTTGGAGATTCCGCAAAATTCCAATTTTGATTCCTTCTACCAATTCGAATCGATCCACAAAATTTATTTGAAGATTCAATGAAGTCTATTAAGAACTTTTTTTTAAAATAACAATTAGAAAATCCATTACATAGTTCTTACATAGCTTTTGATCGTTGTTTCGGAAACAATCTTACTTAATCATGTCGATATTAAAATTAATAAGTAAGAAAACACTAGCTTTCAATTTCTTAAATTTTGTTCTTTTTTGTTTTTCATAAAATAATTGAAATTTAATATCTTCTGTAAGTGTCAATATTTGCAACTAAAGATAAAAAGATTCTTGAGTCGCAATGCTCAGCGGTTTGAGGCGTGCTAGATATACGCTTCGTATACTACAAGTTGTTGAAACATAAGCTTTTGATGTAAAAAGCCTTTTCAAAATAGCCTCAATGTGTTTTATCTCTTATTTCCTCAAGACGAGTATCAATGTGGGTTTTTGAAAACGATGATATACACATATGTGTGTATGTATATACACACAGAGAGAGACACACACACATATAATATGGTCGGCTATTAGTACACAAAAACATAAAATTGGAACACAATAGATGTAATTGTTGGATCTTATTGGAGATTGAATTCGGAGGAAAATCTAATGCGCACACCTCTTATGTCGCCGCTTATGTCATCTATTCGTTTTCAATACACACGCATGTTCCGCTAGTAATCCCCTTTATTTTAAAATAAGTATTTTTGATTAATATTGAGATACATGCAACATTTAGAAATAAAGACCTGCCATCAATTAGACTTAAGAAATAGAAGGAGCCACTGACTTATAAGGACCCATCACTAACTAATAATTACTGTTGTCCTTTTCCCATATTACTAACAATTACAAGGAAGTGGTTCCAAATTTGCAATTTAAAAAAAGAAAAAAGAACTAGTTACCAAAGAAACCCAATAAGCATTAGCCATGTGCCTATTATTTCATTATCATTGCCCAGCTAAACCTTAATCATCTTTCTGTCACACCACTGACTATTCCTGGTGAAGAGATTTCCTTTCTAACTTTTCTCAATCGCGGTGTGTTTTCACTTTCTCGTATCCTTGTGGAGTGATTTCCTTCAACTTTTCTCAATCATTGTATGTTTTCGCTTTCTCTTACTAACTTCAAAATTTATTAGTGACTTAGACTGATTTCTTGAATTGTTGAGGTATACGCTAGATTTTAATGCTTTTTTCTTTCTAAACCTGCATGTTTCTGCCTATTTGTGTATTTTTAACAAATAAACCTAGAATTTTACGTCAGATTCAACCTAGCTCTAGCCCAAATTGAACCTAGATGGTGCGAATTTTGTGGTTCCGCCAAAAACTTCTAACCTTGACAAAAACTACAAGTTTGAATGTTAGGTAGTTGATAACATCATAACAGCACAATTTAGAAGTATAACGATTCAATGTAGTTTATGCAACAATATTACAACTTACTAGAAACAAGCTAATTGTGCAAAATAATAATATATAAATAAATAAAACTTGTTCATGGCGCCAATCGGATTGGGCAGTTGATTGATGGTCCGGACTGCAAGACCAAAGGCACGAGTTCGAACCCCAAAACTGACAACCTTGTAATAAGCACCCGAAGTAAGTGTTTGACAGACACATACTTCCCTAGAGCACAAGTGAAGCTTGGTTCTCTAGGTTAAAAAAAATTAAAAAACAAAAACAAAAAAATAAAAAACAAAACAAAAACTTGTTCATGACATAATTAAGATAAACTCACAATCAATTAATGCTCCACTCAACAATCTTAACTTAAACCACAGTAGCAAATAACAATGGATGCAAATATCAGCAGCGAATAACTAATCCGTTATATCTGTTTGCAGCACATGTGTTACAACACAATATTTGTAGAATGTACGGAAAAAAACTGAACAAAGTTGTTCTAGGCTGCAATTTCCTTCAGTTCCACACATATATAGACTCTGCATAACTACTTTGAAAAGATAATCCGCCTTTACTGAACTCGAATATACAAAATATTGTCATTGATTTGCCGTAAAATGTAGGTTATTTATAAGGGTAAAAGCGCATCAAGCAATTAATTCTTACTAAATCATACTTTTGCTTCAATGAGTTTGACATACTGAATCTAACTAATTTGTCCATTATTTTCAACATATTAAGGAAACATATTAACAAAATGGGATAAATGATTGCTACTGAACAACCAATTCTAGTCAATTCTGAAGGGAAATATACTAAAAAACAATTAAAACATAAACTCACCTTGCCATAAAATAACGAGGCAGAAAACTACTGTGATAACAAAAGCAATATGACTGATTGTAGAATTTGTTGAGCGTCCGTTTTTCATCCTCTTCAAAGCTTTCATCCTCTGAATCCGAGCCCGTTTCAACAATGCAAGTTCGGATAACTCCTGAACAAATTTCTGATCAGCTGCATTCATGGATGGATCGTGTGAAGGCCGAGGAGGTTTGGGCGGCTTTTTATACCACTTCTTTTTCTTATTTTTCATATCAGGCAATTCATTGTCCTTATTGGAATGATCATTTGATAAGTTAATATTTTCTTTACTACTATCATTGGATCCTTCATCGACCGAACTAACATCTCCTTTTTCAAGATCAACAGTCAACTCCCTTTCGTTCAAGCTATCAAAATCCAATATAACCATGATAAGGTAACTTATATTGTAAAGCTAGCAAAAATATCCCAAGGACCTATAAAACAATAGGACAACGTCATAAACTCCACATCTTTTTGTCGCCTCATTCCAAAATGCGGGTGTGCACAGCGCATTCCATTCAAATGTGTGCTATTTTTTTCCAGTCCAAACCACAAAATTAATTGCGACACAAAGCCTTAGAAAATCACCATCAAAATAGCAAATTTTTTGCTTAAAAAACTCGAAATGTTATACATTAATTTCGTGAAGATTTACGTATAATTATAAACACTCAAAATATCGAAATTCCCAAAATTCACAAACCCTAATCTAACTTTGTAAAAGAATATCTATTTATACAAAACCTGGGATATATGTAAAGGACACTTACATCTTAGATCGAAAGAATCGCATAGACTAAAACTCCAAGAGCGAAAGATACTAATTTAAATATAGAATATGTAAAATATTTTCTTCTCCGGAAAACTTAATTGCTTTGGCAACTGCATTGCGAACTACGAAAATCGCCCAGAAAAATCATATCAAAAGTAATTGTTCAACACATAAGTTACAAGAGCGAATTTTGAAAAAGAAAAAAGGTGATGAAGAAACGATATGGAGTGATTGATGGAAGAAACAGGGTGAATGAGTTATTTTCATATTGATTCATCTGAACCGTCGAGTTTAAAACCGATTTATTAGTCAATTTTTACAAAGAGAAAGTGTGTAGACGTTAGGAATGAATGTTTGGTTGGTTTGGTTGATCCGATGACGAAAATTGTCAAATCGAACAAAAACCAATAAAAATGAAAACCAAAACAAATCAACTGAATTAAGTTTGGTTATTTTGGTTGGTTATCCGATTTAACCAAATTAAAAATGATTCACGTTTTATGTTTGGAATATCCATTATACTTTAAAATAAAACATATATATATATACACACACACACGAGCGTTACGGCACGCGCTTCGAGCGTTATGGCACGCGCTTAGAGCGTGATGAAGACACCTGAATTGTTTTTCTACAAATTGTATTTGTTTAATACATTCAAAAGAAAATGATTTTCACAAATATTTAGCTATATTTTTGTGTTGAATCATACGTAGTTAATTTGAATTTTTATTTCTAAGTTGCAATTCTATTTTTTTTAGTTTAAATTTTTATTTATATTATTAATAATATAAAAACGAACTAGTAAAGTAATTTATTTATTAGATCTCATTTTTAAGTAATATTAAGACTTGGTAAATATTTGTAGAGGAAATTTTGAAAATAAGGGATACAACTCTAAAATCAAACTTAATAGACAAAACATCCTCAAAAAAAATAAAAAAAAATTACATCCATATTTTCAAATACTGCAATTTTCTTCCCTAAAATACCCCTCTGCTTCATGGCTGAACGTTGGTTCTTCGTTATTCTCACATCCATAATTAAAATTTGCACCTCATTAATTATCATTCTTTAAAACGCAATAACTTTTTGTAGAAACAACGGATTAACAAACCGTTTTCACCATTAAATCACAAATTTTATTATCTTTCTAATGAGTGGCATTATGCATATTTAAAAACAACGGCAGACCGTGTTAGTTTTAATTTTTTTTAAATTGCAACATCTGTTTTTTTGTTAGTTTGAATTTTCATTTTTATTGTTAATTAGCAAAGAATGAATTTAATTTTTTATTAATTTGAATTTTTATTTCTATTATTAATTAATAAAGAACGACTTTGAAAAGAAAGTTTATTTGTTAGATTCTATTTTTAAGTGATATTGAGATTTCAACAATATTTGCAGATAAGCGTTTTGAATTGGTAAAGGAAATTTATTTATTAGATCTTATTTTAAAGTGATATTAATATTTAATAATATTTATAAACGGGCATTTTTGATAGTTCACGTTAATACAAAAAAAGTGTGACACCAAAAGTATTACAACTATTATTAAAGATTATTAAATATATATATATATATATATATACACATTATTGAAGTATTGTAATTTAGTATTCTTATGTTTTTTAAATAGTAATTTTGACACATAAATGATAAATAAAATCTATTTACACAGCTAAACTAATCTTGAAAATCATTATAACATTAGTAATATTGAAAATATAATAAAAGTTCGGTTAACTTGGTTAAACCAATAACCAAACTAATTTTTTTGGTGGGCCCATAATAAACCAATATAGTTTCAAAATCAAATCAAACCGACCGAAATAAAATGGTTTGGTTGGTTTAACCAAAGATTGTTCACCCTTATTTCGCAGTCTATTTATTTTTGCCTGCTTCCATTTTCGTTGGGCAATAATCAACCATCTATTTTCTCTCATTGTTCTCTTCCTTTCTATGATACACCGTATGTTCGTGAACAAGCTTCTGGAAAGGTGGAAAGCATCTGCGATTTTTTACGTCTGACGTATCTTAGTTATGTCGAACATAAAAATTACATCAACGACTAAGTAGGTAGCGGTTAACAGTTCTCAATTTTCAAAAGTTGAATGAGATGTAATTTTTACGTCTGACATAACTGAGATATGTCGGACATAAAAATTTAACTCCGACGTAAAAATAATTATATAAGCATACCAAGTCTCCATTCTTTCACACTCCGAATCAAAATCAAAATAGTTCTTCTCTTTCAAAATCTAATGGCTTCTTCATAATCTTTCTCTATCTCAAAAAAATGATTCAAGAATGGACGAACGAAGAAACATAGATATTTATTGATGCATATTTCGTATTGCATCAAATAAAAGAGAAAAACAAAAAAAGGGTTTTTATCGGTGCTGTCCGAATCTATTTTGGGGATAATTATAGAGCAAATTATGCCCCATCGTTCTGGTGCAAAAATGGGACAATCATTTCCGTTCGTGCAGAAAATTTCAGAGTATAATGATGGTGGAGGGGGTGGAATGGAATTCGCAAAGCAAATAATCACGAGTAATGCTGATTTTTGGAAAAGAGCGAAAAAAGAAGGTACTACATTCTCGAAGCATTTTAAAAAAGCCTCGCCTTACGGTTGAGAGATGGTTGACTTTTTACTTGATGGACACTTGTCTTAAAAAAATTGTCCGTTCGACGGTGAAGTTGATTACACATTTCCTTCGTATCTCAATTACGAACACGATATGCGCTAGGTCGGTTTTATGAGCGAAGAGAGTACGAAGGAAGTTATGGCTGGTCTTGACGCTACTGATGTATCTAATTTTCACGACGTCACATTCACTTCGGATCCAACATTACACTCCCGACGTCGGCATTTTCTTATCTACCACCGTCCCTACCGAAAGTCCAAGCGTGGCTCTAATTTTGGACCTTCTGCTTCAGCTTCTGCTCCAGCTCCTGCTTTACGTAGTAACTCCACTCTACATTGGCAAGAAGTTATGAAAGCACTGAACGATTCTCGGCAGCTCTTACCGATGGAACTAGGATAAGATGCTTTCGTTTTGAGAAATCTAGACCATTTGGAGATTGCTATGTTGATGCTCCAGTTCGGTATGGAGCTGTTTGTGGACACAGTCCGTGTCATGATCGTAAAAGAAATTTTAAATTGCAGTAGATATCTTATTTTGTAGTTGTATTTGAATTTGAATTTGAATTTGAGTTTCTAATATTAAATATTAAACATCAAATATTAAATGGTAAATATTATATTAAATATTAAATAAAATTATTAAATAAAATTACGTAACGATTTTTATTTAATAATATTTACATTGCTTTACACAACATTTTTTACATTGTACCCAACCTCTAATCAAAAAAGTTGTCCGCGAACGCTTTAACCTCTAATTCCTAAGCTCGGACCCAATTTGTTCGCGGACGCACCCATAATCCTTTCATCGCCATTTCTTCAACATCGTTTTCACTCTCCTTATTCTATAGCAACCACATCTATAGTTCAAAAATTGTAGGAAGGTATGTATATAGATCAAAAGGCTATGACTACACTTACTTCACTAGTAGTCCGAGTCCAGAATATCACTATTTCCTTAAAATAATACTACTCCCTCTACGGTGCTTAAGAGTGGTGAGAAGTTGTTTCCCAAGATAAAACAGGCTGATCTCTACAACGCTGCGCCATTAATTGTAGAGAACAATGAACTTAAGAGTAGATAAAATAAGAACAGAAGAATCAAAGTGGAGGAGTACGTCGGAAAATTTGATTTGATTTCGTAATCAGGCACCCTATATATGGAATTTCTCAAATATCTGTTCGGTAGAAACATTTATTTTGTTAGGAAAGGTTACGACCCTTTAACTAAACGAGGCGACTGTTTTTGCAGTTTGTGACCGTTAAAAATATGATTGTTGACTAAAACTATTTGCAACCAACCGTAGGTAGTCCTGCTATCTGAATCGAATTAATGCAACCAAGCCCAGCCAATTGCCCGTTGCAAATGTGCCAAGTTCCTATAAGACGCCTCAAACGCCCATTTGCACACGCTTCACGAGTTTGGCTTTGGGTTCAAGTATGGGTGCAAGTTTGGGTTTGGATTCGGGGTGGTGTGTTGTACCATCCCTTATGGTCCTCATAGTGGTTCATACTTCATTGTCTTATACGAATTATAATATTTCCATATCTTAGTATATAACCACTTATATTGTCATATATTCCAACATGTAGGACTATCCATGAGCTTTAGGCACCAGTGCCCTATTCCTTAGGTCATTAATACTTCATTTATTTATTTATTTTTCCTAACAGTCCCTTACATGAATGAGTATTTCCTCGATTGTTCTTAATTCAACAAAACTTTTGTTGTATCGAATGAAGTAGCATAAAGGATTTGAACTTTCCTGGTGATTATCTATCTGACTTACCGACGAATCAGTAGATTTAGATGTCTTTGAACTGTAAGCCCTTTATGTAAGTCTGAACAATAAATAACACGCAACAACATTTCTTATCTACCTTGATTCTCTGTTTGTGTTCATTTTTGCCATAAACATATGCTTGGTCTCATGAGTGTTGTAAGAGAATTTGTTCTTATAATTCTCTTAGAAGCGGCGCCTTCGCACTCACCTAGGTGATTCTACAGAGAGCATTCTGCAATACTCCACTTAGTTCTTTACAAATCCACAATATAGACATCATTAAAAGCCAAGCTTATCTTTTCTTTGGAGGTTTGTGCACTATCTTATCCTAGGAATGGTTATGAGTGTGTACTCTCCAGTGCTATCAAGTTTTATCTTAACTTAGTTGTCCCTTTAAACCTAGACCATAGGATCTTTAGTCAATTTGGTTGAGTTTATATTGAGGAAAACTTTTAATCCATAGGCCTTAAGTCAATTCCCATCGATAAGGTTTGAACTTTCTCTTTAGGCAAGTCTTTGGTTAGTGGATCCGCAATATTATCTTTTAACCTTACATAGTTTATAGTGATAACTCCATTAGAGAGAAGTTGTCTCGCGCTTTTATGTCTATGACGAATATTTCTAGACTTACCATTGTATAGTCTACTATTAGCTCTACCAATGGTTGCTTGACCATCACAATGTATACATATTGGAGGCATAAGACTGTCGCAATTCGAAATGTCTTCTAGAAAACTTTGAAGCCAGTCTACTTCTTCTACAGCTTTATCTAAAGCAATGAATTCTGATTCCATTGTTGATCTTGCTTTACAAGTTCGTTTGGATGATTTCTATGAAATTGCTCCATTTTCTAATGTAAACACATATTCACTTGTAGACTTTGTGTCACTTGAACAAGTTATCCAATTTGCATCACTATATCTCTCTATTATGGTAGGATACTTTGTGTTTTCACAGTTATGTATGTACTTTAGGTACCTTGGAACTTTGATTATCGCTTTGATTGTCGGTATATCTTGCTTACAGCGTATGCAATATCTGGTACTGTGTAGTTCTTGATATACATAATGCTTCCCAATATACGAGAGTATTCAAGCTGGTAGATATCATCACCGGTGTTTTTAACCTAATTTTGGCACAAATCTACTGAGGATTTTGCAAGAGTTATATTATATTGTTTGAACCTTTCAAGTATTTTGGCTATGTAATGTGATTGAGATAATGCATATCCCTATGACGTTCTCAGGATTTTAACATCTAAAATCGCATCAGCCACTCCTAGGTCTTTCATGTTGAATCTAGAAGATAACATATCCTTTGTAGATTTCATTATGGCCTTATATTAGCTAGTATCAATAAATCATCAGCATAAAGACAAACAATAACATATCCAATATCTATATGCTTTACATAGAAACATTTATCTGATTCATTTACTTTGAATTCATTTGATAACAGTTTCATCAAAAATTTCATGCCACTGTTTCAGTGCTTGTTTGAGGCCCTAAAGCGATTTTACTAACTTACACATTTTATTCTCATTTGCTGGGCTTAGAAAACCTTTAGGTTGCTGCATATATATTTATTTTTCTAGTTCACCATTCAAAAATGCAGTTTTTACATCCATTAGATGTATTTCAAAATTTAGTATGGATGCAATTGCAATAAGAATCCTAAATTGTTATTCTAGTTAGTGGTGAGTACATATCGAAGTAATCTAGATCTTCCTTCTATCTAAACCCTTTGCCTACAAGTCATGCTTTATACTTGTCTATTAAGCCATCGGTTTTTAGTTTTTTTTTTAAATTCCATTTGTACCCTAATGTTTTAGACCCTTTAGGTAGATCTACTAGTTTCCATGTATGATTTTACAAAATGGATTCGAATTTACTGTTGACGGCTTTCTTCTAGTAAGGAGCATCGGGAGATGACATTACTTGTTTGTATGTTAGAAGTTCATTTTCTACCATATATGTGTGGAATTCCGATCCAATGGTTTTAGCGATTTTTTGTCGTTCGCTCCTTCTCCGCTCCTCTAAATCTGGTTTGATGTCATTTTTCTATGTTAAGGTAATTTCATTGATGCTTTGATCAACATTATCCTCAAGAGTTTCTATTCTTTCTGCATCTCTTGGTCTCTTTTGATTAATAGTTTCAATAAAGGTTTTCAATGGGTAGATGTGTTCAAAGAATCTTGCATTTGGAGATTCGATTATGGTGGTTTCATGAATATCATCAATTTTAGGTTATATACCAAGAACTGATATATATTACTATTATGAGCATAGCTAATGAATATCCAATCCACTGTCTTAGGTCTAATTTTGACCCTTTTAGGTTTAGGTATTTCTGCTTTTGCAAGACACCCCACACTTTTAAATATTTGTAAGATGGGGGTCTGTTTTTCCACAGTTTATGTGAAAATGTAGATGTTTTCCTGCGATGCACTTTATTAAGAATGTAATTAGCTGAAAGTATTACTTTGCCCCAAAATTTGTTTAGTATACTAGAACTAAGTAAAGCATTGATCTTTACTTTAAGGGTACAGTTTTTACGTTCTGTTATTCCATTTTGATCGAGGAGAACATGGTGCAGTTGTTTGATAGATTACACCATTTTGTGCATAAAGTTCCTCGAATGGAAATTCATATTCACCACCTCTATCACTTCTCGAGGCTTTTATTTTCTTGTTTAGTTGATTTTCAACTTTTGCCTCTTATTGTTTGAACATTTCAAATGCCTTGTTATTACTTCTTAGTAGGGTACACATAACAGTATCTTGGAAAATCATCAATGAAGGCAATAATATACATTTTTCCTCCTTGAGTTTCACACATCTTTAGATCACATACATCTGTATGCATTAAATCTAAAGGTTCTAGATTCCTTTCAACATGATGAAAGGAAGTTCTGGTCATTTTTGCTTCAGCGCATATCTCACATTTATAACTTGAACTTATTGCAAACTTAGGTATAAAATTTAAGTTGGTCAACTTATGTAATGTATCAAAGTTAATATGACCTAATTTAGCATGCCATATATTAGAAGATTCAGCGATATAAATAGAAGTTTCAGTTTTATTATCAGTATCTTTTAGTACAATAGTCATTACATTCATTTTGAATAAACCATCACTCAAATAACTTTTTCCAACATATACTCCACTCTTTGACAAGACAAAATTATCTGAAACAAACACCAATTTGAAGCTAAGCCGTTCTTGCTCAGTAATGATCTTGAAATTAAGTTTTTCTGAATATCTGGAACATTCAAAACATCATTAAGTATAAGTTCTTTTCCATAGGTCATTTTCAAAATGATCTTTCCTTTTTCTTCAACCTTAGATTTGCAGGAGTTCCCCATGAATAGTTGGTCTTCTTGTATAACTACCTACATTGAAACCGCCTAATTTTCGACCCAGAAAAGACCCATTGAACTTTAAACCCATTCCAAAGTTGATTGTTTGTTGGTAAAATTGATACAAAGAACAATACATAGAGCTATCTACCAACTCATTTAGAATCTCATAGTGGAAGGATAAAATATAATATCAGAAGCAGTACCCATTTTATTTCAAAACTCAAATGTAAAAAACATACAACACAATACCACATAATAACGCCAAATATCTATAGTGCAATATCACCAAATGCATCATCATGTTTAAATGGATACATTAGAAATATAATAACAACAAAAGTAGATGCATAAATAACTGCCACAAGTCTCCGTCTTCGTCGCCATCTTCGAATCTATATTGTCTTTTCTAACCTGTGTTGTAATGCGGAGGAAGTCAAAACAACAATATCTGGTAAATAAAAATCTCGAGCCTTTCTATAATAGTACTTGTGCAATATAATTTAAATAAGAATATGTGACGACCGCCATATACCACCAGCACCAATGGTCTATATAAATAGTGCGCTGTCTATGCCCGGCTGATATAGGATGATCATTAAGGTTGAAATAAACCAATATAGCATATAACCTGTCATATCTCACAGCGCATGGACAAAATGTAATATCACAGATATAAAAGAAGAGACGGTAATAACTATGTGAACAAATCATCATTAGAGCAATAAATCCACAAAGTTATACATCAAATATAGTAGAGTTTATACAATAGAAGTAAACTAAAATAATTTGCCTCAACAAATAGTAATAAGCAAGCACTATCACGGGCTCCACAGCGTTGCTTAGTGGAAAAGCGTAAAAGTCCATTTATGTATATAATACGAGATAGCTTCATCCAGCTCATCCTTCGAACAGCTACTGCATCACTTAGACCTATTATCTAGTCTACTCATTTAAGAGTACCCAAAATAATAAGAAGCAAAGCATAAAACCTTGGGTTAGACAACAGTCTAGTGTAAGTGGTAAATGAGTCTCAAAATACTACATAGGTAAATATGGTAAGGAATAAAAGTACATGAACCATACCAGACGTGTCCCTGCAACTAGAGAGTTAGCATATAACACTATAATATGCTACTCTACAATATCATAATGATATACCCCAAACCAAATAAAGGATATCAGTCTTCCAGGTATTCCTATCTCCAATACCTACTTCCTATGATACCTATGAGCGATAGCCTGCTAAAGAAAATAACCAAAGCATCCACAACATCCATCAACAATCATAACTATCACTCTTTGTGTCCTGGATATATGATAACTCGTATGGCCCCCAAGCTAGGGACTAATGGAATTCCCGGTTCTCTGTTATACCCTCATATCTCACAACCCAAAGCTAGATACGTGTTTTATAGCCGAATGTTGGACACTAGATCCAAAGCTACAAGTTATACAGGTCCCTCAATTGACTCGTAGGTGTCCCTACTTACAATACCCTTACTTCGAGTACAACTGAAAACTCTCTGAGCATCAATAATTCCTTAGCACATATACCCAAGCCCACCTTTGCTCCATCTGGACACCGAGCCCTTCTTGCTCAATCCAGTTTTCATTATTCACGAGGAACCCTTCCACATTCCCGATCATACGGCTCCCTCCTTTATGAGCCGCCATCTTCGAAACCTACTCCCAACACGAGCCAACATCCGAAGATCATAGCTTTTCATTATGTTGTTGTATCATCATCCAACCTGATATGAACGAGCCAACACCTCCAGCATGATCTACAGAGAATCATCTTCCTGCCCTAAAAGGTTCACATCCATCCCATACAATGTGATAACTCGGTACCGACTCATCGAGATAACTCGATACCGCATTAGGCACTTAGCCAATAATTGGCTACCATCTCTTTCCCTGCCTCTAATACTCTTCCCTAAGTGCCTTAGACCCCGAATCATCCCTCTTTGGTAACTCGGCCTCAATCCAAAGTCTCGTCTTCTAGTTCTAGAGATAACTCGGCATCACATCCAACACTTAGCCAAATTTCCTACATCAAGCTATCGGTAGCCTCCACTTGACAACACTTTCTGCACACGAGTTAGCACCATAACTCGGTGCCGAGTTATAGCCATAACTCGGTACTGAGTTATGACTTTAACTCCTACCAACTTACGAATTATCATGTAGCCTCTTGCCATTCTCTTGAGCCTATCTACCAAGTTTCGTCCAATTCCGACCAACTTTACTTCCGATTTGCTCAGTTTTCCAATCTAACTTTCTATGCAATCACAACACTAGCAAACAACATCAAATCATATCATCCAAACATAGAATAACAACCAATTTCATCCAATCAAACTTGCAATCCATCAAAATAATATAAACAAGGCAATTTCTAACATAGATCTACATATGCATGAATATATGAACATAAATCAAGGTGATTTCTAATCAATCTATATCATATGCATGGATTAACATGTCATTAAAGTTAGAAAATGTTTTTATGGCCAAAATTAATTTAAAACATATTAAATCCTATAATTCTACCATATAAACATGTATAGTATAGTGAGAAGGCATAAACCACTCATCATTTATCAAATCCAATCAACTAGTGTGTAGATCTAGACAGCGAAGAAAAGTACTCCAAATCAAGCAGTTTGATAATCTCTAGCTTCTAATTGAGGATCTAATCTCTAATCTGCAATCTAATTTGATTTAGAGAGCAATTTGGGTGATTTTGGATGAAATTAGGATGGATCTAGAGCTAATTAGAGTTTAGACCTAATTTAAAATGGGAGGAAAAAGTTTTAGTTTGGCTCTCCTGCCCTCTATTTATAGTGTTCTCTAATTAGACTAATGGACTCACTATTGGGCTTAATTAATTAATTACACGCCAATCCTAGCCAACAGGTTTAAAACTTAAAACATGCATAACTTTTTAACCATAAGTCTGTTTTTCTATTATGACCAGTCTACGAAATGAGGAACCATCATCTTGAAGTAATAGAACTGGTTTGAGACTCTAATTCAACTTCTATCAAAAGTTATAGCTCAAATAAAGCTTTCAAGGTCAAAATGGTCACATAGAAATTCGGGAAAAATCATAGATGTGTAAACTGTCCCTAAGAGTCATATCCAATAATTATAGAATCATACGACCTTATACGAGTTAAATAAAAATATTTTACGATCCTTTGATACATAAAATACGAGTCGTTACATTAGGTCTTTCCATTCAAAGAGCTCCGGACACATAGTCCTTGTGCTCTCCTCTATCTCCCACATGCAATTGTCACCACTTTCGCTCCATTATACCTTAACTAGTTTCACCGTCTTTCTCCTATGTTGTTTCATATCGTACCCAATAATACGAAGCAGCCTAGGAGGTTTAGAAACTTCCGGTTCTACCTCGACATCTTCTAGCTGATCTGGTGTGATCATCATGTCTGAGTCATGCACCAACTTCTATAGATAAGAGACATGAAAAATGTTGTACACGCCTGCCATCTTCTGAGGTAAGTCGACCCGATATGCTAGCTTCCCGATTCTATCGACTATCGGAAAAGGACATACGAAACTCGATGCCAACTCCCCCTTTCTACCAAATCGAACTACATTCTTTAGAGAAGAAGCCTTCACAAACATCATATCTCCGACAGAAAACTCTAAATCTCTGACAGAAAACTCTAAATCTCTTCGTCTCTTATCTGCCAAGCTTTTCTATCAATCCTAAGTAGCTTTCATTCGTTACTGAATGACCTTAACCTTCTTTGAAGTCTCTCTAATCATATCTAGTCCAAGTATCAGTTTCTCACCCGCTTCCCACCAATATGAAGGAGCGTTACAGGGTTGGCCAGACAAATGCTTCATACAGAGCCATACTAATATTCGATTGATAACTGTTGTTGTATGCAAATTCCATCAAATGCAAGTGATCATCCCATGACCCACCAAAGTCTATAATGCATGCTCAGAAGAGATCTTCTAATATACGATTTACTCTTTTGGTCTGCCCATCCATTTGTGGGTGATAAGCTGTACTAAGATGCAACTCCATCCCTAACGTCTCTTGTGAGCTCTTCCAAAACCCACTAGTGAACAACAGGTCTCAGTCGCTCATAATGCCCTTCAGCATACCGTGAAATCATACTATCCACTTTACATAAAACTCTACCAGCTTGGATGCTATCCTACTTGACTTGACAGGTATACACCTTGCACTCTTGGTCAACCAATCAACTATGACCCCAATGTCGTCATACCTTGCTCAAGTCCTCGACAATCCATTAATAAAATTCATCGATACTTGCTCCCATTTCCATTCAAGAATCTATAATGGTTGCAACAATCCACTAGGTTTCTTCTGATTTTCCTTTACCAATTGGCAGTTCATACACTTGGAGATGAATGCTCCAACATCCCTCTTCATACATTCCCACTAGTAAGTTCATTTCATATTTCAGTACATCGTGTTACCACCGGGATGAATGGTAAATCTAGAATAATGACACTCTCTTAGCACTTCACCACTCAATCCATCAACATCGGGAAAAAACAACCTCCCGTCTTTATGAAGCCAACCTTCACGGTCGAGTTCGTATTGCTTCATGTCATCAGATTCTACTCCTTCCCTTATCTCTGCTATGATCTCTGCTAGCCTAGCATCTCGCTTCTGACTAGTACCGATCCTTTCAATCAGAGTAGGTCTAATCGATCCTCCTTTTCGATCCTCAGAAGCCGACACTAATACAACCACGGTATTCATGTGCCAAAACAAAGTGCCAGAAAGATAGATGGTTTAGGGGAAAGAAGAAGAAAGAAGACAAAAAGAAACTAAACATCACAGAATCTCACATTGCAACGAATAATCTATAATATAAAAATGATCTTTACAAAAGAAAACTTTTGTATACATCCATCCATCAGAGTACTAGCCTATCATCTACCTGGACAGTTATAATACTTGTTCTTATAATTTCTAATAAATACAACAAAGCCATGCAACGGAACATAGAGAAATACGTAGATATGTCTTGACCTCTAAATCGTCTCCTGAGCTCCAATGCGTCCAAAGCTAGTCTAAAAACATGCTCGGTCTGACCTAAGCATTATAAGAAAAAGAACGCTTGGATCGGTTTGGTAAAACCAGCGTGAGAAACTCAAGCCACAAGCAATTTTATTTATTATAACTTGTAAATCCTTTAAAATCAAAGGTATCTCGTAAGACTACGCCGCACATAAACACGAACGGGTTTTTACCTTACGATAACCAAAACATTTTCTATTGTAAAATCCTTTGATATTATCATAATGTCTAAGGGTTTAAAGTAAATATATCAAGTAGCTGTGATGTGTGCACATGATAGTTATAATAGGCATACAATAAAAAACCGAAGGCGCTTATTGAAGAATGGATTTGCAACAAATCGAAAGGTAAGGGACTACCTTCCGAAAATCTGTACACCTCTAGATAAAATGTATAGTGAGGTCGAAAACCTTTCGACCTTTGCCAATATAGAACCGGCCTACCCCTTACTGGATAGTATCGAATATGATCACCCCTTGGCTATAATCAACAACCAAAAATGGGCCCCGAAGCATACATAGAGATATCGACACTAGATCTTGGGATGATCATACCCTAATGGATGCGACCCACATAACCATACTGCATCTACCCTATTTTTTGCCATTCCCAGGATGTGAGGCTTTGAGAGGCCATGATTATCATTTCCTCTAGCAGACGATCTTGGAATGCTAACTCTACCCTCCAAGCAGAAATGCAATGCCAACATTCATCCATATAAGTTATTCCGGGATCGAATAAAAATTCAATATTTACTACGTTCTATTTTGGAATCACCCCCAAGAAGAATAGTATAGCTCCATAACATACTTCATAACGATCTATCACGAACGTTATTAGTTTGGAGTGGTTCAGATAAATCATACTTATCCGAAGCCGGTGTCTTCAAAACTAAGCGATAATTTCTAGCTTACTCAATTCCGGTTCTTTGGAGGTATGCAATAAGTATTCGAGTCCTCACTAGTGAACTCGAATATATACAACATACTTCCTAAGTTAAAACAGGTGAAGATTTGATAGTCAATTATTTAACTATAAAACACACAATCAAATAGTAATTCAAAGATTTAGTTTTCCCATAACAACCACTGAGCCTCAAAATAAGTTTTCATTTATTCAAATCTCTTTTCAAAATGTTTATCAAAACATTCATATACTTACCATAGGTATATTCACAAAACATCTGTGAAAGATTTATTATTTCAAAATCATATTAAAAGGATCAAGCAAATGTTATTTAAATTAGAGATAAGGAAAGCCCCAAACACTATTCCTTCGGTGTTAAGCATGGAAAAAATGTCCACACCACCATAATTAAGAAAGTTAGTTAAGGGAAACCTCAACTCAAATTCTTTTATAAATTTCTTAAATAAATCCTTTTAATATAACTCGTTTATTTATGAAATCTCCTTTGCTTAATTTCTAAATCCATTTATAAAACTCTTTTATAAATATCCAAAAATCATTTATAAAACTCTTTTATAAATCCCCAAAATCATTTACAAAACTCTTTTATAATTCTCCATTTATAATTCCCTTTTCTTAAAATATCATTTACATGTATCATTTGTAAATCTCTTTGAAATAAATCCTTTATAAAATATTATTTACAAAAATATCATTTGTAAATACCTTTATCAAAATAAATGGACAACATACAAAGTCATTTAAAACACTTATTCTCAAATTGATATATAATTTAAAGTCAATTTAAAAACCCATAATTTTACAAATTTGAAAGGAGGCTTAGTGACTACAATGGTACTAAATCAAGTTACCATTTATTTAAATTTGACTTCAAAGTCACATAACAATTATTTACATAAACCAACATATATGTCAATACAATCCATAACCAAATCAGGAAATAACATGTCAATATAAACCAACTGATAGATACATATCCAAACAACAAAACTGCAGGATGGTGATTTGTCCTGCTAAATTGATGTCCACATAATCTATGAAGTTTAGTTATAGCAGAACGAAGATTTATTCTGCTAAGAGATGTTCAATAATCTACTTAATTAAGGTATAGTAGAACGAGAATTTATTTTGCTAAAAAATGTCAAAGTTTAGTGTAACCTATTCACATTTGTATGGTTACTTAATGTTATCGAAAATAGAATCCCTTGTGTTCAAAACTATTCATGATAAAAGAAAGTTGCCTTCAAACAAATTGATCCTTGGAAAACAAAGTACTTAAAAATTTAAACTTCTTTTTCAAATAATTAATTACAAGTTAATTTTTTTAAAAAACATAACTAAATCTTAATTAAGTCTTAACTTAACGTAATTATTAATTAATAAATAATTAACCTTTAATAAATAATTTGTTTATAAACAAAAACCATTAATTAATTTATAATTAGAATAATTAAACACTTACTTAATAATTAATTAATAAATAATCAACACTATACTTAATTTATAATTAATTAAAAATAAATCATATACTTCATAATTAATTAAAAATTAATCTTACTTAAATAAAGATTAATTAAAATTAATCTCACTTTTAAAGGATAATTAATTAGTACTTAATCTTCACTTAATTATAATTAATAAACCATGTTTAATACTTAATTAATTATAAATTACCAAACTTGATTAATAAATAATAAACAAATAAATAATTACTAAATCCTTAACTAACTTCTTAATCATTATTAATTAAGTTTTATAAAATATTTCCAAAGTATTTTAAGTATAAAAACTTAATTTGTAAAGAGTGGACTTTTTAGCGAAACTGCGTTCATAGCGACTATCGCTGTGGATTCCATAACCAGAATATATTTTTCTTAGCTTTATTTAAAATCTTACCCTTTGGAAACTTACTTACTTTTACAAACATAAAGTAAGTATTTTGTAAACTAAAACAAGGTTTGAACTTGAAAATGATTTTGATTTAAAACCAATAATCCTTGTTTTTACACAAAGAAATCTATGTCGCTTAAACTAGTAAAGATGCTAACTTTCTTAGCCTATCACCACTTATTCATGTCTATAACATACATAAACATATCACAACCACAAACATAAGCAAAGATCTAAACTATACAACCATAACAACACTTATAGACTTTATTTCAAATCTAAGGCAAATTCATGTACAAACACATATACAATCATAATCGAACCATACAACTAGCCAAAAATAAAGAAATTGCACATATAAATACTAACATAAAGTAAAAATACAATTTTTACCAAAAAGATGTGAGTTTTACTCAACAAAATCTTTACAAATCTATTTTGAACTTTGAAATAGCCTAGAACTTTGAAAACCTTTTAGCAAAATTTGATTTTTGGACCTAAACAAAGCAAAGTGGGCTCAGCCATGATGCTATGGGATCGGCCTTGTGTAAATAAGTCACGACCAAGAGTGGTGGAGGTGGATATTGGCTTGATTTTGAAGGAGGAAGGTGTAAGAAGAATAAAAGACTGATTTTTACGTGTTTTCAAGAATTAAAAGGAAGAAAAGAAGTGATTTTAAAACTTTGAAATATTTTGGAAGCCATTAAAGAGGGTCAAGAGCTTAAAAGAAGAAGAAAATTTTTTGAAAAAAAATAGAAAATGAAATGGAAGAAAAGAGAGAGATGGACTTTGTTTTTATATAAATTTATAATAACAAATTACTAAAATACCCTTTAGCACACAACCCTTCACTAGAAATTTGCCACATCACCACACACCCCTTAAACCAACATGCATTTGATGCATTTGTGCTTATGGTGTAAGATGAAAGTGACATGTTATGATTTTTCTTTTCTTTTTCTTTTTTTAATTTTTAAACTTAAAAATTGTCACGTTGCTTTCTTTTCACTTAAGTAAACATATATTTAAACTTTTACACACTTAATTAAGTACTCATTATTTACATAAGTGTGTTTTAAATATATTAAGGTGTTTTGCAGCTATTTTAACAACTTTTAAATAGTGAAAAATTGAATTTTCGAAAAAAGCTTTCCGGTCACATTTTCTAATTTCCTTTTAACTAAATATTTTTGCAAACAAAATTCAAAAATGAATTTTCTATCGTTAGGTATAAATTAAAAAGGATTTTTTTAATTATTAAAACCATTAATTGAATATTTAAAATTAATTAAATATTCATCCATCAAAGCGTAAAATTTTGGATCGTTACATTCTACCTCTCTTAAAAGAATTTCGTCCTCGAAATTTCACCACATGGACACCCAGTACTTTTCATAAGTCCGCATGATGTTCATAGATTATCCATATGAAAAATATGATTTGATCTCCACTCGATTACATAACTTCACTTCCAAGCTAGCATCGCTCAGCCGATTCGCTACTCCGGACTCGATCAAGCTTCTTGGCTAGAAACCTCCATTCTTCTTACATAGCCATATACTATGATAGAAAACTTTGGTTCCCTATCAAGAACCCTCATCAAGTGCTTGCCGTCAAAATCGAGTGATAAATCCTTATCTGGAATGGTGTAAAACACTCCAACTCATTACTCGAATCTTAGATCATGATCGAGAATTATATGAGTAAGGGAAATGGTCTACGTATAACCTATGTACTCATCTAAAGGTTCTTATTTACTCATTTACCTTCTTATTCTACCACAAATATTTATGAAGTCATTTCATAACAATTTAACTTAGGTTCAAACATTTTTAAATGATACAACTTATCTATGAAACCTTTCATAAAATCATCTAAATTTATTAACTTGGATAATACCCTCCTATATTCTATGAGTGTGTGTGTGTGTGTGTGTGTGTATGAAACATCTGATTTTTAATTTTATTCGCTTTTAACTATTCAGATGTAGGCACAAAATAATTTTGGATCTTTAAAACTAAGTCGACCAATTCAACCTCTTTACCCATTTGGTCTGGCAAGTGGCTAAGAAGAGTAGGATGCTGGTATCCAAACTTCATCCCAGAGTCTACTTTTTCTTGGATACCTCTAAGGTAAATGTGTTTATTAGCCGACCCAATAACATTAAATACTAATTAACCTTTACTTAAAACTAGTACTTAAACTGGAACACATTGTATTTCAGTTGTTTAGTAGGATTAATTCATGAAAGAGATAGGTTGAACAGTCTATCAATGGCTACTTCTTATTGAGTGAGTGTATTATTCATCAATCATAGATTATATATGGCTTCTGATTTGATAATTTTGTGGCAAAATGACCGATATAACTAAATTATTATTATAATAATAAATTTTATGAAAAATTAACTAAGTATAATAATAATAATAAATAGTTTTATTATTATTAACCAAGACTTAGAATAATAATAATAAGTTAACTAAGGTTTATAATAATAATAATAATAATAATAATAATAATAAATTAACTAAGTTTATAAAAAGTTTAAGTACACGATCATGAAAAGTTGAAGTATACTAGTATTGTCCATTTAAAAATTGAAACTAATATTCCACTATAAATCACTGTAAGTTTCACAACTGGATTTTGGATCCATTGATTTGGGTTAAATCATTAATTCAATTCTAAAAGCAGTTGACGATTCACAAACTAGCAAAATATGTTTTTAAGTTTCAGTTTTTATCATTTTTTGTTCATATTTTACAAACTAGCAAAATTTATTTTTTAAGTTTCGGTTTTTTATCATTTTTTGCTCACATTTTACTTCCTGAAGAGGGAAAGTTTAATTAGTTTACTATGGAAATAACATGGATATTCAGTGAATGTTAATTTTTTTCAACATATAAATGCAACATAAATTTTAAGAGGTAAATACACACAACAAGAGCTCCAGAAGCCTTGGTCAAACTCCAGATTCAATAACAGCTTGAATTTTATCATTAGTACCATCAAATAAGTAAGAAAGAGCAACATGGATCCGTAAGAACTTCATTGTCGTCTGAATGAATGAATTGCTCAAGTGCAGGAAGAGCAGGATGAGATTGTAAGCATAAGCGACTAAATACAAGATAGTAATATCATCTGCCGTGTCCATCACAATATTTGAAAATAAAGTAGGTTTTACCTACTTTAAGGGAGGTTGAGGCTTTCCACTGTAAAAATCGGATAGAGTCCAGGTAGCATTCCTTAACACCGTTGATGCCTGAAAACAATAGCTAAATTTTCTTCAAAATGGTGCATTGGCAAATACATTGCATGTGTGAAAAAAGAAACGGTGATAAGAAACTAACTTGCTAGAAAAAAATAATAAAAAATATATTACAATGAACTTTGTTGGTCCATAAAAGTAAATTAAAGGAAATAGACAACTGATAGAAATTGTATCAGTGGTGGATATTAATCAAAACAAAAACTAAGTAGTAATAAGGTAAAGTATCTTCGTAACTGAAATCTTCTACAATGGGCTTTATTTTGTTATGAATTAATTAATCTAAATTTTGGAAATGTCCACAAACTTCTAGAAAATATCAAAAAAAAATCGAATGTATACAACTGTTTTAATGAGCATAAGCCCAGAAAACTTGTCATAATTAAGAGAGAAACTTATCATAGCAGATCAATATTTTGCTTTACATGTAGTAAATTTCAGCGAAAGGTCTAAAACTTTATTTTTTTACTCTTATTAGTGCAAAATTAATTCACTAGTTTTCATTCAAGGATTTTTTTTCTATTAATTTTTTTAAAACACTGGGTAATTGTCCAACTCTTCATGCCGACTAAAGAGTAGTTAGTTAATCAAGGTCATTATTTGCGGAGCTTTGTCCTTTATTTTCCCCATAAGAAAACATTCGCATATATTTAAATTTTGTATTTATATAACCTGGATTCATCTCTTTACCATGGGGAGTCACATAGATGACACAAGTAGGTAATTAACTTGGAGTATTGTTCATTTTTATTCCTCCCAACATGAGAGTACTGAACTATCTATAAAAGTTCATTGATTCTAGTTTCTTCCAGGTCTGATTTTAACAAATGCATACTATTTTTTATGTCAAAAAGATCAATATTGGTTCTAATTTTGGGCTTGATGTTCCTTTAGTGATAATAATTGATTAAAATAATCCTTGATGAGATTATTTGTTTGCTTACATCTCAATTGCATTGTTGTGCTTTTGACTTTTAATAAACAAACTTTGAACATTATTTTAGTATTGCGCTATGTGTTTTATTTATTAATGTTTTTTTCTTGCTTTCTTCGTTTTTTAATTATGATTCCCTCTATATCCAGTTCATTTTTTAATTATGATCCAATAGAGCCATTAAGATAAGTGTTCTCTTTATATCCATCCAAGTATTCACACAAATAACCAGTGCTCTCTTAGCATCAACACACATGATGTTTTCTCCACATACGTAGACATTTTCACGCTTTTCTTTTTCACATTTCAAATCTCCAATAGCCCAATCCATTCTCATGCTAACATTCCAGTGATTTCTATCTGGAACCACATCAGTTTTGTACTATAAATTGCTATTGAATTGAATCATAGATTGAAAGATGAAACTATAAAAATTAGTATTTAAAGTTCAAAACTTTAATGTTAATGGTTCTTTCTTATTTTATACCAGCTATATTAGAACTATTTAGCAGGTTTGTTGTAACAACCCGGGGTTTTGCACCTGTTAAAAATCGTCATTAAACGATTAATGGTGATAGCTGATTGTTGTTGGGAGTTTAATCGAGTTGAAATTCTTTTGTAAATTCATTAATTGTTATGTTGGCTTTAAAACTTAATATTGGGCCACATTTTCATTTGTTTGTTTTGCCGTGATAACTATCAAAGGCAAACCCATCCCCCTTTCATTTTCATTCATTCGTTCGCAAAAACCCTAAAACAATGAACGAAAAAAATGGTGGCTCTGTTCGTTCGTTCCTCTTTGCAAACTAGGGTTTGTGAAATTGTAGGCGCCGCTATGTCAGATTGTCGATGCTTCTTTCGTCGATCAGTTGGATCGTTCACGGCTCCTCTTCATAGTCGAGCTTGTCTTTGCTTCGACAAAGGTGAGTAATCCACTCACATCTAATTCACATCTCGAGTTTAATTAGGGTTCGAATTCTGTGATTTTCGTTTGTATTCAAGTGTTTGAGTTTGTCGATTCATTTTGCTCACCGTTCGAATTATGTTATTGCTTGAGATTTATCTGACTTTGCTCTGTTGACATCGGCTTTGAATTCTTTTGGCTTTGAGATGAAAATTTGACTTGTTCATTCTCGACTTCGACTTGATTTTTGAATTTCTATAACCTGTACGTGTGCACTGGACTTGAGTATCTAATACTATTAGTTACCTTTATGATGATTTTGTTTCGGTATTGATTTTGAACTGTTCCATGACTTCGACATTGTTCATGGTTGATTTTACTTCTCTGTTGGCATTTTCCAGTTCAATTTTAGTTGGTGACTTCGGGAGTACTTTGAACTACAGTTGTTTGAATTCAAATATTTTGTTTTGAAAAAGGCAATATATTTATGTGTGCACTTGCTCAATTCATTTCCATGTGCTGGCCTTTGCCATTTTGCTTCGGCATTGTGCCTTGTTCTTGATTGTGATGCTAGTACTGTCCAGTTTACAGTAGTATACATGTTGCATTTTTGGTGTTCACTTGGTTACTGTCACTGCCTCGAGCTCATATACGTGTATACATATATGTGCATATATGTATATATGTTGTTGAAGTGGTAGCCTTTTGATTGAAATTCTCGTGAGTAATTCTTTCCACTCACATCTAATTCGAATGTATTTGTTTACTTGTAGTCTTTGTGATTCTGGCTTTGAACAGTTCGTTTTCGTTCTTGGTTAACTTCGATATTGTTTTCGAACTTGCGATTTCTTTGGTTATTGACTTACGACTTGATTTATCTTGGCCATTTGATTTTGTCCTTCCTGTGATGATTTGGGGTTGTTCGACATTGACTTCATTGAACAACGACTTTACAATTGCTTTGAGCATTTGGGTCTGTTTAAATGCAGTCTACATTTCTGATAGTGGACTTGCACTTGAACCTTTGGCCAGTTGCACTATAAGTTTCATGTTGTTGGATTGATTTGTATTAGTTCGTTTTTATGCCTGGTTTGCTGGAGATTCAGTTGTTGACTGCTTGGTTGTATAGGCAGTTATGGTGTTGTGTCACTATTGTGCACTGTGCTTTGAGTATATGAGCAGTTTCACTTTGAGTTGTAGCTGTCTTGACCATTTGAACTTAGTTGATGTTTGGTTTTGTGATTTCTGGTTCATGGTAGTTTGATTTGAACCGCATTTTCCGTTGGCATCAGCTTTGACTTTGCATTTCTTTGTGTATTGGCTTCGGCCTTATATCTCTGACCTTGATGACTTCGGCATTGTCATTGTCCATTGGTCATGGATAGTTTGATTTAGGTTGTTGTACCTTGTACTAGCTCTCTCGTATTCAAGTGGTGGCTGTAGTTTCTTGTTTGCAGTTTTCCCTTGTATTCAAGTGAAGGCTGTAGTTTCATTTTGTATGAAGTTTTGCCCTGGTTGGTTTGTATTGCACTGAGTTAATTCTCATGTGTATTGATGCATCATTCATCTTTGAAGGATGGTTAAGATTGGGTCGTGCATTGCATTGACCACTGTATTCTTATGCTGCATTGGCGAGGCAGTACACGTGAGCGTGTACTGCAGCCAATCAGTATTGATGTTTTTATCCGATATTTCAATCGTTTGGATTGATTTGTGTGTTCAATTCAATATTTTGAAATTATATTCTGGTTTGGTTTGATTTGATCATTTTGTTGTTGTCTAGTTATCTATTTGATAATTAGATTATGAGTTTCTAATTATTTATTTAATAATTAGATTTTTGTTGATAATTGCCGTTTAGGCAATCCTGCTGTTTTCTAAATTATCTTCATTGATAATTTCATTTATCTTTGTTGATGACTTGAATTTGCTGATTTGTTGTTTAACACTGTTAAGTGTTATATCTACTGTTATCCGATTTCCTTGTTAAAGGATTGGATAGACGAGATTTATTGTGACTGCCGTCTATTTGCTATTTAATTATTATTGCTTCTGTGCATTAATAACCGAGTTTGAATTAGACTGACCCGTGTATTATTTTCTTTTGAATTTAATACTCGGGTCAGACCGAGTTATTACAGGTTGTAGATATCTTGCTTTGGGTTGCTGCTTGAGCTATGAAGTCTCTTCATATCTTTTGGAGTAGTTGTCGTCATTTTGTAGTAGTCAGTGTATCTGATCTAGGTTGATATGTATTCATGTATATTATTCGATAATGTACTTGTATATAAAACTTCCAGAGTCGAAAGTTGTAGTTGTATCATATGTATTGTGTCAAATGTATTGTAACTGACATCATATATATATATATATATGAGACTTTTATTATCTGTGTCCCGCATTTAGCTTATCTGTGTTATTATTATATATATTGTCCTAAACTATTATGAACCATCGTAGTTCGTTTTATACTGGAATTGGGTGTGTCGATGGGAGTAAATAAATAAGTGATGAAAATTAAAAATATATACCACTCCTATCGAGGTAACCAATACTAGTGTAAGGCCCAACTACGGATGGCCGCTGCTATCCAGCCTTATTCTTCGTAATAACAGACAGTATTTCTTTTAATACTCTGTTATTGTGAGCATAGAGGCGGGGCATCACATTTGTAATTTTCCCCTTCTTGAAACTCCTCTTTCTTCCAATTGAAACTATTTAGCAGGTTTGTGGTGGTATTCTTAGGCAGTGAAGGGTATTAATTGAAACTCCCCTTCTTGAAACTCCTCTTGAAACTCCTCTTGAAACTCTCCTTCTTGAAAAAAAATTCAACGGTCCAGATCTTGTGTTGTTCATTTTATTTTATTTGTTCTCAAGTAGCATTATATGTGTATTCTTATAAATTCAAGACATATTTAATAGTAATATTTAGGTACTGGTGATGCATCTATGAGAATTGAAGGGCAGATAACAATATGTAATGTGTAAGTAGTCACAGAGTAGTTGGATGCAGACATACTCGTTTAGCATTGACGTTCATTTCTGTGTGAAAGAGTAGATACGCACTACAACTCATTTGCCTTCATATGTTGCTAGCTCAACAAATAATTTATAGATACATTCACGTTAGCTTCATTAGTATACAGTCAATGTCCAATCCCATTAACTTCACATAATGACTTCACCATGCTTTCGTGTTTATATTTCCTGAGATAAATGCTTACTGACATTTCCATTATTATATATATATATATATGCATATACATGTATAAATAAATATAGTAGTGGAGGTACCTCCTGATGCATATCATAAAACTTTCTATAGTCAAACAATATAAATAAAGTGGTATAAAAGGCGTATATGAATCTGAAGACAGTGGCAGTGTAATATATCTGCCACAGCAAGTTGAGAATGCATGTAGACATCAAGCCATGTGCTTGATTTAAGAGTGCTTTAATTGTTATCTGAAATGAGCTTTAATTAGATGAATATAAATGCATGTAGATATCTATCCCATATCTCTGAAGTGAAAATACATATAGCTTTGTCAATAGCACATTGTGAGATTATGTGAATTCATTATTTTACAGTGTCAGTGATAATATTTGAATCAGAAAGTAGAGTTCAGTGGAGTACAATTGAGAAAATGATCACTGTGCAGCTTGTGCTCTCCCACGAAGAAACCCGACTACATTCACACACAAGTAACACAACTACCGTTCCTAAATATATATTGATGACTGCATACCTCAATGTGAATTGATAATATTCAAGTAAATCAACTTTTATAATAATAATTTTAAAATGTATACTTTGAAATCAAATATATGTACCCATGTACATGAATGTTAGTTCACAGAACTGATGACATCTATAATATATATTGATATGGTTGTGTCCTTCGTTTTTGTATTCCAAATTTTATTTGCTGAAGATAGAGCCATACGCAAATGATATTTTGTTTACTAATCACAATTCAAATTATTTTACAGTTTGTGAAGTTCACAAAGATTATGTTTACGAACACAGAAGTAAACAAAAAGGAGGTTGCTTTCGCACTAGCAGCTCTCATGGAAATACCGATTTAATACCGAGCAATCCAAATTCTTAGACCTATACAGTACACAAAACCATAATAATATATTGTTAAATTCACAGTTTAACGTATTGCATGCAATTTATAATTACAAGAACATTCTTTATGTATGAATTGTTCATCATTCTATTTCATGTATCTGCTACTAATTCTCGTTGACCTTGAATTTCACAAGTTTGAGCTCAATTCAGTTTCGGGCCTTTGACTGTCTTTTTATCTATTAACTACTTGGATAGGTTCCTTTCCCATTATGAACTCCCGGTACATTAATTTGAATTGAATCTGTATAAATTTGAATAGCAACAGCTAACTAAATGCCTTTAATTCAATCTCTGCCTCTTATAATCAGAAAGGCAAAGAATGGATGTCGCAACTACTATCTGTAGCTTGCTTATCTTTTGCTGCCAAAATGAAGGAGACTGAAGTTCCCCTTCTTATAGATTTACCGATAATGACCACAGACAAAACCTAATCAATGTTACTCTTTATACTTATTTATATACTTTTTATTCTTATTTCTATATGACATTCTTTGTTCACTGGTTATATAAATTTGATGAAACGGTTGGGTGAAGCAAAATATATATTTGAATCTAAAACTGTGCAAAGAATGGAAATTCTAGTCCTTAGCACTATTGAATGGAGAATGCAAGTAGTGACTCCATTATCTTATTTAGACTACTTTATCAACCAATTCAGCAATGGCAAATTTGAGATCATGTCAGTAACATCAAGTGCTGCTGAGCTCTGATTTCAATTCTAGGTCTTTTGTTTTTTTCTTTCTTTGTTCTTTTTTTCCTTGCAATGTAGAACATTCCTACATTTTTTCCATAATTGTCAAGTATCACCCAGTATAGCCATAATATTGCAGTTTATAAATTTGCACTTGTAAGAGCATAATAATAATAAATTAACTAAGTTTATAAAAATTATCTAAGTTTTATAAAAATTCAATAAGTTTTTAAAATTAACTAAGTATTACAAAAATATAACTAAATAATAATAATAATAAATTTTATGAAAAATTAACTAGGTATAATAATAATAATAATAATAATTAAACGAGTCTATAATAATGACAATATAATAATAATAATAAATTAACTAAGTTTATAAAAATTAACTAAGTTTTATAAAAATTCAATAAGTTATAAAATTAACTAAGTATTATAAAAATATAATTATACAGCAAGAATAATAAATTTATGAAAAATTAACAAAGTATAATAATAATAAACAATTTTATAAAAATTAACTAAGATTTATAATAATAATATGTTAACTAAGATTTATAATAATAATAATAATAATTAAATGAGTCTACAATAATAATAATAATAAATTAACCAAGTTTATAAAAATTAACTAAGTTTTATAAAAATTCAATAATTTTATAAAATTAACTAAGTATTACAAAAATATAACTAAATAATAATAATAAGGTTTATGAAAAATTAACTAGGTATAATAATAATAATTAAACGAGTCTATAATAATAACAATATAATAATAATAATAATAAATTAACTAAGTTTATAAAAATATAATTATACAACAAGAATAATAAATTTTATGTCCGCAGTAGCGGCCCAGTGGTTGAGACACCTGCCTCCTGTTAATGAGGTCGCAGGTTCGATTCCCGGACTGCCCTACTACCAGAGCTTACCATGTGCATACGCTCAGATCAACCACTTATGTGGTGCTCGCGGACCAGGCTAGGTGCACTAGGGGGGGTTTTACGACTCCGGTCAGTTTCCCCTTGAACAAATTCAAAAAAAAAAATTTATGAAAAATTAACTAAGTATAATAGTAATAAAAAATAATTTTATAAAAATTAACAAAGATTTATAATAATAATATGTTAACTAAGATTTATAATAATAATAATAATTAAACGACTCTACAACAACAACAATAATAATAAATTAACCAAGTTTATAAAAATTAACTAAGTTTTATAAAAATTCAATAAGCTATAAAATTAACTATGTATTACAAAAATAAAACTAAATAATAATAATAATAATAAATTTTATGAAAAATTAACTAGGTATAATAATAATAATAATTAAACGAGTCTATAATAATAATAATAATAAATTGACTAAGTTTATAAAAATTAACTAAGTTTTATAAAAATTCAATAAGTTATAAAATTAACTAAGTATTATAAAAATATAATTATACAACAAGAATAATTAATTTTATGAAAAGTTAACTAAGTATAATAATAATAAAAAATAATTTTATAAAAATTAACTAAGATTTATAATAATAATATGTTAACTAAGATTTATAATAATAATAATAATAATAATAATTAAACGAGTCTAATAATATTAAAAATTAACTAAGTTTTATAAAAATTCAATAAGTTTATAAAATTAACTAAGTATTAAAAAAATATAACTAAATAATAATAATAATAATAATAATAATAAATTTTATGAAAAATTAACTAGGTATTATAATAATAATAATTAAACGAGTCTATAATAATAACAATATAAGAATAATAAATAAACCAAGTTTATAAAAATTAACTAAGTTTTATAAAAATTCAATAAGTTATAAAATTAACTAAGTATTATAAAAATATAATTATACAACAAGAATAATAAATTTTATGAAAAATTAACTAAGTATAATAATAATAATAAATAATTTTATAAAATTAACTAAGATTTATAATAATAATATGTTAATTAAGATTTATAATAATAATAATAATAATATGTTAATTAAGATTTATAATAATAATAATAATATGTTAATTAAGATTTATAATAATAATAATAATATGTTAATTAAGATTTATAATAATAATAATAATAATTAAACGAGTCTACAATAATAATAATAATAAATTAACCAAATTTATAAAAATTAACTAAGTTTTATAAAAATTCAATAAGTTTATAAAATAGTTATTACAAAAATAAAACTAAATAACAATAATAAATTTTATGAAAAATTAACTAGGTATAATAATAATTAAACGTGTCTATAATAATAACAATATAATAATAATAATAAATTAACTTGATTGACAGTGCTTATTTGAAATACATATAATGAGATTTACCTGCTAAAAATGATAAGCAGTTCTATTTGACTGCTAACACCAAGAGTTTTAGTTCCTTCTAAATTTTGATAAGAAACATAAAAAAAAGAGATGAAATAGAATAGTATTGCAAGCATCTATGTCAAACTAACTTGAACTTGCTATATTTAATGCTAAATAAATCCATATTTACTCTCTTCTACCGCTTTCTAATTGCATTTTTTCCTTATAGGCATATTGGACTCTTGAAGAAGATGGGCTTGGACTTTCCATGGTTTATTTGCTCTTTTAGCAAGCTATTTTATTATATTATGTTGCTAACATTTTTTCTTAAAACATTGCTCATGAAATATTGTATATGACTAAAAAAATTTGTGTACGAAATTAATGTAGCTTTGATTATGTTTAATCTTTATAACTGCTTATATTATCAGACTATATCTATTGGTGTTTTTTGAATTAAGCATTTTGTTTCTGAATACATTTTTCAAGCTTATTATAACTGTTTTAAAACTGCTGTAGTAGTTGTTAAATGTAGGAAAAACATTAATATAACGCAACATTATGAAAGTGCTGCAAAATGTTGAAGAGAAACAAGCCGCGGCAAAAAGGAAAGGCTGCAACTATTAAAACTATTATCTAATATGCTAAAATGCCTTTTGCAGCGTTTCAAAAATGTCGTTATAGGACTGGTCTATGAAGCTTGGCGTTAGTCTACATTATAAAACGCTGCTAAATGAGTTGACAACGTTTCAGAAATGCTGCACAAATAATTTACAGCAGCGTTTTATAAAAGCTTCGGTATCCCTTTTTTTAGCAACATTTCTGGAAACGCTGCGGTATCTCTAGACTCTATTGCAGCATGATATTATACAGCGTTCTTTGAAACGCTGCGAATGAGTACAACAGCATTTTTAAAACGCTGCAAAAGGCCTTTTTTGTTGTAGTGTACAGGGTTTTATTTCAAAAATCTTTTGAAATAACACTATATATTTTATTCTTAGAATATATATAGCCCGAGCAACCCCAAAATGATACCAAGGAACTAGGCACTACTAAACAGTATCATGCATTCCCTTACCTAGAAGGATACTACTCAAGAGAAGTGTTTACCATCCGAACACATCTCTTTCCCATTTTAAGTTATTTTCAGGGCACTCGAACTAGTTAACTTAAAAATAATTCTTCTATTTCAAAATTCTCCTTTATGAAACAAATACTTCATATATTTTCAACAAAATATTTATTACTAACTTGCTTTGGGTTTGTTTAGATTTGAACTTGTTTCGATCGTACAATGATAAAGAGTAATTTACTAAGTGCCCTACAACGTTCGCCTAAGAAAACATCCGATCGTTACTTAGAAAATTTTTCGGATCGTCACAAAACAAATCGAGACTCATTACCTGAACCAATCCGAAGAAAATACTTCTTGCTTCAAAATTTCCATTCCCAAAAATTTCTCTTTTCTTAACATAAATACTTCCAAATAATACTATTGTTACTTTTCAAAACCATGAAAACCATTTTTCAAAAGCACTTGGATTTAAGTACTTAAGTCTCCTACTCAAATCTTTTTATTCTGAAGACCCCTTCTTACAAATCCATTTTATAAAATCATTTCTTTTATAAAATCGTTTCTAATATTTTAACTTTCCTTTTTATAAACATCTTTTACTAAATCAAGTTTTAACCCAACACTAACACCGAACGCCTTATAATCAAATTGTGAAATTTAATTCACAAGGTGTTCGTTTCAATATTTTCTATTTAACCCATGTTTTAAAAAGGGAAGCTACCTATAAAACTTAACAACAATCAATGCTCAAATTGGACGAGCTCGAATAAACCAAATCCTAAATGTTAATAATAGAATTTTATCATTTCCTATTCAACAAGCATCACAAAGATACTATACTATTTTTGAAAATCATTTTTTTGTATATATAAAATATATTCCTAGGTAAAATTATTTCATTTACCAATTTTAAAACAATGCTGTGTCGGTTGACCTTGTTCAAGTGTTTAGAAACCCCTATCGATAACGTTGGCAAAACGCATCAACCAGAATTCATAAGCCACTTAATAGATCAATTAACACAGTATAAAACATTTTTATATCACTAACAAATACGCGCTCTTATATAATACAGTCAAATGCATTCTAGGGTGTCACTTACCCTATCTCTAATGAGATTACCCCACCAAAGCCAAGGTTCTCACTTAACCTGGATCTGATACCAAATGTAAAGACCCGCCTTTTCGACCCTCAAAAGTCGTCACTAATAAAACCACGATATTCACGTGTCGAACAACCAAGTGTTAGAAAAACAAATGGTTAGGGGAAAGAAGAAGAAAGAAGACAAGAAGAAACTAAACAACACAGAATCTCACGTCGCAACGAATAATCTATAATATAACAATGACCTTTACAAAAAAAATTTATATACATACATCCATCATAGTACTAACATATCATCTACCTGGACACTTATAACACATGTCCTTATAATTTCTGATAAATACAACAAAGCCATGCAACGGAACATAGAGAAATACGTAGATACGTCTTGGCCTCCAGCTCATCTCCTGGGCTCTAATGCGTTCAAAGCTAATCTGAAAACATGCTCAATCTGACCCGAGCATTATAAGAAAAATAATGCCCGGATCAGTCTTGTAAAACCAGCATGAGAAACTTAAGCCACAAGTAATTTTATTTATTATAACTTATAAATCCTTTAAAATCAAAGGTATCTCGTATGACCATGCCACACATAAACACGAACGGATTTTTACCTGACGATAACCAAAACATTTTCTATTGTAAAATCCTTTGGTATTATCATAATGTCTAAGGGTTTAAAGTAAATATATCAAGTAGCTGTAATGTGTGCACATGATAGCAATAATAGGTATACAATCAAAAATCGAAGGCGCTTATTGAAGAACGGATTTGCAACAAATGGCAAGGTAAGGGACTACCTTCCGAAAATCTGTACACCTCTAGATAAAATGTACAGTGAGATCGAAAACCTTTCGACCTCTGCCAACACTGGACCAGCCTACCCCTTACTGGATAGTACCAAATATGATCACCCCTTGGCTGTGATTAACAATCAAAAATGGACCCCGAAGCATACATAGAGATATCGACACTAGATCTTGGGATGATCATGCCCTAATGGGTGCGACCCACATAGCCCTACCATATCTACCCTTTTTTTTGCCATTCTTAGGATGTGAGGCTTTGAGAGGCCACGATTACCATTTCCTCATAGCAGATCATCTTGGAATGCTAACACTGCTCTCCAAGCAGAAATGCAATGCCAACATTCATCCATACAAGTTGTTCCGGGATCGAACAAATATTTAACATTTACTATGTTCCATTTTGGAATCACCCTCAGAAAGAATAGTATAGCTCCATAGCATACTTCATAATTATCTATCTCGAACGTTATTAGTTTAGAGTGGTTCAGATAAATCATACTTATCTGAAACCGCTGTCTCCAAAACTAAGTGGTAATTTCAAGTTTACTCAATTCTGGTTCTTTGGAAGTATGCAACAAGTATTCGAGTCCTCGCCGGTGAACTCGAATATATACAACATACTTCCTAAATTAAAATAGGTTAAGATTTGATAGTCGGTTATTTAACTTTCAAATACATAATTAAACAATAATCTAGAAATTTAATTTTCCCATAACAACCACTAAGCCTCGAAATAAGTTTTCATTTATTTAAATCTCTTTTCAAAATGTTTATAAAAACATTCATACACTTATCTTAGTGACATAAGTATATTCACAAAACATTTGTAAAAGATTTCTTATTTCAAAATCATATTAAAAGGATCAAACAAATGTTATTTAATTTAAAGATAAGGATAGCCCCAAACGCTATTCCTTTGGTGCTAAGCATAGAACAAATGCCCACACCACCATAATTAAGAAGGTCAGTTAAGGGAATCCTCATCTCCAATTCTATTATAAATTTCTTAAATAAATCCTTTTAATACAACTCTTTCGTTTATGAAATCTTTTTTGCTTAATTTCTAAATCCATTTATAATATGCTTTTATAAATATCCAAAAATCATTTACAAAAATCTTTTATAAATATCTAAAATCATTTATAAATCTATAAAATCATTTATAAATCTATAAAATCATTTATAAAACTCTTTTATAATTCTCCATTTATATTTCCCTTTTATTAAAATATCATTTACAAGTATCATTTGTAAATCTCCTTTAAATAAATCCTTTATAAAATATTGTTTACAAAATATCATTTGTAGATACCTTTATCAAAATAATTGGACAACTTACAAAATCATTTAAAACACTTATCATCAAATTGATATAGAATTTAAAGTCAGTTTAAAAACCATAATTTTACAAATTTGAAAGGAGGCTTAGTGACCATAACGGCACTAAATCAAGTTCCAATTTATTTAAATTTGACTTCCAAGTCACATAATCATTATTTACATAAGCCAATATATATATATAAATACAATGCATAACCAAATGAGGGAATAACATGTCAATACAAACCAACTGCCAGATACATATCCAAACAACATAATGGCAAGATGGTGATTTGTCCTGCTAAATAGATGTCCACGCAATCTATTAAGTTTAGGTATAACAGAACGATGATTTATTCTGCTAAGAGATGTCTAATAATCTACTTAATTAAGGTACAGCAAAATGGGGATTAATTCTGCTAACAAATGTCAAAGTTTAGTATAACTTATTCACATTTGTATAGTTACTTAATGGTATCGACAATAGAATCCCTTACGTTCAAAACTATTCTTTGTAAAAGAAAGTTGCCTTTAAACAAATTGATCCTTGGAAAACAAAGTAGTTAAGAACTCAAGTCTCTTTTTAAAATATTTAGTTACAAGTTAAATCCTTTTCAAAAACATAATTAAATCTTAATTAAGTCTTAACTTAACTTTATTATCAATTAAGAAATAATTAACCATTAATATGTAATTTGTTTATAAATTAAAACCCTTAATTAATTTATAATTGGAAAAATTAAACACTTACTTAATAATTAATTAATTAATAATCAACCCCATACTTAATTTATAATTAACTAAAAATAAATCATATACCAAATTCATAATTAAATAAAAATTGATCCTACTTAATCAAAGATTAATTGAAATTAATCTCACTTTTAAAGGATAATTAATTAGTAATTATTCTCCACTTAATTATAATTAATAAACCATGTTTAATACTTAATTAATTGTAAATTACCAAACTTGATTAATAAATTAAAAATTAATTAATAAATCCTTAATTAACTTCTTAATAATTACTAATTAAGTTTTATAAAATATTTCCAAAGTATTTTAAGTATAAAAACTTAATTTGCAAAAAGTGGACCTTTTAGCGGAACTGCGTCCATAGCGACTATCACTATGGATTTCATAACTAGATTTTTTTTTCTTAGCTTTCTTTGAAGTCTTACCCTCTGAGAACTTACTTACTTTTACAAACATAAAGTAAGTATTTTGAAAACTAAAACGAGGTTTGAACTTGAAAATGATTTTGATTTTAAAACCAATAATCCTCGTTTTTACATAAAGATATCCATGTTGCTTAAACTAGTAAAGATGCTAACTTTCTTCGCCTATCACCACACATTCATGTCTATAATATAAATAAACATATCACAACCACAAACATAAGCAAAGATCTAAACTTTACAACCATTACAACACTTTTAGACTTTATTTCAAGTCTAAGACAAATTCATGTACAAACACGTATACAATCACAACCAAACCATACAACTAGCCAAAAACTACTCAATTGCACTCATGAATACTAACATAAAGTAAAAATACATTTTTTACCAAAAAGACGTTAGTTTCACTCACCAAAATGTTTTCAAATCCTTTTCAAACTTTGAAATAGCCTAGAACTTTGAAAACTCTTTAGCAAAATTTAATTTTTGGACTTGAAAAAAGCAAAGTGGGCTCGGCCATAGTGCCTTGGGCTTGGCCATGATGCTATGGGCTCGGCCTAGTGTAAATAAGGCACGACCAAGGGTGGTGGAGGTGAATGTAGGCTTGATTTTGAAGGAGGAAGGTGTAAGAAGAAGAAGAAGAAAGAAGTGATTTTAAAGTGTTTTTAGGAATTAAAAGGAAGAAAAGAAGTGATTTAAAACTTTAAAATATTTTGGAAGCCACTAAAGAGGGTTAGAGCTTAAAAGAAGAAGATAAATTTTTGAAAAAAAATAGAAAATGAAATGGAAGAAGAGAGAGAGGTGGACTTTGTATTTATATAAATTTAGAATAACAAATTACTAAAATACCCTTTAGTACAGTACCCTCCACACAAAAAAATTCACATCACCACACACCCCTTAAACCAACATGTATTTAATGCATTTGTACTTATGGTGTAAGATTAAAGTGACATGTCATGATTTTTCTTTTTCTTTTAATTTTTAAACTTGAAAATTGTCACACCATTTTCTTTTCACTTAAGTAAACATATATTTACACTTTTACACACTTAATCAAGTACTCATTATTTATATAAGTGTGTGTTTTAAATATATTATGGTGTTTTACAACTTTTTAACAACTTTTAAATAGTGAAAAATTGAATTTTCGGAAAATGCTTTCCGACTACATTTTCTAATTTCCTTTTAACTAAATATTTTTGTAAACAAAATTCAAAAATGAATTTCCTATCATTAGTTATAAATTAAAAGAGGACTATTTTAATTATTAAAACCATTAATTGAATATTTAAAATTAATTAAATATTCATCCATCCAAGCGGTAAAATTCCGAGTCTTTACACTTGCCAACGTTTCAGGTTCTAGCTCGTTGTGAGGCCTGAAATCAAATCCAGCAATATATTCTACCTGCTTCCATTTCAAGAACATTGCTCCCATCCCAGCATGTCTTCTACTAAATGCATCGGCGAATGCATTCCCTTTTATTGGAGTGTAGGAAATACTGAAATCATAAGAGGCTAAGAACTCAACCACCATTGATGTCGAAGGTTGAGATCATTCTGAGAGAAAAGGTACTTCAAGGATTTGTGGTCCATAAACAGTTCAAATCTTTCTTCTAGCAAAAAGTGCCTCCATATCTTCAAAGAAAAAACAATTGCCACCAATTCCAAATCATGAGTTGGGTAATTCCTCTTATGCAGCTTTAGCTGTCGACTTGCATAGACAACAACTTTTCCCTTCTGTATCAATACGACACCCAATCCAGTACCACAAGCATCAGTGTATATTGTTAACTCTTTATTTCCACTTGGAATGGTCAACATTGGTGCACTCATCAACCTTTCTTTCAGACTCACAAATGCATGCTCACACTTTGCATCCTATACAAATGTTTGATTCTTCTTCATCAAATTGGTCAACGATGCCGCTATCTTTGAGAAGTCCTTGATGAAGTGTCTATAGTATCTCGCTAATCCTAGGAAACTCCTCACATCTGTAGCATTCTTGGGCTGATTCCAATCTTGAACCGCTACCACCTTCATAGGATCCACTACTATACCTTGTCCCGATGTGACATGATCCAAGAATCTCACTTCTTCTCTCCAGAAGTAACACTTAGAGAACTTCGCTCTCAACTTGTACTTCCACAATATCTCTAGCATAATCATCAAGTGCGTCTTGTGCTCCTCTTAAGTTGTGGAGTAGATCAGAATATCATCCATGAACATAAGCTCTAACTTATTTAGCTAGTCTTTAAAAACCCAATTCATGAGATCTACAAAGTATGCTAGAGCATTGGTCAATCCAAATGGCATCACCAACCACTTATAGAAACCTGATGGTGTACAAAACACAGTAATATGCACACTCTCCTTTGCTATTCTCAACTGGTGAACTCCCATCCCTAAATCCATTTGGGAGAACACCTTCGCACCATGCAGCTGATCAAACAAATCATCGATATGCGGGAGTGGATACTCGTTTTTCTTTGTCACCTTATTCAGCTCACGATAATCCACACACAATCTCAAAGAGCCATCCGCCTTCGTTGTGAATACTACACGTGCCCCACTCAGATATGCTCCTTCGAATAAACCCTTTCCCCAATAGGTTATTCACTTGCACCTCTAATTCCTTCCGCTCTCTGGGTGCCATACGCCTCAAAGGCATAACTATCTGTCTGTCTTCCTTCACCAAGTTTTGCCGAAACTCGATCTCTATGCAGCAGCAATCCAGTCACTTCCCCGATGACATTCGAATACTCTCTAGTGATAGGCACTGATGAAAATCCCTCCTCTGGAATCTCAAGCGAATATAGAAAGCTAACCATCACCCCATCCTCTAGTAGGTAGCTAATCACTACCGTTCACCCATCCACATTTCCGATTGGCACGAACAACTTCTCGTAGTCCACTATGGTTGCATACTTCCTAAGCCAGTCCATACCTAAGATAATCCCGAACTCAACAAAGTCCAAAACAAAACAATCACAAACCAAATAACATCCATAACTCAATAAAACTAGGTCACGACAAACCATGAAAAGACTAGTAGAGCCTCTAATAGGGTTCGTAACGATTAGGGGTCGGTCTACTATCTTAGGTTCCAATCCTAATCTGTCTACTAGGTCACTATAGATGAATGAATAAGAAGCACCAGAATCAACCAAAACTCGAACGTGAACATCACCGATAGAAAGCATACTTTGAATGACGACTCCCTTCTCCTTTTACTTTGCTGAAGGAGCACTTGATGAAGTCGGGACTGTGTCCAAGGCATATGCTTTCACTACCTGCTTATCCTTCACCGGTTCTGGACAATTCTTCTTCAAATGCCCAGGCTTATCACAGTTGTAACCTTTTGTCTTATCACTCGCCTTGAAATCTTTAATCAAATGACCATTTTCATTGCATCCAAAGCAAGTAGGTTCCCATTTACCCTTCTTCTTACCACCCTTTCCCTGAGAATGCTTTCTCTTTCCATTCCACTTCTTCTTGCCTTCACCACCTTACTGCGGCTTTGGCTCCTCCTTCTCAGTAGAATTAGCAATAGCAGTCTTAGCCTTAAGGTATAAACTTTCAAGGTGATATGCCTTCTCTACCAGCTTCTCAAAAGGGTCCTTACTATGGTCTACTAACTTTTCCCCAAGATAGTTGTCTAACCCAATAGCCAACTTCTCATTCTTCCTCAATGGAGTGTTGATGAACGACATCCCATACTCAGACAAAGCATCAAAATTCTGCCATATATTCAGAAACTGTCATCTCTCCTGGCTCGAGGTCGGCAAATTTTATGAACAGAACCGACTTCTGAGCAACCGAAATATACTTCTCCTTAAACCTTGCCTTGAACCGATCCCAACTTTAATGATCCTCTGGAGTAGCAATAGTAATAGAATTCCACCAATTCATGTCTTGGCCCTGTTGCTGTCTCGAAGCCAACTTCCTCTTCATAGCATCTTCCACCACCATATCACCTAAGATGTGTTCACAAGTGTCCAACCAATCTTGCACTTCTATGGCTGACTCTATTCCATAAAATGACTTCCCTCCAAGAGTAGAATATTCTTTGTTCAACTTGGTGAAATCAGCCCTAGGCGCTTGCATGGGAGCACCTCCACCTATCACCACTCTAGGAGCATTCCTCATCATATTAGCTATCATAGCATTGAACATGGCTTGAACATCAGGCATTGCAGCTACTGATCTCGCTCCTTCCTCTACTCCTAAAGCAGAATTCCTCACAGCATTCCTTGTATGCCGGCTCATTCTTATATGTAACAAGAATGATTAGTCTCTCATAAAGGAAACTATGTCCATAGTGCTCATGTCCATATGACTTATACTATATAATACATTATTATATAGCTTTAAAAACCAAACCTATAATAAGTACACACTCTCTCATACACACACACACTCTCTTGATCTAGTCTAAGGCGATAGCTCCTTCCCTATCTCTACTAGATCATGGTATCAACTCCAGTTAACCGTGTCACCTGGCTCTGATACCAAACGTAACGACCGCCCGATACCACCAAAACCAATAGTATATAAATAATGCGTTGTTTATGCCTGGCTGATATAGGACGATGATCAAGGTTGAATTAACCAATATAGCATATAAACTGTCATATCTCATAGCGCATGGACAAAATATGATGTCACAAATATAACAAAAGAGACAGTAATAACTATGTGAACAAATCATCATTAGATAAATAGATCCACCGAGCTATACATTAAATGTAATAGATTTTATACAATAAAAGTAAACTCAAATAAACTGTCCCAACAAATAGAAATAAGCAAGCACTGTCACGGGCTCCACAGCGTTGCTCAGCGGAAAAGCATAGAAATCCATATATGTATATAATACGAGATAGCTCCATCAAGCTTGTCCCCCAAACAGCTACTGCGTCACCTAGACCTGTTATCCAGTCTACTCATTTAGGAGTACCTAAGATAATAAAAAACAAAGCATAAAACCTTGGGTCAAACAATAGTTTGGTGTGAATGGTAAATGAGTCTCAAAATACTATACAAGTAAATATAGTAAGGAACAAGAGTACATGAACCATACCCAACCTGTCTCTACAACTAGAGAGTTAGCACATAACACTATAATATGCTACTATATAATATCATAAAGATATGTCAAATAAAGGATATCGGTCTTCTGTGTATTCCTATCTCCAATACCTACTTCCCATGATACCTATGAATGATAACCTAATAAAGAAAACAAGTAAAACATCCATAGCATCCATCAACAACCCTAACTTTCACCATTTATGTCCTAAATATATGATAACTCGTATGGACCCTAAGCCAGGGACAATTGGAATTCCCGGTTCTCTGCTGTACTTTCATATCTCGCAGCCCAAAGCTGGATACGTGCCTCGTACTAAAGCTGGACACTAGACTTAAAGCTATAGGTTCAAGGTATACAGGTCCCTCAATTGACCCATGGACGTCCTCACCTACAATACCCCTGCTTCGAGTACAACTAAAGACTCTTCGAGCATCAATTATTCCTTAGCACATATACCCAAACCCACCTTTGCTCCACTTGGATACCGAGCCCTTCTTGCTCAATATAGTTACCGTTATTCACAAGGAACCATTCCACATTCCCCAATCATACGGCTCCCTTCTTTATGAGCCGCCATCTTCGGAACCTACTCCTTGCACGAGTCAACATCCAAAGACCGTAGCTTTTCATCATGCTGTTATATTGTCATCCAACCTGAAATGAATAAGCCAACACCTCCAGCATGATCTATAGAGCATCCTCTTCTTGCCCTAAAAGTTAATCATTCATCCTATACAATGTGATAACTCAGTACAGACTCATCGAGATAACTCGGTACCGAGTTATGCACTTAGCCAATTATTGGTTACCATCTCTTTGCTTGCCTCTAGTATTCTTCCCTAGGTGCCTTAGACCCCAACTCATCCCTGTTTGATAACTCGGCCCTAATCCAAAGCTCCATCTTCTAGTTCTTGAGATAACTCAGCATCACATCCAATAGTTAGCCAAATTTCCTGCACAAAGCTATAGGCAACCTCCACTTAACAACCCTTTCCATCCATGAAGTTGAGAATTACACACGAGTTAGCACCATAACTTGGTGTCGAGTTATAGCCATAACTCGGTAGCTTGGTACCGAGTTATGACTTTAACTCTTACTAACTTGTGAGTTATCATGTAGCCTCTTGCCATTCTCCCGAGCTTATCTACCAAGTTTCATCCAATTCCGACGAACTTTTGCTTCCGATTTGCTTAATTCTCCGACCTAACTTTCTATGCAATCACAACACTAATAAATAACATCAAATCATATCATCTAAACATAAAATAAAAGCAATTTCATCCAATTAAACTTGCAATCCATCAAAATAAGATAAACTAGGAAATTTCTAGCATAGATCTACATATGAAATAATATATGAATATAAATTAAGATGATTCCTAGTCAATCTATATCATATGCATGAATTAACAGTTCATTAAAGTTAGAAAAGGTTTTTATGGCCAAAATCAATTTGAAACATATTAAATCCTATAATTCTACCATATATACATGTATAGTATAGTGAGAAGGCATAAACCACTCACCAATTATCAAATCCAATTAATTTGTGTATAGATCTAATCCGAATAGCGAAGAAAAGTACTCCAAATCAAGCAGCTTGATGATCTCTAGTTTCTAATTGAGGATCTAATCTCTAATTCGCAATCTAGTTTGATTTAGAGAGCAATTTGGGTGATTTTGGATGAATCTAGGATGGATCTAGGGCTAATTAGGGTTTAGACCTGATTTAGAATGAGAGGGAAAAGATTTAGTTTGACTCTCCAGCCCTCTATTTATAGTGTTTTCTAATTAGACTAATGAGCTCACTAATAGGCTTGATTAATTACACATTAATCCTGGCCAACAACTTTAAAAACTTAAAACAAACATAACTTTCTAAGCGTAAGTCCGCTTTTCTACTATGACAACTCTACGAAATGGGAAACTATCATCCTAAAGCAATGGAACTAGTTTAAGACTCTAATTCGACTTTTATCAAAAGTTATAGTCCAAACAAGGTTTTCCGGGTTAGAATGGTCACATAGAAATTCGAAAAAAATCATAGGTATGTAAAATGTCTCTAAGAGTCATATCCCAAAATTATAGAATCATATGACCTTATACGAATTAAATAAAAATATTTTACGATCCTACGATATGTAAAATATAGGTCGTTAATAGTACTTGGGTAGTATAACTTAAATAAGAATATGTTTTATGTATCCTAACTATATTTTACATAAATTTATCCAATTATAAGCCATAAGGCTTTTCTAGTCCAATTCTATAATCTATAGCCTTTCCAATCCAACTCAACAACCCATCTTCCACTATAGGCCATAGGCCATTCCCAGTCCCATGCATCTATCATTAATAATTCCCTAACAATGTTAGAGATAGTATAAAAATCACTTAATACCTTTCCAATGGGAACTAGGCGGACTCTGACCATTTGATACCTTGTTTTAGGTAGGTCCCCATCATTTATTACCTATCTCAAGATGGATTCCTCTCCAATACTATCTAGCTAACATCACACAAAATCTCATCGGGTCACTTAATACATCTTTATATGGAGGCAGAACCTATAGTAGCTACTTAATACCTCAAACCCAAAGCGGACCCTTCCTGAGATATCCACTATCGTGCCTAACTGCCAGCCCTGACCATTTAATACTTCCTAAATAGGGAGGAGGTGGGCCCTTAATTAGCCACTTACTACCTTTGACCCTGAAGCAGGTCCTACATATTATGACCCATAACCCAAATTGTGATGCTTCACATTAGTCCGACTATTCGTAGGTATTGGTAGCCAGATTAGCTAGGCACTTTTACCCTATAAAATTTAGGAGTAACCTCGCATCCTCTGTGAGTACTTATTATAGATGATGTCTCACTTCAGCCCCATAGTCACACTGCAGGTAGCCAGATTAGCTGGACAGACTTCCGTGTGTTTTTTGACTAACCTCGCATCTTTATAACTTTGTTATAATTTTCACTCACCTAACATATTACCATATACCTCACCCATTCCATAATATTATTATCCAGAATTATCTCACTACTTTCCTGAATGGGGTTTAATATTAATTAATAACTTATTTACTATGCTATTAATTATATGTTATATATACGTTTATATATGTTTGCACCAAAAATGGTCGCAAACCCCAAGTGTAGCGAAAGCACCAGCGTATGAATACAAATCAACAATATTCACACACAAATCACAGATCTAAGCAAGTAACAAGCAGCAATCAAGAAATAATGAACAGTGACACACAATTTATAGTGGTTCGGCTATCTCCGGCCTACGTCCACTTCAAGGTTTTTATGATTTTATTGCTCGATGCTTGAAGATTACAATTTCGTATGTTGTATTACAACTGATTTGTTGAACTAAGTCTGAATCTAAAGCAGCAATGGTGATCTGGAGTAAATCTGGCAGAATCTGGGCGCTCTTTAGCTCTAAGAATTGTCCCACCCCTTTTCTGAATGACCAGGGGCTCTATTTATAGGTGTAGGAGGCTGATATTTCGCCTAAATTGAAGGGAGACCAGTTCTGGCACGTGAGGGGGCCTACATGGCCGAGATCTGGAGATCCGGGCCCACTTTGGGATCGATTCGACCCTTGGTTCGAATCGATCAAGAAATTGTCCAATCAAGCTGAAATTTGGTGTGAACATTCTTCAACATGTGCTCAAGCTACTGTGAAAATTTCATTGCATTTGGACTTGTAGAACTCGAGTTATGATCGATTCAAGGTTGGATACTTGGCTGAAATGTTTCTTCGAATCGATCTCCTTCGACTCGGTTCCTTCGAATCGATCGTCTCGACTCGATTCAGTATGCCTTCGCAATGATGTGGCGCGCCTCCTTCGTTTCGATCCGTCTTGTGCTCCGAGTTGCCCGGGTCGACTCCACGTTTCTAGCTGCCGTGGCCTAGTGGATTCGAGGTAGTGGGTTCGTAGACATACTCGTTCGAATCGATCAAGGCTTACCTTGGTTTAATTGATTCGAAGTTACCTTAACAGAGTGGACTCGAAGTAGCTTATGGGATGGAGTCGAGGTGCATCTACTATATGGATTCGAAGTAGAGGAATGCCTACCGGGTTCGAACTATTGGATTTTAGTGTAGTCTGTTTGGATGGATTCGAACTAGGGAGTGCTCGATGGATTCGAAGCCAGGCAAAAGACATGGATTCGAAGGAAGGCTTCCACGATGGATACGAAGCATGTAAAACTTGATGGATACGAAGATGATGGAGCCGACCTTGATGGATTCAAATAGCATTCCTACCTCATCGATTCGAACATAGGGTCTTTTATGGATTCGAATACAAGGCTGTCTCCTCCATTTTCCGTTGGTGATATCTTGAGCATATGAACTCGGATTGACTCGAAACTTGGAACGTCGTTTCCTCTGGCCTTGCTTGACATGTCTTATCAATTGCAGCCCGATCCGGACTCGGACAAAATTCATCGATATCCATGGTGAACCTGCGATGCACAATCGATGTTCATGACTAATAATCGTTGATTTTCAGTTAATCTTTGGGTATCTCGACTTTGCCAAAAGTTGGGATAACAATATACACACACATGCCTAAAATATTTCTAATCATGTGAAGGTTACGCCCTATACTAATCGTTTAAATGTCAACTTTTAAACTTATGCAAGTCTAATTCCATATCAACAAACATACCATATATCCAACATTCTCAATTCAATAAAGACTTGTATAAAAATAGAATCCATACCAAACTTATTTTATACTAAAATTGTAGAATCACTATTTATAGAATTACAATTCAAATCCATTTACGCTCTATTCAACTTCTTCATGTAAAAGTGAAAAAATGAATTTCCATTTAAATTACCAAAATAGGCAGTGGAAACTATGAATAAAAGAATCCATATCTTACACACTCTTTCCTAACTTATTTCATTCAAAAACCCTTAATCGGATCCAAAGAAAAAGAGAGAAGTGGAATAGAATGTAAAACATTAAAATTGTAATAACTATACAATTCCACTATCTTAATATTGAATAATTGAGATCCTAGTATAAGAATTGGCATTTTACTTAGGGGAATTTTAGGGTTTTAATTTGATGTTTTCGTGAACAAAATTCCCCAAGACATATATCAAATCCAAGTTATACTGTACAATTACTAAAATAAGAAAAACTAAAATTTCCACTCACAAAAGTCCTTAGCTCTTTCCTTTTTGGATTTGTTTACGCCTGCTTCATTCTCTTGCAGATCTCTCCTTTTAGAAATATATAGCAAGTGAATTGTATATGGATTAGATTCAAAAATTTAGGGATTGAAGGAGAATAGGATTAGAAATTGAATAATAAACACCTAAAATTCCTTACTTAAAACCCAGAGATTTTTCCGAATCTTGAGGAAGAAAGAAACTAACTGAGCTCCTCTACATTCCCAAATAATTTATGAATATAAGTGAGGGGTTTAATCTCTTATTTATAGTGGTTAGAAAGCACCAGAACCATCGGATTTAAGTTGGTGTAAAATAATATAATCTTGACCATTCGTAGTCTTCCTTAACCGTGGCCGCCATAACAACATCGGTCGAACGACCCAAGGTAGTCGGTCGACCTGTAACATTAATTTAAGAATGTATATTTGTTATATAACCATGTTATCTACACAACCATCTACTCAACCAAAAAGTGCAATGTGATTGTGTATGCAGACATACTATGAGTGAGCTCAATCCTAGTGTGATGTAAATGTCATGACATATAGGCATATTTGCAAACATCCTAAACATGCAAAAAGTTTTCTATATGAGTAAAAAAATAACGTAAAAAGTGTGGCAGTGATCCCCTACCATCCAATTTAGAAACCACGATGCAGTCAAAACCTAATTTGGAGAGAGAAAGTTTACCAGAGAAATCTCAAGATGAGAAGTTCTCATCTTCTCTTAAGTTTCCCATGAGCTTTCCACCGGATTATCTCCTAATTGTACTTGAGCCGGCCCAATTTCTTTATTGTGAAGCTTCCTAGTTCCGTGCTCCACTATGCGTGTAGTAGCACAGGGTGCTATCGGCTTCGTCTCAATGTCTCTTAGTTAATCAGGCTCTACCACGATGGTTGTTAATTGAAGGCATCTCCTCAAGTGTGAAATGTGAAAAACGTCATGGACTCCTGCCAACTTATCCAGTAGCTCCACGCATTAATCAAGCCTTCCTATTCTTTCCACCATCGGGAAAGGACCAACAAACCTTGGTACTAACTTCCCTGACTTACCAATTCTCATAACCTTCCTAAGAGGAGAAACTCTAACGAACACCATGTCTCATGCCTCAAACTCCGACCCCTTCCTAGTTCTATGCTCCACTATGCGTGGTGGCACGGGATGCTATCGGCTCTATCTTAATGTCTCTTAATTGATCAGGCTCTACCACAATGGTTGTTCTATGAAGTCATCTTTTCAAGTGCAAAATGTGAAAAACGTCATGGACTCCTACCAACTTATCCGGTAGCTCCATGTGATAAGCAAGCCTTCTTATTCTTTCCAACGTCAGGAAGGGTCCAACAAATCGTGGTGCTAACTTCCCCAATTTTCCAAATCTCATAACCTTCCTAAGAGGAGAATCTCTAACGAACACCATGTCTCCTGCCTCAAACTCCGATCCTATCCTTCACTTATCACATATAACTTCTAACGATCATGTGAGGACTTTATTCCCCGCTTAATAAATTCTACATTTTACGAAGTCTCGTGAATCAAATCTGGTCTGAGTAGAGTTTTGTCAGTGGTTTACCACCAATAATTGGGAGATTTTCATGGCCTCCCAAAAAGCGCTTCAAAGGGTGTCTTACCAATCGTCGCTTGGTGACTATTATTATACGCAAATTCTATTAAAGGTAACTGTTGTTCCCAATATCCTCCAAAGTCCTCCAAAGTTCTCCAAAATCCATGATGCAAGCTCTTAACAATTCTTCCAAAATCCTATTCGCTCTTTCGGTTTGACCATAGGTCTGTAGGTGGTAAGCAGTGCTAAGATTCAATGAGCTTCCTAGAGATGACTGCAAACTCTTCCAAAATTCGCTTGTAAATAAGGGGTCCATATCACTAACAATGCCAATCAGAATTCCATGAAGTCAAACCACCTCCTTGATGTAAATTTGTGCTAGAGATAGTGCAGTCCTATTGCTTCTAACGGGCACTTTTAATGAGTCTGTCCATTACCAAATTGTTTTATTTCCTCTTTAGCTCTAGGCAACCCATCTATGAAGTCCATCGGATATATGCTTTCATTTCCAAGTCAGAATCTCCAGTAGTAATAAATATCCTCTAAGCTTCCCTTGCTCGGCCTTTATCCTTCGGCACATCAAACATTTGGAAACAAACTCAGCTACCCTCTTCTACATCACTAAGCACTGACCAATAGAAAATTCTCTTCATATCCCTATACATCTTATCTCCTCGAGGTAAATGGTCATTTTTGAATAGTGACACTCCGCAAGCTAAAACTTAGTTTTTCCAAAATCCTAATTTTTTTGAAATTAAAGCATTCTTTATTCCTAGTTACTAACCTAATTTCCTCATTAACTTCCATTCTTACCCACTGTTTATCACTAGTTAAATGTCATTATGAAATTTTCTTATTTACGCAGTTTCTTAGTGTATATATATTTATCTAGCGGTGTAATCACATCCATAAAATCAACCGAATGATAAAACAGGAACATATCTTATACAATTTCATACGCTTTTCCAATAACCTAAGGGAGACAACCAACGATTACCACCTACAAACCATAAAAGAAAATTTTGCTGGAAGCTGCCGTTCATTATCACCATGTTAATGATGTTGTGGTCCAAAGGCTTCTTACTAAATTAACATAGGCATTCCTAGTATGTCATTCCACTAGCACCCAACTTCCTTAATTCTCCTTCTTGGTTTCTAATAAATGCGGTTCATCTATTACTTCAGTCAGTATACCCGATTAGGGGATAAATTATGCATCCCCATAAATGCCATATTGAATTCCATAATCAATCCCCATTTATTCCTTTTAACTCTCTATTAATTACAAATTTACCGCCCATTAATCTATAATTAATGTCAATAAATCCTAGTCCACTACATAAAGTGAATCAGACAACAACGATCACACAACATAAGGTAGATTTTCTATTATCCTAATATTTACCACCGTTTCACACAACATATGGAAAAACCATCTGTTGTGTGTCATAGCCCGTGAAATCTTTGTTCTATTGAGATTTCATCCATGCCATTCAGACAACATTTTATCTATTGTTCGATTAAAATTATCAAAAATTTCATTTTGGCTCCTTATCGAAATTTTGGTTTCCCTCTTAGTGTTACTTAGATTATTTCGTGGCCGCGTTCTTTCAAATATTTCCCCTTCTTTGTTTCGTTATTAGAGAAAAAATGGCGTTCGTTCCTTCAATTATTTTCCTCACTACCTCCGCCTATCCCTCCTCCTAGCCATCGCCTACTGCCGACCCTAGCCTTCCCCATCCCGACGGCGTTTTTCAATGAACTTAGGGTTTCCTGATCAAAGCCGCCTTTTACATCTTCATTTTGGAATTAGGGTTTCACAAAAGCCGCTGCTTGAAAGTTAAGCATCGAATCACCTTGCTCCCTTCCTATGACATCCCATATCTGGAGGCTTGAAGCTAAGCGCTACAGATGTTGTAGTCATCCATATTATTAACTTCCGGTGACCAGATACGGTAATGTTAATGGTATCCATAATATCAGAAACACATAAAAATGAAACAAAATCACAGATTTCACAAAAACAACGTTTCTAATTACATTTCACAAAACATGTTTCATATTCCTTAACATAATCCCAATCATTTCCCATGTTCAGATCAAATATAATTATTACATAAATACGCCAAGAGCGACATATGGTGATGCCCCCTTGGTTGACCAGAGTACTATATATTCATAACTGACTTAATACAACACAACGGAATCAAGTAAAATAAAATAGCAACTCCTAAATAGTTATCCGTCAGCCACCTGCTCGTCTTCGGAAGCTTTATTTGCCACTAAAAACCTGAAAATCCTCAAACCTCAGTCTACTCAAATCAATTTTGAGCACCCGAGAGTTTAAGGGGAAAAATATAAACGTCGAGTCAGACATAAAGCCTGGTGTGAATAATACTATACATCTCGATTATTTGATATTAAGTGAGACCACACCGCTTAGCAGAACGGGTTTCCCCTCACTAATATCCTTTTAAAACATATCTTTGCAAATCATAATCCTACAACCAAATCTGGTTAAAACTGTAAAGCATTATCATGTAAACATACATATCAGGTAACAAATGGACTATCTGTCCGACCGCTATAGGTTTGTTTTGCTAACTACTAACCTCTGGCTGACTCGGGCCTACTATATAATTAATATAAACAAATAATCTAACACCTGTTAGACACTCCTCTTCTGGATGGTCTATCCCTAACATATCTTCTTCCAGGGTCACCTGATCCTAATGGTTTTGCGGGCTCACCAATAACCTATCTTTATATAAATATATATTCCCTTCTGTGTGTAACATCATTTTAGTCTTACCTGTGACAAAGACCTACACACTGGAATTTTGGACTAAATTAGCTGGGGCTATTAGCTAATGTATAGGGCGCAACCTTATACCAACCCATCCAGTATATAAATATCCGAGTCATTTTACTTTGGGTAACCTTCCCTTAAATTGTCCTCGGAAACCTTTTCATCTCAAATTGATTTAAACCTTTAAATCAAACTTAAACAAGGAAAATATATACTCTATGCTTTACTCAAAATCACCTTGCCATGTTATATATACTTTACTCAAACCTTTGTTGATGAAAACATTAAAACCTTTGACAGTACCCCTTTCGAAACCAAGCAAACTCCTTTATTTCACTTAGGCTGAAAGGCCAAAACATTCCTTTTGAAACCATTCATATAAACCTTTTGAAACCATTGAAAAGCTTTCCTTTGAAAGCTATAAAACCTTAGACATCCTATCTTTAAAACACTTAAACATTGCCTTTCAAAAACATTGGAAAACCTTTCCTTTCAGACCTTTCGAAACCTTCCTTTTATACCTTTCGAAACCATTAGGGAACCACCCCTTCGAAACCATTCTTTAAAACCTTTTGAAAGCATTAAAACATCAGCCTTTCAAAAGCATTTGTGTTCAAGTAAAACATGTGGAATAACCTTTCGAAACCATTTAAAACTATCTCCTTCGAAACCTTTGGGTTTTTCCTTCAGCAGAGCAAAAAGGTCATAAAACATTTAAGTCGAAAGCACTCTTTCGAAAGAAATTCCTAAGTAAAGAAGTGGTGGTGTCAAAACCAATCCTTCCGAAAGCATTGGAGAAGTGGCTTGGATTGAAAAAAAGTCACCCTTTCGAAACCATTGGCTTCGAAAGGTAGAAAAACGGCAGCAAGGGGTTTCGACCCCATTCGAAAGCATCTACTTAAAAACAAAGGCGCAACCTCTTAGAAACCATTCTTTAAATCCATTTGACCCAGTCGGGAGCCAACCAAGTCGAAAGCATTACTTTCGAAAGCAAAGCAGGCACATTTTCTTTTGAAGGCAAAGTAGAGCTTTGACCCCTTCGGAACCCCTAGTTTCAACCCAATACCTTCCGCCTATATCCAATTCACTACGCACCAAGTTTTTGATGCCATGTGCATTGGTTTCGATAGTGATGGTGGCGAAACTACTAGGTCGGAACCTAGGTGCCGAAAGTGGTGAAACATGCTAAAGCATGTAAAAACTGATTTTAACGTTAAAAGAAATTCTTTTCAACTAACCTGCCTTATTTGTCAAAATGTTATTGGTTGCTAATTTTCTTTTCTAAAAGTACTGCCAAAATTTCAGAATTAAACAATTTAAATAATTTACAAAATACCCCTTCTCCTTTTATAAATATATAAAACATTTAAGTCCCATATCTTAAATAATTTTATATATCTATTATAACACTTAGGGAAATTCTACAAAAATTCCAGAAAATCAATTTTAATATGTATTCTAACATATATTAATTTCAGACCCAAAATATAAATAATTGAGTTGTAAATTACTTTATACCCAAATAATCATTTTTCTCACTAGAAAATTAATATAAAATCCACATTAATTTAGAAAATTATGAAAATTGAAACCCAGCTCATCATTTCTAATCTACATCTAAAATCGCAAGGCATTTGGATGTCATTAAATAGGGTTTTCATATTTAAAACATATCACAAAACCTATATGAATGAGTATAAATCATCAACAAGCATATATAAACATTTTATCCTTCAAAATCATGACATAACATTGCAAATAAATCGGATTTACCTTAAAACCGATAACAATTTAGAAAACAAGAGATGTAGTCATTATTCACCTTAGCTTTGAGATTAAGGAGTTTGAGATTTGAATGAATTTGATTTTGATTACTCTTCTTTATTTGAGTGCTTTCTCTTTCTCTAGCTTGTCTAATGGTGGCCGGCCTGTACTTTGTCTTTGATTTTGAAATAAACATGTAAATGAATTCCTAAGGGTTTAGGGTATAAGAATACTGTTTTTCCTATTTTACCCCTTCTCTATTTCATTTTAACTCATCTTTAGTTCATTTTACATGGTACGGCTGCCCTTTAGTTTAATCACAAATCTCAATCCCCTAATCATCCCATTATTTTATTTTATTTATCTAATTAAATAACCTAAATAATGTTACTAAAAATTAGGGTCATTACAGACTCCCCTCCTTAAAGAATTTGGTCCTCGAAATTACGATAAGGTACAAAACAAATCAAACATAAAGGTAAAACATACCATCAAAAAAATCAGGATAAGCATCTCTAATCCTGCTCTCAGTCTCCCAAGTACAGTCTCTTTCATCATCGCTCCACTGGACTTTCATTAATCTGACTGTCTTATTCCTTAGCCTCTTCTCATCTCTCGTGACTATATGAATCAACTTTCTAACTATAGCCAAATTCGGCTCTACTACTAAGTCCTCTAACACAGTCGGTGCAATAGTAGTCTCTGGATCTCTAACACACTTCCTTAGATGAGAAACATGAAAAACATCATTGACTCCTGCCAAACTATTCGGTAACTCTACTCTATGTGTGAGTTTCCCGTCCCTCTCAACAATAGGAAATGGTCCTACGAATCTCGATACAAACTTCCCTGATTTCCTAAATCGAATCACACCCTTTATCGGTGATACCTTAATGAAAACACAATCTCCAATATAGAACTCCAAGTCTTTCCGTCTTCTATCTGCATAACTTTTCTGTCTGGATTGAGCTTCTTTCATCCTAGCCCGAACCAACTTAATCTTTTCTACAGCTTCTCTAACTAAATCCGGACTTTCATACATCTCGATTATTTGATATTAAGTGAGACCACGCCGCTTAGCGGAATGGGTTTTCCCTCACTAATATCCTTTTTAAACATATCTTTTACAAATCATAATCCTGCAACCAAAGCTGGTTAAATCTGTAAAGCATTATCATGTAAACATACATATCAGGTAACAAATGGACTATCTTTCCGAACACTATAGTTTTGTTTGGCTAACTACTAACCTTTAGCTGACTCGGGCCTACTAGACAATATAAACAAATAATCTAACACCTGTTAGACACTCCTTTTCTGGACGGTCTGTCCCTAACATATCTTCTCCTAGGGTCACCTAATCTTAATGGTTTTGCAGGCTCACCAATAGCTTATCTCTATACAAATAAATATTCCCTTCTGTGTGCAACATCATTTTAGTCCTACTTGTGACAAAGCCCTACACGCTGGAATTTTGGACTAAATTAGCTTGGGCTATTAGCTAATGTATAGGGCACGACCCTATACCAGTCCCATCTGGTATACAAATATCCGAGTCATTTTACTTAGGGTAACCTTCTCTTAATTTTTCCTTAAAAACCTTTTCATCTCAAATTGATTTAAAACCTTTAAATCAAACTTAAACAAGGAAAATATATACTCTATGCTTTACTCAAAATCACCTTGCCATGTTATATATACTTTACCCAAACCTTTGTTGATGAAAACATTTAAACCTTTGAAAGTACCCCTTCCAAATCCATTGAAAGTACCCCTCTCGAAACTAAGTAAACCCCTTTATTTCACCTAGGCCGAAAGGCCAAAACATTCCTTTCGAAACCGTTCATATAAACCTTTCAAAACCATTGAAAACCTTTCCTTCGAAAGCTATAAAACCTTAGACATCCTATCTTTAAAACCTTTCCTTTCAAACCTTTCGAAACCTTCCTTTTAAAACTTTCGAAACCATTGGGGAACCACCCCTTCGAAACCATTCTTTAAAACCTTTCGAAAAGCATTAAAACATCAACCTTTCGAACACATTTGGGTTCAAGTAAAACATGTGGAATAACCTTTCGAAACCATTTAAAACTATATCCTTCGAATCCTTTAGGTTATACCTTCAACAGAGCAAAAGGGTCATAAAACATTTAAGTCGAAAGCACTCTTTCGAAAGCAATTCCTAAGTAAAGAAGTTGTGGTGTTGAAACCAACCCTTCCGAAAGCATTGGAGAAGTGGCTTGGATTTAAAAACAAAGTCGCCCTTTCGAAACCTTTGACTTTAAAAGGTAGAAAAACGACAACAAGGGGTTTCGACCCCGTTCGAAAGCATCCACTTAAAAACAAAGGCGCAACCTCTTTGAAACCATTCTTTAAATCAATTTGACCCAATCGGGAGTTAACCAAGTCAAAAGCATTACTTTCGAAAGCAAAGTAGGCGCATTTTCTTTTGAAAGTAAAGTAGCGCTTCGACTCCTTTAGAACCCCTGTTTTGACCTAATACCTTCCGCCTATATCCAATTCTCTACGCACCAAGTCTTTGATGCTATGCACATTGGTTTTGATGGTGATGGTGTTGGAACTACTAGGTCGAAACCTAGGTGCCGAAAGTGGTGAAACAAGCTAAAAGCATGTTAAACTGATTTTAACTTTAAAAAGAAATTCTTTTCAACTAACCTGCCTTGTTTGTCAAAATGTTATTGGTTGCTAATTTTCTTTTCAAAAAGTACTACCAAAATTTTAGAATTAAACAATTTAAATAATTTAAAAAATACCCCTTCTCCTTTTATAAATATATAAAACATTTAAGTCTTATACCTTAAATAATTTTATATATCTATTTAAACACTTAGGAAAATTCTACAAAAATTCCAGAAAATCAATTTTTTTATGTAATCTAACATATATTAATTTCAGACCCAAAATATAAATAATTTAGCCATAAATTATTTTATACCCAAATAATCATTTTCCTCACTAGAAAATTAATATAAAATCCACAATAATTCAGAAAATTATGAAAATTGTAACCTATCTCTAAAATATCATTTGTGATTTGCATCTAAAATCGCTAGGCATTTGGATGTCATTAAATAGGGTTTTCATTTAAAACATATCATAAAACCTATATGAATGAGCATAAATCATCAACACGCGTATATACACATTTTATTCTTCAAAATCATGGCATAACATTGCAAATAAATTGGATTTACCTTAAAATCGAAAACAATTTAGAAAACAAGAGATGTAGTCATTATTCACCTTATCTTTGAGATTAAGGAGTTTGAGATTTGAATGAATTTGATTTTGATTACTCTTCTTCCTTTGATTGCTTTCTCTTTCCCTAGCTTGTCTAATGGTGGTCGGCCTCTACTTTTTCTTTGATTTTGCAATAAACATGTAAATGAATTCCTAAGGGTTTAGGGTATAAGAATACTCTTTTTCCTATTTTACCCTTTCTCTATTTCATTTTAACTCATCTTTAGTTTGTTATTTACATAGCACGGCTACCCCTTAGTTTAATCACAAATCTCAATCCCCTAATCATGCCATTATTTTATTTTATTTAGCTAATTAAATATCCTAAATAATGTTACTAAAAATTAGGGTCATTGCACTTCCTTCCTTGTAGATTGCGTACTTTGATTTACTAACTATTGATGGTTGCGGCTCCTCCTTGTCGAGTGTTCTTCGATTGATATTGGTATGATTTACGCCCCTTTCGATTCATATTTTTCTCGACTTCTAATCTTTGGCCGATGATGATTTGGGTTTCTTATATAGGAATTTATTTCCTATATATGCGAATATATGATTCGATTTGAATTTTTCAAATTATTTTTCTCAACTATCGATTTATGTTTGAACGCTCTTAATGATTTTCTAATTCTTGAATTTCTGCTTTGGTTTCTATTTGCTAATTTGATTGTTATGTTGGACCTTGTTTTTCACTATGTTGCCCGACCATGTGCTCTTGACTTCATGTCTGAGTTAGTGGATTGCTATGGTGGACCTTGTTGTCTAAGGCAGTGTTGACTGGAATTGCCTTGTTCAGGCAGTGCACTTAAACACTGAACATGTGTTGCATATATACATGTACACATGTATATATATGTATATGTGTGTTGCTCACTATACTTATACTTGAACTTATGTGCTTGTGCACTTTCGTGTGCTTGTGCCTTTTGTTCATGTTGTTCTATTTGATTACTTTCATGTGCTTTGGTTTCTTATATACATTTTCATGTGCACTTTCATGTGCTTGTGTCTTTACTCCATGTGCTGTCTACTAATGCGATGGTTTGAACTGCCTATTGCTCACTATGTGCATATATACATGTATATACATATGTGTGTATATGTATATTAGTTATGCTATCTTGGTTCATCCATGTATATACATGCATACAAGTATGTATGTGTTCTATGGTTTAGCCTGAAACTGATACTTGTTCACATGTTGCATTGTTGTCTGCACTTTTTTTTACTTGGATTAGTATTTTGCAGTAAGTTCAACTATCGGTCGAGGTAAAGTTGTGCACTTTGATTCCAATATCATCCATGTATATACATACATATGTATGTATATATGTGTGAATATTTGCGATTCGAATTTGTGGTTAGCGTTAGTGTCTTGTTCAATTTTGTGGCACTTGTTCAATTTGTGCCTTGTTCAATTTGTGGCACTTGTTCAAGGCAATGATATGAAATTGTTAGTGATGTGGACTTATTATTATTCAATTTGTGGCACTTGTTCAATTACTGACATGTTTGAACCAATGAGTCTGGTTTAACTCTTTTATATGCTGTCAATTTTGTTTTGTAACTTGGAATCTTTGTTTGATGGTGCTTTAATGGGGCTTTGCTTTGGTTTGATGGTGCACTGCCACTGCTCTATTCAAGCCAGTGCACACTGGCATTTTTTGATCTTTGCTGGTCCATGTTGTTGAATTGTTGAAACTTGTTTTTGCTTTGAATTTCCATGTATATACATACATATGTATGTATATATAGTGAATGTTGGTGGTTAATCTGGTTTGTGTACTTTCATATGCTTGTGCCTTTACTTGTTTGTGCAACAGTCCATGAGATTTAATCCATGCCCGAATTTATGATATTCACAGTGATACACTGTGCATATCATAAGTTTCGTGCACATATATATATTTGTCTCTATCTCAAACACGAAGAGAAAACAAACCCATGAATTGAGGCAATATTAATATTCAAATTCAATTTAATTATGCAATATAGGTTTGTTTCCTTTTCCATTTTACTACGTTGTTTATTTGACAGGTATAGCAGATGGCTGGATACAAGCTGGAGCAAGCAAATCAAGATCAACACATCAAAAATAAACTTGAGTGAGTGCGAGTGAGAGCGAGTAAAAAAGGTTATATATGAGAGTGTAGAGAAAAGTTATATATATGAGAGTGATAGTGAAAGTTGTATTGCATTTGAATTTGATTTGAAATAAAATATTTGTTTAAATAAAATTGCGATTCATTTATTTCGTTTTGCAAATATAATGTAAATGTAATCGGTAAGCATATCAATCAATATAGATATGTTGTATAATAGAAAATTCTTGAAATGATACTACAACATTAGACAACACATGGTTTTTTTGGTTGTATTAGTGTATATCAGACGACAGGACATATATGTGGTCTAATGTGAAATGAGACTGCACGAGATTTAACAACGGATAGATATACAATCTGACAACGGAGCATATCTGTCGTCTGATGCATTTTTTTCCATAGCGGTCCTATAATTACTAAGCTGTTATAACGAATATGAATATTTTCGAAAAGATGCTATTTGTATATTTTTATTTTTAAGCATTAAGCATGGTTATACATGTGTATATATATTTCTTATTTCTACTTATTAATTCCTAAACTAGAACATTATTTTCCACATTTTAATTTATCAGGGTTATCCTTCCAAAAAAGATTATCATTATAATTTTCCATAAATTAATCAAAAGTGAGAGCTTTGCTTCGTTTGAAATTATAAGGAATTATTTCTTTTCTTTTACTGAAATAGACAGTGTAAACTACGGAAAATAATATCCATATCTTACACGTCTCTTTCCCTTTTTGGGATATCCTTTGTTAATTCAAACGACATGCTTTTATACATATTTTATACATATTCCTATTACTTCTCTTCTATATTATTTTTAATTAGATTACTAATCTTATTTTATATAAATTCCTAATGCTATTACCATCTTAATTTTTCATTATTGCCTCTATTTATATTTCTCCTACCTAATTGACTTCTACTTTTGCTGTTATTCTCCGTATTTTTCATTTATCCATCCCTTAAAAAGATTTTTTTAAATGAAACTTCCAAATTAGCAGAAAGGAAAGACCATCGGGTCTAAGCTACGCTCTATTTTACATTTATTTTCAAAAAGGAAAAAAATCCTTCTATCGAATATCTTTAAACCAAAAACTTTTAGACTCAACCAATTTTTAAATTAAGAATTACAAAAATGAAAAACCTTTCTTACCAAAAACCTTTTAATCAAAAAACTTTTGACTCAACAATATTAATAAGCAATGAATTTCCAAATTTCCTTGCTTTTTCAATACAACAACTTTCCCAATAAATCCTTTGAAAACCCCATTCAAAACATTTCAAGGAATTTTCCAAAAAATTCTTATCAAATTCTTTCTATAGGGTTGGATTTAGAAATTGACTTTAATTGTCCTTTCCATTGAACTTTCCTTCTTCCCTACTCAATCTTAGTAAAAATCTAATTATCTCCTTATTGTGATTAATGTACACCTTCTTGCGGGAACTTGCTCCACTCCTTCTTCACATCTTGCTTCACTCTTATCATTCCTTACTTTTTGGATGCTTACAACATACAGGTTCTTATCTCCCATCTGTTTGGATGAAATGTATGTCTTTAATCGACAATCCATCGAAATCCGAAATCATAAGGCAATCTAGGCCTAACAAAGAAGTCAAATACAATTCAGCTTCTGGGGTGGGTCTATATGTCAAGGTCATGCTCTTCTTGGTCCACTCCTTGTGGTACGACCTCCGCCCCATGGGGTAAATGAGGTAGGACTAATTTAACTCTGTTTATTTTTTATTTTTTTCCAACTCATAGTCGCCTCGCCCATCTTTTCGGAATATGGTCGCAACTACTTCTATTGTCGGAATTTATAGAGTTAGCTGTATGTTCAAAATAACTATATATATAGCAGGGTTTTTGAAAAATACTTTCAAAAATAACAAGTACACACTCATACGTATACCTATACCCATTGGTCGGGCAACCTAAGCTTTGATACCAAATGTAACAAACCGCCTCGAAACGGGCCTAATTTTCAATCCAGAAAAGGCCCATCAAAATTTAGACCCATTACAAAGCTGGTTATTGGTTGGTAAAATTAATACAAAGAACAATACATAGAGCTATCTACCTACACATTCAGAATCTCACAGCGGAAGGATAAAATATAATCTCAGAAACAGTACCCATTTTATTTCAAAACTCAAATGTTAGAAACATACAACACAATACCACATAATAATGCCAATTATCTGTAGTGCAATATCACTAAATACATCATTATATTTAAATGGGTACACCAGAAATATAATAACAACAAAAGTAGATAGATAAATAACTGCCACAAGTCTCCGTCTCCGCCACCATCTCCGAAATCTGCATAGTCTTCTCTAACATGTGTTGTAATAAGGAGGGAGTCAAAACAACAATGTTTGGTGAATAAAAATCTCAAGCCTTTCTATAATAGTGCTTGGGTAGTATAATTTAAATAGGAATATACCTTACGCGTCCTAACTGTATTTTATGTAAATTTCTCCAATTATAAGCCCAAAGGCTTTTCTAGTCCATTTCTATAACCTATACCCTTTCTAATCCAATCAATAACTCATCTTCTATTGTATACCAAAGGTTATTCCCAATCCCACACATCTACCATTAATAATGCCCTAATAGTTTAAGAGATAGTACCTAAGTCACTTAATACCTTTTCAATGGGAACTAGGCAGACTCTGACCATTTAATACCTCATTTTAAGCAAGTCCCCATCATTTACTACCTATCCTAAGGCAGAATCCTCTCCGATACTATCTAGCTGACTTCGCACAGAATCCCATTAGGTCACTTAATACTTCTTCATAGGCAGGTAGACCCTATAATAGTTATTTAATACCTCAAACCCGAAGCAGACCCTTCCTGAGATATCCACTACCATGCCTAACCGCTAACTCTGACCATTTAATACTTCTTAAATAGGTAAGAAGCGGGCCCTCAATCAGCCACTTCCTACATTTGACCCCGAAGCAGTCCTATGTATTATGACCCATAACCCAAACCATGACGACTCGTATTAGTCTGACTATTCGTATGTACTGGTAGCCAGATTAGCTGGGCATGTTTACCCTATAAAATTTAGGACTAACCTCACGTACTCTGTAGGTACTTATTATAGGTGATGTCTCATATCAACCCCAAGGTCACACTACTGGTAGCCAGATTAGCTGGGTAGACTTCTTGTGCTTTTTAACTGACCTTGCATCCCTATAACTTAGTCCTAATTTTCACTCACCTAACATACTACCATATACCTCACCGCATTCCATAATATTACTATCCATGATTATCTCACTTCTTTCTTGAGGGGGGTTTAATATTAATTAATAGCCTATTTACTTTGCCATTAATATGCTATTAATTATACGTTATTTATATGCTAATATATATATATATATAAATACGTGCCTAAAATATTTCTAATCGTGCAAAGGTTACGCCTAATACTAATCATTTCAATGTCAAAACTTTTAAATTTATATAAGTCCAATTCAGTATCAACAAACATACCATATATATCCAACATTCTCAATTCAACAATAGACTTAAATAAAGATAGAATCCATACCATACTTATTTTATACTAAAATAGTAGAGCTACTATTTATAGAATTTACAATTCAAATTCTTTTACCCTCTATTTAACTTTTTCGTGTAAAAATGAAAAAGGGAATTTCCATTTGAATTACGAAATAGATAGTGAAAACTAAGAGTAAATGAATCCGTACCTTACACACTATTTCCTAAATAATTTCTTTTCAAAAACCCTTAATCAGATCTAAAGAAAAAGATGAGAAGTAGAATAGAATGTAAAACATCAAAATTGCAATAACTATACAATTCCACTATTTTAATATAGAATAATTGAGATCATAACATAAGAATTAACATTTCTCTTAGGTGAATTTTGGGGTTTTAGTTGATGTTTTTATGAACAAAATTCCCAAGGCATATATCAAATCCATGTTATACTATACAATTACTAAAATAAGAAAAATTAAGATTTCCACTCACAAAATTCATTTGCTCTTCCTTTTTTGGATTTGTCTACGTCTACTTCGGTCTCTTACAGATCTCTCCTTTTAGAAACATACAACAAGGGAATTGTATGTGGATTAGATTTAGAAATTTGGGAATTGGAGGAGAATAGGATTAGAAATTGAATAATAAACACCTAAAATTCCTTATCTGAAACCCTAGAGAATTTTCTGAATCTTGAGGAAGAAAGAAACTAGCAGAGCTCCACTACATTCCTAAATAATTTTGTGAATAGAAGTGAGGGAGCTAGGCTCTTATTTATAGTGGTTGGAAAGCACCAGAACCATTGGATTTAAGTTGGTGTAAAATAATACAATCCGAACCGTTCATGATCTTCCTTAACCCTAGTCACCACAATAGCATCGGTCGATTACTACCTAGGTGGTCGATCGGTAGTGTTAATTTGGGAACGTATATTTGTTTGTCATTTATTTATTATTTAATTCCTTAATTAATATTTAACGTTAACTTTTATTTTAACGTTTACTTAACCCCATGTCTAACTATTGTTAATTTTGAATTTCAAACTTTGGCAAGAGTTATTTATTTTAATTTAAATTCCATTTATTTTGAATCCAAAAACTTTAATCGTCAATAGCTTTTTCATGCGTCGATTTCAAAACTTTATATATGGAAATTGGTCAGTAAATCGCCACAAATGTAATGACACAACTTTCGTGGTCAAATTATAACATTTACAATATTTCCACTTTTATTCTTATAATTAATTAATTATTCTTTTTTAGTTAATTTCTTATTAATTTTTACAGTGTGTTACATCTTGAGTTACGGGTTTATAACTGAAAACATATATTTGCTAGCGTAGATGTGTCTTGTGGCACTAGTGTCCACAACACATCCTTTTGAATTTCTAATCTAGTAGCATTCCAAAATTATTGTAGACAAATTTATTTTAGAAACATTATCTCACAGTTTATCAAACTTAGTGACATTTTCCTGCTCTTTCATCTTCTTGAAATTCTTTGGACCTCAACACACTCTTGCTTTGTGTCCTTTCTTCCCATAGTTGTGACAAGTTCCTTTAAATTTCTTTGGCTTCTTGCATTAGGATTATAATCACATTTTTTATCTATCTTTTCTACCTCTAGTATGTTAAACTTCTTTAGCATTACAGGAGTCGTCTTTTTCTTTGATTTTCTATTGTCTTCTTCGATTATTAGATGAACAACCAGATCTTCCATTGCGTTTCCTTACACTTATGCTTTAGACAGTTTTTAAATCTTTTCACGATGGGGGTAACGTTTCAATAGCAACAGCCACTTGAAATGACTCGCTTAAGGATGTCCCTTCATCATGTATTTCATGAATAATTACTTGCAATTCTTGGATCCGACTAATCATAGTTTTTTACATCGATCATTTTGAAATCCAGGAACTTTCCAATAATGAATTTCTTCATTCCAGCATCCTCAGTTTTGAACTTTATATCCAAAGAAACCCAAAGATTATTTGAAGTCTTCATAGTGCATTAGACATTGTATAGACTATTATCCAGTCCATTTAGAATGTAGTTTTTACATATGAAGTCAGAATTCTTCCAAACATTTAAGGCTTCCTCTTTGGTCGCATCAGGTTCTAGTTCTTCCACTATAGGAGCATCTTTGGTAAGAAACTTTGCGAGCCCTAGTGTGATCTAGTAGAATAACATCTTTCATTGCCAGCATTTCCGCTCCATTGAATTTATTTGATGTTTCACCATGCGCTAGAGCAATGGTCATAGGAACCATTTTTCCATTTTGATTATCCACGATGGTTGTTTTGTTTATTGATTGAGTACTTTCTTAAGTCATCGTCTTAGAAGAAGAGGACAGTAATCGACAATAAGAAATAACAATATCATTTCAAGATTGTAGGAAGGTATTTATATAGATCAAAAGGTTCTAACAACACTTCATTGGTAGTCTGAGTCTTGAATATAATTGTTTCCTTGAAACAATACCGCTCCCTCTAAGGTTCTTAAGGGTGTTGAGAAGTTGTTTCCCAAGAGAAAATGGACTGATCTCTGCAATGCTACGCCAGCAATTATAGAGCAACGATGAATCCAAGAGTAGATAGAATAAGAGCAGAAGAATTAAAGTGGAGGAGTATGTTACAAAACTTGATTTGATTTCGTAACTATGCACCCTATGTATAGAGTTTCTCAAGTATCTGTTCAATAGAAATGGTAATTTTGTTTGGGAAGGTTGTGACCCTTTAACTAAACTATGCGACCATTTTTACAGTTTGTAACCATTAAAAATGTGATCGTTGACTAAAACTTTGACAACCAACCGTAGGTAGTCCTGCTATCTAAACTGAATTAATGCAACCAAACCCAACCAACAACCAATTACCATTGCAAAGTGCTAATTTCCTACAAGACTCCTCAAACGCCCATTCGCACACACTTCACGGGTGCGGGTTCGTGTATGGGTGTAGGTGTGGGTGCGGGTGCGAGTTTGGGGTGGTGCGTTGCTCCATCCCTTATGGTCCCCATGGTGGTTCATACTTCATTATCTTATAGGAATTATAATAGTTTCCATATCTTATTATATAACCACTTATATTGTCATGCATTCTAACATGTGGGACTACTCCTATTCTTTAGGGCATTGGTACCCTATTCTATATGTCCTTAATACTTTATTTATTCATTCATTTTTTATAACAAAAATATTGTAGAAAAAATGTAAAAATTGAAAAATCTAACTTGTTATGACTACTCATGTTTCTTACGATGCGCAGCAAACATATATGTAGCCACTGGAAATAACGTAAAATGCACAAAAAAATTAATTATAGCGCTCAATCATGCCTTGAATGACCAACGAGTATGTTTTGCACAAACACAATAGAATAAAAAAACATTTGATGATTTGGCAAAGTTTGTCCAATAAAATAGGGGAGGATGAGATCCTGTAAGGGAAATCATATACGATAGCGACCAGTAGTGGGTTGATCATGTAAACATAAGTATTTTTTTTAATTTTTAAATGTAAAAGTTATTGTCAAAAAGTTGATCAATATTTTTGATAGAGTTAGGGGTATGACCTAGGGGCAATTATGTAATTTGTTGCATATATCTAACTCGATAACCAACCTTGTTCGAAATAAAATGTATTTTATTTCCATTAAATACTTGATATAATGTGTTATATTAATTAATTTAACTAAAAGTTTATTTAATAGAAAATCCATAAATGGTATGTTTTGTGATAGTAGTTACAAAAAGTTGTAATCATGAGTAATTTATCACAAGGAAAATAAATATACCATTTTAAATATTCCCAGTCAAGGTGTATCAAGACTGGACATCGATACATCTATTGATACTAGAGTATGTAACGCTCTTTAAATGTTGGGTAGTGTATTACTCATGGCTGCTGGGGGAACCAAGAAGTTACGTATTAATAGTTGTTGGATAAATATGGAATGACTCACTCGATAGTTTTCTGTTGGTTAATCTAACTAGGGTCAAATAGAAAATATCAATGTGACTAACTTACACAGTTTTCTTGACTTGAGAATACTGTCGATCTTCAATATGAAAGTTCCACTTTGATTATAGTCAAATCATGACATATAGTCCATCGAATGACTATAGTTGGGTTGAGTGGAAGTATTCAAAGTGAAACAATATTTAAGCGAGGATTTGTCTCCCGAGTTATATGAAGTTAGTATCGCAGTCAACTAAAGTCAACTCAAAGTCAAAATCTCTGGCCATAGTAGTTCGGCTAATAATAATTGTTATTATTGAACCAAGGACTTTGTGTTTGGACTATAAAGTTGAATATGGACGATATTAAAACTTTGACCACTACTAAATTGCATAAGTCCAAAGTGATATAGTTTTGAAAAAGAGAATTGGTGTAAATAATTATCACTAATGGGTAATGCTTACAATAAATAAAATTATATTTTACCAAAGGATGTGTAAGCGCTAAATTCAACCAAAATGTCACACTATTAACTAAGGTGATGTGTGAACGTTAATATTTGAATTGTTCAATGTTAATCGCTGACTGAATTTACACATTTACGTCACACAACTGAAATGATGAATATTTCGGATCAACCACATGATTTAATTAATTTTTTAATCATTGAAAATTAATTAATATCTAAGAAATATTAATTATGAATTTTTCATTTAATTTATTGGATGCCATTATTATTTATTAAAATGTGTATATAAAAGTTATAAACGTGCATGAGCTGATTGGGAATCCTAGGCGCGGCTACCAACGACGATAGGAACGATGACTCCCCTTAGAAGGTATGTAGCCTGAGGTAGTATCTATTAATATTTCTTTGTTTGATCCACTAATGGCAATCTAAAATGATATCTATATGATACCGGTAGAATGTTTAAATTCGACTTAAACAAGTTAAATACTGAAATGGGCTTTAAATAAATTAAACTGATTAATATTTATGAAATATAATTATTAAAATTATTTCTTATTTGATTTGTTTGATTTCCATTGGTATTTAATGATGTGAGTATATAAAAGGTTACAAACGTGCGCATCGGTATACGACGTCGATAGGAAATTTAAATTAGATTTAAATGGAGATAATACTAATTGGATTTTGAAATTTTTTGGACCCAAGACCCAGTATGGTGGTCGACTATGATGTAGCAAAAGGGAGGATTTTTTGAAATTGAAATAAAGGGGATATCTTAATTAAAGGAGGGAAAAGACCATATCTTCATTAGACATTTATTTTCTCCTTTAATTAGGTTTCTCCTTGTCATTTTTTCTTTCCTCTCTTGAGAAACATCTAGGCCAAAATTTTCATGGTGGAAAAGCTTTAAAAATTCCAAAATTTAATCAAGCAAATTTAAATAGAAAAAGGGTAGTTGTCACTTGATTGTTGCAGGTATATATAGTGATATATCGAATCTAGGAATTGTTCTATAATTCAAGGTGTTTCCAGGCTTCATCCTAAGGTAATTCTATATATTTACATATCTTTTAGTTTTGTTTTCATCCATTTAATTCTCTATCTCTTCACTCTGTTCATAAATGTGAATTTGGATTTGAATATCTCAAACCGCCTTCTTAAAACAACTGTCAATCCTTGTCATGATTATAAAAAATTCTTGCTATGTTCACTACTATTTTGCTATGAACAATAATAATTTCATTTGTCTCTATTCTATATGTTTATTTATCTTGTTTGTTTAACTTAGATCTAAACCTTCTTATCATGAATCTTTATATGTCTATGTCATCTGTTTTTATTATTGTTATTCAGATTTTTTTGGAATATTCTTGTTAATAAGTTAGTTTTATATTAGAAGATTTAATTTTGAATGTTTGCTCACAAATTGCTATGTGAATAAAACCTTGAAAGAATTTCATTAATTAATCTTTGTTGACAACATAATATGATGACTTAATTGTGTTATGTTTTAATTCATTCTATAACAAATTTTGTTAATTGAAACAAAAAGGGAAAACATTAAATTAATGATTTATTCCTTGTTTTACAATTGTGTCAAATCTAGTACTAAATCTTTGTTCAAAGGAAACATTCTATTTCGTAGACTACATGTATATTATTTTATTTTGTTTCAAATTTTGTTTTGGTTTGTGTGTGGACACGAGTTTATATACTTATGTGGTATCATCTATGTGTGTGTGTATTTGTATTTAAGTCAAAGTTTCAAAATAGGTATGTATGTTTGTATAGATATCCTTATTTAAAAAAATCATGTTTTAGACAAAAAAGACACACACACACACACAAATACACACACACACACAATATATATATATATATATATATATATATATATATATATATATGAGAAATGTGTTCGTAGCGGTGTAAATCTCAACACCTAAACAACGTTCACATTAAGTATGTACACTTTTCATACGTTGCACTTACACTATACACATGAGTGCATTTGATGCGCTCATCATAATATACAATTAATTAAAATTGAATTAAACAATTTTTAAACAATTATAATAATATGAAGAAAATTTTAAAAGAAAAATTTAGAAAAGTTCTAAATAAATTTAGACTATATAGGCCCAACGAAGATCCAATAGGAATTTTTTTTTGGAATTTACCCAATTATGCCGCTTTTGACTGGCTTGGTTCCTTTAATTTTTCCTTATTTTAGGAGTTTGGTAGCACCGCTATTTTGAAGTATAGAAGAAGGAAAATAGAGAATGCAACGTACTATGAGTTGTGTTTCACGGTTCGCATGTAGATGGATTCACTACATCTAGTCTACTACTACACATGGGGATGAGTCGCATTGATATCATCCTCATTCCCAAACAATCCAACCATTGGTCGATCAAACCCAAGCATTTGATATAGCGTATAATAATCTTTAAAGCTGTGCAGTTAAAGCGCTTAACGGTGGAGGAGCAATAATTTATAGCGGAGATAAAGCAGGGATATAACAGAAAATAACGGAGGTGCAAAAATCTTCATTAGATACAAAACAAAATATTTAAAGTTAATTTACTCTCATTCTCACATCATTTATGTATGAAAATGAAATAATTTTTAATTTTATATAACAAAACCAAAGAATATCATGATATATGTAGTCCAGATTTGACAACTACAACAAATTTCTAACTTATATTGACCACTTATGACTTAAAATTAGGTTTTACCCTAACTTTGTTAATTTGGTTCAAAAGAGAACTAATCAAATCAACCTTTTTATATTAATAATGCTAAGAGGATTGTAAAAATTTCAGATTAGTGGATGTAGCATAAAATAGTAGAGCTTAGAAAGTGGATCTACTATTTAATAGTGCTATACTAAAAAAGCGTAGGGATCGAAGAGCATTATGTGCTATAGCGGGGATCTTGATGGGCTTCAGTAGGGCTCTAACTGCACATGGAAGAACAAGACATCGTAACATAATCCAAGATAAGGTAAATAATATTATTGATGCAATATACAAGTGACAAATGAAGAAATATTGTCTGAAAACCGAAAGCTCCAAGTCTATCGATCAATACAAATATGTCGATTCTGTTGGATCATCTTTATCGTATGTCACTTTTGTTAATCCTACGAAAATGATTGGGCAAATTAACAATGGCGAAGCATTAACGATCCTTATGAAAAATAAGAAAAGAGAATTGTCTGTTTGTAAGATGACCGTTGATGAGATTTTTCATCTCACAGTACCAACTTAATTTTGAAGTAATTATAGTGTTGAATGCTTCTGTAATTAGAAATCAACAAACTTAATTGATATCAAATTTGCTTTGAAATGAAGTAAATATGTTGCTTAAGCTTACATAATTATGTAGATTTTACTTTAACTATATGTTAAAATGACAATTTTAACTTTGCTATTAATTCAATCAAAATCATACATAATCTAGTTTCAAAAATGAGGAAATAAATTCAAAAAAGTAAAGGAACACAGAGATTTACGTCATATATATTAATGAATTCTACATCCTTGGATAATTCTTTCTTCTTATAATTCTTCTTGTAATGACTCACCTTTTCAACCCCCAAATGTCGACACTAATACATCCACGGTATTCATGTGCCAAACACTTAAGTGCCCGAAAGACGAATTGTTAGGTTGAAATAAAAGAAAAGGAAATAGAATGAGAAAGAAGAAACACAATATCAAAATCTTGTAATGGAACGATCATATATAATATCAAAAGATAATATAAACTATCATTCTAAGATACAAACTTTTTTTAGAGTTACAGTAATCAGCTTGGACAGTTATAATAACCTGTCATCACAAACGCTGATGATATAATAGTAATGCAATGGAAATAAGAATACTACGAAAGGTAATCATCCAGCTTTTCTCCATAAGCTCCAAAGCATCTATAGCTAAATCTAGAAATATACATTGGGCTAACCCAAGCATTATAAGAAAATAATACCTAAATTAGTCTGGTAAACCAGGGTGAGAAACTCAAGGAATACAAGTGATATGTAACATTAGCCATTGAGACCATATGAATTCCCATAATGATTTTCCCCTCAAGGAAATCACCCATTTATTAAGTATAACATATAGTGATATGATAGATAATGTCTATGGTGTAGCGCATAAATCATATCAAATAGTTGTTATGTGAATGGCACAACAATAATAGGTATACAATCAATACCACTAAGGCACATTCGCATGGCGCCTCTAGTAAACTGAAGCGGATCTCCATGGCATGGATTAGAAACATCCTTCTAAGCATCGTATATCTCTAGATGGGATATACTCTAAGGTAAACACAACTGGCCCAACGATGAACTGCGTGGTACCAAGTATCAACAACTTCTGCATGCAATATATCAATAAGCATACTCTAGATATGAAGTTGATATACCCTCATGGGTAAGCTAAACCCGAGATTATGCATCCTTATCTGGTTTTAGTCATTTTCGATGTTGATGCTATTCGGCATCTCTCACACGAGTCTTCATCACTTGAGCAACACACGAATCCTCAGTTGGATCCCTTCATCTCGAACAGATCACGAATCATTACATGGATTCGAGCATCTCAAACAGACCTCGAAACTCCATATAGGTTCCCCACATAAGTCCTCCGACGAATGCTAATGATGTCCTCTCTTTTGGAATACTCTTCAAGATAGACAGTTCAACCCTATAACATTCCACTTCTCAACCGCTTCCAGAACATAGATCGCGTATATGGTTTTGAAGTGGTTATGGGTTCGAGTCATCTCATATAATTACACTCTTTCCACTTACCGGATGCTCCAAAACCAATCGATGAATTTTTGATAAAATCAACTCCAGTTCTTTCAGAAATAAATAGACAATACATAAAAGCATAGATCACCTCCTAACAGTCTAAGCAAATGGTTTCCTTATCATTTGTCCCAGAAGAACACACGATTTTATACATACTATATAGCACCATTGAAGATAACTATACCCTATAAGTCCTGTTTTTCTTCTAGATATTCCTAGAGTTATATTTGATCAATTTCAGCAGTCGACTAATCGACTATATGGTGCAAGATAAGTGTTTGTAATGGAAATTGTCAAGTATACTTTCCATAAACAAATGAACATACAAAACACTATCAAGTTATACAAAGCACGATCAAGCCACACAAAGTTTGGTTAAGCTACTTAAGCAACTCGATCACTTTTATTTAATTAATTCTATTATTAGTAAAAAAACTCCTCTACTAGTAAACTCCTTTTATCTAATAAACTCTATCTTTTTCCAAAATATTCCATACTTATAATTTCCTTCGACGAATGCTAATGCTATCCTCTCTCTTGGAGTACTCCTTAAGATAGACAGTCCCACACGATAACGTCACTTGAAATGTTAACGTTTACCTCTCTCTTGGACTTAACCTTTGGATGGACATTTCAACTCTATAACATTCCACTTTACAACCGCTTCCAGAACAAAGATAGTATATATGGTTTTGAAGTGGTTTCGGGTTTGAGTCATCTCATATAAGTACACTCTCTCCACTTATCGGACTCTCCAAAACATATAAATGAATTTTCGATAAAATCAACTCCAGTTCTTTCGAAAATAAACAGACAATACAGTAAGAGCGAAGATCACTCCTAACCGTTTAAGCAAACAGAATTCTTAATCATTTGTCCTAGAAGAACATACGAGTCTATACGTACAGTATAGCATCATCGAAGATAACCATATAATTCTCATTTTTCTTCTAGATATTGCCAAAGTTATATTTGGACAATTTCAATAGTCGACTAATCGACTATCTAGTATAGAATAGGTGTTTGTAAATAGAAACCATGTCTATACTTTCCATAAACAAATGAACATACAAAACATTATCAAGTCATACAAAGCATGATCAAGCAACACAAAGTTTGTTTAAGCAACTCCTGATCCCTTTTATTTAATTAATCCTTTTATTAATTAAAAACTCCTTTACTAGTAAACTCCTTTTATCTAATAAACTTCTATCTTTTTCCAAAAGATTCCATACTTATAATTTCCTTTAAAATATCCAATTTAAGGATCTAAGTACTTTCGCAAATCCATTCAAAAGGTTTAAGACTAAGGTTACTTAAACATTGTCCCTACAAACCCAAGACCATTTTGCTTATGCTTATCTTTAAATCATTCTTTTAAAGATCTATTTACATCCCTAAGTATAATTAAAAAGGTTTAAAGGCGAATGTTATTGACTCATTGTCACAACAAATCAAAAACCATTCTTATACTTGTTTCTATCTTTGAAAACATTTGTTTTTAAAGATCTAAATTTCATATTCGGACAAGTTCAGACTAGTTAACTATCAAAATCTAAAGACGATTGCTTATAGAAATCATGATTTGTATACTTAACTCCTTTTCGACATTCCAACTTAACTATTCTTCATTCAAGGGTGAAGCCAGGTAAGTTAGAGTACTGGTTGCATCAAAGCTTTGACTAGACACCTCAATCTTGAATCTCATAAATAGACAAGTCTACCTCATCGGCTTTTAGTGTTAAGTATAGTATTAATGATTTCCATAACAATAAGAAATCAACACGGTTAACACGTTTCCAACATTTTCCAACTTATAATTCCTCCATCAAGAGGGAAGCCTGCTATGTTAGAGCTCTATTGCTCCATCCTTACTCGACATCAATCTTAACTCTCACAAATAGATAAGCCTTACTTCGTCGGCTTTTTTAATGTTAAACATAGTTAATTACTTTTCAAATAAGTAATTAAACAATTTAACATTTGGCCATTAAACAATTACTAATCCCTTTCTAAACCTTTTGTCTATACTTTTAAAATCCTTTTTTAAAATGTTATATATATAGTAATTTGTTTACCAAAACTTGATATTAAATAAACCATTTCAAAAGATATTTTATGCCATAAGATATATAAAATAGCCAACTTGTTTTCTAAAAAATATATATACTTAAAAATTCTTTTAAAATCCTTTATAATACTTAATTAACTTTTTACTATTCAAGCTTTTAATAGTAATAAACATACATATAAAATATTTTAAATATAGTGAGAAACCCCTAAGGATATCTCTACAAAGTTCCATAGCAATCGCCAAAAACAAGGCAATTCACAACTACATGTATAGCCCCTATCGCTATAAGTGCACTTTCAAATCCGAGTCCGACCCAATCCAAAGTCCACCTATAACCTATGTGCTTTGTTCAAGGTCTTGTCACAAGTCATACAAGTCCATTTCAAGTTCGTTCAAGTCCATATACATAGATCACATATGTTACTTACTTTTAAAGTAAGAATTCAAACCAATGTTTTAACATAAGTTAACAACAATTCAATCAACATAAACATAATTAAACATAACATGTATTTGTGTTATATTTTCATTCAAAGTGAGGCGTTAACTCACCTTCAATCACAAAAACAACCAAGATCCAAGAACCGAAGCCAAACCCCATTCTTCCAACCACCTTCTCTTCCTCCTTCCTCTTCTTTGTACTTGTTTTTAGCCTCCACCACCCACATAATGCTACGGCCTATCATAATAGGGGGATCATGGCTTTGCTTCTTTAACTATTGGCTTGGTGGAAAATTTTCTAATATTATATTAAGCCTTGTGGCAAATTTTGAAGTGATTTGGAGTTGATTCGCAACCATTTCATGTGGATCATTTAGTGAAGAAGGAGATGAAGAAGCCATTAAAGGAGCTTGGTTTTCATTTGTGATTTTGTTATTATACTCTAAGGCATGCCTCTCCTTATAGAGGCAATGAATGGTGTTGCCTAAGCTTACACTCATCCCTCCACCATGCCATGGAAGCTTCACCCCCCATCACTTCTTCTTTATGTCACTTCTCCTTTAGGCTAATTACCAATATACCATCACCATGATAGTATCTCTTATCCTAAAGGAAGCTTCTAAAACCTTCCACGCTTTATAGAGGTGTGTGTATTGATTAGTTGCTAACGTATTCATTTAATCATTTGACAAGTGCACAATATTTCGAATAACTTATATCGATTGAAAAGCTATTTACCGATAAACTGATTTTCGGTCACATTATCGATTTCTCTTCGAATAATATATTTTTGTAAACATTTTTCCAATTCAAGTTTACCATCAGTAGTTATGTTTTGAAAGGGGGTTAACAAGCTTATTATATCATTTTAATAACATTCAATCCAAGATTCGTATATTTAAATAATTCAGATATCTAAATATAGAGTGTCTGAAATTTCGGGTTGTTACATTCTCCCTCACTTAGAATATTTCGTCCTCAAAATTTCAACACAAGCAACCAAAGAAACAATCACACATTGATACTTAACGGTATCATAATCACTAGCAAACAAAGATCATGGTTTGCTCAATACCAGTCCCCCTCATCATACAAATATGATAATCAGTCAATTAAGTGTACCTTCTGCTTAATAGCCTTAGGCTATTACTTGGACGATTATTCATGACACCATAAAATAAATTGAAGAGTCATTCCTTAAACTCTCCCTAAGCCAACAACATAGTATATAGGCCAATAAACGGATGCAATCGGATACGGATAGTGCTATATCCGTATCCGTATCCGAAAATGAAAATCCGTATCCGAATCCGTATCCGATATCCGCGAATACCCGTTGAATATTATCTGTATCTGTATCCGTGAATATTTTCGGATATCCGAAAATATCCGTATCTGGCTTAGCGAATACAAATATTTTTGGATATCCGAAAATATCCGTATCCGAACCTCAAAATGTATCCGAAAATATCCAAAAATTAATCAATATAATGCATATTTCATTTTTTTGACTGAAAAAAAGATGAAAAAACCTTGTAATACATAAATTACATCAAATTAACAATAGATAATCCAATCACACAAAATCCATACAATAATATTGCATATATAAATATAATCCATATGCAAAATCCATAGGCTAATTGAATCACAGCAAATCATAAAAGCAAACATGCATCACACATCTTCTTAATTGTAATAAATACCAAAAAATAAAATTCATCTTCATAACATACATATAGCCTAAAATATTGCATTCTTTTTCCATGAAGTGGTTAATGCTCCAAAAGCAAAAGATTACCCTGCAAAATACAAAGTTGTGTATTAATAAATAAGAAAAATTTCCTGCACATATATGAATATTAAATTTATGGATATAAAATAACATATTAATATATATATTTAATTTCAAACCGGACGGATAGTTATCGGATACGGATACAGCCATATCCGTATCCGTATCCGAAATACGTTTCAGATATCGGATATCCGCATCTGCTTTTCGGATATTGGATATTTTTCATGTTTTTAGATACAGATGCGGACGGATTTTAGATATTTCGGGTACTCATTGACAGGCCTAATATTATACAAATATACTAGATCCTGTATGATACACATGGACCATCCGTATGCAATATCCGATCAGATCACTTACTCAATCATATAAATTTCACTTTCCAACTAGTATAGGTCACTTGACCTCTCTGGTGCGGACTCCTATCAAGTTCCTTAATTAGAAACCTTTGTTCTCCTTATATAGCCATATACTATGATAGAAAACTTTGGGATCATATCAAGAATTCGTATCAAGTGTTCATCGTCAAGAATCGAGTGAAAAATCCTTGTTCGGATCGATGTAAATCACCTTGAAAACATGTATTCTAATATTGAATCAAGAACAGTCATGCGAATAAAACGATCTACGTACAACTTACATATTCATCCTATTGGTTTCTTAACTATACCAATATCCTATATGACTCTCTTTTACCATATCTCTTCAATACTAAATCATGTATGCATCATTTCATAAACCATAACTTTAAGTTTATAAACCTTCCACAACTTAAGTTCATACTCATATAATACTCCATCACATCCTAAGAGTATATACAAAACCATCAAATTTGTAACAAATATGTTTAACAAATTTAGAACTTATTTTAACTTGCTACCTTCTTAATTTAAGTGTTATATAAACTTAACTTTATTTTTTCAAAACACTTAACTACAAGTTCTATAACAATTTGGAAGTTCCCCACTTTCCAAAATCGCCGAAAATCCCATTTCATTTTAACAAATGAAAACTACAAAACAACGTATTATATGATGATGTACATCCATACTTTCCTAATGCATAAGCTACATGTGTCTATGAAATGACTTAACAAGAAAACTTTAGAACTAAACACCGATTTTCATTCCAAAACTTTTTGAAGTAATATATACATATACCTTTTGTATATCAAATCATATTTTGGAATTAAATCAAAATCTGTTTTACTAAAACAACTTTGTAGCATCCCACACTTAGAAACCCGAAGATGAATGCCGATAATGTTGAAGTCATAACCAGAATTATTTTCAAGCGATGGGAGTGAGTTAAGTACATCCAATTTATGCCTTTTGGACTTAACCAAAATCGTTTCAAAACGGTAAATACTTTGTAAATGTTATAAGTATCATGATCTCAATTTCCTAAACCAATTTCCTAAATACTTACTTTCAAATAATAATACTATTAATGTCTTTAAAATTTAAAAAAAATTTCGAAGATACCGGGATTTAAGTCCTTAAATTCTCCATTTCAATCCTTTTCGTTTATAAACCATGTTTATATAAAGTTGCTTTCTTATCTAAATTATTTCATAATTGTATATCTTTGTTTAGGTTATAATAAACAACTCTTATTAAAATTCAATTTTAACCTAGTATTATCATTGAATGTCTTATAGTCAAACCGTGAAACTGAATTCCTAAGGTGTTCGTATTTAATGTTCCCATAAATTTACTATCTACCCAACCCTTGTTGTTAGAAGGAAAATTCCTTATAAATCAACAAACTATAGTAAATGCTCATAAACTGGTCGAGCATAACTGATCAAACAGTAAATGATAATAATTTAATATTATCATTCCCTAACAAACAAACACATCATAAATAACTACATCAATTTTCCTTTCAAATTTTTTCCTTCTATATCTAAAATATAGCCCTAGGTAAAGTTATTTCATTTACTAATTTTGAAAACAATACCATATTGGTTTACTCTATTCAAGTGTTTATAAATCCCAACTGATATCATGGCGTCTCATTTACCAATGGAATTCATAAACCACTCAATAGACCATTAAACACAATATAATTTTTCTTATAGCACAAACAAATACGCTCTCATATATATAATATACTCAGCTCATGCTAGGACATTCCATTACCTATCCCTTAATGAGTCATAACCAACCAAAACTATGGTTCTCGCTTAACTTTCAGCTCTCATACCAGGTATAATGGCTAGCCTTTTCGACCCATAAATGTCGACACTAATACATCCACAGTATTCATGTATCAAACACTCAAGTTTCAAAAAGACAAATTGTTGGGATGAAATAAATGAAAAAGAAATAAAACAAGGAAGAAGAAACACAATATTAGAATCTCACAATGGAACGATCTTATACAACATCAAAAGACAATATAAACCATCATTCTAAGATACACAGTTTTTCAGAGTTACAGTAATCAGCTTGGACAGTTATAACAACCTGTCCTCACAAATGCTGATGACATAATAGCAATGCAACAGAAATAAGAACACTATGGAAGGTAGTCATCTAGCTCTTCTACCTAAGAACCAAAGCGTCCATAGCTAAATCTAGAAACATACACGGGACTGACCTGAGCATTATAAGAAAATAACATCTGGATCAGTCTGGTAAACCAACTTGAGAAACTCAAGAAATATGAGTGACATGTAAGAGTAATCATTGAGACCATACGAATTCCCGTAACGGTTTTCCTTTCAAAGAAACCACACATTCATTAAGTTTAACATATAGTGTTATGATAGATAATGTCTATAGTGCAGTACATAAATCATATCAAATAGTTGTTGTATGAACGCTACAACAATAATAGGTATATAATCAATACCACTAAGGCACGTTCGCATATGGATTGTTTTCCATGGAGACGCCTTCAGTAAACTAAAGCGGATCTCCGTGACAAGGATCAGAAACTTCCTTCCGAGCATTATATATCTCTAGATAGGATATACTCTAAGGTAAACACAACTGGCCCAATGATGAACTATGTGGCTCCAAGTATCAACAAACTCCTACACGCAACATATCGATAAGCGTACTCTAGATATGGAGTTGACATACCCTTATGGGTAAGCTAAACCCGAGATTATGCATACTTCTCTAATCATTTCCGATGTCAAGGCTACGTTCGACATCTCTCACACGAGTCTTCATCACTCGAGCAGCACACGAATCCCCAATTGGATCCCTTCATCTCGAACAGATTATGAATCATTACATGGATTCGAGCATCTCGAACAAATCTTGAACCTCAACATAGGTTCCCTACATAAGTCCTCCAAAGAATGCTAATGCTATCCTCTCTCTTAGAATACTTCTCAAGATAGAAAGTTCAACCCATAACATTCCATTTCTCAATCGCTTTTGTAATGACTCGAAATTTCGAACACCTCGAATTTAAATATCTGAATTATTTAAATATTTGATCTTGGATCAAATGTTATTAAATTTATTGAATAATCTTGTTAACCCTCTTTAAATCATAACCAATGAAGGTAAACTTGTTTGGAAAAATATTTACAAAAATATATCCTTTAAAATAATATTGATAATGTGACCGAAAATCCGTTTATCGGTAAACAACTTTTCGATCGATATAAGTTGTTCGAACTCTTATGCACATTTTTAATGATCAAATGAACACATTAACACATTCTCCTGTTCATCGATCTTGGAAGGTTCTAGAAGTTTCTATATGGATAAGAGAAATTATGAGAAGGGTATAACAGTAATATGCATAAAGGTGAAATGACATAAGGGAGAAGTGATAGGAGGTGAAGCTTCCATGGCATAGTTTGGTGAAGGGGGTGAATGCAAGGCTAAAGAGCACCATCATGAGCCTACAAAAGGAGGGGCACACCCTTAGAGTATAATCACAAATTAACAAAACAAATCAAAGCTTTTATAATGGCTTCTTCATCTCCTTCTTCACTAAATGTTATAAATGAAATAGTTGCAAATCAACTCCAAATCAGTTTAAACTTCGCCACAAGGCTTAGTATAATATTAGAAAACCTTCCACCAAGCCAAAACATGAATAAATGAAGCCACACTCACCCCACATGGGATGGCCATGAGCAATATATGGGGTTTGGAGGCAAAAGTCAAGGCAAAGAAAGGAGAAGGAGGAGGGAAATGTGGTTGCAAGGATGGGGTTTGGATTGAGGTCTTGGATCTTGGTTGTTTGTGTGGATAAAGGTGAGTTAACACCTCACTTTAAATAAAAATATAACACATATACATGTTTTGTTGATTGTATATATGTTGTTTGAATTGTTGTTAACTTATGTTAAAACATTGGTTTGAATTCTTACTTTAAAAGTAAGTGACATATGTGATATATGTATATGGACTTGAAAAAATTAGGAATGGACTTGAATGGGCTTTTATGACATGTGACAAGGCTTTGGAAAAAATCACATTGGTTATAGATGAACTTTGGTTTAGATCGGGCTTCGATATGAAAGTGCACTTATAGCGATAGTCGCTATAGATGCAGTTGTGAATTGCCTTGATTTTGGCGATTGTTACGAAACTTTGTAGAGAGATCCTTATTGGTTTCTCACCATATTTATAGTGTCTTATATGTATGTTTCTTGCTATTAAAAGCTTGAATAGTAAAAGGTTAAGTAACATCATGAAAAATGGCCAAAACTTCACTTGTCCAAACTGCCCCGTTTAGCCTTGATTTTTGGACTTTAAAGGTTTTAAAAGATATTTAAATTTAATTATTTTTTTCATTATTTTTACAAGTGTTTGCTAATCTTTATGAAATTTTAAGAATTAATTGTGAATTTTTAAAGGAGAGATATTTTGTTAAAATATATAGAAAACATGTCATTTTGAAGTTCTAAAAAAATTGTAAAGTTGTTATTTTCAAATAATATTTTGGATAAATGTTTTAAAACCTATTATAGTTATTTTCAAGTATTTTAAAAGTATATACAAATGTTTTCGGAAATGGGTTAGAATTGCTTAATGGCCAAATGGTTAATTATTTAATTACTTGTTTGAAAAGTAATTAAGTATGCTTAATTAGTAAAATCCGACAAAGTAAGGCTTATCTATTTGTGATTGTTAAGATCGATGTCGAGTAGGGATGGAGCAATAGAGCACTAACATACCAGTCTCCTTCTTGATTGAGGAATAGTAAGTTGGAAAATGTCGGAAACGTGTTAACCATGTTGATTTCTCATTGTTTATGGAAATCATTAATACTATACTTAACACTAAAAGCCGACGAGGTAAACTTGGCTATATATGAGATTCAAGACCGAAGTGTCTAGTCAAGGCTTTGATGCAACCAGTGCTCTAACTTACCTGGATTCACTTTGAATGAGGAACATTTAAGTTGGAATGACGGAAAGGAATTAAGTATACAAATCGTGATTTCTATAAGCAATCGTCCTTAGAACTTGATAGTTGACTAGTCAAATACCGAACTTGTCCGAATATGAGCTTAGATCTTTAAAAACAAATGTTTTCAAAGATAGAAACAAGTATAAGAATGGTTTTGGGTTTGTTGTGACAATGAGTCAATAACATTCGCCTTCAACCCTTTTTGATTATACTTAGAGATGTAAATAGATCTTTAAAAGAATGATTTAAAGATAACCATAAGCAAAATGGTCTTGGGTTTGTAGTGACAATGTTTAAGTAACCTTAGTCTTAAACCTTTTGAATGGATTTGCGAAAGTACTTAGATCCTTAAATTGGATATTTTGAAGGAAATTATAAGTATGGAATCTTTTGGAAAAAGATAGAAGTTTATTAGATAAAAGGAGTTTACTAGTAAAGGAGTTTTTAATTAATAAAAGGATTAATTAAATAAAAGGGATCAGGAGTTGCTTAAACAAACTTTGTGTTGCTTGATCATGCTTTGTATGACTTGATAATGTTTTGTATGTTCATTTGTTTATGGAAAGTATAGACATGGTTTCTATTTACAAACACCTATTCTATACTAGATAGTCGATTAGTCGACTATTGAAATTGTCCAAATATAACTTTGGCAATATCTAGAAGAAAAATGAGAATTATATGGTTATCTTCGATGATGCTATACTGTACGTATAGACTCGTATGTTCTTCTAGGACAAATGGTTAAGAATTCTGTTTGCTTAAACGGTTAGGAGTGATCTCCTCTCTTACTGTATTATCTGTTTATTTTCGAAAGAACTGGAGTTGATTTTATCGAAAATTCATTTATATGTTTTGGAGAGTCTGATAAGTGGAGAGAGTGTACTTATATGAGATGACTCAAACCCGAAACCACTTCAAAACCATATATACTATCTTTGTTTTGGAAGCGGTTGTAAAGTGGAATGTTATAGAGTTGAAATGTCCATCCAAAGGTTAAGTCCAAGAGAGAGGTCAACGTTAACATTTCAAGTGACGTTATCATGTGGGACTGTCTATCTTAAGGAGTACTCCAAGAGAGAGGATAGCATTAGCATTCGTCGAAGGACTTATGCGGGGAACCTATATGGAGGTTCGAGATGCTCGAATCCATGTAGTGATTCGTGATCTATTAGAGATAAAGGAATCCAATTGGGGATTCGTGTTCTGTTCAAGTGACGAAGACACATGTGACGGATGTAGAACGTAGCCTCGACATTGGAAAAATGATAGAAATCAGAGAAGGCGCATGGTCAGGGGGTTTAGCTGACCTCAAAGTTATATCAACTCTAGACTAGAGATGCTTATCGATTATTGCTAGCAGGAGTTGATATAATCCGGATCACATACCGAGGGTGATCCAGTTATGTTTACCTTAGAGTATATCCCATCTAGAGATATATGATGCTCGGAAGGTAGTTTATGATCCTTATCACGGAGATCCGCTTCAGTTTATTTGAGGCATCTCCACGAAATACAATCCATACATAAACACGCCTTTACGGTATTGATTGTATACCTATTATTGTTATAGCATTCACAAACCACTATTTGATATGATTTATGTGTTATACCTTAGACATTATCTATCATATCACTATATGTTAAACTTAATGAGTGATTAGTTTCTTTGATGGGAAAATCGTTATGAGATTCCTTACGATCTCAGTGGTTACTGATATGTCACTCATATTTCTTGAGTTTCTCACGCTGGTTTACCAGACTGATACGGGTGTTATTTTTGTATAATGCTCGGGTCAGCCCCGTGTATATTTCCAGATTTAGCCGTGGACGCTTTGGAGCTTCTAGAGATGAGCTGGATGATTTCCTACTGTAGTATTTATTTCTGCTGCATTACTATTGTATCATCAGCATTTGTGAGGATAGGTTGTTATAATTGTCCAGCCTGATTACTGTAACTTTGAAAAACATTGTATCTTGGAATGATAGTTTATACTGTCTTTGATATTATATATGATCGTTCCATTGTGAGATTCTGATATTGTGTTCCTTCTTCCTTATTCTATTTCGTTTTCTTTTATTTTCACCCTTACAATTCGTCTTTCCAACACTTAAGTGTTCGACACACGAATACCGTGCATGCATTATTGTCGACATTTGGGGGTCAAAATGTCGAGTCGTTACACTTGGTATCAGAGCTAAAGGTTAAGCGAGAAATTTGGCTTTGATTGGGTATGACTCATTAAGAGACAGGGTAATGGAATTCCCTTGCATGAGTTGAGTGTATTATACATATGAGAGCATATTTTTTAGTGCTATAAATATGTTTTATATTGTTTTTATTTTTCAATTTAGTGGTTTATGGATTCTTGTCTGCATATGGGATGCCATGGTATCGATAGGTAGGACTATATTTTAGATATAAAAGTAAAAAAATTCAAAGGAAAATTGATATAGTTTTTTTTAATGTGTTTGTTTGTTAGGAAATGATAATATTCAATTACTATTATTTATTTATTGATTAGTTATGCTCGGCCAGTTTATGAGCATTTACTATACTTTGTTGATTTATAAGGAATGTACCTTTTTACAACAAGGGTTGGGTTGATAGTAAATTTATGGGAACATTAAATACGAACACCTTATGAATTAGGTTTCATGGTTTGACTATAAGACGTTTGATGACAATGATGGGTTAAAATTGAATTTTAATAAGAGTTATTTATTATAATTGAAACAAAGAAATACATTTGTGAAATGTTTTAGGTAAGGAAGCAACTTTACATAAACATGGTTTATAAACAAAAAGGATTTAACTAGAGAATTTAAGGACTTAAATCTAGGTTATCTTTGAAAAGGTTTTTCAAGATTTTGGAGAAAATAATAGTAGTATTATTTGAAAGTAAGTATTTGGGAAATTGGTTTATGAAGTTGAGATCGTCGTACTTAGTTATATTTATGAAGTATTTGGTACCGTTTTGAAATGTTTTTGGTTAAGTTTAGAAGGCATTGGATGTAATGAACTCACCCTGTCGCTTAAAAATAATTCCAATGATGACTTCAACATCATCGGCGTTCATTTTCGGGTTTCTAAGTGGGGAATTGTAAGAGTCCAAAAACTCGGCCTTCGAAAATCGGCACCCGTACTTCACTTGTACTCAAAATGCCGTAGATTCAAACGCCGAATCTGGCTTCCCGAAGCTATAACACAATTAAGTAAATAACACAGCGGAAGAAAAGAATAATACATTGATATACAATATCTGATACGACAGAGTGATACAATGAATATCAATATACATCAGAGATATGATACAAGAAATAGCAGCGGAAAAGAAAATGATAACAACAGCAGCGGAACAATATCAATAGAAATGATAACTCCAAAATGATCTTCAGACAAGAATGAATCCACAACTCCAAGATAAGCAACTCCGATGAATGAACTAGCTCCAGATAATCTACTAAACCTGAATATCTGAAAAGAAACCCAACTCTAGACTGCCCGTGTGGAAAATTGTGGGCACCCAGAGTTTAGGAAGGGAACAATAAACTCCGGATCAGTCATGGGACTGGTGTGAGCAACAAAAACAGTTTTATCTTTAAACAAACACAAAGGGTTTTAAACATTGAAATCCGCAATGCTTTTAGAAAATGAAACTACCATAAGACCTCCCGCCACACACACAATGCAAACGCAGAATTGGAGGAGATTTCTTCTTATGATAGTCAAACATGCTTACTACGCAAATCATTGGATATTATCATTAGTGCATAGTGCAGAAACATTTTGAAAGTATAATATTAATCTTAGCCAACATACGACCAGTATCGTATGCCTACTATAGCTACTATGTTCAATAGCAGGTTACCGCCACATTCCATAGCAGGTTATACAACTAAAACCGTACAAGGTTCGTATTGTTTCTTTGGATTTTCCAACAAATGGTCAGGCTAAGGAACTTCCTTCCGCCGCATGGGAACGCCTCTGGCGGGATGCCCCGAGAGACAAACTGCTCTCTGCCAAACAAGGCCGGGTTACCCCTGTAACAGGTAACTCACGAATATGCCACCTCCCGGTCCTTTGGGACCTTTATCCGAGCGCTCGTAACCATCATCACACATCATAAAGAAGGTGTATCCACATGAGTAAGTATCTGGGCTCCATACCATGATACCACCCTTTTCCAGAAGGAAATGACATACCCTAAAGGGCGCGACCCTCATAACCTTGCCGCAACGATCCTGTTTCGACCATTTCTGGGTTGTGAGGCCCTGACGAAGTCTCGTCCACAAAGCTACGCTTTGTCACAAAGCCATGCTTTGGGTCAACAGATGATCAACCTATGATCACAAAGATAAATGATCAAACAAATGATCATATCACAAATGATCAAACGATGATCATCACACAGCTACACTCAGCATGTCACATTACCAAATTGGGATATATCGCTGATAACCCTCAACTACATAACCTCTAAGCTCGTACGTCTCAGAGAAGGGTGTTAAGCTAAGAGAATAAATTCTCCGCCACCAACAGAAATGTATTTGAAAGAAATCTGCTTTATATCTCAAAGTGTAATGTCAGACATACAATCCATACAAGTCTGTTCCGGGTTCGAACAGAACCGAAGGCACTTCTCACGAAGCCCTTGCAAATCCGGATAATTTTCAAATCACGTCCAGACTTCCCATCACAAAAAGAGTGATATAAATCTCTATACCGGGAGCTACCCAGTGCAGAGACATTCGACAGGTTGTCCTTTCATTTTCGAAAATATCCGGCCTTCAACACCGATCTTCAAATGCTATCCATATACGACGTATCATTATTCGGAATGGGTTATATGACACTAAGGTCCTCTCCCGGCTAAACCGAATAATGTGCGCAATATTTTTAAAAACATATGGATATTGGGATTTCAATTAAGTCACAACTTAAACCCAAATTTCCTTTCCAAATGATTTAACAAATTACCATTTTCAAATCTTTAAACAAAAAGATTTATTTAACAACCTTCAATGGTTTAAACAATTTTCCACATTTTAATCTTTTAAACAAAAGATTCATTCACAGATTTTCCAAATCAATTTCCATTTCAATTTGATTAACTCGTTAAATCTTTAAATCAAGATTTAACTGATAGCTTTCAAAACAATTTCATTTCAAATGGTTTAAACAAATCATCACTTTAAATCTGTTAAAAATAAACAGATTCAATTCATAGCTTTCTAAAAGAATTCATTCATAGTTTGGAAAATCTATTTTTCAATTCAATCTTGAAATTCCTTTAATTAAACTGAAATTTCATTTCTTATCTGAAAGCTTTTAATTCTTTTAAAACGAACAGTTTTCATTTTGAAAATCTGATTCATTTATACGAGTTGAAATCCTTGGGTCAAATTCAATTTCTCAACATTTTACTTTTAAATGGTTTAGATTCATACAAACACATTTATATCATCTTTAATCCTTAATTTCAAATCATATGATTCAATTTCAAATATTGAATTCAAATTTAAATCGAATTATTTAAATTTTCAAAACTCGATTAAGTTATTCAAAATAACTTTTATTTTTGAAATTCTATTTCGAAAGCTTTTCACTTTTAAACCCCAAATTTCTAATTTCAAAATCAATTGAAATTAAAATTTCAATTTCAAAAACATCAAATTTAAATCATCTATGACTTAACCGATTTCCACGTGAGATCCATATTGGTGTGTGTAACAGTGTGGTCCAGGGGTTTTACACACAATAGTGCAGCATCAATCATCACAGATATATCGATAAGCGGTATAATCGATAACGCTTATCTTCATTCACAGATTCATAGATAAAATAAATTTATCGGTCACAAAGATTCATCAATACAATTCGATGTGGGTTTCGGATATCCAACTGGAATCCGACTCCCTGTCGCATCGAAATTCCAAATGTCGTTTACGGGTCAAGGGTTTCATATTCACATGGTAATATATCACAGAATAGAAATTTCAAATCACAACATAAATCAGGGTATATCACAAAGCATCATATATCAGGGATATCAAACAATTCACCATTCAATAAAATCCAAACATTCATAAGTAAGATTAGTTAATTGTCTGATTTATCAGATAAGTCGTCAATCGTGGTTAATTACATAAATTAATTTTTTCAAATCATTTGATTTATTATCCTTCAATCATTTATTAATTTAATTAATTAACCTTAAATTACTTAATAATTAACCCTTAATTATTTATCTTTAATTGATTGATTAACCCTTAATTAATTACCACTTAATTAATAAATTTTCAATAGGTGATCATCCCTAACCACTTTCATTAATTTATTAATCTTTGATTACTTATCTTTAAATTAATTGCTTTAATTTATTAACCATATTAATTAATTATCCTTTCACTAATCATTTGATAAATAAATCAACTTTAATCATCAAATAAATTATCCTTAATCAATTATTTCTTAATCACTTGATTTATCAACTTTAATCATTAATTAATATTTAATTAATAATTTTCATTAATGACTTTAACCCTTTAATTACTTATTTAATTTGTCCAATTCATTAATTAATTAAATAAATAAATTATCTATCTTGATTAACATAATTTAATGAATTTCAAATCGTTAAATCTTTCTTGGCTTTAAGATAAACCTCATTCTTATTAACGATTAAATTATCATTATCAAAAAGGGTTTTAAAACAATTTCCATTTCAAGTTTACTTTTAAATTTCACTTTGTCGAAGTTTAAAAATTCCAACCATTAAAAGATTTTAAAGTAGTTAAACAATTTAAATTGAAAACTTTATGTATTTTTAAAAACTGAGATTTAAACTTGATTTCTAGATTTTAAACTTAGGTTTTAAACTAGTTCCACCCTTTACTTTAACATTAATAATTCAGTTTTAAATCAAACAAAACTGCTACAAGCGAATCATCCTCCTACCTCGAGTAAAACTCGAGCCAAATTACAAAGTTCCCGAGCCCTGCTTCGAGTCTCGCGTTCCCACCTTCCTTCGAGTCCTTTCCATCTTTTCTCGTGCTCGAACCCTAGATCCATCTTCCTTCCCCAAACGTTCGAACCCAGATAACAAATGTGCACGAAACTTCACGCGTGCACGTGCACTGTTGCTCGCCAGTGATCTGACCACCCCCGAGACCCCCCGCATGTCGCCGCCGACCATCCCATGTCAGGCAAACACCCAGAACTTCAAAATCGTCAACGAGTCAAAATCGAGCATACACGTGCGAAACTGGAACTAAGCCCTCATCGGAAAACCTTCTCCTGCCTTCGCTATAGACCACCAGAGGCAACCAAACTTCGGCCACAGCCTCGTCCATCTTCCCTCTACCTTCTCGCAAAGCCATGTGGCACTCGATCGCCTATCGACGTCGCGCGAGTGGAAAACATTATCCACCCCAAAACTAGGTCACCGGAATTTAAACATATCCCACCGCCACCGTGGTCATCGATTGACCATCGAGATATTTTTCCTCGACTCATCGTAGGCTCGCCTACCCCTTGAACAAATCTCGACCAACACGAATCAGAGAATCACCAGGAATCGACGAGATTTAAGTATTTGGAAAAACCCAAACTGCTCATAATTTCTTGATCTAAAAATTATGATTCATGCTTTAAAAATCAAATTAAAGTATATGAATTCAGTTTATATGCCTGAAACAATAAATCGAAGTGTATAAATTTCCACTCATATTAAGTTTGCACTGTTGTTTTGGTTTCCAGAGATTTTCCCAGTTTTGCTTTAACTTAATTAAAATTTAAACATTGATCTATGATGAAACAAGAAATTCTTGTTCATATCCTAAGTCCTAACAGCCATTAGATCAAGAGATCCTGAATTTAAATCAAAACTTACGTTTTAAAACAGGAACAGAGATGTAATAGGTTGTTTACAGGCATGCACGCATCTATCATCCAAATATTCATAGATAATTCAGATACACACAAACCATCTTTGCTTCAGAGATTTACATGAAATCAGATTTATACTTAACTTTTTTTTTAAAAAAAAAGTGCCACTCACAGTTTTTTTTTTTGAAGGTTGAAGAACAGAGCTTTTGAAAATACAAGCTGGAATCATCCTTCTTTGATTCTCTGCCTTGATAAATTTGTGTTGTTTAAAGTTGAAGTTTGTTTTAATAGGAGATGATATATACCTTAGTTTTCCATAGCTTAGGGTGGAATGAATTGGAAATGAGAGTGATGTATATGTATGAAATGAGAAGTTTACAGGTGATAATATATTTGGTACAAATGATATACGGGTTTGTACAAAGTGAATCAGAGATTTTTCTCTAGGCTGATAGTTTTTTTTTCTTTTTGTGGGCTGAGCATTTATTGACTTTGTACAATCTTCATACTTATCCATTTTTTTTATACGGCATGTATTGCAAACATGTATATTTTTATTTGCTTGTACCATACTTAAATGTATTTAACTTTACTTTGGCCAAAGATATTTATAAACTGAAATGATTCTTAACATATTTCGGCTGAAATGATATTTCTTTGGTGCTTATGTCCCCTATATGTTTACATGCTATCCTATCCCTTGTTAACATGCAAATCTGTTTTGTATGTATTTCTTCTTTTTGTTTTGTTGACTAATATTTCACTTTTGTCTTGCTTTTACAATACTGCAGCTCATACCTATACTTGATTTTACTTTTTAGCTCGGCTGATAGATGCTTTGTATATTTTGTTTTACTTAATATGCTTTGATCATTTTGTTTGTTAAAGGTAGGCTCAACTGGTACAAGTTTTATTTCTTTAGTTTACGTGAACCATTTCATTTGATTTTTTTTTCTCTTTGTACATAAATTCATGGTTCAAATCTTGTTTTCAAATATATTTATTTTAATCTGGTAAGTACATTTGTTTCTTATTTTGTTTACAACTTATACTGGTTGCCTTGTTTCCTTTAAATAGAAATGAAGTTCCATTTTATTATGTTGTTATAGTTTATTTTTTTTAATGTATTACTTTCTATTTTATATAACTATAAATTTGTTTAAAATATTTGTTCGAAACAAACATTTATTCGTTTCGGGGAAACTCGAATCTATTTACCGATGAATTTTACAATTTTTATTCAAAAATACAATTAATTATCGATTTAAATTTAATTAAAATCCGGGGTCGTTACAGGAATGCTACATGGTTGTTTTAGTAAAATGGGTTTTTATTTGATTTCGAAAGTATGATTTGTTATACCAAAGATATATGTATGTATTATTATTTCAAAATGATTTGAAATAAAACCCGATGTTTAGTACTAAAGTTTTCTTTGGAAAGAAATTTGATTTGAACTTTTTATATAGAAAAGTTATAGATGTATACTATGTAGGGTGCCCAACTGGTAGTGGCATAGCCCGGAATAAATGTTGAAACTTTTAAGGTTTTTACCTTTTTGGGTAAAGAGTGTTTAATAAATTATTGAAATTTGTTAAGCTATTTTATGGACATATATAGCCTATGCATTAAGGTTGTATGGTATGTGCATCATATTATGATATGTTTTTTTGGTAGTTTTCATTTGTTAAAATGAAATGGGATTTTTGACGATTTTGGACAGTCGGAAACTTCCAAATCGTATGGAATTTGAAACTAAGTGTTTTCTGAAGGTATGAAAGTATGCTGAGTTTATATAACACTTGAATTTGAGAAGTGGTAAGTTAAAAAAAGTTTTGAATTTGTTGAACATACTCGTTAAGTAAAATGAATTTAATGTTTTGTATATACTCTTAGGATGTCATAGAGTATTATACGAATATGAACTTAAGTTATAACTGTTTATAAACTTGAAGTTATGTTTTATGAAATGTTTCATAAATGATTTTAGTATTGAGATATACTATTTGGATATAATGAATGTGAATAAAAAGGAATTGATGTAATTAAGAAACCAATAGGATAAATACGTAAGTTGTACGTAGATCATTTTATTTACATGACCATTCTTGATCAGTATTCGATTACATGTTTTCGAGGTGGTTTACACCGGTCCGAACAAGGATTTTTCACTTGATTCTTGATGGCGAATACTTGATATGGATTCTTGATATGATCCCAAAGTTTTCTATCATAGTACATGGCTATGGAAGGAGAACGAAGGTTTCTAATCAAGGAACCTGACCAGAGTCCGTACTAGAGAGGTCAAGTGATCTATACTAGTTGGGAAGTGAAATTTATGTGATCGAGCAAAGTGGTCAAATCGAATATTGCGTACGGATGGTCCATGTGCGTTGTACGTGCTTTAATATGTATGCATACTATGTTTTGTTGACTTATGGAGGCTTTAGGTGATGACTCTTTGATTTGTTATGAGATAGCATGAATAATCGTCTATGTAATTACCTGAGGCTGTTGAGCATAAGGTGCGCTTAGTAGGTTGTTTATCATCCTTAAACGATTAAAAGGTTTTTGAACCTGAGAAAACTATGATCTTGGTTTACTAATGACTGTGATACTATTAAGTATTAATGGATGACTGTCTCTTTGGTTGCTCGTGTTAGAATTTCGAGGATGAAATATTCTAAGTGGAGGAGAATGCAACGACCCACAATTTCAGACACTTCGTATTTCAATATCTGAATTATTTAAATATTTGAATCTTAGATTAAATATTATTAAAATGATTTAATAATCTTTTTAACCCTCTTTTAAATCATAACTACTGATGGTAAACTTATTTTGAAAAAATGCTTACAAAAATATATCCTTTGGAAAAATATCAACGATGTGATGGAAAATCAGTTTATCGATAAGCAGTTTTTCGATCGATATAAGTTATTTGAACCCTTATGTGCTTGTCTAATGATCAAATGAACATATTAACAACTAATTAACAAAAACTCCTCTTCATTGAGCTTGGAAGTTTCTAGAAGCTTCTAAATGGATAAGAGATATTATGAGAAGGGTATATAAGAGTAATACACATAAAGAAGAAATGACATAAAGGACAAGTGCTGGAAGGTGAAGCTTCCGTGTCATGGTGGGGAGGGGGGAGAGTGCAAGGCAAAAGAGCACCATCATGAGCCTATAAAAGGAGGGGCACACCCTTAGAGTATAATCACAAATTCACAAAACAAATCCAAGCTTTTCTAATGGCCTCTTCATCTCCTTCTTCACTAAATGTTCTAAATGAAATAGTAGCAAATCAACTTCAAATCACTTCAAACTTGGCTACAAGGCTTATTATAATATTAGAACACCTTCCACCAGCCAAAACATGAAGAAGTTAATCCACACTCACCCCACAAGAGATGGTCGTGAGCAATATATGGGGTTTGGAGGTAAAAGTCATGGCAAAGCAAGGAGAAGGAGGAGGGAGATGCGGTTGCAAGGATGGGGTTTGGCTTGGATTCTTGGATCTTTGTTGTTTGTGTGGATAAAGGTGAGTTAACACATCACTTTGGACAAAAATATAACATATACATATGTTGTGTTGATTGTATATATGTTGTTTGAATTGTTGTTAACTTATGTTAAAACATTGGTTTGAATTCTTACTTTAAAAGTAAGTGACATATGTGATCCATGTATATAAACTAGAACAAAATAGGAATGGACTTGTATGACATGTGACAAGGCCTTGGAACAAAGCACATAGGTTATAGATGAACTTCGGTTTAGATCGGACTCTGATATGAATAGCGATAGCCGCTATAGATGCAGTTGTAAATTGCCTTGTTTTTAGCGATTGATATTTGAACTTTGTAGAGAGATTATTAGGGTTTCTTACCATATTTATAATATCTTATATATATTTTTGTTGCTATTAAAAGCTTAAATAGTAAAATGTTAAGTAACATCTCGAAAAGTGGCCAAAACTTCACTTGTGCAAAACTGCCCTGTTTAGCATTGATTTTTGGACTTTAATGGTTTAAAAAGATATTTAAACTTAAGTATTTTGTTTCATTCTTTTAAAAAATGTGTACTCACTCATATTAGAGTATTTTAAAAGTGGTTTGAGATATTTATTAATTTTTAAGAATTAGTTGTGAATTTTTAAAGGAGAAATATTTTGTTAAAATATATAGAAAACATGTCGTTTTCAAGGTCTAAGGAAAATTGTAAAGTTGTTATTTTCAAGCAATATTTTGGATAAATGTTTTAAAACTTATTATAAGTATTTTCAAGTATTTTAAAAGTATATACAAATGTTTTCCAAAAAGGGTTGGAATTGCTTAGTGGCCAAATGGTTAATTGTTTAATTACTTGTTTGAAAAGTAATTAACCATGCTTAATACTAAAAGCCAACAAAGTAAGGCCTATCTACCGGGCTTCCCTCCTAACCGAGGAGTAGTAAGTTGGAAAATGTCGGAAAAGTGTTAATTATGTTGATTTCTTATTGTTTATGGAAATCGTTAATACTATACTTAACACTAAAAGCCGATGAGGTAGACTTATCTATTTGTGAAATTCAAGAATGAAGTGTCTAGGAAAGGCATTGATGCAACTAGTGTTCTAACTTACCTGGCTTCACACTTGAGTAAGGAATAGTTAAGTTGGAATGTCGTAAACGAGTTAAGCGTATGAATTGTGATTCCTATAAGCAATTGTTTTTAGAACTTGATAGTTAACTAGTCAAATACTAAACTTGACTAATTATGAACTTAGATCCTATGCAGTTAAAGCGCTCGACATATTCAATGCGGCGGAGGTGCAAAAAGTCATAGTGGGGATACAGCGAGGATATAGCGGGATATAGAGGACGACTCTAAAATAGCATATAAAACTTGTACTTAACATTTTTACAAATATATAAATGGTAATTAAATGAAAAATTAACATTCAATTGAATTATAATTAATACATAAGTAATTTTAAATAAAAACATATGCGAATATACTGTAAATAAACGTAAAAATGTTATATAACATAATTGAATTTAATAGGATAGTAGAGTATTTTCATTTCTGAAAATATATTAAAAATTCAATTAAATAAATTAATTTCATAATTTTTATAATGTATAAATGTCATTTTTCAATTCATTACTTTTAAAGAAGATATAGCGAAAATAGCGGAATATAGCGGGAATAACGGGATATAGTGGAAATAGCGGGGCTTAAAGCAGAAAGGCTATATGGAAAAATCGTAGTAGAATCCGCTATGAGATATAGCAGGGTTATAGCGGGGTAATAGTGGGGTATTAACTGCACAACTTAGATCTTTAGAGAAAAATGTTTATAAAGATAGAAACAAGTATAAGAATGGTTTTGGGTTTGTTGTGATGTGTTAATAACATTCGCCTTTAACCCTTTTTGACTATACTTATGAATGTAAATAGATCTTTAAAAGAACATTTTAAAGATAAGCATAAGCGAAATGGTTTGGGTTGTAGCGACAATGTTTTAAGTAACATTAGTCTTAAACTTATTGAATAGATTTGCGAAAGTACTTAGATCCTTAAAATGGATATTTTGAATGAAATTATACGTATGGAATTTTTTGGAAAAAAATAGAAGTTTATTACATAAAAGAAGTTTACTAATAAAGGAGTTTTTAATTAATAAAAGGATTAATTAAATAAAAGGGATCAAGAGTTGCTTAAGTAACTTAACCAAACTTTGTGTGGCTTGATCATGCACCATATGACTTGATAGTGTTATATATGTTCATTTTTATATAAAAAGTATACTAGACTTGGTTTCCATTTACAAACATCTATCTTGTACCAGATAGTCGATTAACCGACTATTGAAATTGTCCAATTATAACTTTGGGAATATCTAGAAGAAAAAGGGGAATTATTTGGTACAGTTATCTTCGGTGGTGTTATAATGTACATATAAATCCGTGCATTCTTCTATGACAAATGATAAGGAAATACGTCTGCCTAAACGATTAGGAATGATTTTCGCTCTTATGTATTGTCTGTTTATTTCCGGAAGAACCGAAGTTGAGTTTACAGGAAATTCATCGATTGGTTTTGGAGAGTCTGGCAAGTGGGAAAAGTGCACTTGTATGAGATGACTCAAACCCGAAACCATTTCAAAACCATATATGCAATCTATGTTCTAGAAGCGGTTATGAAGCGGAATGTTATAGAGTTGAACTGTCTATCCTAAGGTAAGTTCAAGGTAAGTTCAAACGATGTTATCATATAGAATTGCCTATCTTGAGGAGTATTCCAAGAGAGTGGACATCGTTAGCATTTGTCGGAGGACTTATGCAGGGAAATTATGTGGTGGTTCGAGATCTGTTTGAGATGCTTGAATCCATGTTGGGATTCTTGATCTATTCAAGATAAAGGAATCTAATTAGGGATTCGTGTTCTGTTCGAGAGATGCTGAACGTAGCCTTGACATCTGGAAAATGATAGAAAAAAGAGAAGAGGCATAGCCAGGGGGTTTAGTTGACCTCAAGGGTATATCAACTCCAGATCTAGAGATGCTTATTGATTATTGCTAGCCGAAGTTAGAATAATCCAGATCACACACAGAGGGTGATCTAGTTATGTTTACCTTAGAGTATACCCCATCTAGAAATATACGATGCTCGAATGGTAGTTTTTGATCCCTGTCATGGAGATCCGCTTCAGTTTACTCGAGGCATCTCCACGGAAACAATCTATATATGAACGCGCCTTAGCGGTATGATTGTATAGCTATTATTGTTATGGCATTCACATAGCAACTATTTGATATGATTTATGTGCTATACCGTAGACATTATCTATCATATCACTATATATTAAACTTAATGAATGGTTGGTTTCTTTGAGGGGAAAAGCGTTACGGGATTCCATATGGTCTCAATGGTTACTGTTATGTCACTCATATTTCTTGAGTTTCTTACGCTGGTTTACCAAATCGATCCAGGTGTGCTCGGGCCGGCCCCATGTATATTTCCAGATTTTGCTATGGATGCTTTGGAGCTTCTGGAGATGAGCTGGAAGATTTCCTACCGTAGTATTTATTTCCGCTGAATTACTATTGTTTCATCGGCATTTGTGAGGATAATTTGTTATAACTATGCAGACTAATTACTCTAACTATGAAATTTTTTTGTATCTTAGAATGAAAGTTTATACTATCTTCGATATTATATATGATCGTTTCGTTATGAGATTCTGATATTCTGTTCCTTCTACCTTGTTCTATTTCATTTTCTTTTATTTTCACCCTAATAATTAATCTTTCCCACACTTAAGTGTTCGACACACGAATACCGTGGATGCATTATTGTCAACATTTGGGGGTCGAAAAGTCGAGTCGTTATAGCTTTCGGAACATAGATCGCATATATGGTTTTGAAGTGGTTACAGGTTCGAGTCATATCAAATAAGTACACTCTTCCCACTGACCAGATGCTCCAAAACCAATCGACGAATTTCCAGTAAACTCAACTTCGGTTCTTTTGGAAATAAACAGAAAATACATAAGAGTGGAGATCACCTCCTAACCATTTAAGCGGACAAATTTCCTTATCATTTTTCCTAGAATAACAAACGAGTTTATACGTACAATATAGCACCATCGAAGATAATTGTACCATATAATTCCTGTTTTTCTTCTAGATATTCCCGGAGTTATATTTGGTCAATTTCGATAGTCAACCAATCGACTATCTGGTGCAAGACAGATGTTCTAAATGGAAGCCAAGTCTATTATAATTTCCATAAACAAATGAACGTACAAAACACTATCAAGTCATACAAAGCATGATCAAGCCACACAAAGTTTGGTTAAGCTACTTAAGCAACTCTTGATCCCTTTTATTTAATTAATCCTTTTATTAACTAAAAACTCCTTTACTAGTAAACTCCTTTTATTTAATAAACTTCTATCTTTTTCCAAAGGATTCCATACTTATAATTTCCTTCAAAATATCCAATTTAAGGATCTAAGTACTTTCCCAAATCCATTCAAAAGGTTTAAGACTAAGGTTACTTAAACATTGTCACTACAAACCCAAGACCATTTTGCTTATGCTTATCTTTAAATTATTCTTTTAAAGATCTATTTACATCCCTAAGTATAATAAAAAAGTGTTAAAGACGAATTTTATTAACACATTGTCACAACAAACCCAACACCATACTTATACTTGTTTCTATGTTTGAAAACATTTGTTTTAAAGATCTAAGTTCATATTAAGACAAGTTTAGTAATTGACTAGTTAATTATCAAATTCTAAAGACAATTGCTAATAGAAATCACGATTCGTATGCTTAACTCATTTTCGACATTCCAACTTAACTATTCCTTGTTTAAGAGTGAAGCCAGGTAAGTTAGAGCACGGGTTGCATCGAAGCCTTGCCTAGAACTTCATTCTTGAATCTCACAAGATAAGTCTACCTCGTCGGCTTTTAGTGTTAAGTATAGTATCAATGATTTCCATAAACAATAAGAACTTAACATGGTTAACACATTTTCGACATTTTCCAACTTACTATTCCTTGGTCAAGAGGGAAGCCAAATAGGTTAGAGCTCTATTGCTCCGTCCCTACTCGATATCAATCTTAACTCTCACAAATAGATAAACCCTACTTCGTCGGCTTTTAGTGTTAAGCATAGTTAATTACTTTTCAAATATGTAATTAAACAGTTTAACCATTTTGCCATTAAGCAATTACTAACCCCTTTCTAAACCTTTTGTTTATGCTTTTAAAACCCTTTTTAAAAATGATACATGTATATATATGTATATTTATAGTAATTTTTTGCCAAAATTTGATATTAAATAAACTATTTCAAAAGATATCTTATTCCATAAGATATAAAATAGCCAACACATTTTCTTAAAACTATATATACCCAAAAATGTTTTAAAATACTTTATAATACTTATAGTAGGTTTTAAAACATTTACTCAAGACTTTATTTGGAAATAACAAGTTTATAAAATCCTTAAAAACTTGAAAGCGACATGTTTTCTATATATTTTATCAAAATATCTCTTCTTTAAAAATCCATAACTAATTCTGAAAAATTCATAAATATTTTAAAATAATCTAATAGAAGTTATTAAACCCTTGTAAAAAGAATGAAATAAAATACTTAAATCCAAATATCTTTTCAAACCTTTTAAAGTCCAAAATCTAGGCTAAAAGGGGCAGTTTTGCACTTGTGATGTTTTGGCCACTTTTCGAGATGTTACTTAACGTTTTGCTATTCAAGGTTTTAATTGCAATAAACTTGCATGCAAAAAATTATAAATATGGAGAGAAACCCCTAAGAATCTCTCTACAAAGTTTCATAGCAATCACCAAAAACAAAGCAATTCATAACTGTATCAATAGCGACTATCGCTATAAGTGCACTTTCAAATCCGAGTCCGGTCTAAACCAAAGTCCATCTATAACCTATGTTCTTTTTTCAAAGTCTTAACACAAGTCATAAAAGTCCATTCAAGTTCATTCCAAGTTCGTTCTAGTCCATATACATGGATGACATATGTCACTTATTTCAAAGTAAGAATTCAAATCAATGTTTTAACATAAGTTAACAATAATTCAATCAAAAGAAACAAAATCCAACACAACATTTATTTGTGTTATATTTTCGTTCAAAGTGAGGCTTTAACTCACCTTTAACCACAAAAACAACCAAGGTCCAAGAATCCAAGCCAAACCCCATTCTTGCAACCACCTTCTCTTCCTCCTTCCTCCTCTTTGCGCTTGTTATTAGCCTCCACCACCCACATAATGCTCACGGCCTATCATAATAAGGGGAGCATGGCTTTGCTTCTTTAAATTTTTGTTGATGGAAGGTTTTCTAATATTATACTAAGCTTTGTAGCAAATTTTAAAGCGTTTTGGAGTTGATTTGCAACTATGTCATTTAGAAAGTTTAGTGAAGAAGGAGATGAAGAAACCATTAAAGAAGCTTGGTTTTCGTTTGTGATTTTGTGATTATACTCTAAGGTATGCCTCTCCTTATATAGGAAATGAATGGTGTTGCCTAAGCTTGCACTCACCCCTCCACCATGCCATGAAAGCTTCTCCTCCCATCACTTCTTCTTTGTGCCATTTCTCCTTTAGACTAATTACCATTATACCCTCACAGTGATAATACCTCTTATCCTAAAGGAAGCTTCTAGAACCTTCCAAGATTTATGAAGAGGTGTGTATGTTAATTAGTTACTAATGTGTTCATATGATCATTAGACAAGTGCACAAGAGTTCGAAAAACTTATATCGATCGAAAAATTATTTACCAATAAACTAATTTTCGGTCACTTTATCAATTTCTCTTCCAAGAATATATTTCTATAAACATTTTTTCAAAACAAGTTTATCATCGTTAGTTATGATTTAAAAAAGGGTTAACAAGATTATTAAATCATTTTAGTAACATTTAATCCAAGATTCAAATATTTAAATAATTCAAATATTTAAATACGGAGCGTCTAAAATTCCAGGTCGTTACACTTCTACAGTAAAATCTTTTTATGATCTCCCGGCAGATAATCCCCTTTTACAATATCCTAACTAGATAATAAAAAGGGTCATCCTCTTATGTTTCTACCATGCCATTCCTTTTATAGCATAGGTGGTGTTACGTGGATTGCTAAGGTCTTATCCTTGCATTCTTTCTCCATCATTAGATGTTGCCACATGTGACTCATCCACTTGATTGTTTGAATGTGGATGGATTATGGATGTGGTTATAGGTGGAAGAATTTTCTTTTGGCGGGAATCAATTTGGATTTATGTGGGATAATTTGGGATTTAGATAGGATAATTTAAATTTGAAGTACTGTGTTTGAGGTTCATGTAGTAGGATGCTTTGCATCAACTTTGGCACCACGTGCACCGCATGATAATATGATATGATGCCACACTTTATAATTGAGTGATTGGATACATCAGGAAATACAGTTAGGTTATGACGGTATAGTTTAGTCCGGTTGAGTCTTAATCTAACCGAGTTATGATGACAAAGTTATGGTGTTGTTATGGTGATGTGGTCTGGTATGATTATGGTGATGTAATCCTTTATTCTATTATGGCGAAGAAGTTCCATGTTGGTAGAGTAGCACAGTTCTATAGTCAGTGGAGTTTGATTTTATGATGCTGGGTTAGCTTCATACTTCTGGTTTGTTCATGTGTATGCAGTTGTTGAATTCGTTGTCTGGTTATGATGCGACTATTTAACTTGTGCCTTGTCAATTTATTTTATAGGATTAACGCAATTTGATCTTAGATGGGTGCACATTTTGTGTAGGTTTAGGATTGTGATGCCCTCTAATACTTGGGATGAAATTAGCATGGTTGTGTTAGGCCTGCATAACTTGCTTTATTGATCCATATTTACCCATGTAATGTCTTGAATTTGGGGTTGGTGTCGCGCCGACATTTTCAACTGAATCATGGGCAGTTCATTTGTGTTGGATATAATTTGCTAGCTTCTTATGTTGCATATTAAGATGTGTGTAGTTCCTTTTTCTTTATGGAGGTGTGGCCCATTTTTATATTCCCATGCAATTCATTGACTTTATACATCTTAAGCTGCAAAATGTATGTTAAAGGAGAAAAATGGGTTTAACACTTGCCACCAAGTCTACGCTAATGTATATTAGGGTGGACTTGCTATTCTTATACCCAGTTTTTCGAGTTGTCTAATCAATTATTTCACATTTAATGATTATTACACGTATCTTTATATGAGTGGTTGCCTTTTCTGACCGTTACCAAATGAATTGTTTGTATTTCAAGAAATTCACTTAGTCTTTTGTGAATATCAGTTGTTATCATTAGCATCTAACAGTCATCATCTTATGTCGTTTGAATTCTGTGGTCAAGAATTTTTTAGCTTATATATATATATATATTTCTCTCCACTTCTCCTCATTCTCTTTTACTTGGTTATATTTCTTCATATTATCTTCTTACTTTCGAGCTTCAGTCATCATCAAATGTTAAGTTAAATCTATTTCTTCCTTCTATTTCCTTTTAGTTTACTCAACTCAATTTGGCTAATTTATTTTCCATCTAGTCATAAGTATATACAGATATATGTGTCTTTAAGTTGCTCAACAAAACATCTATGTATATTCCTTTTATTGGTCTATTCATATAGCAATTAGCCCTTTTATTCTTTGTTAATTTAACCGATTTGCGAAATTTGAAGTTGAATTGTCCCTTCTTAGCTATTCTTGGCTTTCGTTGATCTTCCTGGCACATCAGGTCTTGGTTCTTCTTTTATCGATCTAACTCTAGCCATTTGTGTAGAAAGCAAGGTTGAGAATGTCTTAAATCATATTGGGATTAATGACTATGAATTTAGTGTTCCCTCCACATCAGGGCGCATTTATTTGCCCCTAGAGGGGTGTATTTCTTTGACCTCGGAGCACATTTGATGCGTCTTTACCTTCCCATTCACCTGCTTATCAAAGAGTGGTTGACCATTATTGGTCTATCCCCGATCCAGTTGGCTTCTATATCCTACTTTTTTGACATGCACCTATATTTTATATGTTAAACACCTAACCCGTCCTACTTTCCAAGAACTTCTCTCTTTATATTCTGTACGCAAGGGTCTTTCCTTAGGTCGCAGTGGATTTTACTTTGTTCAAAGATATGAAATCCCTATTTTTCACTTCTCCTCGCAAGACTTATAGGTAGGAAGACCAATTTTTCTTCGTTTCCAACCAGGATGGTTTCGTTTCTTCGTTTCAAAAACCTGGTACCACCCATATTCCTGTTTATTAGTTCCTTTAATTTTTCTTTCTTCATTGATTTCTGTCTTCTTCTCTTTTTAACCAGTCGTCCAAATTTTACTAGCACTAAAGAAGCTATTTGTAGCACGTAGAGAGACCGCGCTTAAACTTGCTAGCAACATCCACAAGAGTTCAAGACTTTTACAGAAACTCTACTGTGCAAATATGACTTTCTACGCCATACCATCTTTTTTCTAGATCTATTTTCATTTATTTTTTTATACTTCTACAATGCATGATATTTTTTTTGATATATATATAACTTAAACATGCTTGTGTAAGAGTTTATATATATTAATGACATTGTTATCTGAATTGTACAGGAACTATGTCGAAATTAGCCGCGACTTTTTGCTCGAAAAAAGATGAGAAGAAAAGGGTAGAGGAAGATCTTACTGTTCTGGAAAATGTAAGTAAACAGTCGAGGATAGATCCTCCTCCTACTCCTCTTGGAATTTTTTTTTCTGCTACTGCTGCTGTTTCTACACTGCCCATTATTATGCTTCCAACTTCTTCCTGCTTTGTGCTTAATCCCATCAAGGGTGTTATTTCTGACTTAGCAGAGTGGATGAGACACTTATGTATAAATGATATTATTGCGCTACCTTCTACCTCATTTTTTACTTTTGCTTGGTCTTCTAGAGATATTTCTACTAAGTTGCATCGCCATCATTTCCAAGGTAGTATTTTCTTACTACATTTTTATTCGTGTTATATTCGACTTACTTTAGCCATATCTTGTATGTATCTTTATGCATTGTAACTTTTAAGTTTTCAAGGTATTGCCCTAGAAATGGAACGACATAGCTAGCTTGAAGTTTCAGAGTCGACATTGGCCAGTGCTCAGGTAGATAATTTGAGGTTAAAAAAAGATTTAGTTGTTGCTGTTTAAACTAGGCCAGTCCGCAGCGGAAGTTATGGGTGAATTTCAAATTTTTTAAACCCTAATGGATCTTTATTGGATCTATGAAGTCTATTTTATTTAGAACATTTGTGAATTTTATTTAAATAAAATCTCTTACTTTTTTTAAATTTATAAATTATATAGTTTTATTTATCTTATATATTAATACATATAATATACACATATGTATCATATATATGTATGTATGTGTGTGTATGTGTAACATGATAGCCCATGTGAGGTATAACGTCCCCGTGTTTAGATGTTGGGATTTACATCGCAATGGACACGTTAGCTCATTCGATATGTATTGTATATTGTCCAAATATATGTATGTATTAAACTCGTTACTTTTATAAATATTTTTTTTATAAACCATAGTCCAGAGAGTAGAACTAGGGAATTCGGTAGGCCCGCCCCCAACCGACCCCCTTTTAGCCGGGCTCTCACAGAGGCACTTTTCGATTCCAAGATTTTCAACTCATTTTAAGGGATTATTAAGTGCCTCGGTAAATTACAAGCTGCTAAAGTATAACTGCCAAGGCTCGAACCCTCTCCCTCTGCTGGGTAATTTAATGTAAATGAAAATATTTGAATATATATATGTATGTATTTATATATAAAAATTATATATATATATATATATATAATATTAATAATATATATATCAATATTATTATACTAAATATTAAAATAATATATAAATACATAATATATAATTTTTTATAAATAAAATATGTATCTCTAAATCAATAAAATAATAAAAATTTCTAATATATATATATATATTCATAAACATATTTATAATATCTTTTTATATATATAAATGTATATATACGCATTAACTAACAAAATAAATTTTTTATTTAATAATTCAAGATTATATGCATAACACCTTAAAATTTTATTACTTAGTTTTATCATTTTAAAATATATATTAATTTATTATTCACTCGAAAATAGATAAAATAATAACAAAAAATATTTTTGAAACATTTTAGTCAAATTTTAAATTTCTATAAATCTTATATGATATTTTGAAGTTTGTAATTTTTTTCCATAATTGTTTTCAATCAAAATTTATTTTTATAATTTATTATTTATTGGCCGTTTATTATAATAATTTTTAAAAATAGTAAAATTAATTTTTTAATTTTCATTTTCTAGCTAAGAGCTTATCTTATGATAAAATAATTATATAAAATTTGAAAAATAAATTTTGAAGCATATATTTTTTATAAGATGTATTTTGATAGTACATAAATAATAATAAGAATTATTTTATAGTTGTAAAAAATTATTAATGCTATAAATATACATGTGTAAAATTATATTATCAATTATTACTATTGAATGATATTATAACTGAATATAAACCATATATGTATAATTAAATGATATATATATATATATAAGTTAATAAAATGATAATCATTATATATATAAAATATTCAGCTGTACATATCTGACTTATGTATATATTATATATGTGAATACATACATATAACCAATCTAGCATGTGATAACATCAATATATATAAGAGTCACCACCTAACTAATAATATATATATATATATAATGAATATTCAAAAATTATAGACTATAATTTAGTGAAAAACATACCTAAACCCAATGCCTTGAAGCACACCTTGTAATGATGAACTCTCTCTGCTTTGAAAGCTTTTCGATTCGGTAGACTGCTAATCTTTGAACCATTGACCTTAGACTATCGGATAATAATAGTCTTTGAATTGATTTAAGCTTGATATGATAGGGCACCTAAGGAATGAAGTCGACCTGTGATGGAAGGAAGGAGTGGAAGCAAAAAGCATTTTGCAATTAGGGTTTGAGGCATTTAAATAGTGGATGGAAGAGAGAAAATAGTGGATCACATCTCATACCAGTTCTCCCTTAATCCGATCCATCCAAAAACCAACAACTCTACCCTAATTGAGCCGCCCCTTATCTCCCTATTTTAGCCGAAAAACTTACACATCATGATGGGCCAAGATCTCATTTAAGCCCATAGAAAATATCATTTAATTAAATCAAATTTAATCACTCATTGATATCGTATATCGATTGATATATTTATAACTATCATAAATATATTTAATAATATTTATTCCTCCAATCACAGTCAACATTTTATAATTAATATTTCATAAATATTAATTAATTTATAAAAATTATAAACTAATTAAATCGTTAGGTCAAAAAAGAATTCATCATTTCGGTTGTGTGACTCGTCAAGTATAAATTTGGTCAGCGATTAATATCGAACTATTCGAATATTAACGTTCACACGCCACTTAACAGATGGTGTGACATTTTGGCAAAATTTATCGCTTACTTGATTTCGGTAAAATCCAATTTTACTTTGTTAAGCGTTACCCGGTTGTGACATTTATTTACACCAATTCTCTTCGTCAAAACTATATCACTTTGAACTTATGGAATTTGGTAATGATCAAAATTCCAATATCGTTCATATTTAACTCTACATTACAAACACGAAGTCCTTGATTCAATAATAACAATTATTATTAACCAAAATGCTCTAGCTAGAGACTTTGACTTTGAGTCGACTTGAGTTGACCGTGATACTAACCCCATATAACTGAGGAGACGAATCCTCTCTTGAATAGTGATTCACTTCCAATACTTCCACCCAACCCAACTATAGTCACTCGATGGACACCATGCCATGAATTAACTATAATCAAAGCGGAGCTTTCATATTGAAGATCTATAATATTCTCAAGTTGAGAGAACCGTGTAAATCAGTCATATCGATATTTTCTATTTGACCTTAGTTATATTAACCAATAGAAAACTATTAAGAGAGTCATTCCATAGTTATCCAATAACTATCAGTACGTAACCCCTTGGTGCCCCTAACATCCATGAGTAATACAGCATCCAACATTTAGAGAGCGTTACTACTCTAGTCTCAACGGATACATCGATATCCAGTCTCGATGCATCTTGACTAGGAACATTTAAAATGGTATATTTGTTTTCATTATGATAAATTACTCACGGTTACAACACTTTTTAACTACTATCACAATAACATACCATTTACGTATTTTCTGTTAAACATACTTTTAATTAAATTAATTAACATAACACATTATATCAAGTATATAATAGAAAGAAAAAACATTTTAATTTGAACAAGATTGGTTATCGAGTTAGATATATCTAACAAATTACATAATTGCCCCTACGGTATACCGCTAACTCTATCAATCTCCCACTTGCACCTGGGGTCAATTATGTAATCTTATTCCAACTTCTCCAATCAGTTTCCTCAAAAGCAATTGGGTCAGTCTCTCTATACATAGGTATGCTATTGTGTTTAAATTATCTACTCTGTCAATCAACTCTCTCCGACAATGATAAACTACCTTTATCATGTGTAACAATTCAGAGTATGTATCTTGACTTCTACCGAGCTTTAAGTTCTGTTGCAAACTATATCATGACATTGTTATCATATAACAATGATATGGGATTCTCAATATTAGGAATCCCCCTCAGCTTAGTTATAAATTTGTATATTTATATTTATATTCATTGCTTTTATTGCTGCGCTATTCAAGGCGATGTACTTAGCTTTTTCATTAAATTAGCCACAGTATTTTATTAAGAACACTTCCAATTTAAAGATTCTTAACTTGAATTTATTGTTGACACATTATACTCAATATCACTTATGAAGTTTGAGCCCGAAACTCCTTCATAAGGCGGTCGTTTTTTTGTAAATAGTTTCTAGTATTTCATAAATACATGAGAACACCTCAAACAACCATTTAGCAATATCTATTTGGATTTGGTACTTTCTTCATGTATCAAATATATAAACAAATCTCGATATCTTTGAAAACATAACACGTATGATGATTCCTATTACCAATGCATAAGGAATCAATCTTACATGTTCCATATTAAATATTTTAATAAGGCATCCTTATGGATCATTATTCCCAATATCTTCTATAATTACTATAGAAGAAATAATTTACAAATCCAATTTTGAGTATTAAAACAGCTAAAACCGATTTTAACATGAGTACATCGTTAATAATTAGCAGTGTGTTGTTTGCTTACGATGTAGAAATATTTATGTACCTATTAATCTTCTTTCTCATGAGCACACGCTCCTCTACATTTTGATTGATAATCAAACTATTTGATATTTCTATCAATACACTTATTCAATTTTGATGCTTGTCGGACGACACCTTTGTATTTGTTTTTGGATCATATCCAAAAACTCACAGACTCATTATTTCTCCAATCGACTTCAAGATACTTTGGTTATTATATGTAAACAGTTTACTCTAAATCATTATTTAGAATTTTTCATTCCAACACATATGTACCAAAACATAAAGTCATATTAGGTGATAATTTTGTGAGTAGAATCCAAACCAACTTGAGCACATCGAATGGTGAATCTGTTATGTTAATTTCACTAATTAAATTATGGTATTATCTTATAAATGTTGCTCACTGTACTCCAATTGCATTTGTCCTTCTGTTAAAGACACATTTGCGGCCTAAAGGATCATATTCTTTCGGATACAACTATCAAAATCATATTTTAATTATGTACTTGAAATCTATTTCAAAATTTTGCATTGTACCATATCAAAGAGTCAGTACTCTTAATGGTTTAATTAAACAATCGAAGAGTATTTATTGTTGACATTGACAAGAAACTCACAGTTTCTCTTTAACATACAAGAATACTCATTAGACGTTCTAATATATTTATGTTCATTTAGGTTCGGTCAATTTTGGTTCGTCCCTTGCGATCAGTTTTATCATTGGATCGTATCCAAATCCATTTTATACCAATAACATCTTAAAGAAATTCCTTCGCTACGAAGTTGGTATTTCTTAAAACAACGGTTGTTTCTTAGTGCAACGGAATAGACATTCATAAGAATTTTATGAATTTCCATATATAAAACCAATTTTGCATTAGTTCATAATATATTTGTGTTCATAACATAAATTAGTCATCTGATGACTACCATTCACAAAATTCTCTTGGGATGATTCATACAAGATCTCTCACGTACAATTATTACGTATAGTCTTTTGACTCGCATAACCTGCCAAATCCTTGGTCTAGGATATGTAGAGGTTTCTTATAAACCCTTATCTTGCATGGTTTTGTAAACTATTCTTTGGATGATATTAATTTTAACCTTGTGTACTACTCTTAAGTACACACCTTTTAGAAAGAGTTTAACTCAACTTCCTTCATCATTAATCGTGCTTTGTCCAACAAAGTTCGATTACTCCTTATCAATAAATCATTATGTATTGTCGGGAGGAGCAACCTTTGAGACTGAATCTTTGTTCATATTAGGTACATAAAGAACTCTTTCCAATATACTCACCTATATCAAATCATTTATGTTTCATGTTATATTATTTACTTTTGTTATATATTCTATGAGTTAACCATATATATAGTACTTGTGCTGTAATAACCCACCTTGGAACAGACCTAAATTTCAACCTAGAAAAGGCCCATCGAAACTTAGATCCATTCTAAGGCAAGCTGCTGGTAGTAAAAAGAAATAATATTGCAGAGCCATAACTACACTTTCAAAACTCACAGTGGATGGAACAAAATATAATAGTAAAGTGTACCCAATTATTTCAAAACCATAAAAATGTCATAACATAAAATCCCATAAAAATAGTAAATATAATATCCGTTATAACAATTGTCTAAATCCATGGGTACACATAAAAACAAATAATAGAAAATACTTCCACTAGCTAAGCTTCTCCATCTTTAAGCATCGTCACTGTCATCACTCCATCCTTAACCTGTGTTGTAATGAGGAGGGAGTCAGAACAGCAAGTGTCTGGTGAATAAAAACCTCGAGTCTTACATTTTCAGTACTTGGGTAATATATTTCAAAATAAAAATATGTCTACAAACATAAAACTATTAAAGCCATTTAATACTTCTTTATAAGAAAAGGAGGCTGGTCCAACAACTGAATACCTTCCATTCTAGAAGTAGGCTTCTATAATTCCATATCCCAATCATACGTCATAAATAGCCAATAATGTGAGAGATGGTACCCAGGCCACTTAATACTTCCCAGTGGAAAATAGGTAGACTTTGGTCATTTAAGACCTTAATTAAGGCAGACCCTATCATTTAAGACCTATTTCCAAAAGCGTGCTCCTCAATGTTACTATCTAGCTGATATCACATGGAATCTCATAGACCACTTAATACTTCCCAGTGAAAAATAGGCAGACTCTGGTCTAAGACCTTAAATAAGGCAGACACCATCATTTAAGACCTATTTCCAGAAGTGGATCCCAGTAGAGATACCACCTAACGTAACCCCTTGGTCATTTAATACCTCAACTAGCGAAAAAGGCAGGTCCAACCACTTAATACCTCAAACCCCGAAGTAGGCCCTTTGTCTTATGGTCCATACTCATAATGATGTCTCATGTTAATCCGCTATCCGTAGGAACTGGTAGCCGGATTAGCTGGGCATATTTCCTTTACAGAATTTGGAACTAACCTAGCACCATTACAAATATTTATCATAAGGATATGTAACATCAATAAAAGCGTACACAACTGCTGGTAGCCTCAAAGTGAAGGCCAGACTTCCGTCACGTAACTCTATTGACCTCACATCTCTATGACATAGCCACAAATCAATTACTCTCCATATATATACACATACTCATCTCATCGTTTCATAAATAAGGCCTTATAAGGAATCTTCCTTGTTACGCAATAGAATAATAGTTAGGCTATATAAGAGTTTCCTCTAATTTTCGCCTCAAAATTAATTACTTTCCTAATGGGGGAAATATATGTAAATAAATGCCTAATTAACTACGCCATGTACGCAATAATTATACGTTAATTACGTAAATAGAGATAAATAAATATTCGCGCCTACTAAGCTCTAAACGCACAGATTTTACGCCCTAAACTAGCATTAAATATCAATTTCTTAACCAATTATTATTACATGTCTTTTTCTTTAAATTCCCAAGATTTCATGGGATTCTTTTGTCCAAAATTGGGAATAAATATTTATAACCAAAACTGCAATAACAGACTTGTAAATAAAATAGAAACTCGACTTATTATATCAATTCAATGGAATATCTTAAACAATAAATATTGCAATCTAAACCCCATATTATATTCAACTCCGCTTTTATAAAGAAATAGTTAAGAATTATTGGTGTGAACTACAAATAGAATTCATAATCTAAATCGCTTATTTTATTGAAGAATCACAATTTAATCCAAAGAAGAAGGAGAAGTGGAATAGAATATGAAATTATCAAAGATTTAATAAACGAAACAAATCCCCATCAAATTAATGTAAATAACTGGAAATTTCAGCGTAGAATTGACATATCGAAATAAATGGAAATTTTGGGGGATTTTATCTATCATATTTTCAAAATCTCAAAATCCCTATGCCATATTCAAATTCAAAAGGAAATACACTAAAAAATTGTTGAAAAGAAATACTATGGTTTGCACTCACAGATTAGCCTTAGCTTCACTCAAATGGATTTGTAGCCTTCCGATCTCTTCCAAAATCTCTCTCTCTTTTGATATAAATACACCCAATAGGGAAGATGTATATATATTTATTAGACTCGGAATAATTGAAGAAGAATAGATTGGAGGAAGAAGAAATAAATAGGAAATAAATTAAATTCTTACCTTAATTATCTACAGAGTTTCTGAATCTTATTAGAGAGAGATAGCAATGGCAGAGTTTCGTCGTATTCCCCAAAATAACATGAATAAAAGTGGAGCAGACAGGGTTATATTTATAGGAGTTGAAACACACCATAACTATAGGATGGAAGTAGGTAGGAAACATGTAAATATGGAACATACAACCGAATAAAACAAAACTTAAAATCCTACCTGCCATTAGCAACTGCTGTTGCCAAGCGGTCGACCGCTACAGTCAACCGATTGACCTATTTAGGTGATCGCTCCTCTTATTCAGGGGACGTTTATTTATTTCCGTTGCCAGGTTATTTTATTCCCTAATTAACTTTTTAACGTTAAACGTTAATTAAATGTTTACTTAGCTCCCAAGCTAATTTTCGAAATTCAAACCCTAAATTTGATTTCTCATTGGAATTTGAATTCAGACTAAATTAATTTAAATCTGAGAACTGCAAATGCTCATAACTTCTTTGTTTGAGCTTTGTTTTTAGCATATTACATATGGAAACAAATCAAAATTTCGCTACGAACACAACAGAATAACTTTGTGGTCAAATTCCAACTGTTATAAAATTTCCATATCTAACCCGTATCATATTTAATTCAATTTACTTTATTTATTTATGGTTCATTTTATAGGGTGTTACGTTCTTCCCCTCTTAAAAAGGATTTCGTCCTGAAATCTTCCAAGGGGTAAACAGTGTAAGTCGCAATAACATCCATGTTATACAACCAAGTTCTCCACACAACCATCTACTAACCAATAGTGAAATGTGATATGTATTGCAGACATGCTAAAATGAGCTCAATCCTAGCGTGAGTGTAATCTTGTCATATAAGTATGAAATACAAATATCCTAAACATGCATAAAAAATTCTATATGAGTGTAAAGTCGTTGTGAAAAAGTGTAACAACCATCTCTTACCATCCAATCTAGCAACCATGATGCAGCCAAAATCCTAATTTTGGAGAGAAAAATTACCAGTGAAAAGCTCTGGGTGAGTGTTTTTCATCTTCTCCTCGGTCTCCCATGTACTTTCCGCCATATTGTCCCCCTATTGTACTCGGACAAATCTAATTGTTTTATTGTGGAGTCTCCTAGTACCATGCTCCACAATGCATGCGGTGGCACGAGGCACTATCGGCTCCATCTCAAAATCCCCCAACTGATCAAGCTCTATTTTACTAGCTGTGTCATGAAGGTATTTCCTTAGGTGAGAAATGTGGAAAACATTGTGGACTCCTGCTAACTTGTCAGGAATCTCCACACAATATGCCAATTTTCCTATTATTCTAGAATTCTGAATGGCCCAATAAATCTAGATGCCAATTTTCCAGATTTGCCAAACCTAACAACTTTTCTAGGAGGGGAGATTTTAAAAAATACTATGTCTCCAACCTCAAATTCAAGCTCTTTCCTTCTTTTATCCACATAAGATTTCTGACGGTCTTGCGCTACCTTCATCCTTTACCTGATCAACTCTACTTTTTATATGGTATCACAGATCAAATTTGGTTCAAGTAATACTTTGTCGGTGGTTTTCCACCAACAACTAGGCGATTTGCATGGCCGCCTATAAAGCCCTTCAAATGGAGCCATACTAATCGTAGTTTGATGCTATTATTATATGCAAACTCAACCAAAGGTAGATGCTGCTCCCAATATCCTCCAAAATCCAAGACACAAGCTCTGAACAAGTATTCCAATACTCTATTCACCCTCTCTATTTGTCTATCAGTTTGTGGGTGATATGCCATGCCAAGGTTCAAGGTAGTTCCCAAAGCGGTTTGTAGGCTCCTCCAAAACTCGCTAGTGAACAAGTGGTCCCTATCATTGACTATGCTTACAGGAATTCCATATAGATGAACTACCTCCTTAATATAAATCTAGACGAGAGAGGTGCTAGTCCTATTTCTCCTACTCGAAACAACATGAGCACTCTTGGTGGGTCTATCTACAACAACCCAAATAGGCTCATTGTCCTTCTGACTTTTAGGCAATCCTTCCATAAAATCCATCGAAATATGTTCCCACTTCCAAGTCGGAATTTCCAAAGGTAGTAATAATCCAACATGCTTCCCTTGCTCAGCTTTTATCTTTTGACATGTCAAACACCTAGCAACAAACTCAGCTATGCTCCTCTTCTTTCCATTCCAAAAAATATTCTCTTCATGTCCTTGTACATCTTATCTCCTCTGGGATGAATGGTCATCCTTGAGCGATGACACTCCATAAGCACATCTCTCATCAAATCATTAGTCATTAGGATGCAAAGACATTCATTTATTCTCAAATATCCCTTCTCATCAACTGAGTACCTCCTAGCATGGGAAAAATGCTCTCATTTTCTTAATTTTTCCAAAATCTCTACTAACTTCTCATCTTTTACTTGCTCATGCCCTATACGATCCATCAAGGCTAGTCTAATCTCCATAACTGATAGAAAACCTTGGATGGGTTCTATTGATGGTTGAAGGTTAAAATTCGAGAGGAAATCCAACTATCTCCATTCATATATAGCACCCAGGGTAGCACGTTTCCTACTAAGAGTGTCGGCGACTACGTTCCCTTTTCTAGAGGTATATTGAATACCAAAGTCAATGGATGCTACATATTCCATCCACCACTGCTGCCTAAGATTCAAATCATTTGAGGAAAATAGGTGTTTGAGTGATTTATGATCAGTGAATAACTCAAACCTTTCCCCCAAGAGATAATGCCTCTACATCTTTAAGGCAAAAATAACGGCTGCCAATTCTAAATCATGTATTGGATAACTCTTCTCATGGTCCTTTAGTTGTCTACTGGCTTAGGAAACTACCTTCCCTTCTTGTATAAGAACCGCTCATAATCCTATGCCATACGAATCCATGAAAACCATAAATAGCTTGGTTCCATCTGGAATAGTGAGCATAGGTGCATTAGTCAATGATTCCTTAAACTTCTCAAATGCCTTGGTGCATCTATCATCCTAAATAAAAACAAGATTCTTCTTAGTCAATCGAGTTAAAGGGGCTGCTATTTGTGCAAAGCTCTTGATGAACTTCCTATAGTAGCCTGCCAACCCTAGAAAACTTCTAACCTCTAATGCATTACTAGGAGTCTTCCATCCTTGGATAGCTTCCACTTTAGTAGGGTCTACCTCCAATCCTTATTGTGAAACAATATGCCCAAGGAACCTAACTTCATTTTTCCAAAAGTGGCATTTAGAAAACTTGGCTTTGAGTTGGTTTCTCCTCAGGGTCTCCAATACCTTCCTAAGGTGGTCCTTATGCTCCTTCTATCCTTTGGAGAAAACCAAGATATCATCAACAAACACCACGGCAAATTTATTGAGTTGCCCTCTAAATATTCTACTCATCAAATCCACAAAGTATGCTAGGGCATTCGTCAGTCCAAAAGGCATTACTTCCCACTCACAGAGCCTATCTGGAGTATAGAATGCGGTCGTCGGCTTGCTTTTCTTTGCAATCCTCAATTGATGGAATCACGTTGCTAAGTCTAATTGGGAAAAGACTTTAGCTCCTACAAGTTGGTCGAACAAGTCGTCTATTCTAGGTAGAGGGTACCTATTCTTTCTTGTCAACTTGTTCAATTCCCTATAATCGACGCAAAGTCTCAAAGACTGTCTGCCTTATTAGCAAAAATAGAAGGGGCTCCCCTTTAGAAGTACTCCTACGGATGAATCCTTTCTTTAATAGCTCTGAGATTTGCTTATCCAGTTCCCTTCTTTCTTTAAGGGCCATATGTCTAAAAGGCAGAGCGACGAGTCTTGCGCCCTTCTCCAAATCGATTCATAACTTAATCGCCCTATAGGGGACCAGAGACCTCTTTGAAGACATCAAGAAATTCACAAACTATGGGTACAGATAATGGCTCTCGAACAACTGATAGATTTAGTGAGTATAAATGGCTTAACTCAACTAAAGCTTTAGGTGTACAAAGAACTTCTAGGTCACGACCTTCATGGTTCCTTAATCGTACTACCCATTTATCACAGTCAAGAATGGCTCCATAATATGACAACCAATACCCAAGTTAAGCTCATACCCTTTGAAATTTAGAACGTACGCAATATATATGAAATCAATGTCTCATATGTCTAACACTAGGTCTTTGCAAATAAGAGAAAGATGGGTCGAACCCCCAATGAGATTGGAAACCTCTATTGGGCTGTTCACCATCTGCGTTTTAAGGTTTAAGGAATTTACTACATCCCTAGCTATAACTGAATGTGATGCCCCCGAATCAAATAGGATACAAATAGTAACCCAAAAAATAATAGTTATACCTTCTAGAGCTGCTTTTCCTTGGTCTCTTGGTGGCTTACTGACAATAGGGACAACTTCAATAGCATAGACCTGTCCACTTGGTCCATCCTTAGCCATTTTGGGACATTGACTCTTATGATGCCCTTCCTCGTGGCAGTTAAAGCATCTTCCTTTAAAAGCTTCCTTTATTAGACTCACCCGACAATCTTTACCTTCATGACCTTTCCTTTGGCATTTCTTACACACCTTTATATCGTTCTTAAACTTCCCCTTCGACTACTTATTGGCCCAAAAGCTCCCCTTCTGGGACCCTCCTTACTTTTGGGTCAATGCAGACTTCTCTTTCTCTCTCTTATCTTCCTTATTGGCCATGTGCAGCATCACCGTTTCTACCAACATCTCATACGTGGCTCCACTAGGTACTTGGGTCAACAACATTTCTCTTAGCAGAGAATTTAAGACCTTCACGAACTTCATGGCCTTTTTTATAGGTGTGTCTAATAGGCTCACCCCGAATTTAGCCAATTTAGTAAATTTAGCTATGTACTCCTTAAGGGTAGAATCTCCATGTCTCAGTTGAATGAACTTTTCCAATTGCAAGCTAATCCCTACTCTAGACATGAATCTTGTCTCAAATCGGTCCTTGAATTCATCCTAAGAGAATAACCTTCCCGGGTACTCATCATTCATAAAGTTCCACCAATTCAACGTTTCTTCCATGAGGTTCCAAGCTGCCATTCTTCTTCTTACCTGATCATCCCAACCAAGCACTCTAAATATCTTCTCGCAGTTACTAATCCATGCTTTAGCTTTCGAATATCCTTCAATTCCAGAGTATGTCTTCCCTCGCATATTGAGAAAGTCCTTACATAGCTTAGGAAAGTCGTCAGGATGGGGTGCTACATCGGCGGTCGGGGCAGTTGGTGCTACCGGTGTAGCTGGAGCAATAGGAATCTGCCCGACAGTCCTAAGATATTGTTTAAACCATTCGGGCATTCCACGAATGGGTTGTCTTCCGTGGGTAGGGTTCCCTTATTCGGAAGAGGATTGATTATCAACCATATCAACTATCTGTAGGTTAAACCTTTAGTGACAATTTCCTAAGATAGTATTTACATGCTGAAAGAAAAGAAAAGTTTGCCTAATGTACATGTGTACGTTCAGGAAGAGAGGTTATATATATATGTGTATGTATGTGTGTGTGTAGTAAGAATTCTTTTGAAAATTCTTTTTGAAAACTTTTTCAAATAACAAATACATCTCTCATACATATAGTTTTTCCCCATTGATCAGGTAGCCTAAGCTCTGATACAAAATGTAACAACCCACCCTGGAACATGCCTAAATTTCGACCCAGAAAAGGCCCATCGAAACTTAGATCCATTCTAAGGAAGCTGTTGGTAGTAAAGAAAATAACATTGCAGAGCCATAACTAAACTTTCAGAGCTCATAGCGGATGAAACAAAATATAGTAGTAAAATGTACCCATTTATTTCAAAACCATAAAAATGTCATAACATAAAATCCCATAAATATCATAATATAATATCTGTTACAACAATTGTCTAAATCCATGGGTACATAAAGAAGTAAATAATAGTAAATACTTCCACTAGCCAATCTTCTCCATCCTTAAGCATCGCCACCGTCATCACTCCATCCTGAACTTGTGTTGTAATGAGGAGGGCTTCAGAACAACAAGTGTCCAAGGAATAAAAATATCGAGCCTTAGCTTTTATGTACTTGGGCAATACATTTCAAAATAAGAATATGTCTATAAACATAAAACTATTAAAGTCATTTAATAGTTGTCTATAAGGAAAGGAGGAGGGTCCAACCACTTAATACCTTCCATTCAAGAACTAGGTTTCTAGAATTCCATATCCCAATCATTCGTCATAAATAGCTAATAATGTGAGAGATGGTACCCAGGCCACTTAATACTTCCCAGTGGAAAATAGGTACTATCTAGCTGACATCACACAGAATCTCATAGGCCACTTAATACTTCCAATGGAATATAAGTAGACTCGGGTCATTTAAGACCGTAAATAAGGCCGACCCCATCATTTAAGACCTATTTTCAAATGCAAACCCAGTAGAGATACCACCTAACATAACCCCTTGGCCATTTAATACTTCAACTGGGGAAAAAGGGGGTCCAACCACTTAATACCTCAAACGAAGTAGGCCATTCGCCTTATGGCCCATACTCATAATGACATCTTACATTAGTTTGCTATCCATTAGAACTGTTGGCCAGATTACCTAGGTTGATTTCCCCTACGGAATTTGGAACTAACCTCACATCATTACAAATATTTATTATAAGGATATCTCACATCAATAAAAGTGTACACAACCGCTGGTAGCCTCAAAGTGAAGGGCAAACTTCCATCATGTGACTCTATTGACCTTGCATCCCTATGACTTAGCCATAAATCAATTACTCTCCAAACACACACACACACACACACACACTCATATCACCTTTCCTAAATAAGGCCTTATAAGGAATCTTCCTTATTGCGCCTTAAAATAATAATTAGGCTATACAAGAGTTTCCTCTTATTTTCGCCTCAAAATTAATTACCTTCCTAATGAGGGGAATAAATGTAAATAAATTCCTAATTAACTACGCCATATACGCAATAATAATATGTTAATTACGTAAATAGAGATAAATAAATATTCGGGCCTAATAAGTTCTAAATGCATTGATTTTACACCCTAGACTAGCTCTAAATGCCAATCCCCTGATCAATTATTATTACAAGTCCTTTTTCTTAAAATTTCCAAGATTTCATGGGATTGTAATGTCAAAATAGGGAATAAATATTCATAACCAAAACTGCAATAACAGACTTGTAAATAAAATAGAAACTCAACTTATTACACCAATTCAATGGAATATCTTAAACAATAAGAATTGCAATCTAAACCCCATATTTTATTCAAATCCTCTTTTACAAAGAAAGAAATAAGAATAAGTGGTGCAAACTACGAATAGAATTCGTAATCTAAACCCTTTATTTTATTCGAGAATCACAATTTAGCCCAAAGAAGTAGGAGATGTGGAATAGACTATAAAATTATCAAAGATTGCATAAACAAAACAAAGCCCATCAAATTAATGTAAATAATTAGGAATCTCATCATAGAATTGACATATCAAAATAAAAAGGAATTTTGGAGGATTTAATTATTATATTTTCGAAATCTCAAAACCCCTAAGGTATATTCAAATCCAAAAAGAAACACACAAAACAATTGCTGAAAAGAAATACTAAGATTTTGACTCACAACTTAGCCTTAGCTTCACGCAAATGGATTTGTAGCCTTTCGATCTCTTCCAGAATCTCTCTCTTTTGATATATATACACACAATAGGGAAGAGGTATATATATTCATTAGATTCAGAATAATTGGAGAAGGATAGGATAAGAATGGATTGGAGGAAGAAGAAACAAATGTGAAATAAGTTAAATTCTTACTTGAATTTTCTACGGAGTTTCTGAATCTTATTAGAGAGTGATAGTAATGGCAGAGTTTCGTCGTATTCCCAAAAATAATATGAATAAAAGTGGAGAGGATAGGGTACTATTTATAGGAGTTGAAACGCACCAGAACCGCATGATGGAAGTAGGTAGAAAATGGGTAAATCTGGAGCGTACAACCGAATAAAACAGAACTTAAAACCTTAGCCGCCACTAGCAGCTGCTGTTGCCAAGTGGTCGACCACCCTTGGGTGATCGGTCAACCACTATGGTCGACCGATTGACCTATTTAGGTCGACCGCTCCTCTTATTCAGGGGATGTTTATTTATATCCATTGCCAGATTATTTTATTCCCTAATTAACTTTTTAACCTTAAACGTTAATTAAACATTTACTTAGTCCCCAAGCTAATTTTTGAAATTTAAACCCTAAATTTGATTTCTCATTTGAATTTGAATTCAAACTAAATTAGCTTAAATTTGAGAACTTCAAATGCTCATAACTTCTTTGTTTGAGCTCCGTTTGAGCATATTATATATGGAAACAGATCAGAATTTTGTCACGAACGCAACGGAATAACTTTCGTGGTCAAATTCCAACTTTTATAAAATTTCCATATCTTACCCTTATAATATTTAATTCAATTTACTTTATTTATTTGTGGTTCATTTTTCGGGATGTTACATGTGTATCAAATACATATGTCCATGTCGGTGATAACTCATTGGTGAATATAACGAAGTATGTGGAATTGTTTTAGTGTTAATAGACTTGCAATTGCATACATTAATATGTATCAATCCGAAGAGTTCATCAACTCTAATGACGCTCCCACTAAATGGGTGCAAAGCCCATAATTATTGATATAATTATACGATTCATAATTATATAATAAAAATTATTTCTCAAAACTACGGCTTACTCTATAATTTTAAAATAGTTATAAATAACTTTAAATACTTCAATATTTTCCAATGCATCACTTCTATTGGTAAAACAAATAACATATTATAGTTTGATTTCATAACGAATATTCATAATATTCACACTGAAATACAATATCTATTTTTCAGTCAACACCTAAAAATAGTCATTATTTCATAGATAATGTTCAGTATGTTTTACGAAAATTATTTTCGTACTTTGACGCATTCAATAAGTCTATATGGCATGCTTCCACTATTTCCGTGATTACTATAATAGCATACTAAATTTGGAGGTCCATCATTCACTAAATATAAATTATTTATTTCTTATACTGCAACTAGTTTACAGCAGAGAGTTCTTTGATCAAATATTTTAAACTCAAAGAAATAAATCTCATAGAAACCAATTATCTATATGAAAATATATTTTGGAATAGAAATCGTATTTTTCATTCCAATGTTAAGTATCAATTATTATTACCGACATTTCTTTATGAAGTAGAAGTAACTATTCACTCTCTTCATCCCAAATGTAACTTAAATCACGTCTACTCTTGTACACTCGATTTTCTTTTTAAATGGTCAAACCATTCAAAAGAATAGTCCTACTACAATATCATAACCAATTCTTTACAAAAGCGCAATCGATCTTCCTTAACGTTTAAGGACATCAAATATGTTGCACTTTGTGTAAACTAATCAAATTGACATTTCAACGATCGAGTTCTTAGATCTATTTTTTAGTTTTGGTCTAGTGTAACATCAAACACAATACGATCTTTATTCTAATCAATCAAATTGAATACTCGATCTCATACTACTGTTTATTAGCGTATTTCAAATAAACTAACTTCATCGAAGTATTGTTCATTACGAATTATGACTGTTCACCATATAACACTTATATGTCATAGTATATGGATCAAATATCCATAGTCTTGTATTGCATTTAAAGAACAAAACTCATAGAACGCAATACACGGTGTAACGACCCGCAAATTTATCAATTTGACAAATTATATTTATTTTTAAATATTCAAATATAAGCTTTTTAAAACATAGATTATGATGTTTTGAACAATAATGATGGTAATCTTATTTTGAGTAAGTATTTGCAAAATATAAACTTGGGAGGAATATCGATAAAATGGTCGGAAATCGTTTTATTAATAAACAGCTCTATAATTATCAAGAGTCGTGCATGGAGCTGGATACATACACTTATTTATCCATTTAACAAGAATATGAAATAATTTTTTTTTAATTTTTGAAAATAAAATATATTTATGACATCATCAATAATGGCATCATATTTAATAATCGATTTATGAATTTAAATTGAGATTTAATAATTTTATAATTATTGTAATTATTCAAATAATTGTTTTTAAATGATAATTGTTTGTACCAAAATTGTGCACAACACTCTTTGGATGTGTTTGAAGAGATAAAATGAAGAAAATAAATGTAAAATGAGGCAGTTCTAACAAACACACCAATCAACAAATAAGAAAATGCATAGAAACACACGGATTTTGAGTGGTTCGGCGTATTGCCTACGTCCACTATGAAATGGCCGATGTTTACTGAATTTCACTCGCTGTTTACAAGAGATTACAAATAGTACAACTGAAGTTTGATAATGATTTTGGCAGAGTATCAGCGTAGAGAAGCCAAAAAGTCCATTTTCTATAGGTCCAGGATCGCTATTTATTGGTGTAGACAGCAAATATCTCGCCCAGATCTCGAAAGACTTCTTCTCTCATGTGAGTGGGCCCATGGGATTGAGTTCAGGTGATTTCGACTCGATCCGGGAGCGATACGAATTGAGTTCGTATCGATCCATAAATGGTGCTTTGGGACTGAAATTTTTCAGGTACATTCTTGAGGATGTAGGCAAGCTCCTATGAAAATTTGGTGGCATTTGGACTCGTAGATCTTGAGTTATGATCGATGCAAGTTTAAGTTTGCAGAGCATTGTCGAGCTTGTATCGATGCCGTTCGTAATGGTATCTTTGTATCGGTTGAAGGCACGTGCTTGCTAGATGACGTGGCGCTATCTTCTAGGATCGATCCACTTTTCATGCCGAGTGACTGAATCTTCCTCTCTTCTAGGCTTCCTTCGTATAGATCTAAAATCTTCCCTTCGTATCGATCGACCGTGCTCCACTTCGTATCGAGCTTTGTAGTTGTTTCGTATCGAGCTTTGTAGTTGTTTCGTATCAATGGTTCTTTCCCCCTATTCACATCGGTTTCAGGAGTGACTTCATGTCGATGGATTCGTATCGTTACACGGCTTATTCCATCGCATCAATCAAGTGAATGATTGATACGAGTCTGGTTATTCTCATTTGATGGATATAAACGAAGTGGACACGAAAGAGATGGCTGTTAATGGATATGAACTCGATGGGTACGAATGAAGTGGATACGAAAGTGGGTTTTTCCTTTGGGATTCGTTGGAGCGGTTTTGCATGGATACGAACGCGACGTTGCTTGGCTATGGCTACAAAGTGGATGGAGACGAATGAGGTCGCTATCTTCCCATGGTCACGAACCATTGCTTGCTTGGATGGACACGAATAAGACTTTCTGACTCGATGGATACAAAGTAGGTTGGATACGAAAGAGAGCTAGTGATGGATACGAATCACTATTCATATTGATGGATACAAATTGTAGTTGTTATCCTTGACTTGCAACGATCATATCTTGAGCATACGAACTCCGATTGATTTGAAATTTTGAATGTTGGCTTTCATAGCCTTGCTTATCGTACCATATCGATTGTAGCTTGATCTGTACTAGGACAAAATTTACCAGTATCCATAGTGAACCTGCGTATAACCGATCTTCGGGACAAATTTCCCTTGGTTGCTAGTAAAGTCCTTGGTGTCACGGCATTGCCAAAAGGTAGGATAACATTTGCCCCCAAAAGTACGTCTTGTGTAGACATAACGTGCTTTGAAATGCTGCAATCTTCATTCTAAGGAGTTCTATCTGATTCGCTGAATAGTCGTTGTCTATTTGTCAAAAGCTATGACCTTTGATTGATCTCCAGTAATATAAACACTGAATTGTTGACCGCCAATTGTTGTACTGTGCACTGTTGTGTCCGAGTGCTGAATGATAGCAAACTGTTGTAATTGTTACCAGGTGAGCATTCAATTCTTGTCAATTTTGAAAATTGAATGTTAGTCCGTCATACATGAACGTATGTTAACCTGACTCTCGTTAACGTTCGCACGTTTACAAGTCGTTGCCAAGTCTTTTTTTTGGATCGAGTTTCATATCAATCCTCTCCTGGATCAATGTGAAAGTCGAGTTGTAACAATGCTTTATTAGTCGTTTTAGAGTATCCCTTGGTATCGATCCTCTCCTGGATCGATTTGAGAAGTTGGGATACTTATTTCGTATCGTTTGCTATTGATACGAAGCAATTCATTTTTTAGGATCTCTTCATATCGATGGATATGAACTCTTGTGGGCTTCAAAGCAATGGATACAAAGCCGTCATTTCATATCGGTAAATCTCTGATGGGTCCGGTTGACTCGAACAAATTCCTGTGTATTGTTCATATCGATAGGTTACTGATGGATACGAATGGCATAATTCTGGATCGATGGCAAATAGATACGAGCAGTTGTGCTTGGGACTGATATGTGTGGGTGGATACGAATAGAGCTTTCATATCGATGACATTGGTGACCATTCTATCTGGTCATTTTAACTGAGAGACGAATTGTTTCTCACCTTTACCCCGTGTCCATATAAATACTGTTAGGACTTAGAAATTTTTTGTTTGCTTTTCATTCCTTCTGCCTTGCTTCGTATCGATTGAGAAACCGAGAAAAAGAAATCGCCTTCGTCCAAACTAATACAACTCCTTAATCCCTCGAATCTACACTTCAATTTAGGTAATTAGTCAATGAATTCACATTAAAAATGATGAGATTCGAGTTCAATCACTAATCCATCCATGTTCATGGCCGATTCCGATGATGCCAAGGATGGAAATAGGCCAGAGCTTGGCTGAGGAAGGTTGCAGTAGCATTCGTGTTGATTGGAGAAGATGAAGTATGAAGGGATACAAGGAAGAGATCTGTACCGATGATGGATGGTGGGTGGGTTCGTATCGATCCGGATCCGATGATACTTGGTACCGAGTGAGTGAATCGCTTCGTATCGATAGATGGTGAGTATTCATATCGATCAATTAACAATGGCCATTCGTATCGATACGAAGCGATCGATACGAATGTTGGACCTGGCGATCGATACAAATCAGAGGACTTCGATCGATACGAACTGAGTTTTGGGTGACCGATACGAAACGCCGTTCTAGGATCGATACGAACTGCTGCCTGCCATGACCGATACGAACTCATCGCTAGTGATCGATCCAAGTACACATCATGATGGATACAAAATCTTGCACAATCGAACATCTGATTCCGACGAGCTTCAATCTTGCATAATTGGACTTGACCGTTTCACTGCATATTTGACTACTTTTCGAAGCTCGTTGATGGAACTGTAACCTAAAAACGATTAACGAATCTCAACTTGGATCGATCTTTGAAGTTTGGATGGCACGGTTGTGACGGTTAGCGATGACGGTCACTCCGGTTGAATTCTGAAGTCTCGTCGTTCAAACATCTTTCTAATCCTGTAGAATCTTTTAAGTAATATACAACATTGCATTACACAACACATTCATGCATTTCACATGGGGGAACACATGGGATTATTGTCACCTAATGATGGTTTTTACTAAGTTGATTAGCTATGGAACCTGGGAGTTCACAGCAGCAAGAGGCTCAAAGTTCACCCACTTTGGTAATAGAGATGCCGGCCATCGCGCCCGAAGTCATAAGTCCAGCTCCGGACGAGTTACTAGGAGCAACCCTCATTGGGAACCCACAAGATTTCGTTTCATCCAATGTTTCTGAAGATATGTTGGGGAGAATTTGCTTACGGCACGGACTATCGTTGAACGATGTTCTGTTACCAAGGCTGAACGACAGGCCACATATTCCCCCGGAAGGGTACACTGCTTTTAATCGATTAATCTGCACAGCCGGGACGCTCCCACCATTCAATCAGTATATCCGAGAGGTATTATCTTATTTAGGGATTGATCCGTCACAATTGCATCCGAACGGGTACGCTCTTCTGAACAGTCTATTCATCATCTTCATGGAGCATCCTTTTCAACCCCCGACTCCAGAGGAGGTCAGATTATTGTTCAATGTAAAGAGTCGGGGAGATAACCCCTCCTTCACATTCTTAGAGGGAGCCAGAAACTGTCAAATAGTGATAGGAACTTAGATCAAACTTAGCTACTTCAAAACTGAGCGGTTCTATGTTCGGTGCCCGCCAGGATTCGCTAGACGGTGGTCAGTCAGACGTAAGTGCCGCAATTTCTCTAGTGACTAATGGGATAGTTGCAATCGATGCTGAGTCTAACATTTTCTTTCCTTTGCAGCTTCAATTCCACGACCCGAAGGTGCTCACTTTAAGGAAATAGTACAAATTCTTCAAGAGGTGCCGGGCGAGATTAGAGAGATTGACTCGGTGCTTACGGATAAAAATTTGAGGGCTGTTGGGCTTATTGATAGAGACTAGAGCATAGGGCTTAAAGGATCTCTTAGGGCAGCTCCGGCAAGACGGGCTAGGCGTAGGGCGCCCAGAATTGTAATTGATGAGTAGGGTGGTGAAGAGGATACGCCCACTGAAGATGAACCCGTAGCCGAACCCTTAGATAGTCCTCGACATTCAGAGGGAAAGAGGAAAGGCAAGGCGGTTGCTCATAAGCTTCATAAGTCTTCAAGATGGAAATATTTGGTCATGTCTCTGCCAGCCGCTGGTGTTATAATTTCAGAGGCTCCTCCCCCACATGTGGAGAATCCTTTTGAAGGACTTTCATACATCCCAATTCCAGACTATGTGTCGCTCCAACAAGATACTGGATTGGAAGGGCTTTAGAGTGCTTTAGATCTAGGCGAGCCAATTCCTTCGAGTATGGCCGATATAACCGGTTGGTCAGGGGGGTTTGCACATGCATACACACACTTCACGACACCACACAGTTTCCAATCACAAGCAATTCATTTCTGGGAAATACCAACTCTGTTTTTCTCTTCATTTTATAGGCACTATGTCAAAGCGAGGATCTATGCTCGGCAGCCTCCGTTCTGCACGCCATTCGTCTAGTTCATATTATGAGTCTCGCAGACATGAGGCCGATAGAGACATCAATCGTGGCTACTCTAGTCAAGAAAGGGAGCGCTATGAGAGGGAGAGGGATAGAGAGAGAGAGAGAAAGAGTATAGGCGTCGTTCTCGGTCGCGCTCTCCGCCACCTAGAGGTCCAACTCAACCTTCTGGTTCTGGTAAACAAACCCATGAATCTTTGCATCAAATACCACCTTCCCTGGAACCAAGGCCTGACCAATAGCATCGAAGGACCGAAACTAAAACTCCCGTCGTTACTGAACAAACCATCACAGAGCCCACCGAGGAAGGAGCGATTAGAATCGCTAAGCTGAAAAAAGATTTTCCAAATATCTGCTTTGACGGCTTCATCTTTCCCCTGCACTTAAAGCGAATACCCATTGAGGCAGAACAGATGATGCACGACTATATACATGACGTTTACGGCTAGTACCAGGAATGGATGAAGACCGCAGACAAAGTATCAGCGATGGCTTTTGAGCGGGTGAAAACAATCAAGAAATTAGGGACTAATCTCGCTCAGAAGGACCGCATAATCCAGGTGCTCAATAACGAAAATGAGTCCGTGAGAAATTCAAAAACGGAGGCCAATAAAAGAGCCGATGATACAGCCCAGAGGATGGAGGAGATGAGGCGAACACACTTAGTCCTGGTTGAGGAAATGAGGCACCGAACCACCACAGTCATGGTCGAAAGGGATGGAGTGCTAAAAGAGCTTGAGGAGCTTAAAGCCAAACTAGCTGAAGTCGTCAAAGAGAAAGATGACGCAAATCAAGCCACCCAGGAGACATGCGAGCAGGTTGTGGTGCTCAAGGATGAGAGGGATGCGGAAATGCTGAAGGTTCAGGAAGCCGAAGCCATGGTTGAGGGTGAAGTGAGAACGGCAGAGGCCAGGTTGGAGGGGGACATCGAAGATCTCCGCACTACATATAATGCCAACATGTTGAAGGATCGAAATCTAAGCTGGCTCGAAGGCTATCCATCACATTTATACAACGCTTGGTGCCGCTTGGTTGAAGATGAAAAAGCGGAGCACCACACTGAATCTATCGATGAATTTGAATTTGAGAATTAGGTGCTGAGTGAGGATGAAAGAAGAGTTCTCCACGATATCACTATCACATTCGAGAAGGAGAGGCTCGGTACTCAACACCCGGAAGCTGGAGAGGGTTCTGGCATTGAGCATCACGATGTGGGTTCCCGAAACTCTTGTGCCAACCCTGCCCGAATCTACCCCTGCGGTTAATCCTCAATCTGTGCCCGCATACAATCCTAATCAACCGCAGTTATCTCCAGCTCATGAGCAGGTCACTGAAGCTATTCTGGCTCCATCCGCAAGCCATTCCGAGGAAGGTATTCTGAACATTTCTCGCACTTATTCAAAGTCAGGAGCATTGCTTAAAGTAATCACTAACACTTTTTTCTTATCCCTATTCAGTGATAGGAGCTGCATCGACTGTGCCCCCTACAACCCAAGAGCCGCATAACGAGCAGGAGACCCTTATAACAGAGGCGACCACAACAACAGCCGATGCACCAACCGATGGAGCGCAGGGGAGAACTTTGACTTTTGATGAGCAGATGATGGAGGAACTTCTTGGTCATCAAAGCGACCCTTTTGCCGACCTGCCATTTGTCATGGGTGGAGGCGCACCCGTGGTCAGCTCTTCGGACCCAACTGCCAGCATCCCCGCGGACGCTCAAACAATCCATGAAGAAGAGATAATTACTGAAATCAATGCCGAGATGGAAGCGGTCGCGTGGGCCGACGGTATTGGAGGTAGGATGGCGGGTCCTGGTCCAGCCTCTCTACGAATGATTTCTCTGGGAGGCATGGTTGTCGACACTGGTGTGCCTCCCTCGTCTTCTAACGTCGACCCTATCCCTCCGACTCCGCCTCCAGAAAGTATTCCAATTTCCATGAGCTCGGAGGAAGAGATTACCATAATTCCCCCGGCTGGATACCAACCACCAAAAGGCAAAGGCTCGAAGAGGCATCCAAGTGGTAGCTCCAGTGGGTCGACGCCGAGGGGGAAGAAGAAGAAACTGAGGGAGTAGACGTATCTTCTCGCTCCCTTTTTTGGTAGATAGATAGGAATTTATTTTTTCTTCTTGTAGGCCGTGTATAGATGCGGGTTCGGCCCCTACTAGTAGGAATTCTTGGAAAGATTTTTGCACTTATCCTTCTTTTTCAAAGAATAGTTAAAATAAAATTCCATTTTGTTTCCAGCATAACTTTGTGTTTATTTGCTTAAGTATTTCAGCGGTCGAACTTCCATTCAATGTACTTGTGAAACTTTAGTCTCTGAATCGGACCTGGGTTCGGTTGTTAAGTCCCGAAGTTACGGCTTCGAGTCATAATCGAACATCAATTCAAGTTCCAATACTGCACTGTCTCGATCAGTAGCCGGTACTTAAGTTTTTCCCCCAGTCCCGGGGATAAACCGAAATGGTCGATCGGCGGCCGCCTTTCACCTTCAATACATCGTGCTTGACTTTGTTGAAACGAAGCTGAAACGAGACAAGCTCGGATGGTCGGATCACACTCGCTCATCTATTGATAATTGCATCCACACTCTGGGGATTGCACTTGTATGTCGGCAGTCAATCATGCCCGTTTAATGATTAGAGATATGCCTGCGCTCCGGGGACTTAGATTGATTCGTGGGTGGTCAGTCACACCCAATTTGTGTTTATACTCCGGTCCACGCTCTCAGGACTTAGAGTTAGCTAATGGGCAGTCAGTCACACCCATTTTAATGTTTACGCTCCAGTTCACACTTTGGGAATCTGGAGTCAGTTAACAGACGGTCGATCACATCCGTTTTGAGTTTTAGGATTTCGTTCGCACTCTAGGAACGATAGATGTACTAGGATCGTGGATGGTCGAATCACATCCACCTTGAGTTAACAAGTGAGGTCGTTAGATGGACGGATCCATCCTCCTCGGACTTGGTTTAAATACGGGCAAAGTCGTTAGGTGGACGGATCCACCCTCTTCGAGCCCGCTTTTGGAAGTTCATACTCTAGCTCGCACTCTGGGAGCCGGAGTTAGTTAGAGGATTGTCGTGTATCAATCCTTTCTTGGCTTCAGTGTGATGGTTTGCCCTAGAGCTCGGGTTTCACTTAGCGAGTGATTGGTCGTATCAAGTCACTTCCTATTTGAATAAGTTCCACCGTAGGATGGAACTTAGCTCTCCGTGCATTGTGATGGTTGCATGATGCATTTCAAAAATCACTGCTCTGGCTCGAAGAGATTGCATTTTGTTGCTGAAATAAGAAAGTATGGCAAAGTCAGTTGCCTTATTACAAATTCAAATTTCAAAATGCATAAACAAATTGCAAATGAAAAGCGGAATGAATAAATAAAGCCTATTATGTGTAGTAGCGACGAAGACTCTCATTGTTCCAGGCTCTTGGCAGAGTGAGACCGTCAATGGTCGATAATTTAAATGTGCCGTCTCCGAGTCTTCGTTCAATAACATACGGCCCTTCCCACGTTGGTTGCATATGTGAAGGAACCGGGTAGATTCTCTTAAGGACGAGATCGCCGAGTTCAAAGGTTCGGGGTTGGACCATGTCATTGTACAATCAGGCGACTCGGCTTCGATACACGGCTGCCCTCAAATCAGCCTCTTCTCGTTTCTCATCCAATAAGTCCAAAGATTCGGCAAGTAATATAACATTTGTCTTTGGATCATAATATGTCACACGATGAGAAGGCACTTCCATCTCGACTGGAATAACGGCTTCTGAACCGTAGGAAAGAGAAAATGGAGTGTGGTCGGTCGCGGACCTGTGGGTTGTTCGATAAGCCCATAGGGCCATAGGAAGTTCATCGACCCACTTGCCCCCGGCTTTTTCCAATCATATCTTGAGGATGGACTTTATAACTTTATTAACAGCTTCAACCTGTCCATTCTCTTGAGGGTGTGCAACTGCAGAGAATTTCTTTTGGATATGGAATCGTTGACATAAATTCTTAAATTCGACACTATCAAATTGGGCTCCGTTGTCAGTGATGATGGTATATGGGAAACCAAATCGTCAGATAATATTGCGTACAACAAAGTTGATCACTTTCTTTATTGTGATAGTAGCAAGGGGCTCGGCTTCCACCCATTTGGTAAAGTAATCAACTGCAACGATGGAGTACTTTGCGCCACCTTTGGCTAGAGGTAGAGAACCAATAATGTCGATGCCCCATATTGCGAACGGCCATGGACTGATCATCCGAGTTATTTATATGCGGAGCTCTTGGAATTCGATCATGTTTGTGACATCTGTCACATTTCCTGGCATAATCCGATGCGTTGCGATTTACAGTCGGCCAATAATAACCATATCAGAGTACTTTCTTAGCAAGAGCTTGCCCCCCCGGTGTGATCGCCACATTCTCCTTAGTGTACATCACGTAATACTCGATTGATTTCATCGTGGGCGATACACCAGAGTAGAGGAACAGAGTACCCTCTTCTATACATGACTCCATTCTGAATAGTGAACTGCGAAGCCTTTCGAAGAACTTGTCTTTTTTCACTCCTGCGCTCTGGCAGGGTTCCGTGCTCGAGATAGTTTTTGAATGGAGTCATCCATGACTCCTTATCGGGAATGAATTCAAATACCCAATCGGTCTCCATTTGATCAACACTCGGGGAAGATAATGTCTCAGCGAGAACGAGTCCCATTTGCTTTGCCTCATCGGCACTGGCCAATTTTGCTAAGGAATTGGCCTTCTGATTGCGTTCTCGGGGTATACAATATATGGCATAATAATCGAACTGATTTAATATTTCCTGAACCCGAGCGAGATAAGCGGCCAGTCTTCGGTCTCTGGCCTGGTACTCCTTTTGAACTTGGCACACGACCAATTGTGAATCGCAGTAAATCTCCACAGCAATAATTCTTAAATCTCTAGCAAGCCATAGTCCAACGAGCAGGGCTTCATATTCGGCCTCGTTGTTGGTCGCATGGAAATCGAACTCTAAAGCATAGCATATAGATCGACCTTCAGGAGTTTCAAGTACAACCACGGTGCCTAAGCAGCAGTCATTCGATGCACCATCAGTATGTAGCTTCCAGACATATTTGGGAGATTCATTGGTTTCGGGCAAGTCCTCTGAGATAGTGAATTCAGCAATGAAGTCTGCCAAGACTTGTCCTTGAATAGCACGCCTTGGTGTGTAAGTGATGTCGAACTGACTCAGCTCGATATTCCACTTGAGTAACCTACCAGATGTCTCAGGCCGCGTAAGGACCTGTCGTAACGGCTGGTCGGTGTATACAGTGATAGGATGAGCCTGAAAATATGGACGGAGCTTCCTCGAGGCAATGACAAGACAATTAGCCAACTTTTCGAGCTTCGGATAATTTCTTTCTGCTCTGGTCAGTCATTTGCTAATGTAATAGACTGGCCATTGTATCCGGTCCTCCTCCCGAATTAAGGCAGCACTGATTGCGTTTTCTGACATCGCCAAGTAGATGTACAATCTCTCGTTATCAATAGGCTTTGACAAGATGGGTGGTGTGGACAGGTGTTGGACTAGTGCTCGAAATGCGCCCTCACATTCCGTAGTCCATTCAAAATTCCGTTTTCCTTTTCTGATCAGATCAAAGAAGGGAATGCATTTGTCGGTGGATTTTGAAATGAACCTTCTCAGTGCTGCTACTTTCCATTGAGGCTCTAAACTTGCTTAATAGTCTTTGGAGTCTCAAGATTTCTGATTGCCCAGATCTTCTCGGGATTGGCTTCAATTCCCCGGGCATTTACGATGAATCCAAGGAATTTTCCAAACGCGACCCCAAAGTGACATCTCAATGGGTTGAGTTTCATTCTGTACTCTCGGAGGATGTTGAACATCGTTTCCAGGTCTTTGATATGATTGGTGGAGAATCGCGACTTCACAAGCATGTCGTCTACATACACCTCCATGGTATTTCCGATCTGGTTAGCGAACATTCGGTAGACGAGTCTTTGATAGGTTGCCCCGGTGTTCTTAAGTTCGAACGACATCACTTTGTAGCAGTAAAGTCCTAGATCGATGATGAAGCTGGTATGCTCCTGATCGGGCAAGTGCATGGGTATTTGGTTGTAGCCGGAATACGCATCCATGAAGGATAAGAGTTCATGTCCAACCGTTGAATCTACAAGCTGATCAATTCGGGGAAGTGGAAAACTGTCTTTAGGGCAAGCTGTATTCAAGTCTGAGTAGTCAACGCATGTTCTCCATTTCCCATTAGGTTTCCTAACAAGTACAGGATTGGACACCCATTCCGGATATAACGCATCTCGGATAAACCCGTTCGACCTGAGTTTATCTACCTCTTCCTTAAGGGCGGCAGATCTCTCTGGATCCATACCATGCCTTTTTTGCTTGACCGGGACATGCCGTGGGTCAATATTCAATGTGTGGCTCGCGATATCTGGCGAGATCCCACACATGTCGGAGTGCATCCAGGCAAACACGTCGAAGTTTGCCCGGAGAAATTCAACCAATTCCTCTTTCATTTGTTGGCTTGGCTGAGATCCAATCTTTACCATTTTAGAATTGTCATCATTATCGACCGGAACATCGATCGTCAGCTCTGCCGGAGAAGCTTGACTATCTTTGACTTCATCTTCGCTTTCGGTATCTCTCGGGTCAAGATCTCTTGGGAATTGGTTGTGGTGCCCGGGCCTTGGCCCAGGCGTTAGCTGTCAATTCTCCGCAAAGCGGACGCAGAGAGATTCCTCTATGCCCTTTCCCTTTTCCTTTCGCTATGCTTCCCGCAGCTCAGCAACATAACAGGCTCGTCCAGCAACCTGGTCTCCCTAAACGACTCCAACTCCATTGTCGGTAGGGAATTTCAAAGTTAGGCACCAAGGGGCAATAGCAGCCCTGAACTCAGCTAGGGCCGGTCGATCCAAGTAAGCGTTGTACGGTGAGTCTATATCCAATACAATAAACTGTAATATCCGGACTCTCTAGCGCTCTCCAACTCCCAACTCCACTGGTAGCTCCACCATCCTAGTGGGTATAGTTGCACTTCCATTGAAGCCGTGAATACGAGACTGACAAGGCTTCAAATCTTTCGCTTCCATCTTCATCTGGTCATAGGCTCACTTAAAGAGTATGCTTACTGAACTTCCACTGTCCACTAAGATCCTCTTCATCCAAGCAGGACCTATCTGAGCTGAAATGACAAGTGGATCAATGGTTGAGGCTTCGACTCTGTCGGCATCCCTGTCTCGAAATACGATGTTGTCTGTCATCGTTTTCTGTTGTTTGGCCGAAGCCCCGTCTTCCAAATTACTACAACATTCGAAGCTCGCATGCCTAATAGAGCTTTCATACGACTCCATTTCCCTCCAGCTCCGATCCGCTGGATGAGGACCACCACTAACTGTGTTTATCACTAACCTCCAACCGGTACGAGCGGGTTCCTCCGGTCTAGCCTGATTTGGTACTTGGTTTTGATTCGATGGGCCCGCACCTCCAAACTGCGGCGCTCGAACAAACTGCTCCAACTTTCTTTCTCGTATCAATTTCTCGATAATATCCTGTAAATGACGACACTCGTTCGTGTTATGGCCATAACTCTCGTGAAATCTACAAAACTTCCCCGTTTGAATATGTTTTTCCGACGATTGCTTCGGAGCAGGTTTCTTATATTGGATAGTATTGTAGGTCTGCAAGTAAACATTTTCCAGAGACATATTTAAAGGAGTATAAGTGTCAAACATGGGAGCTCTACGTTGCGGCCCGCGATTCTGATCCTGTTTCCTTCCCTGATTTCCATCGCCTTTTTGTTGATTCTGTTTATTCTGTATGTATAACTGCACCTTTCTAGAACTCTCCCCGGTTTGTTTTACAGCGACATTGCTTTGGATTCCTTCCACACTGGGCCCTGCGTCATCCTTTTTCCTAGACTATTTCGCATCCTCCCTTATCAAGAACCGAGTTGCCTTGGAATAGAAATGGTCCAATGACGCATGAGGTATTCCGGCTAACCAGTTGCCAAATTCAGAATCAGGATCGATTCCCTTAGTTAGTGCCATCAGAATTGAGTTGTCATTAGAATTACTAATCTCAGCGCATGCAGCATGAAACCTCTCCAGATAAAGTTTGAGTGTCTCTTTGGGAGCTTGAGTGACACTGGACAAGGTATTAACATCTTTGGACGTTGTGACATGCATGCCAAACTGTTCAACAAATTTCGTTGCCAACTGGTCAAAACATGAGATAGATTGAGGTGGTAGGCGAGTAAACCACATAGTTGCGATCCCCCCAGGGAAATTGGGAAACTTCGGCATTTGACCGCATCATCAGCATACGCGACATTCATCAACCATTCATACTTTAAAATGTGCTGGTTAGGGTCAGAGCTCCCTTCGTAAACAGGTAGAGTTGGCATTCTGAATCGCTGAGGCGGTTCAGCGTAGATAATGTCATCGGTGAAACGGGTATGACTCCAGGAGATTCCCCAGTCATCATTGGTGAGCCCCTGACTTTCATGGATCATCTGACGGATCATTGTCGGGATATCTGGCATCTGGACATTCTGGGCATGCTGAGCCAAGGTGTGGTCAGGTTCCACAATGCGAGGACGGGCCGAGCGCGGTCGACGGTCCATACCTCGCCTCCTTGGCTCTAGGTCTTTGGGAACATAAGGTTCAGGAGTATAATCGCGTTGGCGAAGGTTCGGATATGTTTGGTTCCGAGTGTCAGCTTCCAACTCAGTGGCAGTGGCAGCAGCACGGTTATTGGTAGTGTGATAAGGAACCGTCCCTCCTCGGGAAGAGGGTCCGGTCTAGTGGCTGGTTGACGGACCAACTCTTGGTTGTCCAATAGTCAAAGTGCACTGATGTTCGCTAGCCTGTATATAGCTACCGTGGGCACGTCAATCTATGATTGTAATCAGAAGAAGTCGAACTCTCAGTGGATGAGTAGGAAGCCTGATCCCTTCTGGATCTCCTTCTTCTTTCATGGTCCAACCGATTGGTTAACTCCGCATTGGCACGGAGCTGCTGGGTAAGCTGCTAGGGGCTTTGAGTCAGCTCTTGCATTAGCAGTTGGAACTCTTCCCTGGTGACATGGCCTTGTGGATTCAAAGGTCCGGCAATATTTTGGTCTGTATGAGGAAGTTAAGCGGGGTTCTGGTATCCCGTCCTTCTGGATCTGCAGCTGTTGAGGTAGTCCTAGTGTTGACTATGGTGGATAGCAAAGTTCTCTCGTAGACTTGGTACAAATCTGAATAGGATGGAAGAACTTCTAGGCTTGAAATCTAGATCTCCTCCTTAGATTCTTGCAATCCAATATCGGCAGTAGATCCAATGAGCAGGAGAGAAGCTGGGTTTTCTCAGTGAAAGCACCAAAGTGTTTGTACCAAAATTGGGCACAACACTCTTCGGATGTTATTGAAGAGATAAAATGAAGAAAATAAATGTAAAATGAGGCAGATCTAACAAACACACCAATCAACAGATAAGAAAATGCACAGAAACACACGGATTTAGAGTGGTTCGGCGTATTGCCTACGTCCACTATGAAATGACTGATGTTTATTAAATTTCACTCGCTGTTTACAAGAGATTACAACAGTACAACTAAAGTTTGATAATGATTTCGACAGAGTATCAGCGTAGAGAAGCCAAAAAGTACATTTTCTATAGGTCTAGGGTCACTATTTATAGGTGTAAACAACAAATATCTCGTCCAGACCTCGGAAGACTTCTTCTCTCACGTTAGTGGGCCCACTGGATTGAGTTCAGGTGATTTCGACTCGATCCGGGAGTGATATGAATTGAGTTCGTATCAATCCATAAATGGTCCTTTGGGACTGAAATTTGTCAGGTACATTTTTGAGGTTGTAGGCAAGCTCCTGTGAAAATTTGGTGGCATTTGGACTCGTAGATATTGAGTTATGATCGATGCAATTTTAGCAGAGCATTGTCAAGCTCGTATCGATGTCGTTTGTAACGGTATCTTCGTATCGATTGAAGGCACGTGCTTGCTAGGTGACATGGCACTATCTTCTAGGATCGATCCACTTTTCATGCCGAGTGACTGAATCTTCCTCTCTTCTAGGCTTCCTTCGTGTTGATCTATAATCTTCCCTTCGTATCGATCGACCGTGCTCCACTTCCTATCGAGTTTTGTAGCTGTTTCATATCGATGGTTCTTTCCCCCCATTCGCATCTGTTTCAGGAGTGACTTCTTGTCGATGGATTCGTATCATTACACGGCTTCTTCCATCATATCGATCGAGTGAATGATCGATACGAGTCTGGTTACTCTCATTTGATGGATACGAACGAAGTGGACACGAAGGAGATGGCTGTCAATGGATACGAACTCGATGGGTATGAATGAAGTAGATACGAAAGTGGGTTTTTCCTTTGGGATTCGTTGGAGCGGTTTCGCATGGATACGAACGCGACGTTGCTTGGCTAAGGCTACAAAGTGGATGGAGACGAATGAGGTCGCTATCTTCCCATGGTTATGAACCATTGCTTGCTTGGATGGACACGAATGGGACTTTCTGACTCGATGGATACGAAGTAGGTTAGATACGAAGGAGAGCTAGTGATGGATACGAATCAATATTCATATTGATGGATACGAATTGTAGTTGTTATCCTTGACTTGCAACGATCATATCTTGAGCATACGAACTCCGATTGATTTGAAATTTTGAATGTTGGATTTCATAGCCTTTCTTGTCGTACCATATCCATTGTAGCTTGATCCGAACTAGGACAAAATTTACCAGTATCCATAGTGAACCTGCGTGTAACCGATCTTTGGGACGGATTCCCCTTGGTTGCCAGTCAAGTCCTTGGTGTCATGGCCTTGCCAAAAGGCGGAATAACAATAATAATTCATTTTAATTAGTTATAAAGTGATAATAAATCATTTATAATAGTTTTATAAGGATACACACACACACAGATATATATATATATATATCTTTGACTTGAAATTATAAGGAAAATTGATATCGCTTTATCGATATAAGAGCACTTTCTGTAAAAAATTGTTTAATATTGATTTCTATGATTTTACAATTCCAATTGTGATCATTTTAATTCATTAATGATGGTAAGAAATTGTTTTTCAAATTTTGTTTACATTTATATGTAATTTAATTAATAAGTGAAAATGTGATGGGAATCAGCTTCCCGATTTTCAATGGATTAACGAACAGAAGTTGTTCAAAGTCGGTGTAACGTTATTGTTCTCTTGTGCGCATACATATGCATGCACATACATGTCACATGCACACATATAAACACATATAAAACACACACACAAACATATATATATATATATATACCATTTACATTTATATTTATGTAAAGTAAAAAAATCAAAATATCATGATATTTTATAAAGTCAAAAAGAAAACTAGCCATCAAATGTCAACTCCTTACACACATCAACTCACACACAGGGAGGAGGGGGTAGCCATGCGCTAGGGAGGTGATAAGGAGGATGTGGGCAAAGGCATTTTGGTTAATGCACATTTGGATATTTATTTTAATTTTTTTTCTATAAATACCCATCAACTTTTTCGCATTTTAAACACCATTCTTTATCTTCTTCCTCCACACTTTCAAGCTTTTCAATGGCTTATTGTCTTAGAAAATTTATGGTGAAAAATAGTGAAAAAAGAAATAAAGTTAATATAGTATATATATTGCCATTTCACATCAAAACAAGCTCAAAACTCCTCCACTCATCCTTCTTTACTCACGATCACACTCCACAGCCACCAAGGCCGAACCCTCCACCATCTATAAGCCAAGGCCGAGCCCATCTAAGGGTATATGAGTCGATTCCATAAGCTTTGTTTTGATCGTAGTGGAGCTATAATCTATTTTCATAAGTCTAATATCCAGTGAAGGTGAGAAAACTCTATTTATATTATAATATGGATGATGATATGATATGTTCAGAATGATTGGTTGTTATGTTTTGATCATCATGCTTTGGTTGTGAAAAATATGTTTGTTTGGACATGTAAACAATTCACGTTTAATACACATCAAAATTACACAACGAAAACCACTTTCCGAAATGAATCATAAAAGTGTTACGAGATGATTAAACCTCTTTGAATTGTTTTATAAATGGTTTATAATAACTAAAAAATCAATTTGGTGAAGTTTTGAAAAGAATTGAAATTGCTGTCAAAAATAGGCGCATCGCGAAACTTCCGTTCGTGATTTCGCGCCGTAATAGTTTAAATCCATTTATACTATGGAATCAGAGTCAGTATTCTTTAGAATAATAATTTTCCAAACTCTTATAATCATAGTTTTCAAATATAGAAAGAGGTTGAGATTTTATTTAGTAGATTTTGAAATATGAGCAAAACAAGTTTTCAAAATAGTCGCGGTTTGGCAGTTCAGAATCAAAAAAGGAAATTTCTTTGAAATGATATTTTTAAATCTTTAAAAATATGGAATAAATTCTATAAGTATACTAAAATGTTTTTAAAAGGATTGAGTTATAAAAATGAACTTTCAATGATAGAAAAGTTTTTGTGATCAAATAAGCTTTGAAAACACTATTTGTAGCACTTTTCGTAGCAGTTTTAATAACTTATACAAATTATAGTTTTAACTTAACGATTCTTTCCCTAGTCTTCTATAAATGTTTTTAAATAAATAAATAAGTGTTTAAAATATAATTTGGAAGTTTTATAATTATTTAAAAAAAGAGTTTAAATAAACGATTAAAAGAAAAGCTGTTATAAATAAATGATTAAATTTTGGGCACTAAAAGCGGATGAGTAGTCCTAATATTTCTATTCGTGAGATCCGAATGTGAGGTGCTTAAACAAAGGTGATGTTCAGGAGAAACCAGTGCCCTGGCTTACCCGTTCTCTTCCTGGGTGAGGAATAAAAAAGTCGAAATGTCGGAAACGAGGCAAGTATAAAAGATTTACTTTCCATAACTAATTCCTTAACTTGGGTTGTATAGAAATAATCTTCTTATACTTAGAGTTAAATCCGAGGAGGGAACTCGTACTATTTATGTGAATTTAAAAGGTAATCTCACCGTTATTCAATCAATAGCACTTGTTGAATACGAAAATTAATATTGAGGAAAATTAGTATAATTCTTATGAATCCTTTTTACTCAATAATGTTTTCCAACATGATTTATGAGAAATGATTTGGTGTTTTCCAAAGTTAAAGAGAGGTTTAGTCATCTTGTATATACTGGAAAAGAAATGATATATCTCTAAAAGATGTTTTTATCGATAATTGGTTCGGAAAGACTGAGATCGAATTTGGGTGATTCCTATCCGAAAACCACTTCGAACCAATGTACATTCAGAAATGAGAACATTTTAAAGGCAATGATTTTGAAGATGGAAATCTTCGCAATGAAAGGCTACTTGCCGCTAGCCCCTTATTTCCATATTATATACATATGGTGGTAGTAGTACTTAATTTTGAAAATCCTCAATGCAAGGACTTCTCGCTACTAATCCCAGAGGTGATTCCCAAAATAGGATGTAGTTGGAGAGTGCCTTCGGTTTGTCTTGTTCCTGGACAACTTGTATGGACAAAGGTTTGACATTGCATTTCTAAAATACCTGTACATGGATCTCTACAAATGTACATCTGTTTGGTGGTGTAGGAGGTAACTTCTCTTACACTTAGCATCCTTCTCTGAGAGGTACGAGCCCAGAGGTTGTACATTTGTGAAAATCAATAGTGTGTGATGAAAATGGCAATGTGGCATTCAAAGTAGAATTTGATGATCCTATGCAAGGTAAAACGTGACCTTAAGCCTCGCACCTAGGAATGATAAAAACAGGGTAGATGCGGCAGGGCTATGTGGGTCGCACCCATTAGGATATGGTCATCTCCTTTCAAGATTACCCTCTATATATCGGGTATGTTGTGTATGCTATGAGAGCTCTCAAATAAGTGAGCTCTCAGATAAGTCGGGAACGACCGGGGTGATGCCATATTCGGTATAATCTATGGTAAAGGTAGGCCAATCTTGTGTTGGTAGAGGACAATTTGTTGGTGCCTCGGTGCATTTTTCTAGAGATGTACTATCGAAAGGTAGTCCCTTACCTTGTCATAGTATGGAATCCATTCTTCAATATGAGCCTTTACGATTTTAGTTGTAAACCTATTATGCTATCGAATTTAACAAATGCAACAACTCCAGCTATGATTAATATGTTATTTGAAAGGATTTTCAAAGAATGTCATTAAAGATAATCTCCTTGATTTTGCGTAGAAAATATTTTGGTAATTATAATGTAAAAACCCATTTCGTGTTATGTGTGGCATGATCTTATGAGATATCCTTTGTTTTCCAATACCCGTATTTTTGAGTTTCTCACACCAGTCCTATGACTGACCCGGAGTTTATTTTCTTTTCCTTTAAAACTTAGGTGCCCTATTTTTTCGAGCAACTAAGTAGTCAGGTTTAACTTGGATCATTGTGATGGAGCTTGAAATCTGGAGCTGAAGATGTTCATGTAGATAGTTCTCCATTTCCATTTCCATTGTATTAGTTTACTGATTATGTTCAACATTTATAAGGACATAGATTTATAACTGTCCAGGCTAATCTATAAGATAGACTCTAATAAATGCATTTAAAATTTCCACTGTAAAGATCATATATATTAAAATAATATAAGTTATTCCATTCATGTAAGACTCTATTCTATCTTTATTTTATTTTTACCATTTACTATCCATCCTTTCGGCACCTGGTTTTGCGGCATGTGAATACCAAGGATGTATCAGTGTCGATTTCTAAGGGTTGAAAGGGTTGATAGGGGTAAAGTCTCATTGGAGATAGGGTTAGTAATCCCCTTGAATGAGTAACTCATTAGAGATAGGGTTAGTAATACCTTAGAATGAGTTTAAGTGTATTATATAAGAGCGCGTATTTGTTAATGATATATAAAAATGATTTATTTTGAAAATATGGTAAATGAAATAATCTTACTTAAGGTCATATTTTAAATATAAAGAATATATTTTTGGAAAATATAGTTAGTTATGATATTAAAGTCATAAATTGGATAATTGTTTTAAAAACAAGTTAGTTAAATCAAGAATAAACATCTTATGATTAGAATTTCACAGCTGACTATAAGTTGTTTAATAATGGTATTGAGAGGATTCAGAATAGGAAGGAAGAGTTTGAACCAGAGGAGAACCCGAATGATATAATATCAAATGAATTGAACCATAATAGTGGGGACAACAATATCATATGGGAGATGGATGGGGATCATGTTAGTTGGCGTAAGGAGTCATCAAGTTCATACATTTATTGGGATGGTTTGGAAGACAATGAAGAGAAAGCTAAGGAAGAAGCTGCGGGGGAATTGGAAAATCCCAGGGAGATGGGAGTGCAAGGATTGGTGGAATTAGAGGAAGAAGAAATGTTATAGGGAGTACCAGTCGGACTCGGACATGTTCCATGGAACCAGTCTTGGCTACCATATGTGGAGGATGTGATACAACAAAATGAAGACGGAAATGAAGCTGACAACGAATAAGAAAGTAAGGATAAGGATATTGGAGAATTTTCATTGGAGTTTGGATATTGGAGTGCACCATCGACAATGGATTCTGAGTGATGATTAAGATTGTGATTGAAGATTTGCAACTATCTATCTAGTATTAAGTAGTAGCCTATATGTATAGCTTGTGATAAGGTGGTGTTGTGGTTAGTCACGTATTTGTATTTGTATTATGTACTACTATTATGTACCCAAGTAAGATTGGGATTGTTTGTACCAAAAATGGGCACAACACTCTTCGAGAGTTGTTTGAAGAGATAAAATGAAGATTATAAATGTAAAACAGAGATTATCTAACAAAAACTCCAACAAACAGGAATGTAAAGTGCACAGACAAGTAGTTTAGAGTGGTTCGGCGTATAGCCTACGTCCACTATGAAGTTTTGATGATTTTATTGATTCTCTTTCAATGATTACAAGCGTTTACAGCAATGAACAGCGGATTACAGATTAGAATTCGAAATTGACAGCAAAAATAGGAAGCAAATCTCAATCCGGCAGAGTCTGGACGCTTCTGACCAAAAGCCCCTTTTTCTGTCGATTCTGGGGCTCTATTTATAGGCGTAGGAGGCTCAGAATTCGCTCAAACTTCGGGAGACTTGGTCTGGCACGTGAGGGGCCCACGCGACCGTTTCTAGAAAGTTTGGAGCCGATCTGCGATCGATACGAAGTCATTTCGTATCGATCAAGATTACCTCCAATTGAGCCCAAATTTGGTGGAGATGTTCCTCGGTATGTGTGCAACCTTCAGTTAAAATTTCATGGGATTTGGATCAGTAGATCACGAGATATGGTCGATACGAACTGAGATTCCTCATAGGCTGTCTGGTTCGTCTCCATGAATTCGACTCCATCTGTTCGCTGGCTGCACGTGTTCTTGAAGTGAGGTGGCGCGCGCGCTTCGTCTCGATCCGGTATTTTCGCCGCATTGACTGCTTCGACTCCAGGCATCTCGCCTTGTTTACTTCGATGGACGACACGTCACCCTAGTTGGTTGACCCGTTGGATGAGAACAAGTCATGGGTTGCGGGTTCGAAGCAAGGCTCTCTAGTGGATACGAAGTGTAGCGCCTTGATGGATACGAAGCGTAGCGCCTAGATGGATACGAAGTGTAGCGCCTCGATGGATACGAAGTAGAAGTTGGCTGAAGGATACGAGAGGCTTCAATTGCTGATGTGTACGAGGTCCATCGATACGAGCTCGATGGATACGAAGAAAATCGAGTCGAACCTGGGTACCTCGATGGATTCGAAGCTGATTGGTGCGAAGCTTGATGGATTCGAACTAGGGCTTCGGTGATGGATACGAAATTGCCCAGAGTGATGGATACGAAATCTGGGCTTTTCTCTCCAATCCGACTCGATCATAACTTGAGCGTACGAGTCCGGATTGACTTGAAATTTGAGGTGCTGATCTCTATGGCCTTTCTTGTATTGTCCTATCAATTGTAGCTCATTCTGGGCTCGGACAAAATTCAGTGATATCCATGGCGTGCTATCCTTGTTCTCTAGTCGGCCCCTTGGTGTCCTGACCTTGCCAAAAGGCGGGATAACATTTGCCCCCCAAAGTACGTCTTGTGAAAACATGACGTGCTTTGAAAAGCTGCAGGTCTTCTTTGAATAATCTGAAAGCCGTACTCTTTAACCATCCTCTTGTATCGGTCCTCTCATGAATCGATGCTAAAAGTTGGAAAGCCTTTCTTCGTATTGATGTGGGTTGACTTGATGGATACGAAAATGGTCATTCGTATCGATGGTCACAAATCATGGTGGATTCTGATTCGAATTGGCGATATCGGATGGATACGAAGTGACTGTTCGTATCGATAGGTTCCGATGGATACGAAAGCTACGCTCGTATTAATAGGCCTGCTCTGTTGTGAGTCGATGGATCATAAAGTGGACATTTCGAACCGATAGAGTCTGTTACCTTCAGGTGGCTTCCCTGTGTGCTTCGAATCGATGAAACCTGGTGGATTCGAGATGAGCATCCGCTTCGACGCGCTGTTTGACTGGTCGCAACCGGTCAGGCTGACTGGGAGTCGAATCGACCCGGTTATATCCTAGGCCCCATATAAATATCTGGGACTTAGCTCATTTTTACCTTTTCACTTTCTCTTTTTACTGTTGCTTTTAGCCTTCTGCGATCGATCCAGGAAGAGATAACAACTCCGTACTTTTGACTCGATCAAACTCGTTCTTTCAGATCTTCGAATCAAAACTCCAAATTAGGTAAGCAACTGCGGATCTTTATGACGAAGCCGCCATAAATCCACTCTTTCTTCGTCAATCTTTCACTCCGGCATCTGGTAATATCAGATCTGGCTCGAAAATATGATGGCCATGGCGATCTTTGCAGATTGGAGAAGAAAGGGTGGAAAGGATGATTTCGAATCGATTTCGAGAGCCATGTTCGAATTGATGAAATCAATGGCGTTTCTCTGGACCTCGTATCGACTCTCGAGACGCGTTAGTGGAGACGATGTGATTTCGATCCGATGTTTGTGGTGGTGGGTCGTATCGATATGGAGTATCTGATAATAAGTCGATGACTATTCGGAAGCCCCTAACTTTGGATCGATACGAGTTTCGCCACTGCGATCGATACGAAAAATATCGATTTGAGTGTTATCGATGCGGAGCTAAGGCCTTCCCGATCGATACGAACCGGGCCACCACTGATCGATACGAAAGCTCACCTATTGTGATCGATACGAACCAGATTACCAATGATTGATTCGAAGCACGACACTTGGCATCGATTCGAACCCTCAACCGGATGGATCCGAACGAGTCTAATGGGATCGATTCGATCTCTCCCTTTGACGGATACGAAATCACAAGCATTTTGAAAACATGATTCTGACAAACTTCATCCCCGCATATCTTGACTTGATAACTAAACTGTATGCCTGATCCCTACGAGCTCCTACCTTGCATAATCGAACTTGATCACAACACTGCATATCTGACTGCCCTTTGAAGCTCGTAGATGGAACTGTAATACAACAAAGTGTAATGAACTTTAATCTGAATCGAATGAAAGCATTTGGATGGCGTGGTGGTGACGGTCAGCGATGACGGTCATCTCCAGCCGGACTCTCGGAGCTTCGTGGCTCACATACTTAAGCATATTCCGTAGAGACTTATTTGTTCAAGTCATGCATAACACATGCACTGCACAACTCATTCACACACTTTACACTGGGGAATGCACAGGCTTTTTGTCATCTAATGATGGTTTCTCGTGAGTTAGCTAGTGATGGAACCGTCAAGTTCGCAGCAGCAAGAAACTCAGAACCCTACCCTTCCCAGACTTGAGATTCCGGTCATCGAGACCGAAGCTATTGGTCCAGCTCCGGATGAGTTGCCCGATGCGTCCTTCATTAACAGTCCACTTGATTCTGTCCCGTCCAATATTTCTGAAGACATGCTAGGGAGAATATGCTTAAGGCATGGCTTATCTTTGGATGAGGTACTGTTGCCTGGACCGGATGACAGGCCACATAATCCCCCGGAGGGGTATACTGCTTTTAATCGGCATGCGTGCGCAGCCGGCACACTTCCTCCGTTCAATGATTATATAAGAGAAGTGTTGGCTTATCTGGACATCGCTCCGTCTCAATTGCATCCAAATGGATATGCCTCACTCAACAGCTTGTTCATTGTATTCATGGAGTATCTCCATCGTCCTCCCCGTATGACCGACATTAGATACTTATTTAATTTCAAGAGTCGGACTGACAGCCCATCTTACACGTTCTTGGAGTCTGTAAGGAACTGCCAAGTTGTCGCGGGGTCGTGGACTAGGCTAAGCTACTTTAAGTCGGAGTGGTTCTATGTCCGATGTCCTCCGGGGTTTGCCAGAAGATGGCTGTTCAGACGTGAGTATTGTCTTTTTTCCCAAGTAATTGACAGGGCAATTTTCGGAGTGAAATTAAACTTACGTCTTCTTCTCTTTTTCTTTCAGCTATCATCCAGCGGCCTGAGGGTGGCTACTATAAAGAGATAGTTCGGGTCCTCCATGAGATTCCTAGCGAAGAAAGGAATATTGAACTGTTATTGACAGATCGGAATCTCAGAGTCCTTGGGCTGATCGGCCGGTGGCAGAGCATAAGACTCGATGGTGCATTAAAGACCGTCTCCAGGAAAAAGGTCAAGCGGATGAAGCCCAGGGTTGTGATAATCGAGGAACCCGATTCCGAGAAAACTCATACTGACGAGGAACCGTTGGTCGGACCTGCTAATGCAACCCCGGAGTCCGATGCAAAGAAGAAAGGCAAAGCAGTGGCCTCGAAACAGCCTAAGTCTGGGAGGCGGAAGTCTGTGGTTTTGCACCGTCCTTTGCCAGGAGTTAAGATTACGGAGGCATCCTCCCTGCAAGCTGAAGATCAACTCGAAGGGCCTGCTGACCCTCCAATCCCGGACATCGAGCCGGAGCAACATGACGTTGGATCGGGTGGACCGCGACATATCGTCGATGTTAGCGAGTCTGATCTTGCCAGTGCGATTGACACTTCTGGTTGGTCCGGGGGGTTACACATTCACACACTCTTCACGGCACAACACACTTTTCTAACCGTAAACAACACATCGCAAACGGTTACTGATTCTTCGTGGTTTTCTTTTCAGGTACGATGTCTGGGCAAGGTTCTGTGCTGGTAGTTTGCGCAATAAGCGCCGTTATCGTGAGCCACGCAGGAGAGAGGGGGAGAGGGATTACGACTCAGGACATTCAGGCCAGGAGAAGTCTGACAGAGATAGGGGATACGTTCGCCGATCTCGATCTCGATCTCGCTCTCCTCCCCCCAGGACTTCTGCACCTCCTACGGCCGCGGTTACTTGTCCTCCCGATACCTCACGGCCTAGGCCGCCTTCTCAAGCTTTGAGGTCCGATCCTCCACGCAGGACTGAAATAGCCACCTCTTCGGCTACTGTACCGGTCCCGACCGAGGTGTCCAGTGAGGGAGCGCTTAAACTGGCACAGATGAGGAAGGAATTTCCCGACATCTGTTTTGATGGTTATGTCTTCCCTCCGCACTTGAAGAGAATTCCGCCAACCGCGGAAACCACTATCCATGATTATGTTGCGGACATCTTTTTCCAATACAGGGAATGGGGACGGGCCGCGAGGAAGGCGTCTAAAGTGGCATTCGAGCGGGGCGTCACCATTGAGAAGCTCGAGAATGAGCTGGGTCGCAACGACCAAATCATAAAAGCGCTCAACTCGGAGGCTGAGTCTTCCCGTAAGTCTGAAATGGAGGCTTTAAAGAAAGTTGATGAAGTGAACGCTGTCATGGCCAGGATGAAGCAAGAGCACTATACCGCCATCGAGGACATGGGTCACAGGAACACTTCTATTACCGCCGAGAGGGATGTCGCTCTGAAGGAGCTTAATGAGCTGAAATCAAAGTTTTCAGAGATGGCGAAGGAAAAAGACGCAGCTAATGTCTCTGCGCAGGAGGCCTGTGACCAGGCAGTGACTCTCCGAAAGGAGAAGGAAGCGGCTATACAACAAGCCCATGAAGCTGAGGCTGGGGTTGACGAGAAGGTACGGCAGGCGGAGGCCAGGATTGAGGCCGAGGTGGAAGAGCTACTCGTCACTTATAACGCCAATGTGCTAAGGCACCGAGACTTGACATGGCTTGACGATTACCCCACACATCTCTATAACGCCTGGAACCTACTGGTTGATGAGGAGAAATCTGGGCACCCTGATGAAGCCCTTGATGAGTTCGAGCTGGAGAACCACATCCTTAATGATGACGAAAAGAAGGTTCTCCATGACTCCATGATTTCCCACGACAAGGTGAGGCTTGGTGCCCAGATCCAAGAAGTCGGAGAGAGCTCTGGTGCAGAACACCATGTTACGAGTTCTGAGATAGTCGTGTCATCTCAGTCTGAGCCAACTCCGATGATCTACCCCCAGCCTATCCCGGCGTATGACCCAGATCAACCGCATTTATCTCCTATTAAGGAACATCCTTCTGAAGTAGTTCAGACGACCTCGAGCCAAACCGAGGAAGGTGCTTTGAACTAACTTCTAGTATATTTGGATTGAAGAATCCGTGTTGAAATGTTGCTAATGACATGTCTTTTCCTTTGATCAGTGACAGGGGTCGCACCAACCGCGCCTCTTACCACTCAAGAATCAGGTCAAGCGCCAGGAGCCATCATCTCTGAGGCGACCTCCGTCGCGGCAATGGCACCAGTTGGAGTGACGCAGGGGAGCTCACTTTCTTTCGACGAGCAGATGATAAACGAGCTCCTTGGCCATCAAAGTGATCCTTTTGCGGACTTGCCATTCGGCCTGGGTGGATTCACGGCCACTTATGACACCTCGTCTCAGACTACTACGGCCCCTAGCGAGGCTAGGGCACGGCGGGAAGCGGCGATGTTGGCCGAGATTAATGCCGAGATGGCGGCCGCGGTGCACGGCGGTGAAGTAGATGGCGGAGCAGCAGCACAGTGCCCTACTCCTCTTATGACTGTGTCTCCTGGGGGCACACTTACTGATACTAATGTGCCAGCCCCTCCTCTGGCTGCGGAGTCTGTTCCTCCCACTCCTCCCGCGGGAAGCATCCCTATAGAGTCCAGCTCAGACGAGGACGTTGACATTATGCCTTCACCCGAAGGGGGCTTGCCTAGGGAGAAAGGCTCCAAGCGAAAGGGTACTGGTGGTTCCAGTAGCTCCTCGAGGAAGAAGAAGCTGAGGAAGCAGAAGGATTAGACATTCTTTTCATAGGCAGTTAGGGACTTTTGTTATTTTTTCTGTCTTTTCCCTTTTGTAGGCCGTGTTTAGATGCGGGTTCGGCCCCTGCTAGTAGGAACATTTTGGAAAAAACTCATGTATGAACCGTTGTTCTTGAGTTAGTTGGAATAAAGTTTTGTTTTCTAGCTTCAGCTTGTGTTCCTTTCTATGCTTGAATATTGCAGTGTTCGGACTTTGGTCCAGTGTACTTGCATTATCTGATTGCTTCAATAATAGCTCATTTTACTTGTTAAGTATGGAAATCTCGGACTTGAGTTGTGATAGGGGATCGCATCGGAGCTGAGCATCGCATAGTTTCGGGTAATGACTAACATTTGCCTCTGCCCCCAGTTCCGGGGTCAAGTTGTGATGATCAGCTTGTGATGGCACCAAGCGAGGACCGAGTGGTCGAACTACGCTTGTTCTCTTATGAATCGTTCCATCCACACTCCGGGGATATGTGTCATCTCGTAAGCGGTTGTTCGCACTTTAGGAACATGGAGTTGACTGACGTTTGTACTCTGCATCGCACTCTGGGAATGCGGAGTTGAATGTTTATACTCCACTCCGCACTCTGGAAATATGGAGTTAAATGTTTATACTCCGCTTCGCACTCTGGGAATATGGAGTTAAATGTTTATACTCCGTTTCGCACTCTGGGAATATGGAGTTGAATGTTTATACTCCACTTCGCACTCTGGGAATATGGAGTTGAATGTTTATACTCCACTTCGCACTCTGGGAATATGGAATTGAATGTTTATACTCCGCTTCGCACTCTGGGAATATGGAGTTAAATGTTTATACTCCGTTTCACACTCTGGGAATATGGAGTTGAATGTTTATACTCCACTTCGCACTCTGGGAATATGGAGTTGAATGTTTATACTCCACTTCGCACTCTGGGAATATGGAGTTGAATGTTTATACTCCACTTCGCACTCTGGGAATATGGAGTTAAATGTTTATACTCCGCTTCGCACTCTGGGAATGCGGAGTTGAATGTTTATACTTCACTTCGCACTCTGGGAATATGGAGTTAAATGTTTATGCTCCGCTTCGCACTCTGGGAATGCGGAGTTAAATGTTTATACTCCACTTCTCACTCTGGGAATATGGAGTTAAATGTTTATACTCCGCTTCGCACTCTGGGAATGCGGAGTTAAATGTTTATACTCCACTTCGCACTCTGGAAATATGGAGTTAAATGTTTATACTCCGCTTCGCACTCTGGGAATGCGGAGTTAAATGTTTATACTCCACTTCGCACTCTGGGAATATGGAGTTAAATGTCGGATTGTCGTGTGTCAACCCTATTAATATCGGTGTCATGGTCTGTCCCCGAGCTCGGGTTTCACCTAGTGAGTGGCCGGTCGTATCACAGCCACTCTCCATTTGAATAAGTCCCATTGCATGATGGGATTTAGCTCTTCGTGCATCGTGATGTTGTATATCGTACATAATGAATCACAGCTTTGGCTCGAAGAAGTGGCATTTTATTGCTGAAATAAGAAAATGCGGCAAAGTCAGTTGCCTTATTACAAAATTCAAATTTCGAAATGCAGAAACAAATTGCTAAATAGAATGAAATAAATAAAGCCTGTCATATGTAGTAGCGGCGGAGACTTTCGCTGTTCCAAGCCCTTGGTAAATCGAGACCGTCAACAGTCGACAGCTTGAATGTACCATCTCCGAGTTTTCGTGTAATTACATACGGCCCTCCCCAGTTCGGTTTCATGTGTGAAGGAACTGGGTAGATTCTCTTGAGCACGAGGTCGCCGAGTTCAAAGGTTCGAGGTCGAACTCTGGTGTTGTACAATCGGGCGACCCGGGTTCGATGTGCGGCTGCTCTCAAATCAGCCTCTTCCCGTTTTTCATCCAATAGATCCAAAGACTCGGCTAGGAGTATAGTGTTTGTTTTTGGATCATAATAAGTCACGCGATGAGAGAGCACTTCTGTCTCGACCGGAATAACGGCCTCTGAGCCATAAGATAGGGAAAACGGAGTGTGTCCGGTCGCGGTTTTGTGGGTCGTTCGATAGGCCCATAACGCCATAGGAAGTTCATCGACCCACTTGCCCCAGCCTTCTCCAATCGCTTCTTCAGGATCGATTTTATAACTTTGTTGACAGCTTCAACCTGTCCATTCGCTTGGGGGTGTGCGACAGCCGAGAACTTTTTGCGTATATGAAACCGTTGACAGAAATTCTTGAATTCCGCACTCTCGAATTGGGCTCCGTTATCAGTGATGATAGTATGCGGGAGTCCAAATCGACAGATGATGTTGCGAACCACGAAATTTATCACTTTCTTTGTCGTAATGGTTGCTAGAGCTTCGGCCTCAGCCCACTTTGTGAAGTAATCAACGGCGACGATGGCGTATTTCGCACCGCCTTTTGCTAAAGGTAAAGCGCCGATGATGTCAATGCCCCACATTGCGAATGGCCAGGGACTGACCATTTGGGTTATTTCAGTTGGCGAAGCTCTCGGAATCCGGGCATGTATCTGGCATTTATCGCACTTCCGGGCATAGTTTGCCGCATCTCGGTTCACTGTCGGCCAGTAGTACCCATATCGGAGTATCTTCTTAGCGAGAGCTTGCCCGCCGGTATGATCGCCGCACTCTCCTTCGTGCGTGTCACGTAGCACTCGTTTGATTTCCTCGTGGGCGATACATCTGAGGAGAGGAACGGAATAACCTCTCCTGTACATGACTCCGTTTTGGATGACGAACTGCGAGGCTTTTCGCTGAATTTGTCTCTTCTCATTTCTAGGTTCAGGCAGCACCCCATTCTTAATGTAATTCTGATACGGAGTCATCCAAGATTTTCTATTGGGAGCGGTTTCAAATACAGAGTTCATTTCTATCCGATCGATGCTCGGAGTGGCCAAAGTTTCAACGGGGACAAGTCCCATTTGTTGCGCTTCACCTGTGCTGGCTAACTTCGCCAGTGAATCGGCTTTCTGATTGCACTCCCGAGGCACATAATAGATGGCATAATAATCAAACTGGTTTAGTATTTCCTGAACTCGTGTCAAGTAAGCGGCCAGTCTTCGGTCTCTTGCCTGGTATTCTCCTCGCACTTGGCATACCACTAACTGTGAATCGCAATAAATTTCTACAGCGATAATTCTCAAATCTCTGGCAAGCTTTAGGCCGGTTAGGAGGGCTTCATATTCGGCTTCATTATTAGTTGCACGAAAGTCGAATTTAAGAGCATAACATATGGATCGGCCCTCGGGAGTCTCGAGTACAACCCCAGCGCCCGAACACCGGTCATTTGACGCACCATCAGTATACAGCTTCCAGATGTATTCGGGGGATTCGCTGGCCTCGGGTAAGTCTTCTGGAACGGTGAATTCAGCTATGAAATCAGCCAGGACTTGTCCTTGAATGGCTCTCCGTGGAGCGTATGCGATATCAAATTGGCTTAGCTCAATGTTCCACTTGAGTAACCTACCGGACGTCTCAGGCCGCGTGAGGACCTGTCGTAACGGCTGGTCGGTGTACACAGTAAGTGGATGAGCTTGGAAATAAGGACGGAGCTTCCTTGAGGCAATGACCAAACAATAAGCCAGTTTCTCCAGCCTCGGATAATTTCTTTCAGCTCCTGTTAGTCGCTTACTAACATAGTAGACCGGGTTTTGCACTTTGTCTTCTTCCCGGACTAGAGCAGCACTGATCGCATGTTCTGATACTGCCAGGTAGAGATATAGTTGCTCGTGGTCAACCGGTTTTGACAAGATCGGAGGTGTGGAGAGATGTTGAACTAATGATCGGAACGCGCCTTCACACTCCGTGGTCCATTCAAAGTTCCGTTTGCCCTTCCGGATCAGGTCGAAGAAAGGAATGCATTTATCGGTGGACTTTGAAACGAACCTGCCCAATGCTGCGACTTTCCCGTTAAGACTCTGGACTTGTTTTATAGTTCTAGGGGTTTGCAAATTTCTAATAGCCCAGATCTTCTCAGGATTTGCCTCTATTCCTCGAGCGTTGACAATGAACCCAAGGAATTTTCCGGATGCAACGCCAAAGTGACATTTGAGTGGGTTGAGCTTCATTCCGTACTCCCGGAGGATGCCGAACATTGAATTCAAATCTCTGACGTGATCGGTGGAGAATCGGGACTTCACCAGCATGTCATCCACGTAAACCTCCATGGTCTTCCCAATCTGATCAGCGAACATTCGGTTGACCAAGCGTTGGTATGTTGCTCCAGCGTTCTTTAGACCAAACAGCATGACTTTGTAACAATAGAGTCCCAGGTCGGTCACGAAGCTGGTATGTTCCTGATCAGGTAAATGCATGGGTATCTGATTGTAGCCGGAATAAGCGTCCATAAAGGATAGTAGTTCATGTCCGGCCGTCGAATCTACGAGCTGATCGATTCGTGGGAGTGGGAAGCTATCTTTTGGACAGGCCTTGTTTAGGTCAGAATAATCAACACAGGTTCTCCACTTCCCGTTTGGTTTCCGAACTAGTACAGGGTTGGACACCCATTCTGGATACAAGGCATCTCGAATGAACCCATTCGATTGTAGTTTATCAACTTCCTCCTTAAGGGCGGCAGATCTCTCTGGATCCATACCGCGCCTTTTCTGCTTTACTGGGACATGTCGCGGATCTATATTCAGGGAGTGACTTGCAATGCTCGGCGAGATCCCGCACATGTCAGAGTGTGTCTAGGCGAAGACGTCAAGATTCGCCCGAAGAAATTCGACCAACTCCTGCTGTGTCTGCTTGTTTAGTTGGGACCCGACTTTCAGCATCTTTGAATCATCATCCTCACTGATTGGGACGTCCACAGTCAGTTCGGCTGGAGAAGCTTGACTCTCCGTTGATTCGTCTTTATCCTCGTTGTCCCTGGGGTCCAGGTCTTTCAGGAATTGGTCGTGGTGCCCGGGCCGAGGCCCAGGCATCAATTGTCAATTATCGACAGAACGGACGCAGAGAGATTCCTCTACGCCCTTCCCCTTCTCTTTACGTTGCGCCCCGCGCAGTTCAGCAACATAACAGGCCCTTCCTGAGGCCTGGTCTCCTTGAACAACTCCAATCCCATGATCAGTGGGAAATTTCAGAGTCAGACACCATGGGGCGATTGCCGCCCTGAACTCGGCTAAAGCTGGTCGACCCAAAAACGCATTGTATGGCGAATCGATTTCTAGCACAACAAATTGTAACATTCGGACCCTCCGGCGTTCTCCAACGCCTAACTCGATTGGGAGTTCAGTTATTCCGATGGGTATCGTGGCACTTCCGTTGAAACCAAGGATTCTGGATAAACAGGGTTTCAAATCCTTTGTCTCCATCTTCATTAGATCGTAAGCCCGTTTAAGCAAGATGTTCACAGAGCTCCCACTGTCAACCAGGATCCTCTTCATCCCAGCAGGACCTACCTGGGCAGATATGACTAGTGGGTCGATTGTAGGGGCTTCGACTTTATCGGCGTCTCGGCTCCTGAACACGATATCATCGGACATTATCTTTTGTTGCTTTGTCGGGGTTCCATCCTCGCAATTACTATAACACTCGAAGTCCGCATGCCTGATAGAACTGGCATACGACTCCATTTCCCCCCAGCTTCTGTCTGCCGGATGGGGACCACCACTTATTGTGTTGATAACTAATCTCCCGCCCGCACGAGCGGGTTCCTCCTCTCTCTCCTGATTTTGTGAACGATTTTGATTCGAGGGGCCCGCTCCGCCAGGCTGCGGTGCCCGTACAAACTGATCTAGCTTCCTCTCTCTAATCAGCTTCTCGATGAGGTCCTGTAAGTGCCGACACTCATTGGTATTGTGTCCATAGCTCTCATGGAACCTACAGAATTTCCCTGTCTGAATCTGTCTCTCCGATGAGGGCTTCGGAGCAGGCTTCTTATACTGTACAGTGTTACAAGTCTGTAAGTATACGTTTTCCAATGACGTGTTTAGCGGTGTATAACTGTCAAACATCTGAGCTCTACGTCGTGGACCTCGGTTTTCGTCTCTCTTCTTATTCTGGCCATTGTTTCCTCTCTGCTGGGTTTGCTTGTTTTGTATATTCAGCTGAACTTTCCCGGAACTCTCGTCGGACTGTTTAACTGCCACATTGCTCTGTATTCCCTCAATGCTGGGCCTCGCATCGTCCTGCTTCCTAGACTGTTTTGCATCCTCCTGCCGCAGGAATTGAGCGGCCTTGGAGTAAAAACGGTCCAACGACGCGGGTGGTTTCCCAGCTAGCCAGTTTCCGAATTCAGAATCAGGATCAATCCCCTTGGTCAGAGCCATTAAGATTGAATTATCGTTGGGATTGGTGATCTCGACGCATGCTGCGTGGAACCTCTCCAAGTAACGCCTGAGTGTTTCTCCAGGAGCTTGAGTGACGCTGGACAAGGTGTTGACGTCTTTTGGCCTAGCAACATGCATCCGGAATTGTTCCACAAATCTCTTGGCCAATTGATCGAACGAAGAAATCGATCTAGGTGGTAGGCGGGTAAACCACATTGTCGCGATTCCCCCCAGAGAGATGGGGAAACTCCGACACTTCACTGCATCTTCGGCCCTTGTAGCGCTCATCGACCATTCATACTTCAGAATATGCTGGTTGGGGTCACTATTCCCTTCATACATCGCGAGAGTCGGCATTCTGAATCGCCTAGGGGGTTCGGCATGTAACACTTCGTCTGTGAAAGGGGTATGACTACGGGAAATCCCCCAGTCATCATTAGTGAGCCCCTGACTCTCGCGGATCATTTGGCGTATCATGGTTGATATATCCGAAACGGGCAGATTCGGAGCGTGATGAGCTAAGGCGTGGTCGGGTTCCACGGTGCGAGTAGGGATCGGGCGCTGTCGACGATCCGTATCTCGCCTCCTTGGCTCAACGTCTTCTGGGACATAAGGTTCGGGAGTATGTCCTCGCTGTTGATTGATCGGCTCTGATTGATTTCGGGTATCGGCCCTTGTCTCTGCTGCGGCGGTTGTGGCGCGATTATCCGTGGTGTACTGTGGGGCAGTACCTCCTCGCGTTGAGGGACCCATCTGGAAGCTGGTCGACGGTCCTACCCTCAGTTGCCCAACAGTTAAGGCGGGCTGATACTCAGCAGCTTGAGCGCGACTCCCCTCTAGTCGAGGACGGGTAGTTCGGTGGTGATAATCAGATGAAGCTGAGCTTTCGGTAGACCCTCTGGAGACATCATCTCTCCTGGACCTTCTGTGCCCCCGGCGATTTAGCTGGTTGGTCAGCTCGATATTGGCGCGTAACTGTTCTGCCAACTACTGACGGCTTTGGGTCAGCTCCTGGAGCAATACCTGAAACTCCTGTCGGGTGACTAGCCCTGTTGAGTCTGAGTGAGTGGTATTGTCTTGATTGGAAGAAGGCGGCTGTGCGGGATTCTGCCTATCTCTGCCTTCTTGCTCTGCAGCGGTAGCGCCAGTTCTTGTGCTGACCATTCTCGGTGGTGGAGTCCTTTCCTAGATTTTGAGCAAATCTGAATAGAATGGAAGGATTCCGGACTGGATATCTGGATCTTCCTCTTGGATTTGTGCAATCCGGTATCGACGGCAGATCCAACGAGCAGGAGAAAAAGCTGGTTCTCTCAGTGAAAGCACCAAAGTGTTTGTACCAAAAATGGGCACAACACTCTTCGGGAGTTGTTTGAAGAGATAAAATGAAGATTATAAATGTAAAACAGAGATTATCTAACAAAAACTCCAACAAACAGGAATGTAAAGTGCACAGACAAGCAGTTTAGAGTGGTTCGGCGTATAGCCTACGTCCACTATGAAGTTTTGATGATTTTATTGATTCTCTTTCAATGATTACAAGCGTTTACAGCAATGAACAGCGGATTACAGATTAGAATTCGAAATTGACAGCAAAAATAGGAAGCAAATCTCAATCCGGCAGAGTCTGGACGCTTCTGACCAAAAGCCCCTTTTTCTGTCGATTCTGGGGCTCTATTTATAGGCGTAGGAGGCTCAGAATTCGCTCAAACTCCGGGAGACTTGGTCTGGCACGTGAGGGGGCCCACGCGACCGTTTCCAGAAAGTTTGGAGCCGATCTACGATCGATACGAAGTCATTTCGTATCGATCAAGATTACCTCCAATTGAGCCCAAATTTGGTGGAGATGTTCCTCGGTATGTGTGCAACCTTCAGTTAAAATTTCATGGGATTTGGATCAGTAGATCACGAGATATGGTCGATACGAACTGAGATTCCTCATAGGCTGTCTGGTTCGTCTCCATGAATTCGACTCCATCTGTTCGCTTCGCTGGCTGCACGTGTTCTTGAAGTGAGGTGGCGCGCACGCTTCGTCTCGATCCGGTCTTTTTGCCGCATTGACTGCTTCGACTCCAGGCATCTCGCCTTGTTTACTTCGATGGACGACACGTCACCCTAGTTGGTTGACCCGTTGGATGAGAACAAGTCATGGGTTGCGGGTTCGAAGCAAGGCTCTCTAGTGGATACGAAGTGTAGCGCCTTGATGGATACGAAGCGTAGCGCCTAGATGGATACGAAGTGTAGCGCCTCGATGGATACGAAGCAGAAGTTGGCTGAAGGATACGAGAGGCTTCAATTGCTGATGTGTACGAGGTCCATCGATATGAGCTCGATGGATACGAAGAAAATCGAGTCGAACCTGGGTACCTCGATGGATTCGAAGCTGATTGGTGCGAAGCTTGATGGATTCGAACTAGGGCTTCGGTGATGGATACGAAATTTCCCAGAGTGATGGATACGAAATCTGGGCTTTTCTCTCCAATCCGACTCGATCATAACTTGAGCGTACGAGTCCGGATTGACTTGAAATTTGAGGTGCTGATCTCTATGGCCTTTCTTGTATTGTCCTATCAATTGTAGCTCATTCTGGGCTCGGACAAAATTCAGTGATATCCATGGCGTGCTATCCTTGTTCTCTAGTCGGCCCCTTGGTGTCCTGACCTTGCCAAAAGGCGGGATAACAGGGATGACTTAAGGATGATCCAAGTATGGTAGGAAGGATGGATGTAAGATATGAAGTGGTATAATATAACTATGAGCTTTTGTTTTGACTTCGTTCATTTGCAATTACACAAATCACTCAAGTACACTTATAAGAATTCTTGATAAAGAAAACAAAATTTAAATGGAAATTTTTTTTTGTAAGATAAAAAGTTATGTTATGAAATGTTTAAAAACTTAAAACAAAATTCTACTAAATATTTTGGAAAAGATAAAGTATAAATGCATTATCCATTAATTATTTCGCAACATAACTTAACCTAAGATTTGGATATAAGACTTTGATATCCAAAAAGAATTTATCACTCGATGCTTGATGGCAAACATTGATAAAGGTTTATAGTCAGACACTTACATTTTCTATCATAGTTGAGTGCTATGCAAGGAAAATAAAAGCTTCTGAGCCTGATCAAAGTTTCGCACTAGAGAATCGAAGGATCAATACTAGTTTGGATGTAAAATTGTATATTCGAAAAAGAGATAGAAACAACTATCACATACGTATAATCTATATACATTTAAGTTTTAAAAAATAAATATTTTCGACAAACACCTTTAGGTTTTGCATTGTAATTTCGAGGATGAAATTCTTTTAAGGAGGGAAGTCTGTAACGACCCGCAAATTTATCAATTTGATAAAATATATTTATTTTTAAATATTCAAATAAGATTTTTAAAACGTAGATTATGATGTTTTGAACAATAATGATGGTAATCTTATTTTGAATAAGTATATACAAAAATATAAACTTTGAAGGAATATCGATAAAATGGTCGAAAATCATTTCATCAATAATAGTTCTATAATTATCAGAAGTCGTGCATGGAACTAGATATATACACTTATTTATCCATTTAAACAAGAGTATGAAACAAAAAAAATTAGTTTTGGAAATAAAATGTATTTATGACATCATCAATAATGGCATTATATTTAATAATCGATCTATGAATTTAAATTGAGATTTAATTATTTAATGATTATTATAATTACTCAAATAATTGTTTCTAAATGATAATAATTCATTTTCATTCATTATGAAGTGATAATAAATCATTTATAATAGTTTTATAAAGATATATATTTGACTTGAAATTATAAGGAAAATTAATATCGCTTTATCGAAATAATAGCACTTTCTGCAAACAATTGTTTAATAATGATTTATATGATTTTATAATTCCAATTGTCATCATTTTAACTCATTGATAATGATAAGAAATTAGTTTTCAAATTTTGTTTACATTTATATGTAGTTTAATTAAAAAGTGAAAATGTGACTGGGAATCGGCTTCTCGATTTTCAACGGATTAAGGAAGGGAAGTTATTCAAAGTCGGTGCAACGTTGTCGTTCTCTTGTGCACATACATATACATGCACACATATACATACATATAACATATACTTGTATATATATATTTACCATTTACATTTATATTTACATAAAGTAAAAAAATCAAAATATCATGATATTTTACAAAGTCAAAAAGCAAACCAGCCATCAAATGTCAACTCCTTACACACATCAACTCACACACATGGAAGAGAGGAGGGATAGCCATGCGCTAGGGAGGTGATAGAGAGGGTGTGGGCATGGGCATTTTGGTCCATGCACATTTGGGTATTTATTTCCAAAATTTTCTATAAATACCCATCCACTCTTTCACATATTAAACACCATTCTTCATTTTCTTCCTCTACACTTTCAAGATTTTTAATGGCTTCCTGTCTTATGAAATTTGTGGTAAAAATAATGGAAAACAAAATTAAATTAATATAGTATATATATATATTACCATTTCACATCAAAACAAGCTCAAAACTTCTCCACTCCTCCTTCTTTACTCATGACCACACCCCACAGCCACCAAGGCCGAACCCTCCACCATCTACAAGCCAAGGCCGAACCCTCCACCATCTATAAGCCAAGGCCGAGCCCATCTAAGGGTATAGGAGTCGATTCTATAAGCTTTGTTCCGATCATAGCGGAGCTATAGTCTATTTTCATAAGTCTAATATCCAATGAAGGTGAGAAAACTCTATTTGTATAATGACATGGATGATGATAAGAAATGATTGGAATGATTGGTTGTTATGTTTTGATCATCATGTTTTGGTTGTCAAAAATATGGTTGTTTGGATATGTAAACAATTCACGTTTAATACACGTTGACATTACACAACGGAAATCACTTTTCGAAATGGATTATAAAAAGTGTTATGAGATGATTAAACCTCTTTAATTTGGTTTACAAATGGTTTATTACCACTAAAACTCAGTTTGGTGAAGTTTTGAAAAGAATTGAAATTAAAGTCAAAAATAGGCGCGTAGCGTAACGGTAGTTCGGTATTTTGAACCGTAATAAATTCTATAAATATACTAAAATGTTTTAAAAAGGATTTGAGTTATAAAAATGGACTTTCAAATGATAGGAAAGTTGTTTTGATCAAATAAGCTTTGAAAACACTATTTGCAGCACTTTTCGTACCAGTTTTAATAACTTATACAAATTACAGTTTTAACTTAACTATTCTTTCCCAAATCTTTTATAAACGTTTTTAAATAAGTGTTTAAAAGATAATTTGGAAGTTTTATAATTATTTTAAAAAATATTTTAAATAAATGATTAAAAGAAAAGCTGTTATAAATAAATGATTAAATCTTGGCTCTAAAAGTCGATGAGTAGATCTGATTCTTCTATTCATGAGATTCGGATGTGGGGTGCTTAAACTAAGGAGATGTTTAGGAGCAACCAATGCTCTAACTCACCTAGCCTCTTCCTGGACAAGGAATAGATAAGGTCAAAATATCGGAAACAAGACAAGTATAAAAGATTTGCTTTCCATAACTAATTCCTTAACTTGGGTTGTATAGAAATAATCTTCTTATACTTAGTGTTAAATTTTGAGGAGGGA